>OV656824.1:10152500-11402500 GCA_927399485.1 Calamotropha paludella | reverse complement strand
AATTTTATAAGATCTCGGCTTCGGTATTCGGAAAAAATAGTTTCAAGTTCTTTTTGGATGAAAGCTAAATATTCATTAATTCGATTAAATTTTAGCTAAATATTATTTCCAAAGCATTTCTAGATTATAATTTCCTGAAAGCGTAAACGCACTGCCCATGATTTTTTAAAGTTCCTAGAGCGCTAATTATATGAAGATAGAGAACAATATTGTGTGATTGTATTGAATGCTTTAAACAATAGGTACTTATTAAAAAGGTTGTAAATAAGTCAATTTTCTTCCCTTCAATTCCACAAACGTACCGATAAAAGTTGATTATTCCCATCGAAATATTCCAAAGCGGTCGCGTAAATAAAGCAACAATGGCTGACGACACCCGGAAATGACGTCACTTACTCCAAATGTCAGTCGGTAAAGTCATCGGATTACGCGCAACTACTGTAGAGTGAGCCATTCAACGGAACATACCTAACAGTTGTCACTCTATATTTGAAAAAGAAAAACTTTTTTTTTGATAGTTGTAAAGGTCAATGAAATGAATTTTTATTCATAATATTTTTATATTTTTTTATGTTTCAAAAAACTTTAAATTTTATTTGACGTTATAATAAAAGAAGATAATAAAATAAAAAAGATTAAAAATAAATAAATATGCAGATTATAATGCAGTAGGTGCCACTTTTGAGAAAAAAATGCACAAAAAAGTGGCATACCTTTTATAATGAAAGGAACCCTGAAATCGACAAAATTAAACCATCAAGACAGCGGAAGTCGTAAGTGAACCGTTTTCCGCTCAAACCTGACCTGGGACAAAATTGTTTCTTTTTTTAAGTTTTTGGCGCCACACAATTTAACAATCATATTATAGGCAGTTTAATGGTAGGCGTAGGGAATATTGTGGTTAATTATAGACATGGGTACTGGTCAAAATAATCTATTTTTAAACATTGGAGAATATTTAAACATTGTTTTTTTAAGAGATTACGGAACCTACAAGGATTTTACATGTATGAAACAAAGATCGTTTTTTTTATAAAAGTATTGTTTTAATATTTTTATAAGAACCAAATTTAATATTTTGTCAAGAGTACCAAAACATCAAGATTATCGCCTTACACTTTTTAGGGTTCCGTACGTAAAAAAGAAAACAGTATACTTTGAAGGATAACTCCGTTGTCTGTCTGTTCATTCGTCAACTTAAAACCTCTAAGAAACTAGGCAATACTCTTCTTTACTTAAAAGTTTGTACGGAATCCTCGGTCGCATCTATCAACTTTTTTATGACATTAAAAAGTATTAATTACATATATTAATATGGTCTATATAATAGCTAGATATATATTTCATCTATACTAATATTATAAAGAAGTAAAGTTTGTGTGTTTGTATATTTGATAAATTGTAAGGGGTAATCTCGGGATCTACTGAACCGATTTTAAAAATTCTTTCACCAATAGAAAGGCACATTATTGCTGAGTGTCATAGGCTATATTGAATGCTAGAAAAAATTTAAAGAATTTTGTCCACCCGTGCGAAGCCGGGACGGGCCGCTAGTATTTAATATAACAGTAACAAACTCATTTAAAGTAAAATCTGTAATAATTCGCATAGAATTCGCATTTTTATCGTTGTTAAATAAGGTTTCTGCATATTTTTTTACTATATTATATGTAGTTTTATACGTTTAGTTATTGTATAACAAATTATACAATCACGCCCGTTGCATACGTCTGTTTCAAGCTTCAAATTATATACAATGCAATAAAGGCTTATATTCTATTACAATATTATAATTTGTATTAAATATAATTATTCAAACATGTACTTATCTGGATATTCAAATTCTGAAATAAATACTTTCATAGTAAAGTAATTTAATAGGGCTCAAAATTAAAAAGAAATATGCCAAAACAACTAAATTAGATTAGGAATAAAATAAAAGAGAATCGACGGGACATAATTATGATTTATGAGGTATTAAAGTTTAGTCCTACACTCCATAGCAAAATGATTCACATGAAGTACACATTGCATAAAATTCATTTGCCTATGTGGGAACTAAGCCAGTAAACTTATTAACAACTTTTAGCGCATAAAATCATAATTTTGAAATTCATGAGCCTTCAACTTCTAACTTTTACGGCTCATAACAAACAATATATTTTATGTTACTTACTTGTAGTAAAATTATAATCACCGCTAGCAACACTGGCTATAAACATTGTAAGGGTGATACTGCATTCTCATGGGACTAGGTAATTGAAAAACAATGGCAGAGTAACGTATTAATTTTTGTAAGCATCATTTCTTGAATGCGACTCCGGGTATATAGGTTTAGTCACGAATAGTTAAATTTTTACGTTCACTGAGAATGACAATTCTGAAGAAAATATTGCCTGCTATTTGGGGATGTATACAAATATAATATTTAAATTACATGTGTCGGATATTAATATTAGTTAACTTTTAAAATCTTAGTAAATATGACAGTGTTGTAAGCATTATTAATATTTCGACAACAAAAAAATTAAGACTAAACAATATTAAATGAATTTTAAAATTTAATTATTAACACATATGTATCTTGTCTATATTAAAATTTCGAACCCGCGCATTGCCAAGACTATTACGCCTCACACTAACACCTTGTGCCTATTTGATTTTAGATTGTATATGGCCACGCATAACATAGTGCCCTAGTTTGGTCTAATTTCTTTGTATTTGTAAAAAACCGCCTTAGTCCATTGATAGATTTATTATAGTCATAACGTGACTCTGACTTTATACCCACCTTTTGACCCAGCGGGAGGCAGCTGCCTTTTTTTGGGGAGATTTCCAACCAGTAGAGGTCGGTTGTGATGATGATGATTTAAACAAAGCTTTTTGCAAATAGACCATAAACTTATCATAATAATTGATAGCGACGGGTGAGCTAGTAGACTACAATGAAATGATTATTAAGGTAAAATAATTATAATTAGGTAGAAACACAGGAATACGACAAATATGAAAAGCAAACGGAAACCCAATTTTACAATGACCGATAACTAGATTGACACAACGTACTTCATAGATACATTCAAAATTCAAAAATATTAGGGGTTAAAGTATGAAATTGCCGATTTGTACTGAAAATCTATATTGTTTATTTTTTAAATTTTTAACAAATTTATTTAATCAAAATAGTTGCCATTATTATCTATACATTGCTGCCATCTAATGGGAAGGTCATTAATGCCTTTGCGATAGAATTCCGACGATCTAGACTGCACAAACTGTGTGAAAGCATTTTGTACTGCCTCCTGGGAAGAAAACTTCTTGTCACGTAGATAATTGTCCAAATCACGAAAAAAATGGTAGTCCGTTGGAGCAAGGTCTGGTGAATACGGAGGATGACGAATGGTTTCTAACTGCAGTTCCTGAAGGGTCAAAATGGTTTCTCGTGCTGTGTGAGGTCTCGCGTTGTCGTGGAGCAATAATGGTGAAGATCGATTCATGAGTCGGGGCTGTTTTACTGCTAGTTTTGTCAACATGGTTCGGAGTTCGGCACAATAGACATCTGCCGTTATTGCTTGACCAGATCGGAGAAAACTATAGTGAATAACACCATGCTGAGACCACCAAACAGTTACCATTACCTTTTTATTGGTAAGTTTTGCTTTAGGACACTGTTGTGGCATTTGACCTGGGGTCAGCCATTGCATTTTTCTTTTCCGGTTATCATAAAGAATCCACTTTTCATCACATGTTACAATTCGATCCAATATTCCTTCATTTCTGTACCGGTTCAACAAGGCAACACAAGTTTCAACACGCGTTTCTTTCTGCAGATCAGTCAAATCATGAGGCACCCATTTTTCGTATTTTTTTATTTTATTGATTTGACGCAAGTGAGTCAATATTGTGGGTAAGGTAACGTTAAACCATGCCGCTAATTCCTGGGTACTTTGACTAGGATCGGCTTCCACTATCTCTCTTAATTCATCGTTATTTACCTGTGTGGGCGGTCTTCCTCGTGGCTCGTTCTTTAAGTCGAAATTTCCATCACGAAAGCGTTTAAACCAAAATCGCACGGTGCGTTCATTAGTAGACCCCTCTCCAAACGCAGCATTGATATTGCGGGCTGTTTCTGCCGCGTTAGTTCCGCGTCGGAACTCGTATTCAAAAATAACTCGAATTTTCGCAGTATCCATCTTTCTTGTCTAAATTGAATAACAAAAACAATTGAAAGTCGATATTCAAATGTTTTACATTTTTTAAAAAAAGAACATCATAGAAACCATTTAAAAAAAGTTTCATTCGAAAACCTCAAACCATGAAGATTCTATGTCAATTCAAAGAACCTATTGCAATAAAACGGCAATTTCATACTTTAACCCCTATTATATATTCTTTACAAAAAAGGTTAGCTTGCCAGCCAGTTCCTAACAATAATCATATCAGCGAATACTATATTATTATATTGCTATTATAACGTATTATAGTGCTATTTAGGTTAGGTTTCTTGGTAGTGTATTTCATAATAAGAGTAAGGAAGTATTTGACAAATAATAAATTGAAGTTGGAACTGGTACATACCTAAAAAAGTCGTTCCTGCAGAACAATTTGTTGTCCCGCGAGTAGCACTTGTCTGCAAGCGGCGCGCGGCAGTCGGCACAACGTACACACGCCGCATGCCACGCGCGCTCGAGCACGTGCAGCAGAAACTTATCCAAGATCGGTTTCTCGCAGCCGGCGCACGCCATAGCGCCGCCTGCCTCGCCTCGTCCTGAGAAGAAGTTCATTGGTCAGCACATAGAACCTCCTCCTTAAAACAATTATTAACTGAATAAAACCTACACAAATCTCTGTACCATTTCTACACATATCCGAAACTGACTGACCAAGTTTCCAGTGGTCGAGAGTCTTCAAAGCACTGTCATATGCTTTTGACAAGGAAATTAAAAATCATATGCAAGCGTTCCATTGAAATAATTATTAGGTTAATCATAAAAATGTATTTATAACTGTATAAATCCTTAAGCGTACTTAACCCTAAAATTCTCCAAAGACGATAACATATGCAAAGACTTTTAAAGAAACGACTTTTTAACATCGTGGGCTCTAGTGATTGTATTTTCTTTTCTGTTCCATCCATGTAGAAAAACTGAAGTCTCAATATAGTTTCTAGAAGTAGAATAAGACCCATTATTTTCAATAAGGCTTAATAATTTTAAGTAAAATAAAGTAGAAAACTAAAAACCGGAACTTAAAATTAAGTAACTTTTACTATAACTGATTCTGATATAAATACTTTTAAGGTTGACCAATTTAAATAATATTTATCTTTCCTCAATTCCGTATATTCGTGTCATAAAGCTCTTTTATCAGTTATCACTTTCGGTGTCATGATTACTTTTAAGCACAAATATTTAATATTTATACCTCTATTTTACTGTAAAAATATTAAAGTCTGACATAGTTATTAATACACATAAAAATAGGATTTTCTTAAAATCATTGCAATTAGAAAGCATTTTTAAAAAGAAATGCACAATTAAAACTAAATATCAAAATGTATTTAGTTTTATTTTTCCCCTTTAAAGTCTGTTTAAAGGGCTGCCTGAAAATCAGCGCTTCTGTGGTATTGTAATGCCTTCAAAGCAACTAATCGTTACTGCTCATCTATTTCCATATCTTATTATTGTTTTTTCGTGGTTTTTATAAATACTTTGTATTGGTGATTTGTTTGTTTGTATGTTGTTGTTAGTTCAATCAATGTTTCTTCCTTTATTACATATGTCGCTTAACTTCAATCCGAAACAAATCTATTGACCTATCAACATAAATTCTCTACATAGAGAGTGATGAAACACAATTTTACTGATCTAATATTTAAACTGATTATCAACTTTTAAGGATTAATAAATATAATCTTCGTCCATAGTTGACTACATTACTTGCAGGTTTTCATGTATATTTACTGCTCATAGAATAACAATTACTGAATGAATTTTATTAGCTTTTAAATTATATTATGTTACATCAATGGGTGCATTTTTTTATTAATTACTAGCCTCGCGATAAAACGTCACCATAAATATGTATGTACCCTCCATAAAATACTTCTTAATAATCTAAGGGATGCACCCTTGCACTACAAAATAAATGCATGTACAAAATCACAAAACCCTTGGTTAATTTTTTTTTATAAATATAGAATAAACCTAGATATTGTAATAAAAAGAAGATATTTTCAAGGTTTTTAATATGACAGTGAAAATTAGTTTCCGTAAATACAATTTGAACTAAGAAATTGAGTTTATAGAAATCATTTAGCTTCTTAACAAAGCGATATTCAAAAAGCAGTGTGTATGTGTGAGTGTGTATAATATACTAACTTCAATATACAACCTTCATTTCATCATAAAGTTGGTAGCAATGAACAGCACCGAACATAATGGGATTGAGTTTTATGATCGATAAAGCTTAGGTTGAATAAAGTTTTATTAGCATAGCTATGTTATTACCAAGCAACGTGCATATATGTATTCGGAAATAAACGTCGAAACGTGTTCATATAACAACTCTACGCATAAAAATGCAAATATAAAATTGGCATTGCCATAATTCAATTTAAAAATATATGCACCAACATATTTATTCGTCAATTTTTTACTGGCCGAAAAATTATGACACCTACCATGCGTGCGCTTTTTTTTAAAAAGAATCGTATGTCAACTAAAACCTTTTTAACAATCCGTTGCATTTTTTGTTCGTCGCGCGCGTTTTGAGCTTATGACATTTATTGGTTAAATTTATGAAGGTCGCTGCGGCAGTTTGAGTTTAATATTCCATATTCAAATCATAATGTCCGATTGGACGCGCGCCATTTCAGTCGGTTCGTTCAAAAATCGGTCTGTGACGACGATTTACTGCGGTTATGGGCATGCAGTGGTGCGTGTGATTTTTTTTAAGTCAACCGCTGTCACGGTGTTTAGGGCTGTGGGTTTTTAGCTAAAAATAAGGATCTGACAGTGCTATCTCTTTTAAACACTGATATTAACTTCGTAGAAGGTATGAAGTGTACAAACTTTTAGGCCTTCCCTATAATGAACAGATGCGAGCACAACACACTTAATTCATGTACCTATCTATTATTGCGATATTAAACGGCTTTAACACCTAGCGCAGCCTCAAATTGAAATTAATGTATTTTTTTGTATTATTTATTATGCTACGTCCACATTTTGGTATTATGAATTGCAAAATAAACAGTATTCCATAAAACATTCCTCATTGGTGATTATAGATCGTAGTAGATTTGACAGACCATTTACAGAAGTAGGTATCCTAACTGTCACCTTTATGAATCTGTTTATAGGCAATATTATTATATAACTTTCATACACTTCATTAAGCAACGCCTCTAATACTGCCCTGTATCAGAAATTACTCAATTTAATTGCAAATCAGACATTGTGTGCAAACGATTGATCCATATTCACTCAAGTTCATTGTTATTATTATAACTTTTTCATCCATTATTGCTTTATAAATTTACCAAATCAAAAAACTACCTTTATCAAATATGATATTTATTTACGAAGTTAATGATGATTTAGCATCAATAATGAAATACCTATAACTCGCATACACGACGTTGTAACATAAGAAACAATTTATTCCACGTGTGAATAAAGAATATTCTTAACGTGTACTTTTTACTTAACAAACCGCAAGAATAATGCCGATACCACAGAAATTAAAATTAACTAATAAAAAAGTGGTCCTTAAAACTACAAAGGAAACACCTTATGCGGTAAAACACTTATTGAAAGGCCTGCTTTTAATCTTTCGGTTAGATTTAATCCTTGAAACGAGTTCGTTAATCCTGTTTCTAGTTTACGTTTGTCACTTTAGACTGGTCGAAAAGAATTAAAGAGCTTAGCAACACTTTTAAAAGAAAAGCATTAAAATCTGTCAACGACAAATATATACTGTTATTTCCACTTGACTTTCTATACCCCAGTTTTAGGTTATGAACATTACTTGGCTGGTTATTTCTAATATTTTTAGACTTTTCTGTTTTCAAATTTATTTAATTATCACTATAAATAAAATCGAAACAAGTACAGTGTCACATAAACCAATTTTGATTTTACCGTGCACTGTCGTTTCTCGGCTTGTACCTACTTGTCAAACATTTTTGTTGAAATAAAATTATCATTGTAGTTACATTATATCACAAATTGTGGGCATCTATTTGTAAATAAAAGTTTTAGAAAGAAAGAAAAACCTTTATTGGCTTCGCTAATAACAAATGATAGCACATGACATTAAAAAAATCGCGCGTATGATTAAAATGTACTCTTAGCAACCACGCACGGTCATAAAACGTATTACAGAGCCAGATATGGAAAAATTCTACGGTAGGATTCGAATCTTTACGTCTTTCTAGCTTTCTTCTTCTTGAACACATCTCGGCGAATTTCATCAACACCATCTACTTCTTTTGCATGTCATACTGTGAAATAGCAAGTGATTTTATGGCCAACTTTATCGACACAATTTTCTATCATTACCAGCCATAACACACAGGGATCAGTGGTGATTGGAAGGCAAAGATTGTAGATCCAGCCGAGACAAACGGTTAAGCGTTCCCGAACACGACCGATAATTAATATGAGCCCTTATATCCGATTTTGTAACCAACACATGGCACACAAAACTTTGTTGTAAGCTTGCAATAGAAGTGCACATCAGAAATTGACAGAGAATGGTCACCATCGATGTGTTGAATCGGGAAGTCGGCAAATAAATTGGCCGGATCATCATCTGTGTTCGTTAACGGCTGAGAACACTTAACGTGTCTTCAGAGGAACTGACTGTGGTGAAATTCCTATTCAATTTTTATCTTTAGATTTTTGACATAAAATATTTAATGCTATCATAAGATATTGTGTTTAATTATATTAAAAAAAAAATTGTACTTGGTGCCGCTTGATGCAACGTTAGTAATCCTACCTTCTGCTCCAAATGTACCTGGTTCTAATCCCGGTAGAGTCATATGTTTTTGTGATGAACATAAGCATTTTCACCATGTCATGGTTTTTTATATAAATATTTATATATTAATTACGTTATTCACTACCCAAAGTTCTGCTTAGTTTAGGACTGAATAAAATTGTTGTGAGTTATCGGGCATTTATTTAATTTTGAACTGTAAATTATTGGCAAAACATGTTAGTTTTATCCTGTGTCATCTGTACTTTAAAATCAAGTTGGTTCTTGATACAAAAATTGTTTAACCCGGGATTGCGTTAATCACTGCGCAAAAGCTGCTCAGATTTAAAAGTAAATTACTTGAACATAATAAGTTCCAACATTGTAAAAATATCAATAAAAAGCTTTCTGCTACAAAGACGTGATGTCTACAATGTACTCAACACACACCTGTTTTGTGGTCACCTTAATAAGCTATATATTAGTAGAAGGCCCGGATAGTAAGCCGCCTTAAACAGTTTTAGCGGTTTACAATAATTGGATGACATGAATTTATTACTTTTTAATGTATATTATTAGTATGTAGGTATATTTTATGTAAAATTGGTTTAACTTTATGAAAAGGCATTGTAAACTTTGTACCACTAAGTAAATCGCATGGGGACAATTTATGCTTTAAAAGCAATAATCAGTAATTAATAATGGTGGTATTTCGTCCTGATTCCCGATATGATCCCTCCCTATGATATTCCATTACGTATTGAATTCATAGCTTATAATAAATACTATCCTTGACACGTTAACGATCTCTTATTACTTATCGATAATGATAAAAAGATTTAATATAACAAAAGATTAATTTGACGACGGTTTGATGCAACGGTAGCGAACCTGACTTTTGCGCCGACGGTATTGCATTCGAGTCCCAAGAGGGGCAGCTGCTTTTGTGATAAATACGAGTAATGGATATTTATAGAAATTTCTATGAATATTATATTTATATGTATGTCTATCCGTTAACCTAGTAACCATAACAAAAGCTTTGCAGTGCTAACTGTAGCTGGGCTTATTGGTGTGAATGTAATAAATACTGTTAGTACTATAAGTATTTATTTAATTTAACAAAAGAGAGGGAAAACGAAAGATCCAGTCGAAAAGCTTTGTAACCTGCATTACAACAAAAGATATGAAATTATTACTGACAACACATTTGTAATCTAAGTCTTAGCACGAATTTACGCGTTGATACTCGATATAGTCTGCGAAAAATATTACTTTGGATTTTTTTAGAGCTCCTAGCGGTAACTAACACGGTCTACTAACCTTCGGTAACGAGTATTGACTACTTGAATTCGTACTTATGTCTCTGATATGTATACTCTGTTTATATATATACTAGCTTCTGCCAGCGACTTCATCCGCGTTGACTTTAGTAACATTCGTTCTAGTGCTTCTTTTTTAATCCCAATGAAATTTTCATGGAAAACAAATATCCTACGTGTTAACCAAGATAATAAACTTGGTACCAAATCTCGTACAAATCCGTTAACAAACATCAAAACATACAAATTTTAATATTAATTTTAATTTATAATATTACTAAGATTTGTAATATTTATGATTGTAGCATTAAAAGGCTCAAGCTCGTGATATACCTATAATCGAATTATGTTAAACTAACAATTTTTTGTATACAAATTTATTTTGTTTATATATATCTTGGAAATAGCACTAATGGCTTGGATGGATTTTTAAACTCTTATAAAAATAGATTTGTTAATAAAATTGATCAAACTCTGGATTAAAGGTTGCATTTATTCTACAGTATTATTTTGTAGTTAGAATATGTTTACGTTTATATGTAGTTATCAGTAGATAGACTAAAATAACATAAATTATCATTAATTTATTCGAACAAGCAACCTTAAAGAATTAAATGCGCTTCTATCCTTCCACAGAACCGAAAATAAAATTTAAACAGTATAAGCAAAAAAACAAAGATTTATCGCCAACGGAATGTTATCAAAAATTAGATGTGATAAGTAGATAAATATTCAAAATGCATGGTAGGGACTTGTTAATTTAATAATAAGTGACGAACAATTGGTGCGACGATAAAGATCCTAGTATCTTCTGCACCTACGATCCTGGATAAGAATTCTGGTTGGAGCATAATATGCTTGAGTGAAAAACATCCAGAGTTATGATTATTAATTTTTCTTTTTTTACTCTAACCGTTATTTAGAATACACAGCACAAGCTCTGTTCAGGACTTAATAATTGGTGTGAATTGTCCGTAATTAATTTATTCATCATTACTATTCATTAATATCCCTAAGTTGGCAATAAAAACTTTTCACAGACGAATTGAGAATAATTTTGTTTATTCTTTCTAATAAATATAAAATAGTACAAACAAACACTGCAATTAAGTAACTGAATGAGTTTACACTTAAGCCACATCTTTACATAAAATCAGGAGTAATTAAGTCACATCAGTACTCAGATACAAAACAATAAAACTGCGTTATTTCATAGGACTGGGAATCGAACCCAAAACAAGTTCAAACGTTTTGATCACGATCATATTCGTCAATAGATTTGAGAGGATTTCAAAAATCGTAATTATATAATTTAAGTATATAAAAACATAAAAATAGTACATTAGTAATTTAAAATCCGATGTCTAGAAGTAACATTAGGTATTGTTCTTCGTAAAATTTATTTATGATCAAATCATTTCTGATATTTTAAAGTATCTTAGTAATCTATTATCTAGCAGTTCTAAAATCTTATAATCTTAAATGTTAGTGTGTTAAATCTGTGTTATTGTCCGGAAATTGAGACTTTAGTGTAGGTTTTTACATATGCAAATGTTACTATCGCGGTACTACGAAAATTCTTGATTTAAAATCTAGCTAACTAAAGCGCTAAAGAACTTTTTCATATTTGAGAACTTGCTCCCAGCCCTTTGATCAATTTGACCAAGTCAAATTTGCGAATTTTCTTATGATATATGAATGATATAAGTATACCGATATTCCCTCCAACTGAAGGTTGGCAAAATCTGGGTTTGTGCATGACACATTTTATTGATTATGAAATCATAGAATACGTCAGTTACAATCAATGGTATTTGAGATATAGCTATGATTTTCTATCTATCCATGGTCACGATTAATTCTTGAAAGCATTTTATATAAGGTAGTAATTTTGAAGTTTGTAGTCATTGTATTCAATGAAAGAATTGCATTTCCAGAAAAAAAGGTGGCTTGATTATACTTAGAATAATAGCCGTCGATTTGAGATTATTTATAAAGGTATATATTTTAATATAACTTTAGATTATTTATGAATATACCTATTGGATATTATAATGTTATTTATTCTTATTGGATACGCTTACCTACTTGTATACAGTGTATAGGTCACTCTACTATTTATTGATATATATATAATTATTATAATCAACACGCTACTATGGTGAAAAGGTAATAGTTTGTTGAAAACAAAAATTTAAAAAGTAGGTAACAATTTCCTTTTATGGATTTAAAACTTTCCGTTGAAAACCCACGTATAAATAAGCTATTTAAAATGCCCTTTTTTGTACTTAAACAATAAACATTGCAAGGATTTAAAAAGATGTGACATTCATCTGAAGTTTTTGTGATTCTTTTGTGTTTATAATCTTAATTTCTGTACAAAAGTTCATTCAACTATTGTTCCCAACCATTGTATTGCATTTAAGAGCATTATTCTAGATACCAGGTTCTTTTTAACTGTTAACAAACAAATACCTTAACAATATTATGTATATATTGATTATATAATATATATATATATATGGTAATGATTTTACTAACATGCTATAAAACTCTATATTTTGATAGCAGTACCTACAATGTAATTTATTACTTACATTTGTAAGATTCATTTCAAGTGTATAACTATGTACCAAAACGGTGCAATTACAGTTTTTCTTTAAAAGTTGTTCCATTTTAAACTATCGTATGTAAACTTTGGAAAAATTATAATAAGGCCAAAAGTAGAAATTCGATAACGCTTTTTTATAGCAACAAGTGATGTCAACTTTAAAAATAGAGTTTTTTTCAAATCTTGTAACACTTAAAACTGTGTTTTGATTAGCTACATTATTTTTCTGAATATTTCATATAGATTATTGCAATTTCAATGTTTTTTTAGGTATTTTAGGTTACTATTGACGAATCATTTTAAACCATACCAAGCGTTTTATTAACAGTAAGTAATTCAATTTTGAAATGCAATTAATAATCTCTACTGCAATGTTTTTACTTTCACAAAAAATCAAAGGTAGAGCATATAGACTCATTCCTGGCTGTTTTCATGAGTTAGAAGAAATAGATTGTAAGAAAAACAAGAACAAACAAAAACAAAACAACAAATAACCTCCATAGGTCCGCATCATCAAGCACATTCACAGTTCCATAGACAAAGGGTCTCTATCACAGGACACTAACTTTTACCAATGTGGTGCTGGTGGAAGGGGGCATGGGCCCCCCGACCTGCGGCAAGGAAACCCGCCACTTCGGCACCCTACACGGCACTTCACTTGACACACACGGCTCGCGAGCGCGACACCACTGACACGCGCGAACACCAAACGCGTACTGCTTAACAACGGTGCACTTTTCACACGCCCGACCGTGACTGAGAGAGAGCAAACTATCTAAACACCGCAAGAGTGAAGGGAATAGAAAGAGTAGCGTTCCGAAACGGGCGTGGCTACAATGAGCAGCCACTAGCGCATAAGGGGTGGCGCCTGCGGTGTATATTTTTTTTATTTTTTTTCCGTGCGTGTTTCTGTGCGGTAGTGGGATTTCATTTTGTGGGACACGTGCGGTGTTCGCAGTAAATTTAAATTGGCTTGCCGGTAGATCGGGTGGTAGCTGAAGATAATTATAGAGCCTGGATTTTTCGGTTGCTTCTCTACTCTAGGCTGGTCGTCTTGTTTTACGGTTCTCGGCAGTGCGAGGATGTTTTGAGAGGGGCGTGAACTGTGTTTATGTAGCGTTCTCCCGCCTTCGAATCGTACTTTTCGTTTTCTTTTATGGCAGTGATAAGGCCAGTGCTGTAGTTAGAATTTGCGTTTGTGGCAGATAATTACTTTTATGAGTAGCTCCGTACGACTCGATTTTTTGTCTTTCGCTGGCCAGTAGTTGTTTCTCGTCTAAGTACCATGTATTTTAATGTAACCTACAACACACTGACACTTTTTTTGTTATGTTAAATTTATAACCATAAAAGTACCCATTGGCTGTATTCTTTACAACCATATATGATAGGTATCTTTTAAAAGTAAATGCTATTAAATTAAATTATTTTGATAGTATGCTCTATATTTTTATGTGTTTTAGTAGACACATTTCATTGAATAAGTAATGAGGTAGGTAACAAACAGTTGAATAATAAAATATACAGACTCTTTAAACTAAACACCTGGACAAGGCAAGAATTTCTCTTCTTCTTTACAAGACAGGGATAACTTAAAACGTGGCGCAGTCAGCACATTAAATTCCTTGTTCACTGACGTTTGGCATTAAGTAGGTACCTTATACCATAGCGATAGATTGAGTAAATACTCGTAGCTTGATTTGTTGACGGCAATACCTAACAATATGAAAAACAATACCTAGTAGGTATTTATAAAGATAAAGCTGAGATACTAAATCAATGGCAGCTGAAAAAAACACCTGCAAAAGCTGTTAAGAATAACCACAACCAAATCTAACAAGCTTATATACCTGAAAATGTCACCATAACAAGATAAGATACTTTTTAGTTAAGGATTAGGTATTAAAGCTTCCCTTTCAGTATTGTCATCTATCTATACCTATATTAGTAGAAATGTCAAAAACTATGATTATGTATAAAAATCTTATTACCGATTATACGTACCTAATATCTACTTATCTTTTTTGTCATTATTCGAAGAAGCATGTCGTCAGAATAATTTCTTACATTCACACCAATTAGCCTAGCCCAAAGTAAGCACTATAAGGCTTGTGTTATGGATACTAAGGTAACGGATAGACATACATATATGATACATAGACATATAATGTTTATAGAAATATATATAAATATCCATGGCTCAAGATTAAATGCTTGCATTCATCACACAAACATTTGTCCCTTCTGGGATTCGAAACCAGGACCGTCGGTGCAAAAGGCAGGGTCGCTACCGTTGCACCCAACGGTCGTCAAACAACGAAATATTATGCACGCATGATAAGAGATAGAATGAACCCACTCTGCTCGGTCGGCGCATCAAACATGTAATTTTATATTACCAGGCTAAATGAAATAAAAAAATATTTAAAAAATATTTAATATTTAAATAAAACTATCGCACACATTCTAACTACTTATTGTTGTGTAGTATTATCTTCTTCACCACCACTCAGCCGAATATCTTCCACTGCTACACGGACACCTCCCACAAAATGGGATGATTTTGAATATTGCAGGATCATACTTCGGAATATGTTGTTGCCAATTTTGTTGTTCTGTCTATGTGAGATGTATGACGATTGCCTCCAAAGTGTAAAGGGTTGTTGCTATTATACACTGTTGGACACTACACGGTGCTTTCTCAAAGAGAGGCAAATGTACATTGGTAATTACAATTGGTACATTTTAAGATTGCCTTTTTAAATTCCACGGAAGTATAAAAAAAAATACGTTCATAATTTGTCGCTGACTTTTATAAAAAAATCTTCACAGTAAAAATTTAAATATCTTTTTCCTTTAGGGTTGTTTCGTCGGCAAAAAACAATAGGTCAACAGGCAAAGTCTTTTTATTTTAACGCGATGATATATTCTCCTATAGAACGATACCACACAGAATAACATTTTAATTATAAAACAGAAACGACATAGGTACACTTTCAGAATTCTCTTAGAATTTTATTAAATTTATAGAAATTAAAATCCATGTTTTCAAGTCTGTTTTCATATAGAAGCTATTTGCCCTCTTCAGCCTCTTAGAACTCCTGAAAACCTAATTTATTGCTGATCACAAAAGTCTCTCTGCAAGACTTCCACTATTAGGTCTAAAAGATTGATTAGTAAGTGAAAATATATCTTTTTATATTATATATATTTTTTAATTCATGCTAGGTATCTTTTAAATGCGAAATGTCCGATTTGAATAATTTCAAAAGTGATCTAGACAGCACTACTAAAACAGCCTTGAAAATGAAGTGATTTATTTGAATAAGGATAAATACCAAGGTACGAATTACGCGTGGTCTAGTTTACACCGGCGTTTCTACTCATTTTTTAAACATAAGAGATAGTTAAGAGCCTAATAGTTGGACATATGATATCGTTAAAAAATTATTTAAGATATTTTTGGGTTCTTTAAAACTTGTTTTAACAGCGCCCGATGTTACGAATTTAAAAGATATTTTACAAGCACCTTGGGTTTTGTGAGAATCTCTAATTTATTTAAAAAGCCTATTTACACCCTCAATGTCTAATCTAAATATTGGTGACATAATTTTTGTATCATTTTAGTAGATTGAATTTTAAAAAATATATGTTGTTAGTACCTGTTTGTAAAATATTCCATAATTATACTTTTTCTGAGTTTTAATAAAATTGGTACAGTTACATCCTTTTGTCATTAAAAACTCAAACAATAACATTATTTTTCATGAAAAACATTTAAATATCTTTATGCAAGTAAATTTGTTATTTGAATTGTAGGTACTACACACACGCTACACATTGTCAATATTTTGTTTTAAGACTTAAAAAAGGGGTCAAAAATCACCAAACGGTGGGACCCGAAGCCTTATGGCAAATCGGACAACCAAAATGAATAAATAATGAATTTATTTTGATGATAAATAACAAAAAAATATATATTATTCTGTCCTACAGAGGCACTGAACGATAAGCTTAATAATTCGGATTCGTTAAGTTAAACCAATATTTCGTTGTTAAAATTCAACATTTACATTACAAGATTTGAACCTATGTCTTCTGATAATTCCTACATATTTTTGTATTGGTTTTTATTTCTATTTCTTAAATAACAAGAAATTGATAACAGCTCATGATGTTTATATTAATCAAATGGTACTTATATGAAAATCGTGTAGGTATTATTCTTTTGAAAGAGAACATGCTAAGAGATCTAGAATGACAATTTCCTTGTATTCTTCTTAATTTTTGGCCTAGTTCTGCCCCCTTTATTGAGGTACAAGCTTTTCTTTTGAATGAAAACATGGAAGAGCATTCATTTCCGAAGCATGAAGAACTGGAGATCATAAAATTTCGGTCACTTATCTGATGACTGTGACTGAACTTCTGCAACCGCCGACATAATGCGTTTACCATTGCGCGGCCATCGAGCTCTTCCCTAGCAATATTAATATTAAATTCGACGCATAAAATTGCTTCATAGCACAAAAGAATCACTTACATGTAATATTTATAAGTACCATTATTTATTGACAAATATAAAAGCCGCACTATTAAAGTTATTTATAAATCAGGGACGGTAGATATATGAGACAGTTTACGAATTATAGTGATGAATTACCTTACTACAAGATCGGCAATCGCAATTATTCCTACGAGTAATTATATCCAATATTATTCGCAACAGGCAGCAAATGGCTCTAAATAAATTTTTGTACACCCATTCGATGGCTAGCATTTACTAGTTATTTTGGCAACCCGAAATCACAAACTCTGCCCGCTATCCAACACTAACACTGCATCATTATTACTAATACATAAAGTTAAACTTTGAAATTTGGACGTTGGATATAATCTCAGCAACTATACCTATATCACATTTACCAACAATTCGTGTAGGGAAGTTGTAATACTCAAAAAGTTCAAAAAAATATATATTTAGGTTAGTACACTAAATGATAAACAAAATATGCTTACAATTCATGGAGATAAAAATTGCATTTTATATACGAGTATTTGTTTATTGCCAATATTGTTTTGACGAGTAGTTTAGATAATATGACGAATTAATTTTTAAAGACAGCAGCCGATTTTTTTTTTTATTTATCAAAACACTTTGTTGATCATTCCAAATACAAGTTGGTATGATATACTCGCTTAATGCTAATAGCATTCTCTACTATTAAATGTAAGAAGTAAAAAAAGAATGAATATTCTTAAACGTTAATTACTGGGAGAGCTACAAATAGAATCAAGGACGTGTAGTTTAAAGTGTGAAAGAATTAGACATAAATCAGAACCAAACCAAAACAATAGAAAGGAAAAGAAAGAGAATGGGCAGAGCGAAATTTATGGGAATCATATGAATACTGAAATTTGCATTTCTGGAAATGGAGAATCTTAAAGATGCATATAAAATAGCCTCGACTACTTGCACTAAAGAATGGATAGCCATTTGAGTAGGAATCTGTAAATAGAATGTGATCATATTGAGATAAAAAGAAAACAAATAGGTACGATTAGCAGTACTGTAAAGATGGTGCAGTTTGTTAAGAAGTTCTTCATTCAAATCAGGATAACAGACATCACCATGATCAATGTGTGTTAAGATAATGGAAATAACTAGAACGGCCACAGTTTTCACGAGAAGAAAATTCCTGAAACGATACACAAAACGCAAAGAAGCTATAACTAAATGGCAACTTGAAAAGTCGAGCTAACGGGGCAGTCGATATGTAAGCCAAGAGTTTTAACGCTACAGGTGACAGTGATGACAGAATTTTCAAACAAAATATGATGAAGGAAACTGTTGTCAATCTTAGCAAGGTGTTTGACAGCCGGGGCCGTCTTTAACCTATTGGAGGCCCTGGGCATATAAGAATAATGGGGCCCCTATGACTTTGACACTTTTTTATTACTAGAATAGACAATGAACAAGGTTTCAATTTTTTTTATTGACAGTCAATAGGTGAATAGATAGATTTTTTATTTGAATGGGGCGATTCTTACATATTTAAAATTATCTAAGCATGCGGAAATTCGATAGCCTTATTTTGGACGAGAGTTGATGAGCTTAGCGCATGCAAAATCTAATAAGGTTTATGCAAAAGCTAATTGAGATTCGATTTACTCTAATTAAATAAAAATAAGCTTTTCAGTAATAAATGTCGGTATTGGTTTAGTTATTTGGCAGGAACTGGGCCCCTATCGATCGCGGGGCCGTGGGCATTTGCCCAGAGTGCCCAGTGGGAAAGAGGGAGACAACGAGATACCTTGTTGAATTTATTTCCTAGGCACATAAATCTGTAAATCGTCTGCGTAAAAATGGTAGAGCAGCCAAGCGACTGGAAAAGAAGATTTATAAAAATGAAAAATAAGAGAGGGGAAAGAACATAATGATATTTCTTTCATACACATCAATTATGCTAGCCCAAAGTAAGCACTAGTAGGCTTATGTCATAGATACTAGGGTAACGGAGAGACAAACATATACAAAGATAAGTAATATTTATCGAAATATATATAAATACCCAAGACTCAGGTACAAATACTCATATTCATCACACAAACATCTGCCCCTTCCGGGATTCGAACCCAGGACCGTCAGTGCGAAAGGTAGGATCGCTACTGTTGCACCATACTGTGGGGGACTTGGGAACAGCTATAGATAGATCATCCTAATGCGAAAGTAAGTAGTAAGGTAGCTTATAACCAGTCCAATGCCAGTGGGAAGAAATTGAGAGACTTAATAATGGCGAGCAAGATAGCGTAGTTGGCTATATTAAAAGCGTCGGAGAAATGAGAAGGATGAGAGTGAGCGGTGAGCGCGTGAGCTGGATTGTCAAGTTGCCAAAAATATTCTTTTGTATCGAATTCTTTTTATAAAATTTATAATTTTATGCCAACGACAAAAAAATACATTGAGATTATATTTTTATATTAGGTGAAAATGTTTTTATTTTTATTATAATTGACTGTAAACGTTGAGATTTATTAATCTAAATTTTTCATTTATTTTAACCTAACGTTAAAGCAGCAGTGCTTGCATTGCTGTGTTCCAGTTTGAAGGGACATGGCAGTGAAATTACTGGGTACAGTGACTTTACATCTTGTGTCACAAGTTGGCAACGTAGGTACACTGTGGTTCTTGTGGGGGTTGCAGTTTTGCTGCGAATCTCACAAGAGCCACATGTATTATAGGTGACTGTTACCACTTACCATCAGGTGGGCAGTTTGCTTGTTCTACTACCTTATCTGATCCCATGAATGGTGTTTTAGTTTTAAACCATGGTAAATTAAGTTATATAACTTTAAAAGTAATTAAACTACGGGTAGGATATCCATGTGTTGCAATATTGATATTAGGTATTACTGTTATTAATAAGTATTTACAGATTCTATAAGTGACATTTCAATTCAGAGATTCTTTAAGAGACTCGATGTCACCGTGTCGTTTAGAGCAGACCATGTTCTGTAACGCTGACCATAATTTGTAGTCTAAAGGGTTGAGGTCTGGGGTAGATGTAGGCCAGCCTTTAGACTTGGGTAGTTTGTGCCTTGTGACCAGGTGCAGAGCCCTGCTGGAACATCCACGGTACATTTTTAAAAAGTGTATTGCTCTTTGTACACTTTGGCTGAAGTTTTCACTTTTTCACAAAAATGTAGCTTTGTAACGCCTTGATATGACACGCCCCATCAAACTATTACTGACGCAGGATGATGACCACGTTGTACCTTTCCGTCCACTTGAGCAGCTTCTTTAGATTTATGAGCGTACACTTTTATCATTTTGATTATTGTAGTGCTTTTCAATGGTGAAAATGTTTTCATCGGTAAAGAAAATATTTCTGTGCCTTTCACCTGCGTATCGTGACAAAAGGCATTTTGATCGATCCACTCTCTTTAGTTGTAAGTAAATATTGATTTAGGACATGCCCTTTCGACGAGCACCTAGTTTCAGGTCTTGTTTTATAATACGCAATAGAGTACTAGCGGAAATCTTCATTTCTCGCGATAAGATTTTTTACTTCCTAATGGGGTTTCGACGAATTCAGTCTTTAACAGCATTAACAGCCTTTGTAGTTCTAACAGCACACGGCCGCCCAGATCTTTATGGTCTTCGACAAAGGAAGTGTTGTTGTATCTGTTGATAGTACGATATACGACCATGCGGCTGATGCCAAACTTTTGAAGTGTCTGGAATATGACCGACGGCTTTGTGCAAGACGATCAGTGCAACTCTATTTTCTTTAACAACCCATACCATTATTGTAAGTATTTGATAATGAACACGAAAAAATATGTAAAATGGCGCGAAATCGAAATAAAGTAATATATTTTTTTTTTATAGAAAATAGGCATGCGCTTGACCACCATCTCGCCTGATGGTAAGCGTCGATGCGATCTAGGATGTGACCCGCTTGCCTAGAATATACCTATTCACTCGTGATTTGAAGACCCCTAAATTGTATTTGTCAGGAAACAAAGACTCATAATAATAGTTCAAAAGTTGAACTAATATTATGAGTCTGAGAATAACAGGAATAGTTAAAAAGTTGAAGAAAAGAAAAGGTTTTATGTAACAGTGTTTATGGCCAGACTAGTTATATTTAATGGTTTATGCCAATATATTAATGCATAAGAAATAATATATATAAACATTAATATCTGTCTCCTTAAATTTAGAAATAAGTATAATACTTTTCTACTTTGAAGCTTATTTAACATGATCTTAACGTTACCACTAACGACATCTATTAAGTATTATACAAAGCTTTAGCCTTCACACCTCATCGTCGTAGAAATACAGACGCACTGTAGTATGTTACAAGCTGCACAGATGGCGCTAAAATGGTATAGCTTTCACACAATTATAGATACTATCTTCTTTTATAGCGGAATTTACATATATTGGAGAAATCTAGTTTTAGAGCATGACCGATCTATATTAACTTCTTATCCATATCTTGATTAAACATAATAAATCTTAGAATAGAAAACATAAAAATCTATAAATAAAACGCTGTTTTATTTTGAAAAACGCTATATTTCCACTCTTTATTTTAATGTAAGGTACACATAAATATCTCGAATACTTTCACAACATTCTACCCCTTAAATTGATAAAAAAAATATAAAAATATCATCCTTTTCCTAAAAACTAATGGCATAAAAAGATCGGAAAATATTGCTTCTTTAATTTTAATAGGCACTTACAGCTTATGTATAAAAATAAAGAGTATTTCCTAATTCATCATACATAATACAGGCTTTTTTAAGAAAATTAATATCTACCTACTTAACATAAAAGCATACTTACCTTAGGAATATAAACAAGTATTAAAAATATTTCATATAGGCAGTATTTTCTTTTGACTTAAACCCAAGCAATATCGAACGACAGCAGTATTACCACAAATTTTTATTGGGGCCTGTGAAATATATATCAATGGCAACATTTAGTTTTTGTAAGTCCTTTTTTTTTTGTTTATTTTATTTAAAGATCTATAGGCACAGTCACTTTTTTATTTGATATCTGTCAGGGTAAAAATATTTTGACATGACAAAGACAACGCAACAACCACACCCGACGCCTGAGACTAGATGATTTAAAAATGTACTAGTAAAAAAACGGCAAATAATGTGTATTCTATCAGAGGTCTGACAGAATTGACATTGAAATAAGAGAGAATCTTTAGGCAGAATCACTTTTTGCATCTGTCTGTTAAAGAAGTAAGTAAGGTTACTTACTTATTAATGATTCTCTTTTATTACAATTGTCTATTAAATTTATTTTTTAATTAAATACGAAACAAAAAATAAATCAGTTAAATTTATTTTTGTTCTATTTATGAATAAAAAAATTGGGGATCTTGCCAAAAATAATATGTTTAGAACACTGGAAATTTTTTCTTAGATAATATCAAACTAAATATTTTTAATTGCAAGATTCGAATATACTGAGACTACTGATAAACTAAAAAGGGTAAGTATAAATAAATGCTTGACCTACTGTATTTACACTCAAGCAACGATGAGTTCTAGTTTAGATGTTCTAAGAAACACAACTTGTTATTATGGCTAAGGGATTGGTGTGAGTTGTACGTTAAAATAAAATCCCTCAACCTAAAAGCTATTCAGTCTTTAAAGTTAACGTTATATATTTAAAACAATATCATCTCATCTGGCATCTTAATAAATAAAACAAAAACATTGTAACATTATCATTGTTTGCTCTCTTGTTAATAAAATCTAAGCAAGACTTGTCTAATCCATTTCAATCTAAAATATTCTACTTTATTTTTACCATAAATATATTTTTTATAATCTGTCAAGTATAAAACTGTAAATTTCATTTAATAAACAATGCTTTTGAATTTTTTCATTATAAAGGGCTATCAACGTTGATCACAGTACCGATATATAAGTTAAACCCGGTTTTGGAATCACTTGACATACGCAGTAGACAATTCACTGATTTCCTTCACAGTGTCCTTGCTTTTAATTTGAACTTTGAACATGAATAGGTTATTTGACTTCAATGAAAATATCGATTTAACTGTGGTTATCTTAATCGTAAACGTTTTTAAAACAATTCAGCCCAATTTTTTTTTTTGTGATCATTATAAGAAATCATTCATAAAATAATTAAAATTTTATGTTCGACGATCACGTGATTGAAAATGCACGGAATTGGCAAAATGGCGGTGTGACGTGGTGACGTGCTTGTTTACAGTAAATGTCAATATAAGTTTACGTATTAAGACTTAACAGCTAAAAGTTACAAGCAGCTGTCATGACATCAAGGCTATATTCCAAAATACACACCAGTATAATGGCCACTCACAATGACGTCATGAATTTTGATTTGGTCAAAGTGAAAGAAAGTGTGGCATTTTCCCTCTCTTGCTCTCACACTATTTTAAATATGGCTTCGATTTCTGACGTCAATGCGCTGGCCAGTATATATATATTGGTTAACCAACAATTGTTACACTAAATATAAAACACACAAATATTAAGGAACTAAGTGTACAATTAATAATAGGTAAACACCACATGCAAATCGGAACAAACCAACAGCATGGCGTCGATTCGTAACGTCATTACCACAGGGCAGTATACTGATATTTTGGAACACAACCCAATTAATATACACAAACAATGTCTTTGGAGTTTTGGCGGGTTTATGTTAACTTAAACTTTAATGGTGATGTTTATGCTATAACCAGCTATTTGAGATATTTTCGTAAAACCTGTCAAATACCCTATTGGAGTTTTGCTGAACATGTAAATGCGCGTTAAGTCCACGCGTGAGCGCTGCCCGCTCGCTGGGTGCGCGCGATCTCGCGGCGCAGGTCACGTTCATGCGCGAGCGCTTCCCTCAGTTCCTCCTCGCGTGTCTTAACAGCTTCCAGCTGCTGCTGCTGCAGGCGAAGGTTATTCAACTGCGATTGTAATGCCGTCATCGTTGAATATGACGCATTTTTCAACTGGAACATTAATTTTATATTAATATTTATTATTATAAATACACCACCTACACTGACATGATTAATCAAAAATACAAAGTTACAATCAACTAATCGTATTAATATAATTAACATTATATTCCCATTTAATTTAGTTATATCTGACATATACAGTACTAGCGACCGCCCGCAACTTTGTTCGTGTGGTCTTTGTTGCAGAAAACTAATAAAGGTTGATAAAGATTTATAAATATTAATTATCTGAGGAAATAATGGATTCCCCGTTTAAATATTGATCCCGTATTTCATGATGAAATTTTCACCTTATTGGGGTTAGAATTTCCTAGTGTCAATATTTCGTGTTTCTAGATTCAGTAGTTTAGGCTCTTCAATGATGAATAAGTCAGTCTGCCACTTAAGGGGACATATTATTTTATAACTATAAATCATATATTATTTAAATCATTTCTTTAACCATCGAAATCGAAACGACGAGTCGAAACATTTATTGCATCCTGAATTCGAACGTAATAAGACTCCTCAATTGTCAGAGGTGATTACAACATAATTTTGTAGTTTGGTAATGGGCGCCATCAGTGCCCTTTTTACAATTTTCAACCCCAATACAAAGTCGTAATTTATTTTCTTTTATCTATGTTAAGTCACACAGCATAGATAGCTAATAGATCTCCGTTATTAACAGAAATAAATTGCTTATAACCTGCGTACTTAATATGTCGTTTTCGTTCTGACGTTTGAATGAATAATTTAATTAAATTGTGATGCCTTAATACGTCCGCTAATATTTAGTCTACCTAATTCGTTATAATTGTGTCGCATATCCTGCCTAAATTCATTTCTGACATAAAGATCCGCACTTCCATACCTGTGTCTCTCTCTCTTTACTCTTGACCTCCTGGTGGAAGCTGTCCATCTGCTCTATAATCTTCTCCCGTTCCAGCACATTGGCCTTCTGCAGCATTCGATTGGCCTCGATCTTCTCTTCTAGTTGTCTTTGCAGTGTCATCATCACCTCTTTCATAAGCATCGAACGTGCTTCCCGCTCTTTTGCCCATAACTAATAAACATGATAGAATACTCAGTAAACCACTTTTAGTAGCTTCAAGTAAATGGAAAACAAAAACGGCTATAGTTTTGAACAAAAGTTTTCTTCTGTTGTGCTTAATCCAATAATGGTCATAATATCAACTTTGAGGTAAATTCAATCACAACTTTTAATGAGCTGTTTTTAATTTTCTAGATATTTAGTTGCGACACTTCCACACCTCTAACACATTTACATTTCAGGAAAAAAAAGGATAAACAAAAAATGGGATAAAATAATCAAAACAAGCGCGCATGCTTTACCAAAATTATAAGAATTTAAAAGTTTGATATCATTCTTCAATTGAACAAGAAGAAATCAGTGACCTTTGATACTATAAATTGCAGTTTTGAGGAAATTTTCATAAGTTTTTTTGTGTTTACAGTATGGAAACCACACTTTCTTTTACAATAAACTATCGGATCCGAAAGATATTATCCTGCCCGTCAAAAATTACATCATTACAAGTCCAACGTTTAAACAACATATAAAGATGGACTTATTCTTGGCCCCATTCTGAACCCTAGAGATAAGAGGAAGCTTAGACTTTTATATTACTAACGTACGGACATCATCATTATAGTCTCAACCGCAAGACTTCCATAGCTGACTTCCATAGTGTGAAGGGTTTGTGTTATTCTACTCTGGAGGACACTACGCGGAGCACATACCCACATGAAAACTTTACATTTGTATTGATATCTGTAGCAACACTTAAGAAATACATTCCATGGAAGATCGGACTTGCGCTTTACACAGAATCAAAAACTCATCCAGCATAAAATACCGCTTAACCCAACTTAGGATATTCAGTTTGTTAGCCTTATATGGAGTCGACGAACTTAAGATCGGACGCCAGCTGCATGCCAAGAAGTTCGGGAGATTTGGCAACCGACTGAAACACATCTCGGAAAGCAAAAGCCAGATCAAAAGGACTCTTCTTTGGGATGAGCGAATAACACATCTGTGATTTGGTGATTTTAAAGTTAATTAAAATATTTTTACCCTATTGGGCAACATCAATGTACTAACTAACAATACCTGTACCACATTTTTAGATATATTTTAGATATATGTTACAAATATATGATAATACTTATAAGGCATGTTATCAGTATCGAGCCTTTTATCCGTTTAAATATAATTACCATGAAAGCGATATAAGCATTACACAGTTTAGTGCAACAGGAGCGATCTAGCCTTTCGCACCGATGGTCCTGGATTCGAGTCCCGCAGGAGGCAGAAGTTTGTGTGATGGATATGAGCCTTTTTACCTGAGTCATGGGTAATAATATTTTTTTTCATATTTACATATCTACGTATTAAGGATGCACCCATGTCTATCTGTTACTCTAGTATCCACAACACAAGCTTTGCCAACAATAACTTGACTAGGGCAATCGATGTGAATGTGAGTGAGAATATTATTATTATTACAGTACCTTGTCCTGCTTATCGTTTATCTGCCTCGCTTCGCCGTCATACATTGCCTCGATGTTTTTCTGTCTCTGTCTTTCCTTTTCCCTACATTCCTCTAACTCTTGCAGCGCTGTGTCCAGAATACGTTTATAACTAGTTGTCTTTCCTTGTTCTCTCTCGATTTCCTAAAAGAAGAAATGTATTTGAGTTTTAAACATCAGATGTTAAATGAAAATTGCACCTGAGGAGATTTTTTTCTATATTACCTTGGTGGCTTTTTCCTATATAAGATTGAAGATATTTTTAATTTAGTCATAATAGTAATCTTGTAAAGTTGAAATCGTCTTGTTAAGATTTTAAAGATTTTTCACATAAATCCTGTATTAAATAAAGACATAAGGGAGATTTATAGACTTAACACTACACATACCTTAAAAAGAGCCTTCCGAATTTTGGCTAACATCTCTAAATCCAACTCTATCTCTTTTAGCACAGATATCACTTTTCTCTTAAGCTTATATTTATGAAGACCCATGTTCACAATATGCGCGTCCCTTTCAGCTACCAAACGTGCGTGTTCTTTTTCTCTTTCATTCGATATAAATCGTAGTTCATCTAGTATAAGCTTTTCTCTTTCTTCCATTTTTCGAAGCTTTATAACTTCTGTCTCTTTTTCGCTGAGCTCTGCTATCTGACCTTCTAAACTTTCTCTGAGTTCCTGAAAATAAATTTCGATAGACCAGTTGAATAATGTTTTATCGATTTACCTTCGAAAATCCACAATATAGAGATTAAAATTAATTGAGAAAAGAGTCCTATTTCGGAAATCTATTGAAGCCTTTGTCCAGCTATCCTTATCTGGTTTTAGTTGATTTTTATCCGCAGTAATCTGTCATGGAGAGCCTAAATTTGAAGCGTCCTTGTTCTTACCAGATTCAAACCAATTGAAAGGCTCAGAATACTTGCTTTTCTTCCAGAATTTACATATCAGTTCGGTTCTGCCTTTGGCACTGACGATTCTGGGTTCGAGTCCCGGAAGGGGCAGATGTTCATGTGATGAATACGACCATTTGTACCTGAGTATTTATGTATATATAAATAATAAATAATAAATAAATTACGCTTTATTGCACACACAGATAGAATACAGAGAAATAAAAATAACAAAGATATGTATATATATAAAAATTCCCTGTCACAGTGTTTGACCGAATTACATAGCATATATAATTATTTTACTAAGTGAAGCTACCCAGTTAAGCCTCGACCATTGCAACAGTCCGAGATGCAAAGTCAGCGCAACGTGCCAGTGCAACGTGCCGTGACCTGCCGGCATCATTTTCCCTAGTAACACGTTTTTCATTTGAAACATTTGCACTCGGCTTCTAACATCGAACCAGTCAATTACTTATAGTTAGTTTTAATTATATTGTAATTTCCTTTAAATAAATAAGTTAGAATATTTTTTCGTTTTTTTTTAATCCTCCGGCTGTAGCTTTCGTAATTACCGCCATTAACTCGGAAACTACACAACCAACTTTGATGTTTTTTTTTTTCATTTTGTTGAATTTGTTGCGACGGAAGACTCCACAAAAAATCGGTGTTTTGACATAATCTTTACGTTTGGCAGTAAAAGGAAAATGCAGCTGCTCATTTTCTAGGTTAAGGGATTTTAGGTCGTGATTACCTCCATTATCATTAGTTACTTTTAATTAAACCCTTAGTGGTGTGGTGTGATATGGCGGTGGTGCTATTATTACCTACCATATACCACACGACATTATGTTTACATTATATTATTTAAAGAAAAAGCGATCTAAAAGCAGAGAACAGAGAAATCTATCGTACGTATTAGCTAAGCATTATTAAAACTTTACCTTCATTTTTAGTTCCTTCTCTTTCAGATTCTCTTCTTCCTCTTTAATTTGCTTACGTAGAATTTCATCTCGTTCTTGTAGTGTTTTCCGCGTTTCCTCTTCTTCTTTTTTCTTTTGCAATTCTTTTTCTACTATTTGCTCCATCCTATAAACAAATATAACATATATAACCCTTATCAAATCTTGTCGTTCTGTTTTATACAAGTATTACTTATACTTATATATGTACAAGTAATACTTAAGTAATTATAAAGGATCCCTTTTATGGGTCTTATATGTAAGTAGGGGAGAGTGGGTAACAGTGGATGACGGGTCACAGCGGATTATTCGCTATAATTCTTACGAGTGATGCTTTACACACACAAGCAAACGCGTGGCTACTGTTCGTCGATACCCCCCTCTTATGCGCCGGTCGCCGCCGCGCTCGCCGAGCGAAATCACGTGCTGTCACACGCAGGCCAGTAGATTAGTACAAAAGTATTTTTTTACGTAATTTAGAAATTTGTCGTACTCCCAACCCTTTAATAAATATAAGTGTTAGTTGTATGTTTTGAACTTGTTATTTGTTAAATCCGTTGTGGGTAATGTAATGCTGGCTTGGGTATAAGTAGTTATTTTTTGAATATTTTTTTTTCTGTCGTAACGGCCTATGGGTCACAGTGAATAATTTTCATTTGGATCACAGTGGACTGTTTAATAGTTGAGTTAGCATCAACAATGTTCTTATTAAAATGTTTGTTTTGTAAATGTTTATACTGAAGAAGTAAATATTTTATTTTTAATAGTTGAGGTAGCAGCAATGTTCCTATTAAAGTTTGTATTAATGATTACTCGAGGAGTAAATATATTTATTTAAAAGTTGAGTTAGCATCAACAATGTTTTTATTAAAATGTTTGATAATGATTACTGAAGAAGTAAATATTTTTATTTGAATAGAAAAGATAGCTTTATGAAAATGAAAGTTGTTTATTTAAACAAAATTTTGATTAGTTTAGGCCTCTAAACTAAACTAATAAAAACAAAATTTTGATTAGTTTAGGTCTCTTTATACCAGCATAATTTGTAAGACTTTCGTTAATTTTTTATAAGACTATGATAGAAGGCTGTCTTAGTATATGAATAAATAAATAATTATGTAGAAAAGTAGTATTTTATTGAACTTTTTTTAAATAGATCCAGTGTACCCCAAGCGATTCCCTGTTACCCATGAAAAGATCATTTCCCATTTTTTTTTAAACTTGTTATAACTTATAAGTTTATGCCGTTTTTGCCAATAATTGCACTTATTTTTGTAGATGAGGGACGTATCTTGTGATTAATTATCTAAGATTAAATATTTAGGCATAAACTTGGGATTTGTGGAGCTTTAAAAAAAAGTGATCCACTGTTACCCACTCTCCCCTACATATACTTACATTTATTTTTGGTTTACTTTTGTAACACTGTTAGTTTTCAATAAAACGAAATATCATTATTATATGCCTATTAATACTCCGTCCAGGATACAGGCTTGCCTTAAGAATGAAAACATCGTAGGTGGAATGGGCCATAAGTGATTCCTAGGGAGGCCGAGATGCAATAATTTAACATTCGAGATACTTAATAATTTTTTGGTACTCGATGACCGCCTGTACGCGAGTTGCTTCATCTCAGTAATCGTAAATGAAAATGTAGTGTAATAACTCATTGATGAGAAATAACAAACTTTTACACATTAAGTAATGGCAGAGTAACACTGTCTTCGCGTAGGGTAAAAAAATATTAAATAGCTTTTACACTTGTACTCTCTTAACAATTACACAAAAGGATAATTATAATAAGGACACATTCCCTAAGTAGCATTATTAAGAGGTACACGTTGAATATGAAAATCTACCCACATATTTTTAAACAATTATAGAAATATGACATGAAAACTTGCATGGCATTGCTTTAATTGTAATAGCATATTCCAATCCCTTTTAGACAAAGGCACTTACCAAGCAGATTTGCATTTGCCATTGTTGACATACGAAGTGGCTGCTCGCAACTCGGGTTGTCGAAGCCGCCAAGCGTGGTGTAGTCGCAACTCTGCTTCATGCCTTCGCAGTTGCTCCTCTTTCTCCACTATACCCTGATTAATCTCTTGCAAGGTCGAAGTTGACACATTGTTTAAAAAGGATCTGAAATTAATATCATTTAAAAGTGATTTATAAAATTCAAAACAAAAACCAAGCTAGGTACCAATTTATTTTATTAACTTTAAAAAATATTAAGTTATGTTCACAACACAAGTGTATTTGTCAATATCAATTAATTTTAAATAACTATTGGATTTTGTTGCTTAACTTAAAAATTGCCAATTTCTTAGGTAAATACTCAATTTAAGATTTAATGAAAAATGTTTACCCATTCTTGTAAAGTTTTGGTTGTTGTGCGAGAGTCTTTAGTTCTTGCTGGTACTGCATATTTTCTTGGAAAAGCATCATCTCCAGTTTATTTCTACGCTCTTCTAATTGGCTAAAAGATAATAGATACAAATATTTTAAATATTACTAGATACTTTAGATTTTATGATATAATATATAAACAGTTGAGCAATATATATCAGAGAATCTTGTTGAAATTCTGGTTTTATAAAATGTACCAATCAAAATCACTCAAAACAAAATCTAAATTAAATTCACTAATACTGAATTCTATCTGTGGCAGTTTAAGGTCGTGATTGATGGGGTAATTTGATAGTTATATAGTTTTTCTAATATAATGTGTTATGTATGATGACTAATAGTAAAGTTTTAAAATTTATTGGTTTGCATTATTAACAAATTTACAAAATTGAAAAGTCAATTTTGTATTGATATACTATGTTATATTTGTAGTAGGTTACATAAGGTTGTTCATTATGTAACCTACTACATATGTAGTCATTGTTTATATTATTATTATTATTATATTAAAAAAAACTGCTTTATTTCTGATTTGATTTATTTCTTCTATATAAAAACTGTTACTTCAGAATGGCAGCCCTACAAAAATCACCACATCCTCTTATAAGTATATTAAAATTTTGTTATAACTTTGTTAGGAACACTTATAGAAAGCACTCACGCAGCCCTGATTTTCTTTTCACTTAGTAGTTCAGCTTCTTTATTGGCTCTTTCATAGTAGTCTTCTGTAGTCCACTGCTCATGATGTCGAGATTTGTTTGTATGAGCCTCAAAATAATGGGCAACCTGTAAATATGAAAATATATAGTTATATTTCTATTAATTCTTAATCAGATTTTTCACCTCTAGTTGTTTATAAAGTCTATTTTTGTACATTGAAAATACAAACAAAGATAGATAACAAAGAATTTAAATAAAAACGCCAGAAAGTACAATAAGCGATCTTATCGCGATAAAAGCAATTTCTACCAGACAATCTTTGAATGGAGATAGAAATTATTTATGTAATGGATGATTTGGCTTTTCTGACAAAAAAAGACTAAAGGTACATATTTGCATTAAAGTAAAACATTAAAAAGGTAACATGTAAATGACTATAAGATATAAAAGCAAGCTGTAAAAAACAACAATGTGTCCAAGCCCACCATAGGTTGTTTTTACAGGCGTATGATATATCTTCTAGAAATATGGCTTTGTGAATACAAAAATTAAAATTAATTACATTAACATATAAACAAGTTTATATAATGTAAAGGTATAAAAATTCAATATTAATGTATGTATGAATTTCACATACATGAACATTGATATTGTGGGGGGATATTATAAATAAAGACACATGAGGTTAGTCAAAGGTGTGATAACGATATCTGACCAAATTATGGAAGATCGATCTGGAAAGATTTATCTAGTCTGATGAACACCCGCAGTGTATCCCATAGATGGATTGCTTGTACCATGAAAAATTTAATATTATTTGGAGCAATTAGCTGGAGTATATAAGTGAAGTTCAAATGATAAGGACTAAAGAGGAATTAAAAACCTTTCTTGAAATTAGGGGGATTGTGAGGAAGACATAAAATATAATGGGAGATAGAGAATATAAGCTGACCACTCCAACTTTTTATGATAAATAGAAAAATGATCATATTTACGTAGGCCATAAATTAATCAAATACAAAAGTATTAGAGACTTAAAGTTTATCAAACATTCTTAGCAAATAGCAAGCACCAGCAAAATCATAAATCGGTAGAAAGAAATGAGCGGGCCCAATTTTGCTCTTGTCAAGAAATTTCACAACCTTTGTAATGAAACAGCATGGCAGATAATTTATGTCTAATTTATTTAAACTGCGTTCCAAACATGTAATACTTAGCACTTATCTGTATGTGGAAATCACTAAGAATTATAATTGGGTGATCAAACCAATTTATTTGATAGAAATTAATTTATGATAGTAACCGTAATAATGTGATATGTATAAAGTGCAGTGGTACAACTAATACTAGTAAGTATCTATCTGACATTTCCAGATTGGTCTTAACTAGAAGATGATGTTGAAAGAAAAAGTTGTTAAAATCTAACCAACTGTTACACACAAGTGCCACATTAGCGTTTCGTTTTACGCAGTTGTGATTTAGTGTATAATTTATTGTGTTTTATTAACTTTATAAAAATCTAATTTATGGGTATGTTATATAAGAAATAAGTGTTTGTACATTATTATGAATATTTTCAAATAACTTGTACCAAGGTACTTTTTTGGCCCGAAAAGAAAGATCTCCTTTAGATAAACCAGGCCGTATGCCGACCCACACTCTTAACCACCTTGATGAATTTTGTTGTACTCTAATACATTTAATTTACATTGTTACAAAACTCAGGGTATTTATGATTTTAGTATTAGATTTTTCGAAATATACAAAGAGACATTTAAATTAGCTGTTATAATTTTCAAAAGCAACATAAAAGGCTTTTAGAGAATACAAAAATCAGTTAGTGTTCATGAAATTCAACAAGGTAGGCAAGAGCTTTGTTAACCTGATGATTTCGATATCTGAGAGACCCTTTATGCAAGATGTAGGTACAAATACTGCCCGAGAATATAATATTCAACTCAAGAAATTCATAAAGAAACTGTATAATGACATTTTGCAAGCAACATTCTGTTTAGGGATATAAACCAGAATATTGTTAGGCCTTTTCTCATCTTACTTATATGAGATAATTAAAGTAAAAACAGGTCCTTTATAATTGGTGTATATTCAGGGACAAAAACAAAGTATCATGTCCGTAACAATAGTTGGGATTCTACTAGAAATGCATTAGCCTAGCCCAAAGTTAACACTATGATGCTTGTGTTATGAATACTAAAGTAATGGATAGGCATACAAATAATATGATACATAAATAAGTAATATTCACAAAAACATATTCATCACGCTAATATTTGTCCCTTTTGGGACTCAAGCAATCGACAAATGCTGTTCTACAGAGAATAGATGTTTTCACTTCATGACTTATTGAGATATTTTGTTAATACTTTACTAAATTCATATCACTTTACTATAAAAGTAGGTACCTTTTGAAGTTCCTCAGCACGGCGAAGCTCATTGTCTCTACGCTGGGCTGCCAGTGCCTGAAGTTGCCATTGTGGACGCGAACGAGACATCGTCTGCTTTTTATAGTAGACAAGTTATAACTTACACTTACAAACTCTTAATAAAATATTTAACTGTCAGAAATAACAATTTTTAAATTTAATAAGAGGGTAAATGTAATAAAAAAATATCTTCTCGTCAATGTATTGTCTTTTGTTTTCTGAATATTTAAGCAGAAACAGTTGACTTACTAAACACCTTACACACAATAAAGTGAGTCACTTGTATGAACGATCAATACACCAAGACTTTGCTAAAGACCAATTTCATGCATTATTCAACCTCGCAAAATCCATGTGGGCGCGTAATATTGCACTCAATTGAAACATATGGGGGTCATGACTATTACAAGTCGTTTCATTTATTTCCTGGATTTAGGAAGGAAGCGTTCGCTTTATTGGATATTATCACGCTAATTTATATTTAAACGCATCGTGTAACTCGCCGGGTCGTTTGACGCGAGACAACAAACAAGTGTCATCGTGACAGTTGCTAAGCAACGGTACTGTTCGGAAATGTAGATTAGATTATAATAAAATAGTTCTTTTTTTTATTATTTAAATCCAAAAGCTTATATGGAAATAAAGTACTATTATATAAACCACAGTAAAACAATAGAAAGCTCTAGAAACAATAAAAAAACTTAAAAATTTATTAATACTGCTACAGATTCATTGGTGGTATTACTGATGTCTTTTTCTTTATAACTCTGTTATTAACAACCGCATAAAGTAAAAACTCTGGCATCGCATTTTGCTACGATTTTTTTACATTCACTATCATTTTGAGCGAAAAGGCAAAACTACTCGGAATAGTCTTAAGCAGCGTTTAAATAACGTAAATATGTACTTCCAGTTCCTCTTTTAGAGGTAGGTAATAATGTGCACTCATTCGTTTTCAACTTTTCCTTTCCGGATTAACAATTCCCAAACCTTCCGCAAACCACAGCCACAGTTAAAAAGAAACCAGTTCGGAATAACTGTCTTATCTATAGGATGTTGTTTAACTGCACACCATAATCTAATGTTAAAACCAGCATGGCTAAATGCTCACCAAATCGGATTAAAAATTATAAAAAATCAGGCCAAGAGTGTATTATTTTGATAATCATCCATACTCTCATTGTATATCTGTGTGACAGACATTCTGTCTATTTATCTGTTTTGTTTAAATGGAGGAACAACTGAAGGAATTTTGATTTAATTTTGTATTAAGATTGCTTGAACCCTGGGGAAGGACAAGATTGTAATTTTAGGTATGTTGATGTGCGTTTGATAAGCTCGACTGTGTAATGATTAGCGTTTTCCACCTATGAATGCTGAAGTAAAGTCAACATTCCTACTGGGCTCACGTTAGAAAAACCAAACTTTATATTTCGTGTTTTAATATTTCTTCCTCAGCACTGTAAGGCTTGTTTTTATTCCAAGATAATGGATATACAATGGTTTAAACCACAAATGCTCGTATTTATAGTCAAGCATATCAGCCTCTTCAAGGACTCGATTCCAGGACCGATTCACTTCGCTAATAGTTTATCGATTATGCATCCACCACCAATCACGTGGTGCATCAGTCTTTGTATTTCTATCTTTTTATGATGTTGAGGAAATTACATTGTTGATCAGTTTAATTATTTTAATCAGTATTTAGGTTGTAAGCACCCTAACCCACTGTTTTCAGGGCGTTGAATACTAATACAAAGTTTACAAAATCGTTGTCATTATCCTTGTTAATATTAAGGGGGTATTCTAGTGTAGAGGAGTGAATTTTAGGAGATTTTGGCATAGCTGTAGAAAAAAGACAATCAATATTTTTAGTATCCATTTTATGGGTTACTTATTTACATTACAAAAATACAGAAAAAAATTTTAAAAAGAGCAGCTGATGAAGTGGGGGGTCTCAAAAAATTGGCACGTGATCATACCTACGATTCCAACCCTCCTAGCTATCTGAAAAAAAAAAGAAGTTCATTAATATAAAGTAATGTCGCAATGTCTGGAACTACGGAAAAAAAATTTACAAAATGGCGGCTGCCTGAAAAAAAAACAATTTTCATACGACTTTTTTTTTACTTTTACGATTTTTTAAAAAATAGTATATATTGAAATTTGAGGGTGCAGATAGTCCCGGACGAAGACAAGTGTATAAAGAAGAACCTCAAAAATTTTTAAGTAAATCGGTCCAGTAGAACTTGAGAATAATTTGAATTTGGGAAAATCCTTTTATAAGCATATTCTTAAATAGTTAAACTGAAAATATGGAAAAAAAAACGATTATTTTTAAATTTCTACACTAGAATACCCCCTTAAGTTATTGTCACCCCAGAACGAAGCTGAACGTGCTCTCATGACAGCAAATAAATTATTTTAAAGCTTTATCAGAATTCGGAATGCGTCATTATATTATACACTATTTTTTTCAATGCAATGGCTCAGTTGCACTTATCGTACAATTCTGCTAATTTCATGTGGTTTGTCATCAGGCACACGGTAGTGGTTCATTGTGATATCTACAAAATATGAAAAACACTATCCCTTTGTTTGACTATGTATATACACGAAAGTATTTTAAAATCGTTTGCCACATTTCACTCATAGTTGCCTCGTATATGTTTCTCAATAGGCCATAAACAAAATCACTTTAAAATTTTCCGAACACTTTTCGAAGCCCATGGCTAGTATTTTGCATCGTACCTACGGCAAAGCTCTTCATTCTCTTTCACGTCATTGAAAACGGTCAACTCGTTCCTGACTTATAGCAGGACATACAGACAGAGAGACTAAAATAAAAAAGCGGAATTGGTATCAGTGAGTAACAAAACGAAAATGTATCTTAAAATGTGTCTAAAAAAATCAATGTACAGGCAGAGGCTACAGATTTATATAGTAGTATAAATAAAATATTGTCTAATAGCATAGCACCTAATACTAGCATTCTGCAGCTACTTATGATTCCTTCTTCAATTAATAAGAATAGAATAACATCAGCCTTTGTGAGTTGCTTAATTTCTGCAACCGAATTCGAACGCTCTATCACAGTGCAAGCGAGTTACAACTTTTTAACTATCTATTTAAAAACATTTAATCCCACTGTTGTTGTAGATAATGAATCTACAGCTGTATGTTTTATTCCGCAAACTCTGTAATCTAAGGACTCGAATCCAGGACCGAGTTAGTTCGCAAGTAGGGTCATCGTTCGACCACGATATTTTTAAATTTCATTGAGTTTCGACCGATTTTAACATATTTCATCGTTCGTAGAAACAAATTTTCAAAAGCAAAAAATAACAAATTAAAAATATCAAATAACAGCGAAAAACGGTAGGTGGAAATATAACTTATTTTTTGTTGTTGTTTTCTATTATTTGTGAATATATTTAGAGATTCCGTTGCAACGTTAGAAATTTAATTATTTGTCCATTTTATATTAACTAACTTACATGCTTAACTTCGCATGCGCAGTTTTTTAGTTTTTGACAACTTCCCCATTTTTGCAGTACCTGCGTGCAGAAAAAATCAACTCTTGTTACATAATTTTTTTGTTATACAATCATCTCTGCCGAATGCCCGCCAAAATTGAGATTTTTTTTCATTATCTCTATGCTGAACAGGTGAATTGGAGATCGCAGTAAAAGACCATATTCGAAAACTTTGCTGCTCGTTTTATGGTCTACGGGAGGTGTGTTTACCTCCAGTATCATTAGACGCCTTAACGACACCTTTAAGCCTGGGCGGTTGGTGCTATTATAATTTATGCCCGACACTACAGGTCGTACAAAGTTCAAGCAATCTTGTTAGCTAATTTTGGAAAACAGTGTTTTTTTTTTAAATAGCGCCATCTGTTGATATAAAATAAATAAAATAAATATTTCTTACATTCACACCAATTAGCCTAGCTCAAAGTAAGCACTGTAAGGCTTGTGTTATGGATACTAGGGTAACGGATAGACATACATCTATGATACATAGATATGCAATATTCATAGAAATATATAAAAACACCCATGACTCAGGTACAAATGTTCGTATTCATCATACAAACATCTGCCCCTTCCGGGATTTGAACCCAGGACCGTCGGTGCGAAAGGCAGCATCACTACCGTTGCACCAAACGGTCGTCGATATTTAGGATAGTATATAGTTTTTAACAATCCGTTACCGCTACTTTTCCTACTTTCACTATATTATGGCTTGTCTGTTATTCTGATGTCTATTTGCGATGACTGCGAAGTTCTATATATAAATCGCTGTCTGTAATTTTTTTTTATAAATAAGTATATAAACAGCCATGACTCGGGATAAAATGCTTATAATTATTTAACGAACTTATGACTCTAACTGGATTCGAATCTACTTATCTATAAATAAAGTTAATTTTTCATTATTCAGATTATATTTTTAATCTGTTCATATTTTGTTCAAAATAATTTTAATATTAGTACTGTTATACAGTGCATACATTGCTCATAAGTTTTGCGTACGGATCTAGCACTTATATTAAAATAAATCTTAATTAAAAATTTTTTTTTTCAAACTTTATTAAATAAAAAAGTTGTGCTGTTACGCAGAATTTGGCAGAGTTCAAGAGTTCAACGACAATTAATTCTAATTGGTACGGCAATATTATTTAATAACTCGTGGAAATTTACGAAAACAACACTTGAACACATAACCTTCTAATAAAATTGATTTATAAGTTGTTTACACCATACTATATAAACTCCTTATTTCTCATCAGTAAGAGCAGTTCATCTCTATAATCCAGCAGCAAATTTTCAGTATCGCACTATCATTAGACATCACGTTTCTGAAGGCCACATGTACCTACATACATAGCATCTTTCTCTCCTATTGTAAAGTTAGCTGTAAACCATCAACAATAAAGCAGTTGTAACAGCAAACACTATTTTATTCCTGACGAAGACCACCACGAGCTCCATGTAGCAGCTTCCAACCGGTACATAACAGTACATTTGTTAATAAAGAAATGAACATAGAAAAAAATAAAGATTTTCTTCAAACCTGCTCCGTCCATATAAAAGGTGCACACCAATATCTCAGTACCGTAGCCCATATGTTAATTATTAATATATTTAGGCATTATAATCACAACAATATCCAAATAGAGAAGTAAATAGTTATTTATAAAATACTTATTTATTTGAATATTATTGTGATTATAATGCCCAAATATATTATATTCATTATAAACATATGGGGCTTTTGATGTGCAAACTTTGTGATTTAATGTCACCTTTCGTTTCCTTAATTTTGTATATGTTTGTTTAACTAACATATCTAGTGTCAATTTTTTAATTACATTAGAAAAACTATTGATAACTGAGAAAAAATTTACACTTTCGTATTTCGTAATAGTGTAATATGACAGAGTATCCATTTGAAATAACAACTTAATTCAACCTTTACATTCATATTTAGCCTAATCTTTTTTTTTAATTTCTATTAAAGCCTTATTCCTAAAGGAGTTGAACCTTCGTCATTTTTAAATACATTTTTGGATATGCGATCTGTACTCTTACATTATACCTTACATCGTTACTCCTAATACGGTACGAACCCCAAAGTTTGATTTAAAGGTTTCGTAACTTTACGGTTTTAATATTTTTTCAAGTTGGAATTACCTAGATTTTCGTTTCATTCTATCTGTAGTTGGTTTATGTAACCAGTATGTAACAGTATGATTATATTGACATATACAACAGTAACTGATAAAAAATCATTAATTTAAACAAGTTTTGTCATGAAAAACGCTGATTTGAAACTGCAACTCTTATATAAACAACTCAAAAAACAGTTAACAGTAGGTATTTCTATCTAGAATCTTTCTAGGTTGAGAAGTTCAGTATGTCGATATAATATTAAATGAACAAGGAAATATTCTTTGAACGTAATTAGTAACTAGCAATGAAACTGGATTTAGGTATATATGTATTTTAAAATATAACCGAATAATTTAAATTTTAGGTAAAATATAAAAAATATCTTATATCTTACCCAAATAAGTCGACGCCAGAGAAATATATACACGAAAGAAATAAAAGCCTTTTGTGTGATTTGGCATCGACATTTCACTAAATTAATATAAAAGTTAATATACAAAAAGCTTAAGACCTTATTAAATCGGTATTTTTTTAAGTTAGTCGACGTTCTTTTTATCATTTTTTTTCCTTATTTGAAATACCTACATGTTGGTTAATGTAGATTAATAGGAATGGTAATAGGTTGGTTCCATCTCGAGAGCTTAATAGCTTTCATTGAGGGGTTCAAAACAAGCTGCGATACGGCCTTCAACGTGATAGCGGGTCACATTCCGGTGGGAAAGAGAATTTTGTAAGTTCCTCTCTGTCTAACAATGGCGGTCTACACAGAGTTGCCATGTAGCCGTCCTTTCTACTAGTAAGTAGGAACGGGTTGGACAACGTTAATGCAGTCGATTTTATTCTTACTATAACACAGTATCTTTAAGGTTTCTATTATATATATTTAACATTTATTGAGTAATATTCCGCATTTGTAATTTGACACTTACATTTCTCTACATGTATCAAACCTTAGTTTCAAAATAAGTGTAAATGTTTTACAATACTTACAGTGAGCCGTTACTTTACATGAAAACAATAAATAAAACTACCTTGAATAGACAATATAACTGTACAATTAATAGATAGGTGCTTGAATAGTCAAGCACCTTTATATTAATTGTACAGTTATAAATTCTACCCAAGTATGTCAAATTTTGTTTATATCTAACCTTTTCTGAAATTAATATAAAAATGTACTGACAAATTTCGTTTCGATAAAGCGATACGCGTTGATGTCTATTGTATGGAGGTATGAAAATATCAACATTTTCTTAATTTAATAATTATGATCTGGTTGTTCTTTTAATCATCAAAGCAAAATAGCGTAATCATACTAAAGAAAACTTATAGAACGGTAGACTAATGCAGACCATATCATGTTTTGGTAATATTTTGAGGCTCTATTATGGCTCTATATGAGCACACATAGCTGGCAGCACCGAAAACCGGCAGTCAGTCTTGATCGGCGCACGCGCATCATAGCACTAAGCGCACGCATAAATCTTACTTAATCTCGATACATCAACCAAGCTTACATTTCACCTTACAAAAGCACAAAAGTGACATTTTTCAGTGTTAGTAATACAATAACAGTTTAAATAGCAGTGTATCTTAAGGAATGTTTGTTACGTGTGCATGAAAAGTGGTTTACGATTGATATTTTTTGTTTGTCCGCCTGTGTAATGACCGTGGTTGGAAGCAAGAAATGGCTTTATAATTGGCCTAAATCAAATCCTGAGATGGTAAGTTACACCGAATATAGAACTTCGATTGTGTGTTTATTAAAAAACTATTGCGGGAGCTATGCCGAGTCAAATTTCTTTTTAAGTCGTAGCAGTAGGGATACAATTTGTAAAGCAAGTGCCATGTTTAATTTACCGCTCAAAGTACTAAAATACATCCAAGAGAAATGCTTTCGGATTCAACACGATTTTTGTGCCTTTTACCAATATTTCTGCAGTTTATGAATGATTTATTTTATTTGATTAATCTGAATAATAACATTACCTTGTTAGTGACTGGAATGACTCTACATAATTCCACTATTGTAAAATGGCAATTCGAAAACAAGCCAAATAATAAAAATAAGATGTTTTTAAAATATCATAGATATCTAACATTTGGTCGATTATTAAATCGTTTGATCAATAAGAAACTAAATATTATCCGAGATCAGAAAATTAATCGAGAAAGCTGTTAGTCCATATCATAGAATGTATCTACTTGTTCATGTACTTCAAACTGGCTTAGGGCTAGTACATTACACGTCAGAACTTAGATACTCGATAATGTTATAAAATGTATAATACATCATCAATAATTTCAATGTGTTGCAATATCTTTTCTAAATGAAATACAAACGTTACACGTTCAAAAATGAAATACAAGTTCAACTAGTAAGTCTTGCTTGTTCGTTTTAATTAAGCGTCTTGATGTGTTTATATTTATTTACACTCTACTGGCAAGTAAAATTAATTTTAAGATATTAACTTATACGAAGGTTCTACGAAGTAACTAAAGCACTTGTTAACATAAGTCCTTAATTATTGCATCAAGTTAAGCTTAGAGAGCCGTGCTTGGTTCCAAGGAAACCTATTCCACCATTTCGAAGAACAATTTGTGGGCTCGAATTTCTGTGTTTCCAGACATATACTCTGCCAACCTAAAATTAAATAGTTTTCGAAGACAGTTGCACGAAACTTTAAATGATTAATATTTTGTTGTGCTGGAGCTTGTACTATGGTTGAGTTTTGTTTTATTCTATTTGTTTTTAATTTTTTTCTCGTTTTCTTATGATTTTTTTCTCAGTTTTCATGTAGTGTATACATATAATTGGTTGTGCAATTAGAATTACTATTAATATTGTGTTACGTTAGTAACGTTATTTACGTATATTGTTGGTGTGCCTATATAATAAATTAAGTGAACATAAATCGGAAACAACAAAGGCACCTTACCTTTAACAACCTAGCCACTCAACAGTATAGAAAAGTACACCTTAAAGGCGGAGCGCAGGTCATTCGACTACGGAGGTCGTATTGAGAGTTATATAATGCTGTGATAATTAATTGTCACCTGTTTTGTTGAATATATCGCTGATTTGCGAGAGTATCGACGCAACTCAAAAAACTGTCAAATTTAACTAAATATGCCAAACGATCTTAAATCTTTGATATTTCATCGTGAACAGAGACACAACCCTGATTTCGTCGTTTTAAATCCACCGTTCGCTCGAAAGAGATACAATTACATTTTTGGTATGCGATAAAAGATTTAATAAGATACCTTATTCTAACCTTAAGATAAGATTTTATAGAATAAGAAAACTTATTCTATAAAATAAAAAGCAACCCAGCAATATATTAAAGCAAATGAATAATGATCACAAATATATGAGAATACCTAAGTGATCAACGTAACTCAACAATGTATGCGTTGTGGCATCACGCACGAGTAAAAGACATCAACGCTAGCTCGTATAAGCGTAAATAATGCTAATATTTAGTTATTACATATTCGTGTTAACTCATTGAAACACTTTCCATCGTTAATAACTATTTAATAACGTTATAGCTTGACTCCTGAAAGTCGTAATGTTAGGATTTAATAAAGAAAACCTATCTATAGGTTATATAATACTTTGAGTTGTTATACTTTGCGATAGTTAATTAGGATTCAAGATATAGTTCGAACCTGCAATGAAAAAATGAGTAATATTGTTATAGTAAAACAAATTTTAAATAAATCAAGAACATTTACATATTTTAAGTAAACTTCTTACTTAGGAGTGCAGGAAAAAACTCTTGTTAAATTGTATTTTTTACATAAGCTTTTTATGCATATCTCACATGGTTGCCTGTTCATATGTAACTTTTACTTACTCACTTGATCGATAAACAAAAACAAATATTTCGAGCATTTTATTTCCCATTTTTATATTTAGAGAAAAACAAGATTATTATAAATGTTTTTATTATTACTGGAACTAATCTTAGAGTTTTAGGAATCATATCATTTTATTTACAAATTGTCTTATCCAGTTGATCCAGCAGTATTGTATAACATACATTTCACTGTCTATATTACTATTTCAATGTCTAACTACGTCTGCTAACGAATTATTCCAATTACGCAACTTAACCTTCTCAGAAGATTCGTCAAGAATTATTATGGTCGTTTTTTAACTTCCACATAAGCCGGTAGCAAGCAGGGTTTGTGTCGTTTTGTAATGCATGTAAATAACGTTGGATGATACAGCCTTGCCCCCCGGCGTTGCGCGCCTCACGCAACTTCCACACGCTGCTTTAGATTTTGGTGCCATATAATTATGAGTACATTTAAGAAATTGAGGCACGTGCCTTCCTCGATTAAGTGAGGTAGAGAAACTTTAATTTCAAAGTCATTTAAACGAACAAATTGTTGGAAAGTATAAATACGAGAAAAATTTAATAGCTATTTATAGTAGAATTGTATTATATATAGTACTTGGGCGACCGCGCTTCGTTTGTTTGCTACTCAGGTATTGTTCAATCACGTGAAATAGCAAAGGTTGCCTAACAACTGAGCCAAAGTAGGGCTATCTGTAAAGAACCGTTGGTTTATGTAAAATTTCGTCTGTCAAAAAATAAAACTAAAAGCTAAAATAAAAAAAAATCTCTTTATCTAGATACAAAGCTCTTCCAAATCATTAGCGCCGTTCCCGAAAGACGCGAAATAAATTTAACTTAAGAGATGCTCGTTTAAAATAATTCCAACAACAACTTATTTTACAAAAAGGCTTATTGATCTGCTCTCATGGTAGGTTGCCCTGTGTTATGAGAGGCAGGCTCCTCAGATATCATTGGTATTAAGTTGTATAGAACAGACGTGCATGCAATAATGGTGTAATCGTGCGCGCGCGCGCGCGCGTGTTTGCTTATGTGTGAGTGTGTGTGTGTGTGTGTATGTGTGTGTGTGTGAGTGTGTGTTTGAGTGTGTGTGTTTGCTTGCTTGCGTGCGTGTAGTAGCGTGTGCGTGTGTGTTCGAGTGCGTGTCTTGATTTCGTATGTGTGCTTGATGGTTTGAGTATGTACAGCTACGTAATATTTTTTATAAGTTGCTCTAATGTATCATAATCAAATGATTCCAACCACGACAATGAGAATTTCTTAAAAAATCTGGAACGATAATGGTTAGTGTTACTGTCTAGGAGTAGAAGTTTATTGTAAATGCGTGGCGCGATACATTTGAAATGTTTCTTTGCAAATTGTGAGCGGACAAATGGAATCTTATATTTCACAAATCTTTTGTATGATTTCGGAGGGGAATAAGGGACTATTATATTATGAAACCTATTTAACGTATGGAAAACAAATAGTTTTCTGACAGAGAGGACCTTAGTGTATGTATATAGTTCGCTAGTTGGAAACCGGAACGGCAACCCAAGTGCCACTTTTAAAACTGCTCTTTGGGCTCTTTCGAGTTCTATTAAGAATGTCTTTGCAGCGTTACCCCACGAGCAAATGCAGTATGTAATAATACATTGACAAAGGGACTTATATGTTGACAAGAGCAGGTTTTGGTCAGCGGCTTGTCGTAGATTTTTGTAAAAGAATTAAAAAAGCTCAATGGCCACAGCGGTTACAATTTGGCCTGTGACTGCATATGTTAAACAGCTTTTCCAAGGGCTGCTCATGGGATACGAGACTTAACATCATTCCTAACTATGGTGGTTCCGATTGCAATTGTCCTACCTACCAATCTGTACAGGTGGTATTTTCATTGAAAAGAATGGCGATTTATTAGATTATCTAATAAATTAATGTCGACCTTACTTACTTCTTAAGCTAAGCCAGAGCTAATATGATTAATAAATAACAGATAAAAAAGTTTTAAAAGTATAAAAAAGCAATATAAATCGAAAACAAAAATACTCGTACTCATAACACTAACATTATCAGTATTGTGCAAAACGGTATCTTTAAAATGTTTTTGCTATTATTCAGACTCCGATTTAAAAAAAAATGTCTTGCATATTACCGATATCAGTGATTAGGAAAGTTGAAAACAATACATATATTTGTGCCTACAAAATATTGAAATGTTTGTATGTTTGTATTTATATTAATAATCGTCATATTTTGATATAATACTTACCAGAGAGTTCACATGACATAAGATGCTTACTTCAGTCAACTTGCGGTTAAAGAAAAACATGTTTTCAGGATTCAAGCAACTGTCCTACTTTAACTAATTTTATCAATATCGGTGCAGCTGTTTTGCCGTAACAATGTAACAGACACAGATATAGAGTTACTTTCGAATTTATAATTTTAATATGGATAATTAGTAAGGTTATACTTTGAAAAGATCTAAACATTTACTGTGAGTTGTGTTGAATGTGTATTAAGAGTATAAATTCATCTATTGAAATAACTCAGCGCACAAAACTTTGTCGCTAGCTCCCGAAGAAGGTTCACTTCATGAATACACAGAGGGATAAAGATAAAATGATATTGAACGTCAACAGCTACGCTTTGGCTTTGTACTCGTAAGTCTTATGTCAGGAGATCTTGCACCGAAAAGAAATCGCAAGAAACTCAGCTAGGACTGTAATTTACTATTACAATTAATTATTTATATACTGTACTGATATTAGATAAAAAATAGAAACAAGTTATTGTCTTTAAAATAATTATCGATATTGAGATAGCATTTGTTCATGAGTGTATTTTTACCACATTTCAAAACCTTTTCAAAAGGTAGTGGTGTGGAACTATGTCATAAAAAGAAAAATCACTACCAAATACTAAGCCTCTTATTTTTTGAAACTTGAGATTCAGAAGGGTAATAGATAACCAGACAGACGACCACAATATCGGTGATAAAAGTCGGCGTAAGAACGAGATAATAGGTCTATGCCGGAACGCTGAGTAGAACCACGACTACCTTTTGAAACCACATCCATTATACAATCATGTCACCAACTGTACATAAACGCAAAGTACAGTTGATTGCACCGCTCACGCCATCTGTCGTGTGGGTAATCGCATCAAAAATACGAGGTTAGAATCCAAAATCTTGGCACCTGGGCCCCGCTACTGTTTAAGAGTACCTCAAGGGCATGTTTTTATTAACAATGGCCAAATAAAAAATAAATTCATAAGAACCCTAAATTTTGTAAGGACGTGGGTAAAAAATGAGTTTTATGGAGATCTTGATTATAGCAAGAACACTCCGATAATCGGCCAGCGGGAAAGACAGATTGAGGTTTTTGTTCATGTTGAGTTATTTGTTTGTTTGATGTTGTTTTACGTGGAACTGCACTTTTGTTTTAATATCAGCCATGTAGGTTCGATTCATTTCACATTCGCTTTGCTTATCTTCTTCTATGTTTTAATTCCTTTGCCGCGCATTATTTCTTAAAACTCTCGTTAAAAATATTATTACATAATAATTTTGGAAATTCGTAACAGCGCTTGTCTGACACCTGTCAAAATCATATTCTGCTTGTCAGTTCGTCCACAGTAAACCACGTTTTGTACAGTTTTTTAAACGTTAATTTGGACGTAGGAATACTTCGATATAATTTTATGATATATAAGGAAATATAATAAATGTGGATAAACCATTTAACGAGCTAGTTTTATGTATTTAAATTGATAATATTAGACCTTTCTATCTAACTTTATTGATCAATAAAATAAAAGGAATAAAATTAGGTGTTAGCTTTTCCTTTTTCACTTTATGAAAGATTCGCTTCACGACAGATAAGCTTAAGGTCAGATTCTCTTTAGGAGGGCTGCGTTTTAAGACAGAAAGGGAAGACTTGTGTCCCTGCATTGGAATCATTAATATTCTGATGTGATGATGAGTAGTGTAGGCATGCACCCACTAATCGTGCACTACGTAGGAAGTGCAGAGAACTTACTTGCTCAGCACTACGTATCTACTTGCCCTAAGTTTATTAGTTTAGAATATATTAATCATAAATTTAAAAATATTTTCCAATAAATGGGTTCTTAATTTATTACTAATCAATTAAAAGTGCACTGGCCCGGATAACAATAGAGTGGGTTTAAATGCTACCCGACTTCTGAGACAAACTGAATTTATCCTACTGAAAATTTTAAGTTAAGGACAACTTTCACCAACAGTTACTAGATGCGATTAGCGCTAAATGTTTTTTAAATATCATTCTGTCCCTGTCGATTTCATGTATTTCACAGATATGCAATGACATTTTGAATTTGTTTAGTGCTAAACATAATTAGCGACTGATGGTGAATGTAGCTCAAATTCCGCTTGACACCTTTCTTTAACATAATTCGGAGAATCGATTTTACCCATTTAGATATATATATATTTTTAATTGGGATTAAACTTCATCGGAGCGAGGGAAGCTCCCATGGAGCTTCAATGGCGCAATGTCTGTTACGCCATAACTTCCCGAGTTCTTAACCGATTTTAATATTTTTTGTGTGGAATCGAATCAACAGGTTTAGGACCAGATTGGGACGGAGAAACCCGAATTTTGAAATTCGCAAAAATTCCCATCGATACAAAAAATATATATTTTTTTTTAGGTATTACGCTCTGCTCCAATAAATGGTGCCAGCGTAGCTTTATGCTTAACGACTTCATCGCCTGGTTATATTATAATCTGACATTGATTATATTGACATATATTTTATCTATGTTATCCTAAAATTTGTAAATGTCAGTATCAGATGGTGACAGATAGTACTTAATTTCGATTGATTAGCATGAACAGGCCTATTATATATGCCATGAGTAACTATTATTACAATTTTTTTATTCGTTTAGAATAATAAAAAAGAATTATGATATTATTAACAATTTTGTTTTTATTTTCAGGTTCGTTTTAGAAGAAAATAACTTGCAAAGATGTCGCAAAGAGATTTCTCTGAGGTTAGTATATTACTATTACGTAACACTAAACAAAATAAGGCCTACGAATCACGTGTTCAATGAAAAGTACTTTTTCTTGAATATTTATTTTCTTAATTAGAGTTTACCAAATACATATTATTAGCTTTTAACGTCATCCCGTCCATCTTTCTTTTGTGAGAGTATTGGCGACATAACAGGAACTTTACTAAGAATCAAGATACGATAGCTTAAACCGTATTACAGCTGCTGGTTATATTTAGTTATAGAGTGTATCATTTCGTAATAATGCCAATTGTACGCACCATTGCCGGCTTACGTCTAACGTATGAACGTGCACACGCGAGCGTGACTCGCAGCTTAGCAGTTTGTGGCCTATTTCAAAAGAGGTTCGAAGTTCGCTAACGCATTTTGAGTTCACATTCAATAGTTTTTGTAAGATCACAGTGGTTTGTGTGTTTGTCTGTCCGCTCATTTTCCCGCTCTTTTTCCATTGTATCAATAACGTTACCATAGCAACGCGTTAACCGCAAGTAGTTCGTCTACCGGACGCTAGATGGCGCTAACGGAAAAATATTTTGTAATAGAAAAAATTTTGTCACCCGTGCGAAGCCGGGACGGGCCGCTAGTTATTACTAAAATCTGAAAGTTCATTAATGGGCCTGCAAAACTGTTTGCGCAGTTTATCTGCAAGATCAAGTGACTCTCACATCTCAATCTTTAGAAAAAAATATTCACTCAAAAAAATTTTAAAATATAATCACACTTGTCACCTTTTGTAGCGATAAAATGTACCAGTGTTACATTTATATCTGATACCTTATTTGTTTTCAAGAATAATTTATTACGAAAAATTATTTACGAGCAGTACATGTTAAAAAATATTTAACTATCTAAAAGGAGCTATTCTACCAAATCTGTTTTTTATTGTACGTAGCTTACTTCTAAAAGTGAAAAAAAAAACATATTTTACATTTCACTGTTCTGTTGGTTAGGTCTATTTCAATGAAAAACATCATCAAATTCATAAATTGGACCATACATGACGCAGTGAAACCTAAAGGCTCGGTACATACAAATGATTATAATTTAAAGTAAGGTGCGGACGCAAGGGCTGCAGTGGGCGTCTGTACTGTTATTAAAATTCTGGTTATTGTACTGCATACTCAACTTACTCAAGCTTTTGTTATGGTAAAGTATGTTATGTAGAAACAATCACGGGTAGCGATTGTCATTAGGCAAACACTTGCCTAAAATTCATCGAAAAGATACACACAATATGCATAGAAAAAGGATCTGAAGTCATAGTAGGTCATAAAAGTGATGTACATTATAATGGCCTGTCTCCTTTCCACCTTTCAATTACTTCGCCTTGCGTAAATTCCGAGTAGAAAATCCTGCAATAGTATAATAATCAAAGTTATTTTTGATATCTACACTCGTAACTATGAGATAAAATGATATTAAAACTTTATCTGCTATTTCAATATAGTAATCGTTATCTCATAATCATAAACGAGAAGTAATTCAATACAACCACATACAACCCGGTTACAATATCTATGGACCTGATGACGTCACGTCAGCGCTTAGATACGGTGCACAAAACAAGCATCATGGGGATAGTATTGTAAACAATAATAATTATGAACTATAAATAAAATATATTATACTTTTTCTCTTTTATTATTTTATGTGATAAATTTAATGTTTTTATATGATAAATTAACGGCTGGCTCGACATTCCAGGGAGGTCCACAGATATTGTAACCGAGTTGTAGGTATAAGCACAGTAAAGAACAGTAAAATATCTTCATACAAACGTGCCGCTCTCGGTTTGAATGTGTGCGTGCGCGCCGCGCGCCGTGTCGGCACGCGATTTCACGCACACGCTAGCATAATATATGGGGGAATAAGGTGGCGGCAGTACGGGCTGTGCCGCGCGACTGTGAGCATGCGCGTACGTTACATGACCGCTCGCGATCGTCAACTCTCGCCGGCCACTTACCATAATATTAATTATTACGAGTATCATGACTTCAAAAAGGGGAAAAAAATATTGTAGTGTTTTCGGGTGCCTCAATAACGATTTCGCAAACCCGGACTTATACACCAATTACAGGAATTACGGCAAAGATCGAAATTTACTCATGATCCCACCTGATGATTTTGTAGTTAACGTAGAAAGGATGGAGCAGGTGTTTCGCAAAGCGTTCGAAAAGGACCACATCAACATTAAAATTGGCCGGTCAATTTACGATCAACTGAATGAAACCGGAGAAAAATTTTCTCGGTATCAAATTTGTAACTTAATATAATAAATGTTATGTGAATAAAGGCTTTTTATCTTTACTAAATTTATAAACTGGTAATATATTCAATCATAATATGCTTTTTATTACATAAATTTAGATCAAGTGCTGCTTGTTCGAAAATATTAACTAAAAGTAAAAGTGACAACCCTGGGGATCAACGCAAGAGTAGGCTAATAACTCGGCGGGCGGCCTTAGATAACCTACTGTTCTGTATTTACTGTGGTATAAGTATCATTACATGCGTGAGATCAATCGAGAACAATCCTTTGCAGAAGTCTAATGTCCTATTACAATTAATTTCGTCCAACCAAAAAGTATTCAATAATAAGTATAATGGGTACCTATAATTTAAACATTTTTAACACTGTAAAAACTGCAAATTGTGATACGACAGTTGTTTTCATCAGAAGGAGCTCGATAACGCAATGTCTATGTTTTGTGTGTTCGTTCTATTTTTAAGCATTTTTCGCAAGGGCCTGTCAGCTGATCAAAATTTATTATCTCGAGATGCTGAGTGCTTCGGAAAGCGCTTTTAACCAGTGGTCTTGCCTGCGTCTGCAGACATTGGACCTGCGTAGTGGTATATGGCTTATTCATCTTTCGCTGTTTATATCCAAAGGGAGAACCTGTGGGCCAGAAGTGGCGTGGTATTTTTTATATTGGTGATGTTCTTTGTGGTCAGCGAGAACGATTAAATTCACCGTTTTTGCCTCGTACGACTAGTGATTTTTTATTTTACATTTTCGAACTGTTCGCTAAACTTTTGAAGTCTATATATTAACAATGCATTAAATTCTTTATCAATATTCTTCTTTATTACTCGTGGTAAGCTAAATACTTCCGTTACGAGTACAAGTTATTCTACGTCTGTAGTACATCATGAAAATTTGAACTCGATCCATTTGGCCTAAAACTGACATCTCAACTTAAATTAATTACTGTTTTAAATTACTTTTATGTCGCTCATTTTATAGTCGATATCTGAGTTAAAAAACACTTTTTAATTATAAAATTTATCTATTAATCAGATAATAGAGTTATAAATTAAATTATTGGAGAGTATATACACATACTTACATTACATATGATATTCAAAAATGAAATGAACTTTATTGTAATCAAATAAGGTAGATCCAATAGTTAAATGGTATAGCTTGATATGCTATCGTCTGTGTATTTAGGTGGCCACCTTTTTTTATTATTTTAGCAAAGCTATAAAGAATTCCTTAATCAAGTCTTTTACGGCAGGTTCGTCACGAAGATTGCTACATATTACATCCGTTTCCTGTAATTGCAAAAAGAAATATTTATTTTTTACGTTACGATGTCTTTAATCAACGTTAGAAACCATTACTGATCAGTCGTCATAAATTTTATGGCATAATTTGTAAGACATGGAAGTAATTTCATTTATTTAATTTTTTGTAGATAAGTTGTATTACGTTTCCGCAATCATATTATAATACGTTACTATTAAAGAAAACTTAAGATTAATTTATCCATCATTTAAATACCTGCAGTAGTAAAATTCTTACAGTGTAGTGTGGACAGGAGTTAAATTTTCTCAATTGATATCAAACTCTATGCTTTAGAAATTAAGTTGAAAATTTAATGGATAAATTTGACGATTTTGTAAACATAGATGAGCTGTTTTCATAGTAATTTATATTGCCTTTTATTCATTAGTCATTACATTTTATTTAATCATACCGTTGTAGGCTACAACACAATAATTTAACACGAGTGTTTCATATGCATTTGATATTGTCGTATATTTGTATCTATCACGCTATTTCTAGGACCCCAAGTTTCTTTCGTGGCTTTATTAATGTAGAAAGCTCTTTTTCCAATAGTCTTTCGCGTCTAGGTAATTTTGTTTTCGATTTCCCACAGGTTGTAGTGAAATTATTTCAAATAATCAGTTTTAATGTAAGGTCTTACTTGAGAATTCAAACATCACTAAAGGCGATTAAACATCTTCCGCTGTCTCGTTGGAAATGTCGAAATGTGCTAAAAACAAAATATTTACGTTGTAGTAATTTTTTACCGATTTCATAAAAGAGAGATATTAATTCGACCCGTATGTATGTAATATTGTTAGAATTGTATAGTTTTTATATAATTATTTAAGTCCTATACCAGCTTCTAAACATAATGGCGTAATATTATACGTGTATGTAAGAATGTTTATCTCCACATAAAAAAATATTTAGTTGGATGGACTATCCAACTTAGTGAACTGTGCAAGTTTTATCAAAATCAGTTCTTTTTGAGATAAAGTATTAAGTGTGTACCCGTCACTAAGAAAACGTGTCGTTGGCATAATAGATTATTCTAAACCAGGTCGTTATGCATGTTGTTTTAATGAATATAAAAACAAAAACAAATAAATAATTGAGTAAATATTTCTTGGTTCGAACCAAGAAATGGTTAAGTAATTAATTTCGATTGCAACTGAAATTTATTAAAATTAAATAAAAATCCACACAAATGTGTTAGTTTTATAATATTGTAGCTAGTAAAATTTATAAGTGTCATTAGGCTAAAGATGTATAAACATCCAGTATTTAAGGATAGGACTATAAAACCTTTCGACTGTTAAACTCTGGTACTAATTCACCTCACTCACTCCCGGATATTACGCATCAGTACTCCGCGAACAACCCCTATAGACCGCATCGCCAAGGCAACTCCAAAAACCCCTTGAAGGCGTTATTTTATTGGACGCGAAGTGCATTGAAGAGTTTTTTGGTCTAATTGCTCCACAGGGACCATGTCTATAAAGTTTTATACATTTTTCGTATATGTAAACACCGTGCAAACTTGCGCGATAGCGTATTTTAGAATCTTCTATTATTATTATAGACATATAAAGATAAACTCTTATATATTATGTAAAATATAGAACGAAATAAATAGCAACACCTTGGTTCAAGCAGATTTAGTATATTCATGAATAAATTTTGACTACTACTATTTTGTATTATATCCATAGCTTAGCACATTATTCGTACATCACAACGCACTAGTCAAATGCACTGTTGAGAATAGGGGACATCTGACAAGTCTGTCTTGTCATTTCCCAAACATGACCTAATTACTTAATATAAGGTTCTTCAGACATCGTAAAATTAGCAGTTGCTGATCGCGCATAAGCGTTACCTCGTAAAACCGATTTTATTCGGACTTAAAACGCCGATTTTGTGAAGGATTTAAGTAATTTTTTTTAAATTTCAGTAGCTCTCGAGGGTAGTGCACGTCATAAATTTACAGTGGGTGATGACTGATGACGTTGAGTCTGCAACAAAATGAAGTGTTTCATGTCGGCGGAAAAATCGGTCAAAAATCTGTATTTGCTAACCTCCGCAGCGAGAAACTGGTAATGCTAGTAGTTACAGTCAATATCAAAGGTATGGGATTTGCTCTCAATTCTGCAGACGGGGAAAAATTCAGTTCATTGTTGTTTTACATGTCCTCGAACACAGCTATTATAATTTTCCCTGTTTCCCCTAGGAATGGTTAAGAGTCGTGGGTCAGAGTATATTTTGTTGAGGCTCTATTCTTGAAATTAAACTACTGAGACAAAATAAATTTCGGCCCGAAGCCCAGTCTTTTTCAGAGAAATTGCCGACCATTTAATTGAAGCACCCTGGGAGCTTCTTATGTAGTTATTCCTTAAAATTTCTGAAACTCACCGGCAAGTCACCCATTTGCGAAAGGTATTTTTCAGCCCCTTGCCAAACTTATGGGCTTGCTGAATTCTGATAGAGACAACATATACACAGCTAAATTAAGACTGAACAATAGATATCGAACAAAGCCAGCTAACCCAATTCTTATGCTATGCCAGATAATACTGTCATCGCGAAATAGGATTGCTATATCTTTACCTATAAAACCAATAGCAGGTATGATTCTGGCTTGAGAGAATTAATTAAAAATATTGCTTCTGAAATTAAATGAAAAGTAACTCTATTCAGATGCTAATAAGCTCTCTTGTAAATGAATGTGTTATTTTCCTGATTACAAATAATTTGTACTTTTTACTCTATCAAACAACATTTGTCGGTTTCACAATTTCCTGTAAGTTGTTTTACCATAAAATTTGTCAATGTCTGTTTTGGTACTAATAATTTGTCCGCATATAATATATTTTTTAGCTTCAAAAACAAATTAACGTCCGCATTCTTTGCGAGATGATAACAAACTTCAAACTAGAATATAGCCATCCAGCTGAGCGGATTAACTGCTTTCCATCCGCTTAACGTAATTAGCATATTAGATAAGGAAAATTAATTATAATTAATTAAAAATCTTTCTATACCACTCGCGTGGAAATATTGAGTAGTTTTTGACCATGTTCTATACATTTACAAGAAATATAACATTTTTTTAAACTCTTTCTGTTTTATGATTAATATAAAAATAAATGTTGTGGCTTGATATGTTATGGAGAGAATGTCTCGTGAAATTCCAGAATGTTCATGCTAAATCTATACGATAATGAATATGAATTCATAATTTTATTTTACTTTTTTTGTCACGTAATTTCTCAAATAGATATTATCAATTTGCTTTTATTACTCTCCCAAAAGTTACTACGACTACTATCATGTGATGTAAAAGAACATATTATCACGTAACTGCATAATATTACGTGTATCGTGATGGCATTCGTTGGAAATTCAATAATTGGTCTTAACATTCTTTCGAAGTTTCGTACGTCGCAATAATAAACATTCGTAATGAAGTAAAACGTCATAGTATTTTTTATAACTGTATATCGAAGTTCTGACTTCAGTAATATTACTAATCTGAGCTTCCGACTTCAGTATGAACAGTTGCGAAAAAAGGATTTGAATAAAAATTAGCTTCGTTCTGTAAGACGAGGTGATGAATGTTTATTAAAACATTATCACTGTCATTCTCTTAATGTTCTCACTGCAGGGAGTGGGATATTCCCGGGTACCTACTGGACATTCAACTAGACGTGTGAGATCTGTGCAATGCCAATCGTTAGCAACCGTTCCGTCATCAGCTGGCCTTTCCAAGAAATATTACTTACATTAAATATTCTTTCTGTGAAACTTGTCATTCCAAATCTATCGTAATTTTGCATCCTTTAATTGATTAAAAAAATAACACAACTTGGTTGCAAGCACAACATTTGCCTTGCCTACCACAAAGTCGCATTGAAAGTGCAGTTTTCCGCAATACCAAACTTTTAATGACAGAAACTTGAACGTTTTGCGGTCAATCGCTTTGCGGTTGAAATGCCGACAAAGAGTCGAGTTCGATTCCCGATACATAGCTACGCTAAAATCGCTTCAGAACAAAGCTGAAACAAATTCAAATTTACTCTACCGCAAATGGGACTCCGCGGGATAAAATATTGTGATACCTGTTTAATTTAATTATATTACTAAGTACTCTTTACACATTGAATAGATACACTTTGCCAATAAACTTTTAACCTTACTAATATAAGTTTAAAATTCAAAACGTAGGAAATACTAACCGGGTAATAAATTATATGGCTTAAAAACTAGAGACGTAATGGATACTTGTGGAACGGCTTTGAATGCATTTCTTCTTACGATAAACTTACCCTTTTCCACCTATAGACTAAGTGATAAGTGCGTCCGATCTGCAATTGTATTGGCTAAACGTCTTTCACTAGGGCCGTTCATTAGATGGGTGACCAAATGTACTTTTTTTTAGACAAATATTTGTAGTGCTTCTCATGCAAAAATAAAACTTGTGACCGAAAAGTAGTTTAGAACTTATAATGTATAAATCTCCACTTATTTTTTGTTACTGGTTATAGTGGTTATGTAATACAAGTAACTAAATAAATTAAGTATGTTTATATATTGCATTTAATTTCAAAACATACTGTTAACTTCTAATGATAAATGTATTATTTTTCATTTACACGAATTAAAACGTGTTTGTCTTAGAACATAAAAATATACCTAAGTCTCTAGCATCATACGAACTTACCAAAAAATAAAAACCAATCTATAGACAAATCTATTACTTCTGGATGAGATAATATGTTATTTTGTGGTAGGTTGATGTGTTAGTAACCGTACACACAATATATGTACTGTAGTATGACGTAAACACATTTAATTAATATTATCAGACCATTACTTTCCCCACTATTGAGGCTATAGGCTATGGGCCTGTCGAATTAACGTGCTTGTAGATACAGAAAGGAGCTTAATTTTTTCGGTCACCCATCCTAAAATCGCGACCTTTGCAAGAGATTCCCTAACGCGATTTAACGCTTACAATTGCGTCAGCGAGCTCGCCAACATTATCCATACTGAATCTAATTCTTTTTTTCACGTTCCTGAACAACCAAAACCGCATGAAAGAAAACAGCAGTCAATAATTTTGTAAAAATATAAAATAAATCGCTGTTGCATTATCAAAGTAACAGGGCAATATTACTAAATTTAAAAATGAAAACATTAGTTAAAAAGCGAAGGTAAACTTTGTAAAAATATTATGAGGAACTTCCATTTTCTTCAAGGTTTATTTCTTACAGAATAGCTCCGCAGTTATGATTTACAATCACATTTTATATTCTTTGTTTAAAAAAATAAAATAATCGTTTCTAACAAAAAAAACTAAAGCAGATGTAAAACAAAATTTTTAAACTATTAATTTATATATTATATACACAGAAAGCTTGTTAAAAAATATCTGGCTGATGTTTTGTAGAATGCTAGTTGTGGCGCTCTGTGACACCTCGATTCTTATTATAATCATGTACTATCTCTTTCAACTATAAAACGAAAACCCTCGTTTCTACTGTCCTTACAATATCAGGTGCGTAGATGTAACGTGATTACCCCAGGCAAAGAAAGAAGTCTGCCTAGAGGGTAGCGGTACCATTTCAAGCGGGCACAGGATGACCTCGAGGACATATAATAATATCCGACCGTATTGTCCGACCCAGAAAGGGGAGAGGAACCACAGGAATGAAAGTGACAGGTATAATAAACAATCTGCAGGGAGTCAAGAAAGTGCGCATAGTGGAGGTCATTCCGCACGCAGCTCCCGCAGCTTTGGCCTGCATAACCAATGAGACTCAGGCCAAGGATGTTTGGTTTGTTCGAACAATATCGAGACAACAATGATGAAAACATCACGCTCGTTGTCTTTACAATATTGCAGCGGTAATCTCTAATAAATATATTACTCAAAGCTAATGCCTATCTGAATTGCCGCACCGAGAGCGCTTTTTTGTGAACAAGACTATTGAAATGCAAACGAAAAGGTTACAAAGAAAAAAATTTAAACTCAAATATCGAACTAAAAAGTGAAATATATACGGATTGTAAAACTATTACAAGAATAATACGTCTCATATTATAATTCTCGTACATAAAAATTCATAATTTTAAAAGCTGACAAGTCAACGGTATGTTGAATTTTTAGTTTTATAAAATCTAAACTTTGCTGTGAACATTAATCTTAAAAAAATATCAAGTTTGTCTAACATTTTGATTTTCTAGTTTGCCTATCTAGTAAACCTATTAACAAAGGTTTTTACACCTAGTCAAACACTTTTGCTAGTAAAGGTGTTCATCCGCTGTAGTGACGTAGTTCAGCAGCGGTTTATGCGGCACTTTGACAAGACCAAGAAATGAGATTTTTTTTTTTTTTTGTGTAATGGGCATGATCGAGACATAGAAAAAGCACAACAATTCCAGTACGAAATGATATAAACAAGTAAGCTTGCTCTACTTCAGCACGATTTCAGAATCGTTGATCTTGCAATAAAGGCCTGCTTAGGCAACGCAACATCATCGTTTGTACTCAAATCAAGGCCGTGTAGAGAATGAGCCATCGCGACTTTTTCCAGCTTCTAAAACTTGCTGGTCTTACGACCGCTGTGTGAATGCTCGGATGGTCAATGTTGGCAGTTCCCTATTCTAAATTACCTACTCTAAATTCGCGAGTTTGGATATTTTTTCTGGTAAACGCACCGTTTAGCGACATTGGCTTTTCAATGCCGTTAAATCAGTTCTTTGTTCTTGTAAAAGAATTATGGCAACATGTTCTGTTTTTATTACACTCCAAGAACGACCAATATTTATGCCGAATATCCAAACAGCTAATTGGTACTTTCCGGCAGTTTCATAAGGAAGGATTCATAGGAATAAAAGTCAATGTATTTAGCTTCGGAAAGGCAACTAAATTGTCAATCTTTTACTCAGTGCACACATGGCAGGTATAAAAAATTAACTCAATTTTATTATCTTTACAAAGAACGTTCTCATGGAGCTTTAAAGTGCCTATGTACCTCCTTTAATGTATAATAATAAACCATATAATTTGATAAAGGATAATTATCGTAAAATTAGCTAGCCATTTTATATAGATAAAGTACTAAGGTATTTTAACTTTTATTACTGCATCGCATTAAGTACAATGTTGAATAAGCAACATTTTAAATGCACCAGTTTTAACCTTGATAAAGCCACGGCAAAAATTTGTTCTACATTAAATATCGATAATTTGAGCGATAGGTATCTGGGGATTAATTTATGAGTGTACATTTTGTATTTTGCTGCAAATAAACTAAGGAAATAGGCGTTGAAAATGGTAAAAAATACATTTTGTTTTTTTTTTATAACTAGTAAACATATCAAGACAAAGATATTTTAAGGTTTGTCATAAAAATACAATGATTCCCGTATACCTAATACTTCTTTTTAACGGTGTATTTTTGATTCCTAGCAGTTATAGGAAGAAAAATATTCATATTAATTGAATATCATTTTTAATGACAGAAACTATTGTAAACAAAGACAGTCTACAATTCAATAAAGCTACGAGTATATCACTGGCGTCGACGACAATTTCAGCCGTTTTATAAAACTATCATTCGATTGATAAATTTTCAGATTCCAGTTTATAAATATTCATTTATTCAATCTGTCTACTCACGTGACGAATATCGACTGCTTTTAAATAAAATTGTAACTGTAAATTACTTACGACTAAAAAAATTTTATACCAATAAATTTTGCGATAAATACTCGTTAAAATACATGTAATAAATATTAACTTGCATAAGCATCATCCATAAAGGATCCATAAGAAAAAATCTATATATTATTGAAAAATACATTAAATTTACGTGTACATGTCATTGTCAAAGCTCAGGCACGGCGCGCCTGATATATCGTATAAAAATTACAAATATTATTCAATGTCACTTAAGTTTGACACATCAACCTACCGCAATAGGTAGGTTGTTGTGCCGGTTCACAGCTTTAACCTCTATGACCTGGAGACCAAGAAATTTAAAAGGGAAGAAGAACGTAATTGGATAATGAAAGATTGGGATACAAAAGGAATAGTCTAAGTCTCTACACCCGTGAAGTGTGTCTCTGAACTGGATGGCTCAGTTGACGACGGACATCTAGAGAGGATCGTAGGTTTTGACATAATCGCCAGAAGCTTGAATGCTATAACTAGTTTTAAGAGTTTGATAACAGAACACAAGAAGATGATTTAATTCAGATGTCCCTCCAATTTGCATTACAAGACTGCAGACTGCCCTGCCAGAGATATGGAGACATTCAAACATTAAATATTTGCAATATTTATTAAATTAAAGCTAGAAATATCCAGGTTCAAGGACATTTACATATAGGCTTACAGAACTAATTAATAATACATAAAAAAGTTTCAAACCTCATTTGTTGCTGTCGAGGGACTTAGTAAGATACAACACCATCTGGCAGAGATAATATGAAACAGCTAATTTGCGGATAGCATCGTGCGGGCTGCATTCCTGCGCGTGTAATAACTAATTAAAGGTCGAAGCAAACGTAACGGGATAAAACCTCGTCCAGAGGACGTGATGATCTTCATCGTTCAGTTCAGTAAATCTATTATTTCACATTAACACTCCCCAGTTCTCAATGTCTTAGGCACAGGGCTTTACAATAGCATATATTTTTTTCTTATGCCACTTAGAGACAAAACAGTACACAAATAATTACCACATGTAAAAAAAGTTAGCAGTAAAGTTTTTGGGTCTGAAATTAAAGCACTCACACATTTGTTGTTGTGATATTTGATAACGTTAAAAATGCTTGCAATCTATTTGATTTTCGTAATCTAGAAACAGCAAAGTAACGCGTATGCTATGTCAATTCGATAGCAAACAAGTATACGTCAACTTGGCAATATATGATTACCGTGGACTTCAGTTAACACTTAATCAACAGTGTTTTATTTTTTTATTTCGTTAACAAAGAAATTGACAAATTCCGAGGTGGGCTCTTTCTTTTAAGTGCTAAGACACCCATAGAAGTATGTCAGGGTTATGTAACTTTAATTTAAATCCAAAGTTATATAAATCGAAAACTGTATTAAAAATTAAACTCAAATACTAAGCCACATCAGTGCAGGAGTAAACGAAGATCATGCACAATAATAAGAAATTTAAAATAATTTCAATTTTACTATGAAATAAAAAACGATATTGGTTTCCTTCTGTGATAAGTTATACACACTACAACGCTTTTTAATTCTGCCAGTACGCACACTCTTTTGTTTACTACTTCATCAAGCTGCCATTGTCTTAAATGCAGCCCAGCCAATCGAGATAATCTGCGCATCTCGCTCGTAATAAGTTTATGCGGAGTAAATTACTCGTCCCGAGTGGTATAATGCAATTTTCATACCTTACACTTTTGTTTGTTTTTCTTTAATTCACCGTCTAAATAAGAAGTCTTCAACATCTTCATATAACGAGTTAAAAGAACACCATCTAAGAAACGTTTGTTGAAAAAAATTGTATAGTTTGTGAAAGGACTCTATGGTTAAAACAATCCAAAAATTATTAAAAATAAACAATTTATAATAATGAATGGAGATTTACTTTTTTGAGCCCTTTAAAAACAAACCAGAATGAATCACTAATTACTTACTATCACTTACTGTCAGAAAAAAATTGTCAAGAGTTACTTAAAGCAAAAACATTGAACACCTTAATAGTTATGCAACCCCTACCCCTGAGGAGGAGGAAGAGACCAGCACATTCTTTTAGATTAAGCATTATTGATGAAAGAGCATAAGTTAGTCATAAGCGCAGTCGGTACGCGCATTCAACTCTGTGCGTACGTCTCTGTGTTTTAGAATAAATCCTTATAATTAAAATTAAAGTAAATTTGATTCTTTTTAAAAATACATTAACCGCTCCTCGAAACTTTACTAAATTGGTATTGCGAATCTTTCATATTTGTAAATCATAATTATTGCTTAAGAAAAAAGATCACAAATTAACTTCTTGCAGCCTCCATCCCGTACTGTTGTTAAGCTGTAATAATGTTTGCGAACAAATGAAAACGACCCAAGTCCATAACCTAATGCAAAAAGAAAAATGTAGGTCTTTGAAATAACTAATTTATAAAATTTAAAAAAAATGTATTTTATTTATAATTTCGTAACGCAACTTTAGTAGGTGATAAAATACATAAGGAGTTAAGATACAGCTCAAATTTAATTAAATCAGGTTATTAGTGCAATCAGCTAATACACAAAATAAAACCACTATTGACTTATTTCATTGTTTCAAGAGGCTTACAAAGAATCTTAAGCTTTTTTTAAATTTATGTTCACTCCTCGAACCTTTTGCTTTATAAAAAAAAGAAAAAACTTCAGTAAATTCTTTCAACGTAACAGACATAATCAATTAACATGAAGACATTTGAATTTATATTGAAAATATAATTTTCATATTAAAGGTCAAGAGTATGATCATTATAATAGTATGAAACATGTTGGTATATTTACATAATTTAATAGAAATGCTAGATTAGATGGTACAGCGGTTAATGCATTTGGCACATTAATGCGGAAACACTTTTGTCAGGACTGGTCTTCGGATGAATTAATAAAAATTTGTTATATAGAGTTCCACTGTTTTTCGGAAGGCACATTGTCGACTCGTCTGCATCTGCAATCTTAGCATCCAGCAATCCTGGTCTCGCAAACTCGATCCTGATGGCGCATTCTGTCAACGGTGTTTTCACACTGAGGACGTTAATGAGTTAATACGTAACTCATACATATATTTTGACACCAATTTATCTCGGACTCCATTGGTCGGACCATAAAATATATATGTAAATTGTATCTTAGTTTGAACGCTGTTTTCTAAGAAATGCCTTTGAGTTACCCATTATTATTGTTACCGGATAAAATGATAGTCAGTACAAAACTAGAAAAGAATTATTAATAACTCATTTTTATGAAAAAAAATCCAGAATTAATTGCTACCGCTGTAAAGGTTTAATTTCAATAATGATAATTCAGAAATACGATTTACGATTCTGTACGAAACATTCTCGATTAAATTTTGTACGTACTACCAATTGTAGTTCGTATTGAATAATTATTATATGTCTCAATATAATAATTTTCCACTGACTGGATATATATCCTCGTTCGTTGTTGATTACCAGGTACATTGTCTAACTCCTTAAAATCGAATACATCACACACGGCACACGTGTGCCATGAAACACCAAGAAAAAAAGTCAGAAAATATCAGTCAAGTGAGAGTCGAAACCTTATACGAGGGAATCAGTGGCATAAATCATTGCAAAATTTAAAACTTGATTATGGCCTTTATGGTTAAGTTGTTCATTACAAAGATATTTATTTTTCTAGATTTAATCTTTGTTTGATTCTATAGATACGATATAATCAAGGAAGTACAGATAATGATCCATTAGGAATTATTTACCTTTGACCTCTATAAAACATTATAAAGATGTCAGTAGTTTTACATCTTTTAACTTTTCGAGAATCACAAGCGTTTATTTAGTACTAGCTTTCCGCCCGCGGCTTCGCCCGCGTGAAATTCGGTTATATTGCGGTATAAAGCACAACTATAAGAAAACTTCTCATTCCCACGGAAAAATCTAAGAAGCGCAATGTAACGCTGGATACTATTAGTTGTTAAACCAAAACTGAATGGTACACTATATTATATGTTTTCCCTTGTGGAGCAAAAACATGCAGATTTTGGGCACTGGAAACCCGGGAACACGCTACATAGAGCTGACCAAAAACAATGTTTTTCCTGTTTTCTTAAAAAAACACTTCGTTACCACGTTTTAAAAAACACCCAGCGCCATCTTTCGCATACCTCTAGAACTAAATAACGTAACTAATACTTATACCAATTAGTATTTCGGTGACTTTAGTGATTTCAGGATAAGTAGATGTAAAAAAAACAATTTAGACAATAAAACATGTTGTACGTCATCCCTCGCGAATTCCTCATTTTCGAGGATTCATTTTCGTATCATTTAGCTTCAAAATTTACATGTTCATATTCGTTTGCAACATATAAGTAGATGTAAAAAAACAGTTTAGACGATAAAACAAATTGTACGTCATCCCTCGGGAATTCCTCATTTTTGGGGATTCATTATCGTATCACCTATTTACCTTGTTTTAAACGACACACAGCGCCATCTACAATCCATCCATCAAGCAAACAATATTTTTGTTTTTCCTCGGGAATATAATTTTTTTCCAGGATAAAAAGTACCCTATTATTTAATCCGGACTTTTATCTTTACGTCTGCAAAATTTCAAAGCAATCGGTTCAGTAGTTACGGCGTGAAAGCGGAACAAACAAACAAACAATCAAACTCACTTTCCGATTTATAATATTAGTAAGGATTCAATTAATTCATGAACAATCTATTTATGTTCCTATGTTATATAATTAATGATGCTCGTATACTACCAATCTCAATTTCGTCTTTATTTTAAACTGTATATCTTCATACATTATGCATAGTAGTTTCAATAAAAGTATAAAAAAAAACATAAGTCTATTGATGTAGTTTAAGGAATTTAAATAGATTTTAATGGTCCAAGACAACATAAAAAGATCCTAACCTATACTAATACCAAATCCATTCACCCATCGTCGAAACAATACAAAATTCGTAAGTCTTTAATATTGACTTGTGATTGCTTAAATTCACCAATCCCTTTCTTGCATAAAATTCTGTAGTGAAATTCCAACGTCGAACCTCTACAAAACAGCCCGTCTCCGCCCACGTCTGGCTTATAAGGGATCGAAAAAAAACACCGATGCTTAATCCGCGATAATGTTGCTCGTAAAAACAAATTGAATAAAAGCAAATGGTATTAAAAAACTCATCTGCAGCTATTTAATGGCAGATTAGCAATGGATAGAGCTATATGCGCGCTCATGGGCTTAGTACTAATTAACGATTTTGCGTTTAAGAAAGGGATAAAATTAAATTTGTATTTTCCGATACTCTATAGTAAAAGTAGAAACGAGGTAGCAATAATGTATTAATATCAACAAAAGGAGAATAGACCACAATACATAACGAGACAGTTTAGAACAGTAATTTTTAACAAGTAACCTACAGCCGTTAAAAAAATTCAAAATCATAATTCAAAGGCATCGGCGAAAATTCAATAAATTATTTTATGTAAGTGGGAATCTCTTCACGTTGTGCAATCCAAAAATACATTGTTTGTAACAACATGCGTTGCACTTAGAGCTTTGCCTGCCCTTATGGGAAAACTTAACAAAGAAAATAAAAATAAAAATTTACTATGACTTTACATAGCAATGTTTCTTAAATTATCTACATCGAATTCTTTTACAGATAAGACAGTAGCATAATACGGAACGTGGCTAAGCTATTATTTTGACAGCAAAAACAACATGGCCGACGATGATTGCGCGCGAAATTGATCATCACGAGCGCATTCCACTCGCACTGTACGCGTGCCGGAACAAAAACTACGACGTGAAAGTAATTCTCTTCGGGATATTAAGGACGGTATGGTTAGATGATCGGGCATCAAGTGCTCCCTAAACCTGCGACCATTACGATAGACCCACACGCATAGTGAAATGTATGCTATCAAGTCCCTGCTACTCTGCCACAATGATGTCTTTTGTGTCTCACTTTTGTTCGCTACGTAGGTACTGTCAACTGTTATTTAAATGTAATGCTTTTTAAATTCACAATTAATTATAGGTACTTATATATTACATACATATAGCGAGAAAAAAATAATATTACAAACATAATTTTCAAAAAAATTGCCTTTGTTGGGATTGGAACCCGCTTTTACTACCAGTAAATAGCAGCCGATAGATAAAATTACTTTTCATCTATATAAATAAAATCAAATTTGTTCCCTATGCATTACGAAACTTTGCGTTGCTCAGATTGTGATAAAACTGTATAGTTGTATACAATAACAGAGAAGGTTTATATGTATAGTCAGTATAAAGAAGAAATCTGCAAAAAGAGGATTGCAAAGCATGCCGGGTGTAGCTTATATGATATAAGTTAAAAACGTAATGTTTGTAATCAAATTTCTAGATGTAACTGAATTATATAGGTTAGAGTTTAAATTTGAAATCGATTCTGAAAATAAAACACTTTTAGAAGTTCGACATGATGTTGACTAATTCACATGTGACTATTATTTGCCCCGAGCCCAAGTGATGGTAGTACAACTGCACATTATTCCTGTATATATAGAAAAACAATTTATCTGAACAGATGTTTGAGTGAAGCTCAAAAATCTTAACCTATACCAACAATAAATAAGCACCAAACACTGAAATGAAAATATTCGAAAGATTTAAATGAGCTCTTTGTAACATCTGCTAAATATTTATAAATTAATTCCAATACGCGAAATGGCTACAGTCATTGGCTGCTCAACAATTATGCATAGAAATCCTCCATTGTTCTCTAAGTAAGGCTTAAACTGCACATCTAGGATCTACGGTTGATGCTGCACTTAAATTATTGCAATGGAATATAAAACTATTTTGTAATTTATAACATTTTTTAGGGAATTGTTTGCTCTCGTCTTGTGATCACGACACATGAAAATTTAAATTTTTATTTTTTTTAAAGAATGGACGCACAAGTGTCAGACTGACGGTCTCATGTAATAAAATCTAAAAGGCTGAATTTTAATCACTTTTTGCTCTTATATCATAACGCATGCAAGAGTAGCATAGATGACAATACTATTGAAATGGTGGTCTGATAATGGAGCTCGGGGCACCCTTTTTTACTGGAGGAAATGCTTTACGCATACCCCACCGTTGGGTGGACGGTGGGGTTATGTGGGACTCACCCTTCATTAAAAGGCTGACGGGCATACCCACTGAAACCTAAAACCTCCCGCTGTACTCCACTTCACCGTTTGGTCTTTTAGGAGTCATCACTACGGCCCGGTGATTGGCTCGCTTCGGACCCCTCCACGGATCGATGATGCCTGAGTACAGTCAGGCATCACCACAAACTAGTGGGGTGAGTTCAATGCCATTAACGGACATCCGGTCAGCCGGCGGCCCCACTGTCTTCTCCCATCGGGAATGGATTTGGTCCTGGCCCTCCTCCACTGTATCCCGGCCTCTTCTCATCCCATTTTTCCTGGAGAAAAAGAAATCTATAAATACAACAAATAATTAACAAGTAATTAAAAATATAATAAGTCATCCCTTGTCGAGGTAGTTGCAACTTCTTCTAGGTACAAGGTCTTCCTTCGACATAGGACTGACGAATCCATAACGTAGCTGCGTTGTGATTGTTCATATTAAATAAAAAGCATTTTGTGTTTAATTTGTAGCGAAGTATTGAAAATTAACTCTCGGGGTAACAAATAACCTCTGCACAGAAAATATGAAGTAACGCAAAAAATGTGGCTGAAATCTGCCTTAAAATCTTCTTATGTTTCTATATTAATAGATTCGAAAGACCTGACTAGATTATTATAATAAAAATGGTAGATATACTAAAGAGTCGCACTAAGCGTTTTAGTTCCAATTTTGTGATACGTACGGCACAACAAGTACACAACAACAAGTACGTACAACCTAGATCGCATAGTCGCTTACCATCAGGTGAGATGGTGGTCAAGCGCCTACATATTTACTATAAAAATACATTAAAACTGTCATTTTCAAAGGCATAATCAAATTGCTGTTATTAAACAGGAATCAAAATTAAAGTTAAATGAAGAATTAACAGCATTTCCTATGTATCCGTTATCCACGCACTTTTTCTAAATTATATTTTACATCTTGGACTCCAAGGATATAAATCATTAATTTAGAGAAGATATTTTCAGTGTAAAATACTATATACGAGCATAAAGCTTATTTACGTGTTTCGTAATATAAAACATATATTTAAATGCTACACTGCGTGATCCGTGCATACAATCATTAACACACTAAAACTAATTAAATAGTTAATTGTGTGAAGACATCACAAGTCAAAACACTGTCTCTTTGTAATGCATCCTACAATCAATTGCTCTAACAATATCCTATCAGAATTACTGGGAACTGGGCCACCTCTCTTAACATAAGTAGTTTTTGTTGTCGTTAATTGCGAAATTATACACCAACTAATTCGATTTCATCAAATTCCTTTTCTTTGACAATGAAATTGACAACTTTAAGCATAATCAAAAGAAAGTGTTGCCCATTTCAAAAAATGATCAAAAACTTACAAAAATATTTTATGAATAAGATTTATAAAAGGATCGTTTGAAAAGTTTATTTACTCGATTTTTTTATATACACCCCGCAGTAGGTGTTCTCTTCAGATTTCCGGTACCTACTTATATAAATATACTAGCTGACCTAGCCACGCGTTGCTGCGTTATAAATTAAAATAAAACCTATCCTATCTTTTAAGTTAGATCAAATAACAGATAGTTACGAAGTTTGATCAAAATCGGTTAAGTAGTTTAGGAGTCCATCGTGGACAAACAACTTGACACGTAATTTATATATATTAAGATGAGTAACCATATAGTAGTTTATGATACTGTTGCATAATAAGGGTTCTTATAACATGAGTGAGTTTTAAAAAAACGAGCCGTAGGCGAGTTTTTTTATAGTATCACACGAGTGTTATAAGACCAAGTTATGTACAGTGTCATACACTACTTTATCTACTCTCATACTATAATACTTAAAACAATATTGCAAACAAAACCAAACTTTGTTTTAATATTAAAAAGATTTTTAAATTGTCAAATGTTGGCGCCAAGGTGCAAACATCAATTGCGCTTGCGTGTTGCGTCGTAGCGGACTCGTTCATTGAAAACTTTTTAAAGTAGAGGTTCAACCTCCTTGGTCCAGCTGGAGGTTGTATAGGTGTATCGTTATGATTAAAAAGTTATATTATGTTACAGGTGTCCATACAAGACCTGTATCGTAATTAAACTTTTTTTTTATTATTTTTGGCCTGTACGTAATGTTTGTCATAAGCATTTTGTTTTCAGTTTTAGAATCTTTGTATTATAGTATCAGAGTAGATAATAGTAGTTTATGATACTGTTGCATAATAAGGGGTCTTATAACATGAGTGTGTTTTAAAAAAACGAGCCGTAGGCGAGTATATTAGTCATACATTACTTTATCTACTCTCATACTATAATACGTAAGACAATATTGCAAACAAAAACAAACTTTGTTTAAATATTGAAAAGATTTTTTAAATGTCAAATGTTGGCGCCAAGGTGCAAACATCGATTTCGCATGCGTGTTGCGTCGTCGCGGACTCGTTCATTGAAACCTTTTTAAAGTAGAGGTTCAACCTCCTTGGTCCAGCTGGAGGTTGTATAGGTGTATCGTTATGATTAAAAAGTTATATTATGTAACAGGTGTCCATACAAGACCTGTATCGTAATTAAACTTTTTTTTTATTATTTTTGGCCTGTACGTAATGTTTGTCATAAGCATTTTGTTTTCAGTTTTAGAATCTTTGTATTATAGTATCAGAGTAGATAATAGTAGTTTATGATACTGTTGCATAATAAGGGGTCTTATAACATGAGTGTGTTTTAAAAAAACGAGCCGTAGGCGAGTATATTAGTCATACATTACTTTATCTACTCTCATACTATAATACGTAAGACAATATTGCAAACAAAAACAAACTTTGTTTAAATATTGAAAAGATTTTTTAAATGTCAAATGTTGGCGCCAAGGTGCAAACATCGATTTCGCATGCGTGTTGCGTCGTCGCGGACTCGTTCATTGAAACCTTTTTAAAGTAGAGGTTCAACCTCCTTGGTCCAGCTGGAGGTTGTATAGGTGTATCGTTATGATTAAAAAGTTATATTATGTAACAGGTGTCCATACAAGACCTGTATCGTAATTAAACTTTTTTTTAATTATTTTTGGCCTGTACGTAATGTTTGTCATAAGCATTTTGTTTTCAGTTTTAGAATCTTTGTATTATAGTATCAGAGTAGATAAAAGTATTAAATATAATATAAGTATAATCTTATACCTATTATACGATTAGATTATTGCAATAATAACACAAAGTGCTCTTTAACTTTGCTTTTAATGATGGAATAGATGGGCTTTCACTTAAGGCTGCGCACTGAGAAGTAATTAAGCAATAAATTACTCCTCCTCAAAAAGTAGGTGCTACAACCATAATGATGAGACCGTCGGTAAAGTACAGGGTTAGGAAGAAAAATTAACGAAGATATGCGGGGGAATTCGGCACTGCCGAAAAGAAAGCAGTTTTCAGGATGGAAGTCATGACGTGGTCATATTTTCACACTCCATTTTATTTGTATTCATACAACGAAAGGCCTAATTTTGTAATCTCTCGAGTTGGTTAAGTCTCAGTTTTGATGCTATACTTTTAAAAACAGATGTGAAATTAGAATTTATAAATGACTTGGAAATATTAAGAATGATTCAAAGAGGTATTCGTGGTGATATATGCTTATGTTCCACTAGATATTCAAAAACCAATAACAAGTACTTACAAAATTTTGATCCCACTAAGCAAGATAACTTTCTAGTTTATATACTTAAATAAAAATGACATCAGCACAGTAGAGAAGATGAAGAAATAGGGATTGTACCAGCATTGTAGCTGAGCGGTGGCACCAAACTACAATCCAACCTACATGCTTTGTCATATATAAAGCTTAAGTTTTATTATTAAAGTAACACCAACCGTCACTAGTACCAACGTAATTTGGCCTTAATATACCACCAAAAAAAACACAACATAGTAAGAACATATTCATTTGTATTCAGTAAAGATAATTTTTATGTCGAGTAACTCTGGAACTTTGACCTGAAACTTCCTGACTTGTACATTTTCGCCAAAGAGTTGTCTCGCTTTGCTGTTGAGTATGATTTTTTTATTAGTTCTTGGAAGCGTATGACGGAGTTGGTTTATGAGCTCTTCAATACAATAGTCTTCACTTTTGTAATGTAAAATGTTGCATTGTTTTGAAGTCAAGAAAAGAGAGCAAAATTTTTACTTCAACCTATCTAAAAATCTTCAAACTAAATACAGATTTGTATATAAAAACGAAAAATAAAAAGCGTAAATATTTTATACCTTTTGATTATAAAACATTGCCTCTTTTGTTAATTCGATTTTGAACTCTAGATTCTTTAAGTGTCTTGTTAATTTTAAAAAAAATCTAAATAATGGTATGACTTGAGAACTGCTGAAGAGATTTGGTATTATTTTTTAAATATTTCTTTTAAAAAAAATAAAGAATAAATGAAAACAAAGTCCAGCTCCCAAGCTGAAAATTATTGTACGAATCGAAGACCAAAAATCAGTTTGAAAGCACGATGCATATCAATTCAGTTAGTTCAAATAGTTGTAGAATGAATTTTTACTACGTTCTTTAGTCTGTTTTCATTACTATTCCATGCTACATTCAATACAAAGAAACATCCTGCGCAGTCGCGAATCTGGACTTAGAATGTCTTCTTTACAGCCTACAACCAGTCATGAATTGGTACACCAAGAAGGGGACACATATATATTGCCCTGAGGAGATCTTAACCTAATAATGATCTAAGGATAACACTAAGCTAAGAAAGTACACCAGATATCTTTTTATAATCTCTACTTTTATACTTTTTAGTACTTTCATTAGTACGTAGAATGTCTACTTCAAGGCATATGAGAGCAGGTTTGCCAATTATCTTACTCAAATGCTTTATTACGTATAGTCCAAATTTTTCATTGACTACACGTTCCTTTTGTCTTAAAAAAATGGATGCATAATAAACTCGTGAACTTTAAAAAAAATAGCAATGATTTGCAAAATATTGAAAATGGGTAAAGAAAATAATATTGATACTACTATTAGTTGCATGTTCAATCAATAAGTTACTCTAAAATACCTTAAAAAGAGGATACGTCTTTCAGCGAAATTGTGCCTATCATAGGCGTTTTATGTCTATAAAATATAGAAAATTAATAGCATTTAAATAAGCCGCTTTCTAAAAGGTTTAGACAATTTCTTATGGCTATTGTTTACGTCGGTGATGATAAATGATTCCATACAAGAGCTGACCTTTACCTTCGCGCCTTCGTAACTGAATAATTTTATCGGTTATCAATGCAAAGATCGTACAAAGACGTGGCCATTTGGAGTTTGTTTGTGTTGCTGGAATAGAAACCAAATTGTAGGGCTGCCGTTAATTAGAACCATCTCATTTATAACAAAAGTGTCAAGATATCAGAACTTTACCTGTATAAGAGACTTCTCTTTAAGAATTTTATGAAAACGAAAAAAAAATCATTTATAAACTACACCATAAATATCGATGATACAAATCACAATAAAACTTTAAATAGCTTTCCAAGAATGTAAATGCTTGACTTGTCATTTACTTTTATTACAGTATTCTTTTGTATGGTACATACAAATTTATTTTTTAGAATACCAACTAAGAAATATAAGTATTCGTAACTACTGCATGGCAACCCTTTACAAAGAACGCGCCAATTGTAATGCGGAAGTCACCACCTATAATAATGGTAACATTATCCACCAGATCCTATGTATCTAGATAATCAGGCTAAATCTAGACTGCCGGCTGGTGCAAAACCTAATATTAGTTCAGTTAGTTCTTCTTGAATTAACTTGCACAAACAAAGGCTAAGAAACTAGTTTTCTTCAATGTTATATAACAAAAAAACAAGTTTTCCATATTTTTTCCGAAAAGGCGTGCAAGTACATAATAATTCATTTGTTAATTTTAATTCTAAAATATATTTTATTGTTTATAATTTTTTAATTTAATTAGAATTAAATATGTCAAAATAAATTTTCTAATTAAAATTAATTTTCATTTGTTTAAAAGTCTAAAATTAAAATGTCATAGTAATGTGAAAATAATGTCAAATAGATAAATTGACAATGCATTCCAACGTTTAATATAGGTGATTATATTAGGTGAACTTCACAACTGTACGTGAATTCAATGTTTAAAAAATAATCATCGTATTTAATTTATGCAATACATTTTCAAACTAAAACTTTTGATTAACTGTACTGATTTAAACAAAAGCTGACTTCACCTAAAACTAGTTCTCAGAACAAGCTCTCCAATTCGTGCCAATTTATATAAATAGCGTCGGCCCTTCAGATTGTGTACTCTTACTCCTTAAATGTATACTGCAAAATCATTAAGTTAAGTCTAATAACCTTTTATCACCTGTGAGCAGATCACCTTAGAGTTTATTATAAAAAAATAAAAATGTCCTTAGGAAAACATCGTGCATCGAGTAAAAGAGAGCAATTGAGATTAAAAGGAATAATATACGCTGATACTGTACAGTATAAATTGCAAAACATTATTTAAAAAAGATACCATTTGGCAATATGTAGATATTTTTTAAAAAATATTTTAAAAACTAATCTGTATTTATTCATTTGTTTGAAAGACGTCATAGTTCAGTATTTCCTTACCAAATGCATGAAATAAATCTATTATATCATCTCTATTTATGTTATTTCCTCTTTCTAGGGAACGATCGAGCTTTACTTTACAGAAAACAGATATAAACAAGTTGAATCCCGTTCGATTTTGAATAAGCCGTTTTTCTTTTTTATCACCCAAGGTTTTTTTTTCCTTATACAAAATTGATATTAATTATACATTTTAGGCATCATTAGTGGATATTAATTACGAAACAAAGATTTATATAGTCAATACTAATATTTATCTCCATTAAACCGAAAAACAAAAGACAGGTAACATTAATATAGTCATAAATTTTGGCTATATATAAAATATTCATTTTTTCAACTAATTTATTATGAGTTTAATAACACAACGAACGATTATGATTATACAATAAATGATCACTGAGATGAAAATATGTAATATGTATGTATAAAAAGGCTGTCCTGAGTCACTGACAGACAACACACAGCTCAAACCACTGAACCTAAGCCTTGACATATGAAGGATGTGTTTATAAAAGGTGAAAACGCTCGCTTAAAAAGGATTTTAGAATATTTAGCTCCTGAAGGGCTACAATAAGGGATAAACTGATTTATGGAAATTTGTCACTTTAGATTTTAGATATAAATTTGGTCAATTTAGAAGTAAGAAGCTGAAAATAAGTATTGAGGCATTTCACACAAAAGAATCGTGTATGTATTTCGTCGTTTCTGGAAATATTACCTCCAGGTGTGTGGAACAGAGGAAGAAATAATTATTCGATACACAGAATTTAGCATTTTATAAAATTGTAAAGGGGGAAAAGAGGGGTTATATAATATTATAAGTTCGCCAATTTTGACACGCTTAAAATTAAGTATTATTAAGACTTTTGATCGAAAATAAACACACGTGTATATCGTCTTTTCTTTAACTATGGCCTTTAAGTAGATAAGGTAGGATTTTTTATATATCCTGTATTTTGAAGTAAAAGGCATGAAATTGCATTTCACTAACATAGCTGGGAATACTTCCACTCGTACACTAAAATATTGCTGTGCTTTTATTCATCAAGGAACTTTATTATTTTATGTTAGTCAATAAATATGAAATAAGGTCAAATTTATATGTCAATTTTCTTATTATTACTTAAATTCTTATATTTTATTCATCTAAGATTGTTAATTCATACGGATAATGAATTTATTCTAAATACGGGCTCGTGTCAGAGGTCAGACACTCGCGGTGGAGCCCTCGAGGGTATAGGGGGGAAGAGCGGTCACTCACGAAATGGTAATTGTCGAGGAATGCTGGGAATCCACCGCTTTCGCATACGATTTTGCAACAATAATCCAATAAAATGCCGGCTACAGTTACACACGAAACCATAGAAACACCGGCACGCCTTCCCATCTCGGCCGGATTACATGAACAAGTATGAGAGTCGTGATGGGACCCATGCCTCGGGCGCAGCGAACAGATGCGCGGAAGTCAAATGCATGCGAAGATATTTTTTGAGGCATATTGAACTGTCGCCCCGAGCTTTACAAGTGTGTCCTCATACCTCCCCTTTTTAAGCAAACAATACGACAACCGGCTATCATTCACGCCTTCATTATTTTCAAATTAATCCACGAATATCCAAAATAAATTTGTTTATGACCGGAACGCATGTCTGAGATAGATTCCCATAAAATTCATGCATAATAAAAAACAAATTTTCTATAAAACCATCAGAAATTACCAAAATCCGGTACCAAATTGTGTGTGATTTGTCTCGGCTCGCACACAAGTTAATTGTTTTATTTCGGCAGGTAAAAAATTTGGTAATTATCGAGCGCGGCCGACAATATCGAAATAGACAAAAGAAAACTGACGACGCCATTTTTCTGAACCCTTGGTTTTTTACCTGCACTGGGTCTAGTTTATTAAACACGTGTGTCATTTCTGTAGGATAGTATCAAACATAACTAATATATTGGCAAGAAGATGAGTCGATCGATATACATACATATTTAATTGTCATTTAACGTGGTCAAATGGGAACTGTTACTTCATAAATTATCTGATATTTTAATATCATATTCAACTATTAAACTTGAAATCAGGGGTGCTATAAATGCAGAATAAGTAACTCTAGTTTCCGGTCAATGACCATAAATCCACGTGAGTCCTAGCATGTGACCACGCATATTATAGTGAAAGATGGATCGTCGTAAAAGTTCCATAAAATATATAACGATCAGAATTTGAATGGATTTCATAGAAGAAACCTTTAAAAATCGATTGAGTTCGGATTGGTTGTGTCTAACAAGAAAACTTAACTTTCTTATACGTTCATTTTTCTCATACATCAAAAACAGAATGTACTCAACAGAAGTATAAAACAGGTTTCAAGTTTTTTTGTTTCATTTGTTTCCTTAAGTATTAAAACAAAAGGTCAATCAATACGACTATACCTATTCTTTTTAACTAAATTATACAATAATGACATCAAAAAACCGTAGTACTAATTCTGCTTAATAAATTAACAAAAAACGAATAAAAATAACCTCAAATTTGGTGAACTAAATATAATGTTAAAAATTAACCAGTAACGTTTTAACCGGTAGCCTAGGAAAGTGTAAAAAAAGAATTTGAGTCTATAATAAACAAAATATTTAGCTGAATGGTAAGATATTATTTAGAAATAATAATAGAAATCATGAGCCTTTAAGGCTATGTAATTCCAATCCTTTATGCATGTATAAATGAATGTACAACCATCATATTGCACGCGCCTTTTAATTAACGTTACAGTCAAATTAAAATTCTGCTATACAACGCGCGCTCTGACGATGGGCGGCCAACGCATTTCTTTTTAAAACGATTCAAAATAAATGAAAGACAGCTTAAAGAAAAAATAATTACCCAATATGTCTGCCGCGCTGGTTATCAGGCGCCTGTTTAAACGAAATTTTAATAACGCGCGTAACGGCCGATTACGCCCGTCGTTTTTCAAGATGGCCGAAACAATCGATGATTATTACACGCGGCATACAACTTTTTTGGCAATACTCCGATCTCATTTCCGAGTATAACGATCATAACCTGTAATATCTTAACTTTATTATCTAAAACTTTATCGTTTTTGGGAAAATAAAGAGTGGCGGGTACTTGTCTACAGTTTTAAAATTCATTAAGTTAAAATAAACTTTATTCTTTCGGAATTTAGACATTTTATTCCACTATTCATGTTTGTTCAAAGCTCGCATACGGAAGCTAATGAAGCTACTGTTTTTCTCTTACTACGTAGCCTTCCATAAATCATAAAAGCTCTATTGACCCAACCTATCTCGATTTATCCACATATACAAACAGTGCTTTAAACGCAGTCGTTCTATTCAAATATGACAGTCGTAAATAAACGAACAGCTTTTAAGATTTTGTTTCAACAAAATCCTTTTACAAAGTAACCTCTTTCGGCTATAGTTAAAAGGGCGTGCCTGGCACCCACAGTCAGTTTCACTCATACATCACTTCATTACTTCTATTTCGTTTCAAATTTATACAATACGCGCTGAGTTCTGAGTCTACCAAGAGTGATGTGGTCTTACGGCTCATTGTATAACGAAAATAAGGAAAAATTGAATGGTCGATTGTTTCACGGTGTGGTTTGAGAATGCGGTCCGTGAGAAAAAAAATACTCTTGCTTCCGATGCGCTCGGATAGATAAGAACAGGTGGTGAACGCTTGCACCCCACTCGTTTTATATTTTAGAATGCATTATGCTTCAGATTTTTAATCATTTTCAAGTGATATAAACTGTAAACCTTTTTACCTTTTTTTTTTTAGGATAACCTCAAAGATTTTTTGATTCTTCTATTTCCTACTTTGATTAAATTACATTAAACTTATTTTTAACCCACGCATTATCTTGATATTAAAAAGTAATAATGCCAAGTAATTAGATACAACGATATCGCAGAAAGCATTTAATAACATCCAAACATATTGACTATGTCCAAAGAGCTTAAATTAGAAGTAAAACTTACAGCTTTACCACAAAAGAAAATGTTACACCGACATTAAGAATCTTAAAACTTCACAGTTTTTTATCTGGAAGATCTAAAGGAATTCGGTAGCGGTCGTTGTTTGTCATGTTTTATTATTAACTTTTTATCTTCTATCTGTCACTTTTGAATGTTGCATTTTTTGTTGAGTAACTTAATTATATTAGCGTACAACATAAAATAAATAATATGTTTATGTTCAGAACAGTAAAAATAATTATTTGTAGATAAAAATCATTCGAAACTTAAAATATAAAAGCAGAATTTGAAATAAAAAAATCTTAATTTTTAAATTATTCAAACTTAGTTATGTACCAGCGCAAATTGAATTAGGATTTCTGTAAACTGAGTTATATTGTTTTCTATTAAGTTAGGTTTATGTCTGCTCATTACCTGTGTATTTTCATGTGGTAATCTAGTTATCGACTTGCAGCAGTTTTTTCTATGTTATCGTGCCTACCCATGATGTTACTAAATAAATAAAATTATTGGCTTGAAGGTAATGATTTGCTGACAAGTGCTTTCTTTCCGTAACTTATTTGAGGTTATACATTTATTTTTCATTTAAATTGAAATTAAATTTTTCATTCACATGCAAACCATTTTATCCGTTAGTGCGATTTAATACAACCTATTTGGTTCTGTAGGATAAAAAAATAAAAGCAAACATGGACATGATGAGAAAGCGGCAAAGGCGGGAAACGTGAAAAGGCCACCATTATACGTGCGGTTGTAAAAATTAATGTGGAAACAAATCAAGGGGCAACGTATTAAATTACAATCGGTTGCATTGCTCTTGTGCTATATAATTCGTTCAAAAGTTTTATCGCTTTCAGTTTAATCACTGACCAGATATATCCACCCACTCTTATTATTATTTTCTTGGAAATTCATAATTGGTTTTATTAAAATACTGTCAAACTCTGTAGTGTTTTCTCATACTTTATTTATAATATCTGCTTGCTCTATGGAACCTAGATAAACAGTTGCTTATGGGGTCATTTTTTAGAAAGATTTAGATAATGTTGAAATATTGAAACTTGTTGTCGATTAATATTAAGTATCTTTATGTTACGAGTAACTTGATCCACTCTTGACTGGGAATGAATGAACTAATGAATGAATGATAAGTTTTATTAACCATGGGTGGAAAAAATTGCCCTTAGGTTCACAATCATGGTTTCTGACAGCGCAGTTCATAAATGATGTTGTCAGTGATTCTATTGAAGAAAGCCGTAACAATTTCTGTCGCCAACACACGAAGTTTATTTTTAGAGTGTGTATATTTTCGATTGCACACGTCTGAGCACACTGTCCCAATATATTAACTATGAAATCAGTCTAACCCTATTGTTCTTTGACGTTTAAGTTAAATATTTGTTAAGCAATAATATTATTTATAAAAAGGTTACTGCAGTATTCTCCTAGGCGTTCCGAAGAATGCTGTCTTTTTTCGTTATTTTGTTCCTGCCTATGTAAAATTTATTTGCAAAATATTAACATAGTCTAAACTTCACTTGTCATTCCCCATCCACAGGTAGAGCCAACGGGGTCGGCCTCATTAGGGGCGGCGTCTCGAGCTCTTTTCGTGGAGAAGGTACGGGCATCCAATGCGGCATGCCAGGCAGGGGATTTCGCTACGGCAGTCGCCCTGTACACCGATGCACTTACTTTAGATCCATCCAACCACATTCTTTATAGCAATCGGTGAGTATTACCTATAGAAAATTCTTTTTGCACATAGATAAGATACACTACTGAGTTATGCACTTCAATGTTTTATTTTTATTATCATGCTAAAGTATATATTTATCAAGCTCTCAATTTGGATTCAGACGTGGCTTATCAACAGAAGATGCTGTGACAGCTTTAACATCTCTAATCACAGATAACTTAGACAAAGGATATAAATGTATAACTATTTCTAGACATAAAAAAAGCTTTTGATACCGTTTCTATTTCTATGCTGACGAATAAACTGGAAAACATTGGTATTAGGGGACACCCGCTGTCCATCTTTAGGGACTATCTTTCTGATAGAAAACAGTCTGTCAAGATAGAACAATATGTAAGTTCAGACTTGAATATTTCTTATGGAGTCCCACAGGGCAGTGTGCTTGGGCCTACCTTATTCCTAATTTACATAAACGAGCTAAGCAAACTCAACCTATCTGGTGCACGAAACTTTTCCTACGCTGATGATACTGCCATAGTGTTTAATGCTGCAACTTGGGAGGGGGTTTGGCGTGATGCAGAGATTGGTTTAGCTTTGGTTGCGGACTGGCTTAAAACTAACTTACTTACACTTAACATTCTTAAGACAAATTACATCTGTTTTACAATTAATAACCGTACCCAACCAAATGAAAACTTTGCTATCCAAATACATGGTTGTCTGAATCAGGCTTTAGATGGGCTGAATGAATGCACTTGCCCTTTCCTTTCTCGAGTGTTATCAACAAGATACTTAGGTGTAGTTATTGACCAGAGACTGTCTTGGCATCCACACATAGAAAATTTATCAAATAAGATCAGGAAACTCACCTGGATTTTTAGGAATTTAAGACACGTTGCCCCCCAAAAACTACTTAAATACATATATTGTGCCTTAGTACAATCTATAATTACCTATTGTATCCCTATCTGGGGTGGAGCATCTAAAGAAAAATTTTTGGAAGTTGAAAGAGCACAGCGGCTACTACTAAAGGTTATGTCCTTTAAGAAAATTAGATTTCCCACTGAGCAACTTTATCAATTGAACGATTTACTAACAGTGAGGAAACTGTATATTTTGTCTACTGTACTCAGAAGACACAGATACTTAAACTATGATCCAGGCTTGCTAATCAGAAGACGAGCACATATTGTTATTCCCCAAAAAACATGTAAAACCTACTTTGCTAGTAGACAATATTATACAATGTCAGGACACTTGTATAACAACACAAATAAAATATTGAATATTTATCCAGAGACCTATCGCAATTGTGTTGTGGCAGTAGCGGATTTCTTGAGAGGGCTAAATTATGAGAGGACCGAAGAAATGCTGAATACCTTAAAATGTTAATCCTTATATAAATATGTATTATATTATATCTTTACACACATACACACACACACACAACACATACACACACACTCACATGCACACACACTATACATAATTAACATACTTGATTTAAGATTAATTTACCTGTCAATTTAATTTCAATGTTAATTTTATTTTCTTTAACATAATGTAAGATATGGAAGAGCGGGGCCCTCTGGCACAAGTATTGTTATACTTAAAAGAAGGCCCCAACCCCTATGTTTTTAGTCATTAAGTATTTTGAAAGAAATAAAATTAATTTTTATTTTTATTTTTTTTATTTTATATAAATTTGAGTATACAGATTTCAGTTAAATTCATTCAGCTATTGAATTAGACATCCGGCTATTTATTTTATTAAAAATAAATTGTTGAGAAATGGTCGCCCAGGAGATTTTACTCCTCCGCAATCTCAAAAAAGTAAAAGAAAATTTTCAATTTTTATATTAATAACACTAACGTTCACCGAGAGTATTGTCCCCGGCAAACATCATTTTGAAATCACGTGACATGCGCAGTAGTGAATAATGTACATAACTTGCTACTGCGCATGTTACGTGATTTCAAAATCATGTTCAGCTTATTTGCCGGAGACTATATTAAAACATATTGAATTGTTTTGTAGAATAGTGTTCAGTATTGTATACATAGTATATTTCATAAATCCAGGTCTGCAGCGCGGTTAAAACAGGGTCAATTTGCGGCAGCCCTGCAAGACGCCACTCGCGCCCGAGAGCTGTGCCCGAACTGGCCTAAAGCGTACTACCGACAAGGTAAAATAAATCCAGACTTGATTTACACTTGACAGAAAACATATAAAAGATGTGTCTGACACTAGAAGACTTTGCTGAAGCTAGCTTGCAAGCATAAACGATATTATACAGTCCCTCTGAAACATATGTGATGTACGAAACAAATGTTATCTTATATACGTCTTAATGATTAAAGCATTGTTTCAGTTCATATAATGGCTGATGTTCCTCAACGATTAATAAAAATACTAGACACATAAAAATTAAAACTAAAGATATCAATCGGGTACCAATGTAATGAAGTTTACTTACAGTTGGGAAATACTGCATAAAAGAAACTTTTTTCTTATTAAAAAATGTAGCATTTTTATTCTTCCATCTCCCAATACAATCACTAATATTTTTCTACTAACGATAAAGTTCCTATATTCAAAGATCTGCCCTATGAGCAACTAACAAGTGAACTTGAAATTTATTGCCTAGAACCAAGGTAACTAACCTTGGGACCAAACAAGTGGTTCTAAGAATAAATTAATGAGACATACAAGGAATAAAAGCTTACTTGAAGCTTCTGTAAGGGATATTAGTGACTTAACGAGGCACATAAATGCCTAGGACAATGCTTTAATCATCCTTCGTTAGCTATATGACTTCATATTGAACAAGTAAAAACAATACTTAAAAGTCATGTTTGCATTCATCTGACATTCATCATGTTACAAATACCTTGTTAAAAACGCACAGCGAATTATCATTGCAAATATGTTTATTCTGTAAACAGTCTTGCTACAATCCAAATAAGAATTAAAAATGAATCTGTTTGATGTAGTTCAGAGAATCTAGCGTGCTTATAAATTGTTGCCGCTATTGTTTAAGAAAGTTTCACTTTCACTAGCAAATGTAATGCAGTTTGTTCTACATAGTCCGCAAATGTTTAATATCGTTAATTGAGCAAGATATTATACTCGTTTCTAGCAAAGTTGCCTATATTCAGCTAAATATTACGGATTTCCTTAACTTTTATATAACACTAATATTCTAGTAACTAGTTAGTATTTTGATTGAAAACTTTCACTTAATACACGTGTTATAAACGGTTACCTTTCTATAAGGCAGTCTAATGATCGGATTTTATACTTTATTGAAAAGCATTAAACAAGTACTTTTTGTGTGAGTTGTCATAATAATTGAAAATGCAGTTAAATTATTATGACAACTTATGCCAAATAACTAAGGTTTTCAGGGCATTATCGGGAAAACAAAAAACCTACTATTTGCGTATTACAGCAATTAAAAATAATTACTTTATAAACTGTAGCTTCCTAAAATATATGTATATTTTAATATTTTCTTAAAAAATCCTTATTTTATATAAGACTTCAAAACCGGCTGTAATGTTTCCTAGGTGTGGCTTTACAATGCCTGGGGAGGCACGGCGAGGCCCTCGCGGCTTTCAGCTCCGGGCTAGGAGTAGAGCCGTCATCGAGGCAACTCCTGGCTGCATTGGTAGAAGCGTCATTGAAGTCCCCTCTGAGGACTACCTTAGAGCCAACCTTCAGGCAATTAGAAGCTATGAAGCTGGATCAATCGCCCTTCGTCCTGATATCTGTAAGTAGTATATTGTTTCCATGAGTTTAGTTATTGATTAAGTATTTGTTACATACCTCTACCTTATCTACTATTTGTGACTATCCTCAGCTTAGCTCCCTGTTCTGTCCACTCTCGTTCACTTCACTCTTAACTGTTCACTATTGATATTTTACATTTATAATTTGTGAACAGAACAAACCACCATAAAGAAAATAAAGAAAAATACTTTCTTGTACGATATATAACGAAGTATACTATATGAGTAGGGTATGTCCGTACAAACCAATATCCATAACACATAGTCCTCTCAAATAGGTAATCGTTTTTATACATGTTAATTAATTCGTACGTTTTTGTTATTCTCACTCGCCTACGCATAGACTGTTGAACGCCATTATAAAAACATGACTATAGAAGCTTTGTTTGTATCGAACACAATTGAATTTAAATATGATTTGCTTTATAATCTTATGACTCATTGTGTAAATTCCTTTAAGAAGAAGTACAGCTGTACACTATTCCATATTCTTTCTTTTTGACGGTTACTTTATATATAAAAATATACTGTATGATACATGAAAGGTGATTGATGGTTAGACAGGAAATCAAGGGACATGTCGTTTTATTTAAAGAGCCAATGTTATGGGCTAACCACGAGACGCCAACTAAGTTAAAATACCTTTGTAAAATGTTGCCCGCCGTGTGACAATTAACTGAACATCTGCAGATGCAATAGTTTTGATTATATTTAAACAATAAATACATCATTTAATAGAGGTAGTATTAATGTGTTTCAAAAATATAAATAAATGGATTCTCATAGGTATAAAGACGTTGTTCACAATAATAAACCAAGCTCCGCGCATGTGACTTTTAAACATCATGCTAAATCACTACTTTTTCATTTTCATATAATCTTTTAAAAAAACCGTGGGTTATAGTATCATTCTTTTATAATGAATCATTATACTTAAAAATATTAAAGAAAAAACACCTAATTTAGTCTGACTGGATAAATATACATTTAATCCCGAAAGGTTCCCAATTGCAAATCGTCCATCGCAAATCGATACAACACAGTCATTTAATCACTTAAATGCTAAAGGGACTCTGTACAACTTACTTTGTCCGTTTGTATAAACATACTGGCCTTATTTTACCGAAAAAGGTAACAGAAATAAGCACTAAACCCCTATAAAATATTGTGTGAATCGGAGAGCTGTCAATGCAGCCGAATTTAAGGTTATTTATGCCATCGCTGAGCCTGGTCGCGACATCTGATACTGGATGTAAGGACCGGCCATGCCAAAATAACGGCAACCATTTTGAATCCACTACCGGAAGCATGGTGGTTGTCACCACAGATCGTAGCCGACTTTGTTCTGTATCCGAACAAATAATATTATTTTCTTTTCTTTCTGAATTAATTAAATAATTAGGAATTATGATAACTGGTAACATTTTAATTTTATTATACCTATTTTATTGACTCACTTAGAAATCCCGTATTTTTTATTTTAATTGTCTTGTTATATTATATTTAAATAAATAATCTTTCAATGCTCTCAATGCCTCGTTCAACAGTGAAAGAAATAGGGTTTAAAATAGTAGAAAGTGGTCTTGGGACTGTTAAAGCATCGCACATTTTACCTACTATGTCAACGAGAAACGGTCTACATAATTTTTTAAAATGTCCACAATAATTTTGGTTTCAAACTGATACAGTAAAAATCAAAACTATAGTTAATAAAATCCTCGTGAAATCATAGCTTATTTTTTTCAAATCTATCGGTTAGCCAAACTGAGAGCCTCAAATATAATATAAAGCATCTATATCTACCCTCATTTTTTTTAGTTCACTATTGTTATAGCTAACTTTAGTCCTCCATTCGTGGCTCTCGTTTCAACAGTAAGATAGTCTGATAGATTAAGCGTTTCTGTCAATCGTAAAGGCTGACGGTAGCACCAACAGCGGATAATAAAAATAACAATCGGAGCCATCTTGTCGACTTGCTCTGGCTACTTTGAGCGCCAGAGATGTACTGAGGAAAAATTTGTAATCTTGATCATTTGATAGCTCTTACAATTAACTTTAAAGTCTAGTTTGAATAAAACATTTTTTTTTGATAAAATTTGATAAAATAAAATAATGGATTTAAAGTCAAGTCCAAATCAATCAAAGAAGTTCCTTCAAAGGCAAGGCAACGAAGAAGTGCCTACATAAAACAACTTATTAACAAGAAAATAATGACGGCGGTGATAAATCTAAAAACTAATTGCTTTACTTAAACGGCTGAAATCTTGACAAAATTTAAAAAAATTGAATGTTGATAAAACCGCAAAAAATTTAAATAACTACCTTTTTCTCATAATGTTCAATTTACTTAACTTAGGCACCTACTTTTTAAAATTATTAATATAGATTAAAATCTGCATATTTGCAATAAAAGAAACTTAGAGTTTTTTTTCTTTTACATTCAATAAATTAGCTTCAACAACAAAAGTTACAAAGCTTAATAATTATTTTCTCAGCAAGAAATCCACTCAAACATGAATAAATTTAATTGAACAAACCAACTACCTCTCTGCCAATCGGCTCTTGCAGTAAATGCACACTCCATATTTGCATACATTCCCGGTCGGCTGGCGACATCTGAACATTTTTCGGCGCGTTCACAACACAATGGGACGCTCTGATCAGACCCCATAAATATAAGCCCAGGGATTTACATACAATCTGCGACGGATGATAGGCAGCCAGTTGCCGAAACAACGCATCGTCTCCAGCGAACGAAAAAGAACTTCAATTTCCACAGCGCTCCTAATGATACGAAACGGACAAGAAATATTTTCACTCCTGTGACGTTTATTGGACAAGGGATTTACGACACAGCCCATTGATTGATGCACTAGTTCTCTTAAACCTGCAATATGTATGGATGTACAGATGGAAATGGTTTACACCATAAAGGTGGAAATATTTTTTAGAGAAACGGGCGACTAAAATTGATGATATGACCTCCTTTGGACAGTCCTTACTTAAAGAAATTTATATTAAAAATCATCCGGAAATTAAAAAAAACGTAGTTAATCTTTTACTGCAGTATTTAAATGGTTATTAAGATAATATTTAAAAAAAAAGGTAATCTTAGCTATCGCTGAAAAATCATGGCGGATTGTAAGTTACCTACTATTTAACGTAGTCAATGACAATGAAACTACCTTATAGTAAAATACAAATAAATTATTTATTTTCACTGAAATTTACTTCTATTTGTCATTATATTAAAAATAATATTTGGATCGATACGTAGTATTAAGTTCAATAATCTTGCTAACTTAAATATTTTACGAAATAACTTTTAAGATGCTAATAAAACAAATCATAAAAGTAACGCACCGTGGGTGTTCCACAAAATACCAACTGAGTACAATCACCAACACATGAAACTACAGTTTATAATGTATTATAGCGTTTATTACAAAAGGATTAAAAGTGGTTTAAAACATCAAATCGTTACAAACTTTACTGCGATAAATCCGAACCGTTTACCGAATTTACTGCCATGCTCGTAATGGTTTACTTTAATGGGTTCTTATAAATTCGCCTTGCTTTTTGCAGGGGTCATGATACTCAAATCCTCATTTATGCACATTAGTATGGTATTACATTGCGACATCAAACGCGGTATCTGAAGTTTCGAGAATATTAGGTGATTCACATCAATGACTTACTTGAAGCTCAATTTGCAATAATGAGCCATTAGTATCTAAGTTTAGCCCAAGAAGTAATTCTTAGAGCTCGATTGCCATTAAGGAATTGTGAATGACTAAGAAATACAGGATCAACGTAAACTCAACATGGTGCTAGATGTGCGACGTGAAAACACCAAGCGAAAGACGAAAGGGAAAGAACACGCTCACAGAGTTATTGAGCCTACTGAGCATGTATAGAATGTTTGATAATAACTGTATAGTACATTTTAATAAAGACTGAAATCCGCCACATGGCTCAGATATTTTTTTATTTATATTTAAAACGGCATAGCGACTCCTGTCATCCTGTTTGCACCCTTTTTCCATGAGGTTTTGGAGTCTCACGTAACTAAAATATTACAAATGAAATCGTAATAAAGTTAAATGTAAACTTTAATTAAACCTTAAAACAACTACACTATAGAAATGCCTCGTGAAAGATTGAGAATTACCTGATCTTTAAGCGCATAATTCATATGTATACAAACATTACTTATTGAAGCACTTTACACGTGTTATTGAATGGTTACTCGTGAACCATTAAAGTGTCAAAAACAAAGATTGTATAAAGCTTTTTTAGCACTTTATGGAAATTACGTGCAAAGGGGGTAACTATGGCTCTTTTTGGCCAGTTAGATGCAGTGGTTGGTTTAATTCGCCTAGAACGCACTCTCAAATATAGTTATGGTCAATTAGAGGAACACAAAAAATATCTCTGAATTTGATGAGGCTTATGGTCAGTACACATCTTACAATCTTACATCCTTCTTACATAATATATGGAAACATTATAGGAAAATCAAGATCCACCATGCGGACCGTGTCACACAGCTAATTGTTAATTTTAACACTAATATATTACTCGTAGTTGGAGTATGACAAGCTCACTTGAAATATTCCTTAAGTGGTGGTGTGTAAGATGGGTCATTACGTTCCCTATGGCTAATATGGTTGAGTAGAGCGATGGCTGGTTTACGGGTGAACTCGTGAACGGGTGCTGTTTTGGGTGATGAATTTGCTTTTAACTACTAGTATTTTTGACAATTACCATTACTTAAGATGTTACATGTACATTTCTTATATGTCTTTCTTTCATTCTCTGTATGTCATAGCAATGTTTAAATTACTGTTACTGATGTAAACCTTATTATTGTGATAATTATTTGTGTTTATTATTTATGGTAATGATGTATAATATTGTAAATGTCATTATTTCTGTTAAAGCTCACGAGTTTCTTGCGTCCGTTCTTCTTGTTAGATAAAAGTGGACCTGAATGGGTGGTAGGTAAAAAATATTGGATGGTTTAAAAGAGCTTATTTTAAGTGCATTTGAATATAGTTACTATTATTTCATTTCTTTCTAATGCTGATTAGCAGTTGGTTGGCAGAGCTTACCTTTTAAACTTAAGTTATTCTATGACGTAACATTTTTTTTCTATATAAAGAATAATATAAATAGACCTATATTATTATTATCTTTAGTTTAGCTTAGTTTTTATATTCATCAAAAAATGAAGAACCATCCACCGTGATGTAAGCAGCGGTATATAAGTAATTTATAATAAAGACATGTCGACCAATAAAAAACAACCAGTTTAAATAAAATTACTGTCAATTAATCCCAGACAGATTGTCGCTCATGTAACATGGGTAATCAAAGAATTTGCGACTTAAAAATCTTACCATTTTGATATTGAATTGATTAAATTGCGACCAATTAATGTACGGCAACAGCCACAAATTAAGCGATTCGAATACGGATGGCTTTTTAAATTGGTGCCCACATTTAAATTTGGTTACATATGTTATATTTTTCGAAATTTATGCTTTTGTTATCAATTATCTTCAATCAGTGAGCCGATTTTTAACCTTTTGTTTTAACCGGTTGTATTGCGCAATATGCTTAGGCATATACTTGAAAACAATATAAAACCTATGGGTATATTCTCCCTTTTCAACAGGGTTCTGTGGGTCCGTCGTAGCAATCACCGCTTGGAACCCCGAGCGGACGGCTTAAAAACCTTCTCTAAACAGATATCTACCTGTATAAATTCATTTATTTTTTCTTAGGAAACAAAATTTCTACAACGTCAGTTTTACAAAGTTTTATACGATGGAGAACTAGGTGTTTTCTCTTTTTCTACTTTCTACCTTCTACCTTAATTCCGATCGTATCATATGCTAATTAGATTTTGTCTTTAGGTGGTGGGACAAGAACTATTAGCAGCTGGCCAGTACCAAGCCGCTGTCACTGTCCTAGAAGCCGCTCTCAGAATAGGATCCTGCTCCATGAAATTAAGGTAAGAGATGCAGCATAACATTATAATATTTATTGTGACTGTGGACCCTCCTGCATCGGGCAAATCAAAAGAAGTATAGACACGCGCATGTAGCCGATATAACATTATAGGCGCGATAGTCTGCAGTGAGTGAGCGTGCTTTTGAACGGCTGTACCATTGCTAGAGAACAGAGTTTTGTTACCAAAATGCTAGGACAAACTAGAAAGGACAGATGGAGAGTTCTGCTTGCTTATGATCCAATAATTTATCGAATAATATTTGAAACAAAAACACACTGCTAGACCTAGTGATGATTACTAAACATAGTTCTTTTTGTAAGTAATAAATAAAAGGTGGCGGTCGGATTCCCTGTCCGACTTTCTTTAGCCAATTCTTCTCAGTAGGGCCCCCAATTATCGAGTTGGTGGTAAGCTTATTTTCAGTACCCTTAATTTTTAATAAAATAGCATAATAAATATAAAATATAGCTGTTAAAAATAGAGACGATTATAACTAGTCATTACCATTACCTTAGTCATCCTTAAAAGTAGTCGAAAACGTGTTAAGAGATTCGTGACAAAATTAAGTTTATATTTGTTATATCAGATTGCCTGGAAAACCCTTTAAACGTATTTTCTTATTTATCTGTCTTTATTTTTTAAATTGCTATTTACTTCATACACATCCCTTTGGTTTATTTGAGATCTTGGAGGCTATAGTCAAAAATTTGCCCTTGGCAACATATGCCTACTACATATAATCGGCCTCTAATTCATAAAGAGTTAAGAAGAATTTTAAGGGGCAAGACTACATACCATGGCAACTCTCGGCAAATATTTGGAAGCTTGATATGGTGAAAACACAAATAATTTTGATATATTTATGGATACAATAAAAATACATTCGGTATTTTAATTGCTTATGTATATAGTCAAATAGTTCTAATGAGTCTCTTACCTATTAGATGAAATCTTAATAACCAACTCAACCCCTTCAAAGACTTTTTATGACAGTTTGCAAGATTGATACATTTTATATATCCTTAAAGGTCTACGACCTGAGTTGGGAATGTTAATAAGCTAACAGTGATTATATGTATTTGTTTGTCATTCAGATATGTATTAAAGTTTAAAATGCTAGAAATAAATTCCATACAAATTAAAATACTTTTTATTAGGTACGTTTGTTTGCGAAATTACTATTTTTGTTTATTGTTACATTAGACATTTATTTTATTTACTTTGAAAAACTTACAGTTATGGTTGCAAAGTATTAGTTAATTAAAAATAAATAACTATATATCGTCAACGAGGTTTACGATATAGTAATAAAAAAACACTAAATAAAATAAAAAAAAGTGTACGTGTCAACTCCGACGCTCTTTACTCCTTAAGAACGATTGTCTGTGAATAGGCACAGAAAATAATAACATCACCAAAAATAACAATCATTGATGATTCTAACCGAATACTATAATTCTTTATATTGTATTATTTAAATATCAAACTAGGCTTTAGTCATCAACCACCTGACTTGCTTGTTTAATAACTTATGCACAAACTTTTCAAAAAAAGGAATTTGCCTTTGTATTATTTGGAGATAAAGAAAAACATTCAAAAAAATCATTCTGTTTAGGAATAAACCGACCGAATAATACGACATACGTCGACATATGTAAATAATTGTCTCAAAGATCTCAGAAATATACGGTGCTTAGATATTGATCTTCATTTTAAATTACTAACAGTCTACATAGATTTATAAGTACCTACGCAATATTACGTTGCCCCTGTCTACGTATACATTTCCCATAAACTTCACGGTAAATTTAAATGGATATTATCCGAATACTTTTATAAATAGCCGTTTGGCTCCGGTCATCGTCTGAGATGGCTTAGCAACAATTTCACACCTCAAGCGCTCTCCCGGGCCTAATAAGAAGAAGACAAATGACTCCACTGCAAATCTCCGTTCATTAATGCCGTAACATTATTATTTTTAATCGCCAACCATATATAACGAGTTGACAGTGGATAATTTACACGGTTATAACCTCTACTCCTTAAATCATTTGCTATAAGGTTGAATTTATTGGAAAAATTCTTAAGGAACGCTTATCTTTTTCGGAATTCAGACGTTTTGATTTATAACATTCGAGTGTCGAGGAAATAAAGACTTCATAAATTCTGGTGGAGTATACTATACCGCACCTTAATAAGAGCAATGTGGCTTAATTGACATTTGAGAACTTTAGCGATCCAATCGTATGCTAAATTATTGCCCACCTGTGCCTTTTCTATTTTATGTTGCACATTATTGTAGTAAACAGTAGCCAATACGTATTTGCATAAACATAAGGCAGTACAACAAGTTATTTTTAAACGAATGGATGTATATAAAACTATAACATTTCAAAACACAGTCAGGAAATATTTTCCAAGCCCTGGTTATATTTACGAGGGTGGGTCAAAAAGTTCGCGGAATGGAGGGTAAAAAGTAAGAAATAAAACACAAAATTATTTTTCCTTCTCAATGTATTCCCCCTTAACTCTAAAACATTTATTAGACCTATCAATTAATTTATGAATACCTTCGAAAATAAATGATTTCTCGTTGTCGTCAAAATAGGCCGAAATTGCGCTCTTCACTTCTTCATCGATGGAAAATTTCTTCCCTCGAAGCTCTTTTTTCATTTTTGGGAACAAATAATAATCACTTGGGGCTAAATCTGGGCTATAGGGAGGATGTTCAAAGATTTCGAAGCCCACTGTTTGAATAGCAGCCATGACTGCGCGAAACTCAATTTTCTCCATGTTGCAAATATTCTTCCGGATTGATTTATTGATTGATGTGTAGCTCAGGTAATTATGACCAATTTTTTTTCAAACTTAGTATTTATACTCTTAATGACTGTCACAACTAGTGCAGGTAGTAAAAAGTCACCGTTCCGCCCTCCATGCCCCTCATTCCGCGAAATTTTTGATCCGCCCTCGTATTATAATTTGTTTTTCTAGAACCTTGATAATGTCTTGGATGAATATAGCCCCAAATATCAATCGGGAAACTTTGAACCAAGTCTCTTCGTTTTACTAACTAGGTTTACGTTAAACTCATTGAATAATTAATTAAGTAGTGCCCTGCTCTCAGTAGATTCCAAATATTGTTTCTGGATTTATACCCATTTACCCCAACAAAATGAACTTGTATAAAATATACCTTATACATATTCATTTTGTTTCAGAAAGAGCTTTCTCATGTATAACTAGTTGTACATAAACTATTCCCCATAATTGCGAAGAAAACCTGTTTCAACTTGGGCGTATGTGAAAACATGAGACAATTTAATAAAAGGATGTGTATTGTGTATATAAGTAATATAAATAAAATATATATTTAATAAATATTTCTTACACTTACACCAATTAGCCTAGCCCAAAGTAAGCCCTATAGGGCTTGTGTTGTGGATACTAGGGTAACGGATAAACATACATATATGATACATAGATATGTAATATTCATAGAAATATATATAAACACCCATGACTCAGGTACAAATGCTCGTACTCATCATACAAACATCTGCCCCTTTCGGGATTCGAACCCAGGACCGTCGGATGCGAAAGGCGGGATCGCTACCGTTGCATTAAACGGGCGTCATCGTAATATATTATAATATAATAACTAAATTTAAAATGTAACTGCACCCTATTGACACTGATGTCATAGATTTGCTCATTTTAAATTTATTATAATATTTGACATCTGTATTAGTTTGTAATATGACGTTATTTGACACTTACACTGTTTAAAATATATTTTTTTTAATTAATAAATAAATAATAAAATTATGTTAAAACATGTGTTTTACCATATCCTGGCAAATAAATGAATTTATTTATTTATTTATTCATAAATTCATATAAGTAATGTATAAAACTTTGGGTTACCAACAGTTATTTAATATAATAAGTAAACACCGTACAAATAAATATGATTTAATGTGTTTTTTTAAGTTATTGCGAGTTTGAAGCCAAATTAGGAAATTGCATACTTTATTAAACTATTATTTACTAGCTGTGACTTGCGAATTCGTTCGCGTCATTAGATGAGTGCCTATATAAGAAAATTTCCCACCCATCTTACAGCAATCGTACATTGTGGCAGTATAATCTGCCTATATGCTGTATTCCTTTAAAACCGTTCACTCATGTTGACGTGATTAAGTTACAAATATGATAATAATATAACTTTTGGTCACAATGGCATATGGACATAAATTTGTTTTGCCAAACAATTGCTTGCTGCTTTGTCTTATAGTTGTAGCAGATTACCCCAGCTTGGGTCCATCTTCTTTTAAAAACTTTACTTTGCTTTAGCTATTAATAATAATAATAATAACAAATTTATTGTAATAAAACAATAACATTACAATACATCAACAAAGGTTTACAATGTCTTCCAATCAGGTCTCCAACACTTAATGCGTGTCTGCTGATGGGATTTACTCAATTTGTAATTTTCAATCAATATGTAGTATCCATTTCTGAAATATTATCATTTTTCCAATTAGACGACTATAAATTAAGATTTTTTGTAACCTATAACGAAGGATGCTGCTAACTCTGATGTGGTTAAAGATGGATCCGCTTCGACTATCGTTTTTAATTCTTCATTATCAATTTGCATTTCCTGCCGTCCACGGATCTCACTGTTACATTCAAAATTCCCAGAACGGAAACGTTGGTACCAAAAAAAAACCTTGATTGATTCGTCGAGCTGTATCTGCAATGGCGATGCAGAATTCATTTTCGGAAATAACCCGACTTATGGAAATGAACTTTTCCATAGTCGTGCATTGAACAACGTCAAAATAAAATCAAAATTCTGGTAAATAAATGAACTTCGAAACAAAACTCCAGTAGCTTTTTATTTGAAATACATTTCAATGAGGAATTTTCAAACAGACTCCAGATATTTGTGGCTAAAGTTGTCATAATAAAAATATGGATATTATTATTATTTCATATAAATTTATACAAGACATATACTATACTGTTAACGTTCATTCATTGCAGGCCTTGTTAATACTCATCCCATCAAAAACAATACTTGTCAAAAAAACCAAGTCTCGCAACTCAGTTGTTCTACGGTAAAAAGTTGTGAGATCCATGTAATGAAAACACGTGTAAATTAAATTATTTAGTGCGATGGCCGAGTCAATATATTTATATAAAACAATAAGGATTTTTAATATTGATATGCGTCACTACAGTACGGAGATTCCAGACACAATTGATTTTCAATTGTTTTGGACCACAATCGTGGTCTTAGGGACTGGACGTATTAAGACAGAAATTCGCTTAAGTAGGGACTGAATAAATTAATAACCGACTTGGTATTACATGGATCTCACAACTTTTTAGCGTAGAACAACTGAGTTGCGAGACTTGGTTTTTTTGACAAGTATTGTTTTTGATGGGATCTCATTGCTTTTTGTATTTTGTAGACAGTCTACTTTTTTCCTTTTCGGTACCTTCTACTTATTGTATATATGTATGTATATCTACCAGCAACGAATTTTCTTAAAGCCCTCTCTCTGACTTATGAACTTTTCTTATTTTTGTAGGTTTTTTTAGTTTTTCCTTGATTCATACACCAAACACTATTTATATTCCAAATTTGAAGCTTCTAGGTCTGCTAGAAGTGTCTTAGAATTTTGATGATCGGTGAGTCAGTGAGTGACAAAATTAAGAAATTTGACCCGTTATAATTCTTAAACTACTAGTTCAAATTGAATGAAATTTGAAATATACCGTGTCTTTACAATGCCTGCATGGTTACTGAAAATTCAGTCTTCTAGTTTTATCCACAACGAAGTTACAGGGGGTCGAAAATGGCCTGAATTGCTTCGAGAAAAGGATGGTACGTCCGTGCCGCTTTTTTGCTTGACTTGGCGGGGGCACTGCCGTGCCCCCAGATATAAAAACGATTCGTTTATTTTGAACTCTACTTAAATATTGGCAAAAATATTCGACAAAGTTAATTCAAACAACATTTAAGCATATCTATTTACTAAAGTTTTGCGTAAATATGTATTTAAAGAAAAGCACAAATAAAAACAACTTTTCTGAATGTTAAAAGCTAAATTTTTCTCGCCATGTGACTGTTTCGCAAAATGATATATGCATAGGTTACAACAAGCAAAGTAAAAAATCTAGCTATGTAATCATCTGATCTGTTATAATTAGAAATGTTTAAGGCATACGTCAACTCACGATATCCTTTCATCACATTTCCCTTTACATACATGTAAAATTTTTGGGCCCGTGAAATCAAAGTGTTTCAATATAAACAGATTAGAATACATTGGACATTGATAAAATAACCTTGTTTCGGTACAACTCGAGCACATTAAGCAACTCACGATCCCAAAATTGTCAACTCGACGAATTAAAAAAGAGGTTTATTAATGAATCGAACGAAAATACACAGAAGGCGGAGTGTAAGTTTCTAAATATGACACTTTAAATTAAAACATGTTTTCGTACTCTAAAGTTTACTACACAAATACTAATCGAGATGCGATAGTAACGTTTACACATTAAACTTATACATAAACGTACTTGGATCTCAAATATTCGAAGCAGTTTAGAGGTTACCTACAAAATACAAAAGGTGTTATTGAACGCATTAAGATTCAATTCTAAATCGAACGGACTAGTAGAAGAAATAAAACAATACTTAGCTTCGTTTCTTTTTAGATCCATTATAGAGCAGCTAATGCGTTTTCATTATTGTTACTATAGCGCACGATTAAAAATAAATTTGAAAACAACAAAAAATTGCAACAAAGAAAACTCGCAAAATAAACAAAACAAAACAAAAATATATATATGCCAGTACATTCGAATATAAAATATTTATTAAAATACCAAAAGGTCAATATTAACAATACAACTAAGTACTCATTTACTTAGGGACAACCAACAAAGCATACACAAAGATAATGACAAAAGAGTTACATACAAAATACCACAGCTTACATAACAGCCTATAACAAATATAATATTAGTTATAGGCTGCCACGACATGCATTAAACATAAACAATCTATTATTTAATTAAGATAAACATCTTAAAACCTAAAAATATACTCATTTACGTTAATTTACGTTACGTTACATTATTACACATAATGACTCTACACTTAGTTAAACTAATTTAAATACACGTTACTTTGTGTAATATCTAACAAATAAACTTAAAATATTAAAGTTGACCACATATTTTGTAAAATAAAACATTTTCGGTTATATTATAAGCTATTTTGACAATCCAGATTCAAACCAAGAGTTTTACACGAAATAAATTACATAACGTTAGGCAAAAGTAGTTCGTACGATTACAACATCAGTCACGGAGGTCGCGTCGAAGCCCACACTCCAGGAGATGTTATCTCATGTTGATGGATCGGATCTGTGTCGATACCGCCCTATTCCGGACGCTGGGAATGTTAACGATCAATGGAGGGAATTTCACTCACGATCCTTTAAAGATTAGATTAAATTGTCATTGATAAACTAAGGGATTTTTTTTCACACGTAAATGACAGTCACTGAGAAAGGAAATAGGTCAATTAGAAATGTTTTTATAGATATATCAACCATATATTTAAAGTGGTGTTAGAGATGTTTAAAACTTTAAGTTTTAAATAAGTAAAAAGTAACTGACTATATATATATTGCGCTCAATTTTACTAGAAGTATGCATCCTTACACTAGCTAACGTTATGTTGATGTAATTTTCTTTTCTAATTCTATTTATTTCACTATTTTAAAATATCATGACTTAGTTGACATTTATTGTGTATTGGGTTTGCTATTTACATCAAAATAATTGCCTTATCTATTGATTGTACTATCTAGTATCTATATTTAAATTGTTTGCCTCTGTTATAAATCATATGATACTGAAATGTGTAAGCCCAGTAATGGGCAAAATCATATTAGACCATGAACATAATAAAGTAAATGAATGAATGATGTACCTATGTTTTTTAAATAAAAAATTTGAAACTCGTGTACTTATTGAAATTAAAGCTTTTTTCTGTGTAAAAACAATCCTTATATTTAAATGTCTTTTAAAAAGAAGTCGTAACAAGGAAGTCCTAATGGAGTCCCCTATCAAACCACCTCTATATTTTCCAAGAAACCATGTCGTCCAATGAAAAAAAAACTGGTTGGTTGCCTGTAAAGTCGGTATACGGGCGAAAGTTTTACGTGACAACGACTTTGAGTGGTAAAATAATTTTAATGTGAATATTCATTCGTATAGTAGGAAGAAGGATGAAATAATAGTAACAATTTAAAACATTTATTTATACAAAGAATTATATTTAAAACATTAATTTATAGGCACGCGTCCCTTCCACTTTTTATGTCTGTCTCTCTCGCTCTTAGGCGGGCTAACCATGCCCGAGTGGAAGGGACGCGTGCCTCTCACTCGCTCTCATTGTAAGCGCATAACGTGAGCGGAGCGTAACGCAGTTTCTTGAAGTGTCACCCGGCAAACCAATTTATACGACGTTGTCACGTCAAAAAGAAAAGTAAATATACTTTTCGTAATATAATTTTTTAGTAAATATATTTAATTTTCAATATTGATCAATTTTATCAAAAATATGTCGTTGGATTTCAATCATTTACTATTGCATCATCGTTGCAAGTCCGATACTTTGGTGTGTAAGAAAACCCAACAGTTTAAAATTTTAAGACAAATAGCGCCATCTGTATTTTGTTAAAAAACTATACTTAAAAGCAATGCCTACATTGTGTTGTGCGTTTAAAAGCAGACACTACGATTACCCTTTGTTATAGGATTAAGAGTAAATTGAGTGGGAGAGAGACGCAAGGCATTCGGCGGGCCTCTCTCTCGTTCGGTGACTCATCGTAACGTTACCGAGCGTTACACTTTTTCATAAGTGACTCCCAGCCGCAACCTAATTTAAGACGTTGTCACGTCAAAACTGCATTCATATATTTTCTAACAACTGACACAAATTTATGATAAAAAAAAACACAATTATGCAATGCAATGTATAGGTATTTAGGTTACACAGCAGTAAAAAATTGTAAATGTCCTAATAATGATTCAATTCCTTTTTCAATATCCATATTCTTAAAATCTTTATTTATCTCCAGAATACTCCTTGAGCATTTCCACGACAACTCTGAATATCGGTGATCTCAAATTCCCCAGGCGAGGTGTAAAGTGGATGTCAAATCACATCGGTCCGGGTGATACATTAACCCGCGCACAAATTAAAATATTTATCTCGGATCACTTTAAATCGATTTCACACCGACCAGTGTAATTAGGGTTGTCAAATAATGGTGACTCTTTTTTCAAACGAATTTAAAACGTCATCTAATGTACAATATATTACTAGGTCTGCAATACATGCTGCTGTTTGCAAATACTGAGCGAAGCGATTTTGAAGAGTGATTATTCCTCGATTGTATGTCCAATTTCAAAACTTTTTTTGCACATTAGTCACGATCACGATGTGAGTTTTGGCGCCAAATTTCATCAACGTAATCTCAACGATTTGGCTGTGATCAGCTTTGGAATTTTTCTTACGGTGATTATTCCTCCATAGTATGTCCGATTTCAAAACTTTTTTGCACATTAGTCACAACCACGGTGTGAGCTTTGGCGCCAAATTTCATCAATGCAGTATCAGCGGTTTGGTTGTGATCAGCTTTTGAATTTTTCTTTCGGTGATTATTCCTCCATGGTAAAGTCTATATTTTTTTTACATAGCCTATGTCCGTCAAATTATAATCATGTATATTCATGCTAAAATTCGTTTGAATCGGTTGAACCGTTAAGTAGCAGGAGGGAGACAAGCGAAATTTGTGAGTTGCCTAAAAGAGAGCTTCGCTCAATAATATTTCACCAAATTTGATCATTTAAGTCGCAGGGTTGATAATTCTTGATTACCATTTCGATATTAGTTATAAAGGTAGACGTGTCTTTTTTGTTTATAATAAGTAAAATGGTTATGTTTGTTTATAGGTAAGAACGTCACATTAGTGATTTAAGTAAATTATGTATGTGAATTGTGACCAGTCTTAAAATTGATTCAACTCTTTATTATATGTTATTTCTTATTTTCGCACTATAATCAAAGAAGGCTTTGTCATTATTATTTGTTTTTTTTTTTGGTTTTCGATTCTACTGCCACTAAATGTATTAAATATATTTAGAGTTCTCAATACCAATTCCCTTTTTTATATAAACTGTTATAAGATTTACATTTAAATATTCAATTACAGATAGTTGTTGATTCGTTTCCTGCTATCCACCGTAGCAAGAGCATATAACATAATTAATGTATCAATAACTATTAGCGAGCATTGACTTTCTTTAATGGCAATAAATGTAACGGGTGCTGACTTTGGAGATGGGTCTACTTTAAAATACCATAATTATCGGCAATTACATAACATATACCTAATTTGTAACTTTTTTTAAATTTGACTTTTATACTCTGTCTTTCAGAGCATTATTAAAATATACTTATTTAAAACTCATACTTCTTGACCTTGTTGTAATCAACGATGTAATGAAACCATGACATTATATTAATTAGGAGTGATAATATAATAATATTGTTATTTGTGAATTATGTATGGTGACGATGTATAATATTGTAAATGTCGTTACCTCTGTTTAAGCTAACGAGGTTCGTTCCCGTCCGCACCCGTTCTTCTTGTCTGTTAAAAGACGTCCTCGTTGAATGGTAGGCAAAAATTTTAAAGGATTCAAAACAACTTATTTTAAGCGCATTTGAATAGTTTAATTTTCATTTATTATGATATCTATTAAAATATGCGATAATATTGTTATAATTATAACACTATTCTATCACAAATTGCATTATACTCTTAGCTTTGTCAAAGTTAAATTTTCAACTTACTAAGCCTTATAAAAACTCAAATTTTATTCTTATGTCACACAAAATAAACATTTTTAAGAATTTCATAAAAGTCAATAAAAATACGCCTGTTTGTCTTAACAGTAGGCTTTTTAGATCTATGGTATACGTTTTGATTAAAAGAACTTGAAAATAAAGGCATTTCGGTATCCGATTTGATACGTATATCATTTAAATCCATTTTTTGTAACTTCAACAGGGGCTCAGTATTCAGTGCGCTGTCATCAGCTCATTGGGCGCTCAGTCAATTGGACGCTGCCATCAACTATATGCAACAAGATTTAGCGGTGGCCAAATCCCTTGGTGATACGGCTGGCGAGTGTCGCGCTCATGGAAACCTAGGTGCCGCGTATTTCAGCCAAGGATCTTACAAAGATGCCCTTACTGCACACAGATACCAACTCGTGTTGGCAATGAAATGCAAGGTTAGTATGTTTATACTTTTTTTCAAAATGCACAGTTCTACTGTGTAATACATAGTTTAAAAGTACTTAAGTTACTTTAAGAACTGACGGCAACTGACGAATTCCAAATACATTGATTATAAATATATGTAAGTAACAGTCGAGAAGGGGTTGTTTATCGTGAATAGGAAAACGCTTGACCGTTATCTCGCCTGATAGTAAGCGACGATGCGGTTTAGGATGTAACGCGCTTGCCTAGAAGATACCTATTCACTCGTGACTTGACCCCTTAATTGTATTTATCAGGAAACAGACTCAGGCAAAGAGTTCCACTCTTTAGCGGTACGGATTACAAAATTGGAACCAAAACGCTTAGTGCGACTCTTTGGTATGGTATGGTGGCGTCTATTCGTAAGTCTGGTTGACCGAAAAAATGGGAATGGCAGAACAAGGCTGTGTAAATCTATTGCACACTCTCCGAAATGTATCCTATAAAAACGGATAGGCTGGCTAGGTTGGCCGATAGGGTTTTATAAAAGCAAAACAAATACAAAAGAGAAATGTTATTTTTAAAGACACATGCATAAGCTGCATGTATGTTATAAATTCTATACGTTTTCCATATTTATATTTAAAAAAAACAACAAACTTTCTATACCTATGTAGATAACTCAAACACATGTATTAGTAACGACTGTATATCTATAGTAGCCACCTTCTCTTAAGGATCTCTATGTTTTGAGACAATTATAGTCCTAGACCGGTTTACATCTTTCTTGCTCGCGCTATGATGATATGTATGAAGTTAATTAATGCATGACAGAAATCGACGTAATGGGTATAGTAAGATCTTGATAAGTATGAAGACGCCGCGCCGCGTCGGCACTGCAAACGTGCATAACGAGTGCTTGTTTTAAACTTGACTTATTATCACTTGTTATTCCACTACCACATTGACTATTATATTATTTTCTAATTATAACACTTAATCTTGCCTACCTATAGTGCTTCTTTGGCCATATTTTTTTATAAAACAGTGTATATAATCCTACGGGGTATAAGCCTGCCCTATGGATGAAAAGCCATTGCTCACCACACGGGCCCAGTGCGTATTGATGGTTATATGAAATCCATACCTCCTCACAGGGCCGGGTTTGGAAACTGGTCTGGAAACCCTGGGGCAACGGAAGCTCCTTATTATTTTCGAATAAATATTCAAAATCAAAATCTTTTATTGCGAATATTGGTTAAACAGTTGTTATATCTTGTTAAGCGTCTAGGTAGTTCAGCGTTCAGTACACAAGCCACCTGAAGGCTCGGAGGCGTAGTTATTTTTTACAGGCGTATTTTATATCTTATAAAAATTATGGCATAGTGAATGTAAAAAATAACAATACATTGTCATAACAATATTAAAAGCTCTTATATATACTACCATTTAAAAATTTAAAAGAAATATCTGTTAGTTGCTAACCCATCGCAATTTGTATTTGTTTCAGCTCCATCGTGGGGGCCACTCCCTTGTGGAGGCCCCAAGGCAGTCTTAACTCAATAAAAATACCTATTCTTTTTCTAACACTAGATCACCAGACTGGGCGTGAATTAATTCGACACAATATATAAACTAAATTTACTGCGGTATAACCTTTTCTGTTATAGTCACATATGTTTCTATCTGAATTCAGGATATGTTAAAAAACTTTAATGTTACCACATTAAAGCCGTTTTATGCTACTGCAAAACATATCCCAAGCAGAAGGGCAAGCCGTATGCATAGTCACGTCCAGCATTTTATCTGAATCACCCAAAGCATCTGTATTACTCTATAAAAAAAATTACAAATAGTAAAGTCGCCGTTTTATTGAAGCCTTTGATGTGCGCCGACGCAGTCATTGCGCATTGCGCGTCTTTATGTTAATTTGCTGTATGTGCCGTGCAGGGTTGGGACCGGCAAATATTTCCGCTAGTTTTAATTGAATTATCATAAATTCACATATTCTCCCAAAAAATCTAAAACGTTTAACTTACAAAAAACATCTAAAAATAACACGCAAAAAAATGTCTACGCAAAAAAAGAAATTTGACGTAAAAGATTTGAAACGATTATTTTAGTGATGTCTGTATTTGGTGAAAAATAAAGTTTACATCTGCACTTTTTTAACAAATCGATTACTAAGATATACATCTCGCGTGTTACAGACATGAGTAAATAATTTTTTATTGCATTTATTTATTTTGGTTTGGAGATATATTTTGGTCCCAGGATAACAGTTTAAAACTCCGGTGAAAATAATTTTCTAACGATACCTATTTTGATGATTCAATGCCCGCATTAAAAAAATGTACGCTTAATATGACAAGCAGTCCTTAATATATCACAATATTTGAACTACTTAGGTACTAAAATGGGATCTGAGAAATGTACCTATTTCATACTGTTCTATTCTTTTACTTTTATTTATTTATTTTCATTGCAACAAATACGGTTAAAGGCAAACTTAATGCTTTGTGACATTCTCTACTAATCAGGGTAAGGGTGTATAAGCAAACGAGCGAAGCCATAACACAAACTAATTAATAAACCTTTAAATTCTTATACATTTTAAATGTTTAGCTATTATTTTTTTTCTGAAACAATAAAAGCGAACATCTCACAGCCCTATGAGTTACAGTGCTGCATTATGTCAAATCTTCGACTCTTGGGAGAGTAATTAGTCTGGATTTAATCTTTGCCTTTTAATTTTACTTAATCCGAGGCTATAGTCTATTAGGTTGTCTTTTAAATTTTGCCAAGCCTAATGAAGCATGTGAACTGCCTTATAAAAACTAGGCATTTTATTCATAGCACTAATTGTTTTTTGTTTATGTAAATTAGAGGTTATTTTTTACTCAGACTAACTTTTATTATTGGGTTATATTTTATTATTAGTTTTTGCTTTTCTGTTGTGCTATTAACAAAGACGATAATTTGAAAACAGAATTTGATACGTTGATAAGTGTCCTACATCTTTTTTTTACTTCTTTCTGTTTTCAGTCGACTTTTTGCTAAAGAAATTTTACTCGTACAAAATTGTTTGTTGTAATTTTCATTGGATTTTAATAACTGTTTCCGTCATAAAAAGATACTGCAATACTCATTCCTAATAAATAAATAGCGAAAACATTACGTTTGAACAAAAGAAACTGTTAACAGAAAATTAATTTTGTTTGCATGAACTCGATTCCCACAATACTGGGACACATAATGTACACATATTAATAAAATAAGCGAAGTATAAATCGGTTAGAGTAGTAAGGGATCAGTACAACCAACAAAAATTGTTTTGATGGAGTAAGTAAGGAATAGAAATCAGATTAGTAATTTTTATTTCGTTATTGGCCTAATATTTTAATCTCAGGTCACCACATAACCACGCACGCAAACTTTATCAAGATTATTGCTATTTCATTGAGAGCAATAATGTTGGTAAAGTTTGGATAATATCAATTAGGACTCAAATATTTGTCACCTATAATGTCATCTTTATCTATGCAAGTATACAAAATCAATAACACTAAAGTAGAAGTGCATTATTGTATTTCATTTAAGTATAAGAGTTACACAAAGGTATATTTTCCTAATGAACGATTCTTTTGTGTGTGCATCAAAAAAATGCGTGTGTGGTATAGATTGGTTAAAAAGTGTTGAACGAAAAATTACACCATACATTTTTTACAAAATGCAATTTTTTTCAACCAAAACTACTGAAGTACTTTTTCGCTAAAGACTGAATAAATACTGATCAAATTACCAATATTACTAGAATTCACTTATTTTCTTTAATTTGTGACCTTTAGTTGACCTCACTTTAATGTACGAGTACTTTTTAAGGTACAGCCTCTACGTTAAAACAGTGGTAAAACAATGGAACTATAAGATACAATTTTTAAATTCAAAAGTACATACATTAAAGTACTCTTTTTATAAATATGTAGGTACCATTAAAAAGTTGAGAAATATGAACTGGCTCTGCTATGCGTCACACTCACTTCAGGCATTGAGGGGTATTGCTAATGATTTGTTACTACCGCTTGCTCGCATAAAAATAAAATAGTTTTTAAACTGTTTCAAATTATTGTTAAAAGCGCTTTTATTAATGCTAAGCGTAATAATTGTTATATCTATTTCTATTTACCTATTCTATCAATATGTGACACAGGTGATTTTTTGTCAATATTCAGTGTTTCAGTTCAAAAAGTAATATTCTATTTTATAGTAACAATTATATGTTAGAAAATATTGTAAATTAAATTATGGCTTCCACACCGGATTCTTTCTTCACCCCTTGGAACTTTAAATCCCTACTCATTCAAAATACAATAAAACCGATTGGTCTTTCCAATCTTCTGTGAGTTAAAGGTTACTTTCCAGGTGGACCATCGTGTGGAGAATCTAATGGAAAATCCTTAGTGCTTTTCCTCTATTTATAATTTATGTTGACATACGTAAACTACTCGAAAATGTCTTCTTAACCGTCCATTATCAATTGCACAAAATGTATTATGTATTGTGGTAGGTCTGATTAGGCAGATCACGTTTTATTATTTTCAAATTTAAATGCTGGACCCTAAAAGTTTATCGTTCTCAATCACGAGTGGCAGTGGCGAAACGGCCGAACAAATAGTCGTAAAAAAATATTATATGCATGCATGTACCTACTTTACGCCTTCCATTTACATCGTCGCCGCCGAACGCTCGACTGAGGAATGTTCAATGGCTAAATTTGTTTACAATAAACTAAAACAATCTCCTTAATATTACTTAGGAAAACATGAGGGGGTATAAGACGTTATAGAAATAGATGCGAAGTAAATGTTTGTCCACTGACACATTAAAAAAAAACCCAAGTAAAAAGTAGGTGCCTGAACAAAAAAGGGTTTATAATTCTGATAAGTATCACACTTAGTAAGTATAACACTAAGTTCCTGTAGCAAATGTGTATGCACAAGCGCAAATAATTTGACAGTAACATGTGGCCAGCTGATGCATTCAGCATTTATTACAAGTATCGTATACACAGGATACTGCTCATATTAACATTTAGTACTATTTCAAATAATTAGTAGTGTGAAAAATTATTTAAATATTATTAAGTAAAAATAATTATTTTTATCGGAGCCAGAGAGACATTAATTCAAGCCCCACTTGAGAAGTTTTCAATATATGTTTTCTGTATTTTCTTAAGTGCGATAAGTTTTATAAGTAAGTAAACTAGTTGTACAGTCACGAACAATGAAATGTATAGGTTGACAAATTTTCTAAATCATATGAACAATATGCGAAAGCATATCCTCGCATACTGCTTTCCCAGCCGATCGTCCAACCATCACACTTACTCCATATTTATAAAGCCAACGGATATTACTATAATAAAAATATTAAAAAGTAAAAGAAGTTGTGGTTTTGACGATCGATCAACGATATATACTTATAAAATCAGGTGCACATGAACTTGCAGAATTACTGGCAAAAATCATTAGTAAATTGTCCAGTTTCACATAAGCTCTTAATGAGCTCAAACGGTCAACAGACCTAGAAGCGGCTGCCTGTGCCTAATATGCCTAAGCACACGGTTGGCTAGGTTACGGCGCTATACTTTAGAGTGCTTTTGAGAAGCAGTACCTACAGACGCTAAAAAGCATTTACCTTACAAAAAAATGTATTCGGATACATAGATTCAGTAACAAGCTGCCGTCCCTACTTCGTTAAATATAATATTCTTACATTAGTGTATTCTAATGTAAGAATATAAATTGTGTCTTATTGTATCATTTAGATGTTCACTTGTATCTTCAGTATTCTCGTCCAGAAAGATTAAGACAAAACGAAAAAAACAGTAGCAAAATGAGTAATGGTTAATTTGGACCCCCGAATATGTCTATAAAAAATTACAACGCTCTTCTTCAGCATATTAAAGACGAAAGTAATGAGAAATCATTTAAAATTAACCTTAATAAGTATCTTATAAGGAAATGTTACTAACTCACTGCAGGAGTTTTTTAGTGACAAAGAAAACAACGTAAAATAATCCTTAATAAGTAATTTTTACGATCTCAATATTTAATTAAGCTATCATAATGTATAAAAAATTATTTGTATTTAATTAAAGTGAATTTTTATTAATAGTTAATGTTAAATATTATTTCGTATATTATAATTTATGTAACTTTATGCTGCGGTGCCCTTTCCGGGTCATGTCATGGTACTGGTTATTTTATGTACATTAACCTGAAAATACCTCATGCTGCAAAAAATTAATGAATATGGATATGAATATGAAAGCAAATAAATGAACTTTACATAAAAATTGTATTATTTTCTCAAGGCATCCAAATTTTGTAAACATTTTTATCAATTCCTGTATGAAATTAGATCAATCAAGTAACCATACACATCTTAAAAATATGTATAACCAAATTTAAACAATCGTTGTTATGATTATTTCTTCATGTTTTTGCTAAAAAGGCACCTTTTCATAATGTAAACAATACAGTCAAATAATGTATACCTGACATATTTGTGTTTTTGTTTAAAAAGGTATCTGTTATCTGCCAGAAGGTAGACATTTTTTGTCATTAAGTCTATCTTTAATCACTCTAATTATTGCGAATCTTTACAAGTTATAAATATTTTATATTGATTCCGGCTGTCAATATGGTGTCGCGTAATTAAAATAAAGCTATCCAGGTCTCTGGTGTCGATAACGGGTATTTCTAATAAATTAGGAATTCCGGTAAGTATTCCACGTTTAAGTAACATGTTACTAATTAGTAAATATCACCGACAATGGCAATACAATAATTTTAAAAGTGTCGTTCAGTTTTTTTTTTATTGTAACCCAGACAAAGATGGATTATTAATATTCATATAAATTTAAATACCTAAAAATTCGCTTCGACCGACTTCGAGAGGGACCAGAACTGTTTACTTTTCGGGTGATGTGGTCGAATCTCGGCTTTAGTAAGATCCTTTAGCATGGCTTAATGGCCCTAATTATAGGCTTTTTTCTTTGCTCGCAATCGCGGATTTGCACCCAAGCTTGGTAAGCTAACTGTTTTCGGGCCTTAGCATGATTTTTTATAATAATCATTATTTTTTTTATATAAAACGTAGGCTAAATTAGTTTAAATAATTATAGATACTATTATTTAACAACAGTTTGATCTATATTATCATTGTAGTCAAATATCCTATTCCAGTCTAAAACGCTGTAATGATTAATCTATCGACATTCTCGATCATTGCCTTAAATTAATATAAATAGCAGAAGGTAGAAGAGGTATGCGGTTGGGTTCATTTAATATCCCACGCAGTATATAATTATTAAATACATCTGGAGTTATACATTAACTAATCTAATTACGGTACATTAATGAAACGGGATGTTCACTTGAAGCTACTTTATATCCGTTACTTGATGCTAAGCATATCAGCGCTTTTCTGGTTTTATATGACATTCAACTCAGCTAATAGGATTAATTTCCGAGTTATCGAAATATTTAAGAAAACCAAACGTAATAAAGTATTTAAATTCTGTCGGCACTCTGTATCAAGCGTAAGAGGAACTGAATGCGAAGATGAATATTCATGAATTGCAAATTTTCAACAAATTCAAAGTCATTGCGAATTTTTAAAGCGATGTTCACCTTATCCGATCGTTATTGGGTCCTGTTTTTAACATAAATACCGATCCTAAATTGATAAAGCAGTCTTTTATTTGAACATAATATGATAACTTTAAAAATATGTTACATCAATATACTGTTCTAAAACACCGTTAATAAAGATTTCTTTACCCTTTTTTATGACTTTAGCGCAACAGTTGCAAAGATAATTATACTTATGAAGACGTGAGAATTTACACATTACCTTTTTTACACATGCACTATAATTGCCATTACTGATATTATCGTCGCTATATTTTCTTTTCCCCTGTTCATTATCTGGTTGTGCGGGCGATTCAAAATTAGTAGACTGTATAACACATTTAAATTTAATACTGACGCAACCATTATCCTTCATTTTAATATCGCTTTTAAATTAATCTTCTGTTGGTATGTACCAACTTATATCAGGTAAATAGTACAACGGTCCGTCAAGGTCTCGGTAGCTCAATTAGAAAAGCCCGGATAGCAAGACGCTACATATACGAGTCTAGAAAATGTAACAAAACGCATAAATAAGTTAAAGCTTAAGCAATAGTTAAATTGTATGTAATATGAGCTTGAGTACTAAATACCTGATAGGTCACAATAACGTTATAACGAATTATTATTACAAATTACAAATCGGACCTAGAATATAAAGCTGCCAACTCATACGAGTATTTGTAAAATCGCCTACACATAAAACAAAGCTGGCATGATATAATTTGATGATACCACGACTTGCTTGTGTTTACATTCCAAAAAAATGGCGGAGGGATAAGCCAATAAATGTAAATCATTGTGTTATCGTATCATGATGCACAAACTTAATTATTCCGATTGTTCCGTCTTAACCAACTTTCTGGTTAAATAGCCTTACAACATTTTATTTATAAGTATTCTTAACGCTAATTCAATTACAAAAGAAGATATATTACTTAAGAATACATACTTAATTAAAAAGTTTTACCCGAACGAATGCCTACTGGCAATTTTATATTTCAGACGTGATCTAACAACGCATATGTCAAAAAATTTAAAACTATAGGTATTTCCAAAACTGATCGAGTTCTTAATGTCAACTTGGTTATTTTTTTAAGAGTTTTAATATGCCGAGTCAATCAAGCTAGAGTTTAACCTATTACCTAACAGCTGAATCTGTCGAAATCTATAAATAGAGACTCTTTTTTAATACAAGGAAAATCAATAATTGGCATACATTTTCTCAATAAATTTTGAATACTCGTATAAGATATCGCGCAAAAGAATATTTAAATGTCATTAGCTGTAACATACATAGCCCCCATAAAAAAGGAAAACAACAAGTATTTCACTACGGAAACAATGACCCTATTGGTTGGCGGTCTTGCTTTTTTTATTTTTGTCCCCAGGATGCGGCGAAGGTATTCTATCTTGGCTTTTATTATTCCGATAGGTATGCAGTTTGCCGTTAGAAATGTAAAATTTCTTGATGCAGCACGAACTTGCTAAAGGAATTATCGACTATTCGCTGGGTTTAGTCCTCTTCTTATGTTACTTTATTACATTCTATGTTACGATGTAATAGATGTCTCGCAACAAGTAAATAACTGATTGCGAGACAGTGGTTGGCCAAAAATAGGGATGCATTTTTTTATAATACATATGTGGTAAATTTGACGTTTTAATAAAGCGTTATTTAAGGTTTAACTATTTTTGCCAACATCGTCTTTTTACGCATTGCTTTTTTATGAAACTACGATTGATAGACCATCCACTGTCGTACATACAAAACCATGCTTTGTTGGGAACAATTTTGATATTTCTCTATAAAAAATTATAAATTATTTAACATTGAGATTAAAATCATTTGTCTATAAATCTATCAACGCACAGCTTAAACCGCTAAAGCTAGTGTTAATAAATTATATAATTGAATGAATTTATTTCGCAATTCGGAACTCATAATATGCAAATACAATATTTCATCAAGTAATTAACTTTGAAATTATAAGATATAAAAAAACAACTATGCCTCCGAGCCCTCAGGTGGGAACTTTAAAATTTTAACATCAACTAAGTAAGACTTACAATAGCACCAGAATATTTATATACAAAGAGGTATATACCCTTCACGTTGTACTCAAGGCGACGTTCACACAACGAATGACGCTCGGTCGGCTGCGGCCCCATTTTTATATTGGCAAGGTAGATTTTTAATGGATTAATCTAAAATTATCTTAAATTTGGAGATTGTAGTATGGATGAAAGATGCACATCAAATCAAGTGAACTTTCAACAGTATGTTGACCCTTCCAAATTATTTTTAGGACACTCAAGCAGCAGCTGCAGCCCTTACCTCTTTAGGACACGTATACACTGCAATAGGTGACTACCCCAATGCGTTGGCTAGCCACAAACAATGCGTCCAACTCGTGAAGCAGATGGGTGACCGGTTGCAAGAGGCCAGGGAAATTGGCAATGTTGGAGCAGTCTACCTAGCTATGGGAGAGTTCGATTCTGCGGTGGACTGCCACACACAGCATTTAAGACTTGCTCGAAGACTTGGAGATCAGGTGAGGACAAAATGATTTTTTATGTCATTGCATTGAGTTAACCAAATATCTTTGTGAAATTGTTTATATAAATGAGGAATATACAATGTTATAACTTATGACATCAACAAAAACATCACACTTATTGGTAATTACTAAGCATATTTGTTTTTATAGGTGGAAGAAGCCCGGGCTTATTCGAATTTGGGTTCTTCGTACCATTATCGACGGAACTTTTCCCAGGCGATAGCTTATCACGAAAATGTTTTAAGGATTGCTCAAAATTTAGGAGACAGAGCTATAGAAGCCAGAGCTTACGCTGGACTCGGTCATGCAGCCAGGTAACGACTTTGATTAAAATATTATTAGGGTATTCCGCAAAGATAGAAACTGATTTTATCAGAATGTCTATACTATGATATTGAATTATAAATAAAATTTCAGATGTGCAGGAGACTATGCACAAGCAAAAAAATGGCACGAAAGACAATTAGATGTTGCTTTAGCTGCTAGAGATAAGGTACGACTGAAGACTATTGCCTTGCATTATTTGTGTGATTTTAGTTAATTTAAATGACTTAATTTAATAATTTTACGTCTTTTAGGTTGGCGAAGGTAGAGCTTGTTCGAACCTTGGCATTGTGTATCAATTACTAGGAGAACATGATGCTGCTCTAAAATTACATCAAGCTCATTTGTCAATAGCAAGGCAATTACAAGTAAGAATGTTTGTTAAGAAAATAAAATAACACTATTATTTTTTTTTTTTATTTAATTTTTTGCATTTACAATGCAATATTTCTATAAGATATAAAATACGTGTGTAAAAAACAACCACGCCTCCGAGCCCTCAGATGGGATTCGAACCCACGACCTTTCGCAATCCGGGCGACTGCTCTGACCGCTGAACTACCGAGACAACCGGTCAGAGCAGTCGCCCGGATTGCGAAAGGTCGTGGGTTCGAATCCCATCTGAGGGCTCGGAGGCGTGGTTGTTTTTTACACACGTATTTTATATCTTATAACACTATTATTGTTAATTTTAATAACAACACAAAGCCATTCATCATTAACATATGACTGCCCCCAATACACGGCCCCAGGCTTTCCCTGTTGTTAAAGACACCTTATTGAGAATGGAACATAACCCATCAAGAGATCCCAGTGCAGATTTTTGGGTGCTGATTATTGCAAATGCAGACGACACCAACCGCGTATCGTATCTTTCGAAGCATGCATTAGGACTTCGAGATAATAAACTTTGTATACCAATCCGATAACCAGCTGCGCCATAAAGCTCCTCCTCAATTAGTTGATTTGCATTTAATATAATTGATATCACGTTTCCAGGACAAAGCTGGCATGGGCCGAGCCTACGGCAATATTGGAAACGCATATTCTGCTGCAGGGTTCTATGAGCAAGCGATCAAATACCACAAACAAGAACTAACTATATCTAAAGAAGTGCACGATAGAAGTTCAGAAGCCTCGACACACGGGAATCTTGCTGTGGCATACCAAGCATTAGGAGCTCATGACATGGCATTGTTCCATTATAGAGCGCATTTAGGTAAACAGATATGTTTGATAGAGTGAACAGCTGTTGCAAAAATAAAAGTTTAGGATATAAAATAAAATCTCTTCCGTTTTTATACAGGCATAGCAAGAGAATTAAAGGACGCAGCGGGTGAAGCATGTGCCCTGTTGAATCTTGGAAATTGTCTGTCGTCTAGGGGCGAATTTGCTCAGGCTGTGCCATATTATGAACAACACCTGATGCTTTCACAAGAATTAGGCGACGTAACTGCTGAAGCCAAAGCTTGTCATTTTCTTGGATATGCACACTATTGTCTTGGAAATTACAGGGAAGCTGTCAGGTATTTAAGGACATATGACATATTCTGCAAGCACTGTCAATATTATTTTTTCAATTTATTTTTTCTCGACTTTCCTAGAATTCTAGAAAGTTATCATAATAAATCAGTTTATCAAGATATGTCAACCAATTGTATTGTCGTGATTCTCTAACTGTAAAAGCAACACATTTGTAAGTTGTCATAGGAATGAAATAAATGTTTTTTGCATTAAAATTTTTGAAAAAATGTTTCAGATACTATGACCAAGATTTATCACTAGCCAAAGACCTCCAAGACAAAATGAATATGGGACGAGCGTACTGCAATCTCGGTCTTGCGCACCTCGCCTTAGGAAATTTAGAAACCGCCCTGGAATGTCAAAAATACTTCCTGGCGATAGCTCATATGACCCAGCATTTGCAAGGGAAATTCAGGGCGTTAGGGAACATTGGAGATGTGTTAATAAAGATGGGGGATGTCGAAGAAGCAGTAAAAATGTATCAGAGGCAACTTGGGTTTGCTAGACAAGTAAGTTATACATGACTTTTAACTTAAAAAATAATTATGTACTGGGGTTTTTATTAACTAATATTTTTGCAGGCTCGAGATAGGTCGTTAGAAGCTGCTGCTTGTGGCGCCTTAGGTCTAGCGAGGCGATTACAGCGAAGACTTGATGCAGCTTTAGGTCACCACACACAGGTTAGTATTTTTTTATTAAAATTGTATTAATTGTATTTAATACAATTTTATGACCCTAGTAAAATAAAGATGAGCTTCATTTAAAAACACTTATAAAATAAAGTAGTCTTAACCACATATTAAAATATATTTCAAAAATTTTTCAGCAGCATTCTCAGCATCAGTATTTATCTGATAGATTTTTATATGTAAGGCTCTTTTTATCCTTGAAACTTGAACTTGAAACTTTTTTAGTAGTATTGCTTTACATTTTCTAAACAATTCCAATAAAAGAAACCTTCGGAATCCTAAAGCTAATGCAGCAAACTTTCACGACACTAGGATTCTGCCTTTTCCTGTTAATTGAAGAATAAATAGTAATTGGTTTGTCTCCCAAATAATAAGATATTTTGAAATTAATTTAAAAAACGGACGGTTTGGAGTTCAGAGATATTCATACAGCAAAAACGGATGAACGGATTTGGACTTAATAACATAGTATTTATAATAAAGAATAAAACATAAATGATACTTTTTTTTCTGATAAACAGCTCCACATAAGGGACAATATAGAAATACTTCCTAAATATACACTTTAAAGATATATAACATACATTTTATATCTATGTCTAAATCATGGGTTGAAGCTAATTATTTTTATATATTTTGAATTCTAATCAACCAATTCATGTATTGTGACATAATTTTTCAACACCTAAAACATGTTTCGTTTGTTCCTTAGGAACTGACGCTTCGTCAAGAGGCTGGTGACGCGGCAGGAGAGGCACGCGCCCATTCTCATCTAGGAGCCGTTCATATGGCGCTCGGTCATTACTCGCATGCTGCACGGTGCTACCGGGTACATAACATTTTTATAATCATCATCATCAGCCTATGTCCCCACTATTAGCGTAAAATCCTTCTCTGTGTATGAAAACACCATAAAACAGACAAAATACAACGCCCGCCCGCAAAAAATGCAAACACCCACAGCCAGAAAGACACACCTTGCATCTTCACCAACTATTCTAAACGTGTAATATCTCCACATGGAGCATCTTCAGAAGTTGTTAAAACTTAAAATTACCTTAAATAAAGCTTAACGTGCCTTTCGAAGCGCGGAGGAATTCTATGTAATAAATATAGGCTCCGCCTCCGAACTTTTTGAAATTGCGCAAATTTTCGATTGCGTTACGTTTTCTGTACCATCAAAGGAACGGGCATAAGAAAAATTAATCAAACCTACAACAATTTATTTGTATAAAACCTCATACGATGTATCTTTACCTTCTAAACATAACTTCAGGAACAACTAGAAAGGGCGCAAGAGCTGCAGGATTGTGTTCTAGAAGCACAAGCATACGGAAACTTAGGTATCGCAAAACTAAACATGGGCCACTATGAAGACGCCATTGGTTACTTAGAACAGGTATGATACTTACTGATACGTGATTTTATTTGGAATAAAATGAAATTATTATTTTCATAATAAACAAATCATTTTAAAAACGTAAAAATAAACTGATAATGAGATGATACGTATGACTCTCAGTGTTTTGTTCACTACGATAATTTACTTATTATATTAACCAAAGTAATTAATCGGTTACTTTAATATTTAACAAATAAAAAATACAGTTCCATTTAATTTCAGCAACTAGCGATTCTAGAGCGCGTAAACACTACGACGTGCCAACTAGACAAAGCCCGCGCCTTGGGCTCTCTCGGCGACTGCTACGACGCACTCGGCGACCCGGACGAAGCAGTCAAGTACCACGAGCAACATCTAGCGGCAGCTCTTAAGCTTGACAACAAGAGGGAACAAGAACGAGCCTATAGAGGCTTGGGATTAAGCCACAAGTAAGAACTTAGCTTACAACAATACAAAAAAATATTTAGTGTAGCTGGGTAGTAAATAAATATTTAATGAGACGAATTATTACATTTTAACAAGTATGGCGCCCTAGGAATTACTGATATCTAAACTAGACCGAACCTGCAATTTAGATACCAATTTCTTATGTTGCTCAATTACTATACATTAGTTTGATGATGTTGATGTTTGAAACTGTTAAATTAAACTTACATTAGGTACCTACTATAAAACCACATAGTAAATATTGTTAACACGTTCAATGCCACCGACTCGCAGGATCTATATCAGTGAACTTGCCTAGCGAGTCGGTGGCATTGAACGTGTTAAAGACTTCTAGTAACATAAACCAGGTTGGCTAAACTCACGTCTACCGCTTAATTTTTAAGAATTCAATCTAAGATTATAATAAGAGACCATGCTAATTTAAGTGACTATATTACTATTTTCAGGTCGATAGGCAATCTACAACAAGCTTTAGTGTGCTTGGAGAAGCGTTTGGTGGTGTCCCATGAACTCGGAGTGCCAGAAGCGAAGGCGCAAGCTTACGGAGAACTGGGCGCGTTGCACATCGCACTCAATAACCTAGAGCAAGCTGTATTTTGTCTCGAGCATCAAAAGAATATTGCTAAGTAAGAAAAATTAAAATAATTGTAATAATACTTAGCCTTTACAAACACTGCGGACAAGGTAAGTATATATCTATAACAACATGCTTTGAATTAAGACTATTTTATGAAGGTTTAATTGGGAATAGCAACTTTTAAAAGTGAAGGTTCAGAAGGTGTTCTGCAAACTTAGATTAATACTGATCAAATTTCAAATATGTATGAATATTAAGCTTCCTTCGTTGTTTCCGCTAGTTTACTTTTACAAAAATACTAATCATTTATAGTCAACATTGACTTTGGATACATAATCTCATACTAAAACCCATGGGAAATCTTAAACACGAGGTGCCCTTTCTTGATGATAGTTATAAAATGCTAACGCTTAGTGTCTTATAAAGCTGTTTGGTAAACAGCTTTATAAGATACTAAGGCAATTCTAACTTTACAAGTGAATATGGTATTAGCAAAAGCTAATAACATATCCACTTGTAAAGTTCTCTGCCAGAAATCAAAACATAAATGGTATAAAAGTTACATTTAACAAGACTGGTATCCAAAACTTCCTGATATTCTTATTAAATAATTTTCTCAGGGAACTGAACAACCAGATAATGGAGGCGGAAGCATGCCATTCACTGGGAGTAGCGCAGCATGCTTTAGGTGAACACGCTGTTGCCGTCAAGCATCACCGCGCTGAATTGGAGTTGGCCCATCGCCTGGGTCTTACACATCTACAGGTAGACAGTAAAACTTGGAACGAACCTGCTGTGACACCTCTCAAAGGCAGATAGGATTCCGTATTTTTGTTAATCAATTAGACCTGGTTTGACAGATGTTTAAAGACCAGGAAAAAGATATCCTTAAAAGTTTTCTCTATCTCGATGGCTGGTCGCAATAGATTAACGTCATCGTAAAAAAACTACTTTTTTTATTTTTTGCATTCACAATACCATGTTATAGCTGGTTCCATCTTAATGGCATATTTAATATTTAAAAAAATACTCTTGATGTTGAAGGTAGTTAACATTCAACATTGATGGAACGATACTAGCTTATAGTAAAAGTTGAAATACTTTTCTTGATTTCGACGCGTCTATCAGCGTCTCGGTAGCACGGCGGTCAGAGCATTCGATTGGTAGAGCCGCGATAACGAAAGGTGGTGGGTTCGAATCCCACCTGAGGGCGTGGTTGTTTTTAACAGGCGTATTTTATATCTTATGACATCGAATGTCAACGAATTTAAAACCCCCAGAAAGGATTTTGTTTTGCAAAGTACTCCTTTGTTAATGATGTAAAAAAACCATATTCTATAAATAATAATTTATACTATGTCGCGTTACCTTCAAAGAACTATTTAACGCGTATGTCCCATACGCGGGTCCAGTTCAGAATGATGGGTGCTTACGATTGCAATTGCAGCTGACCTTTCAAAGCACAACGGAGCACGAGATAATATTTAACACGGGCTAAAGTTACGTAACACCCGAAATCATGACCTAAACGCGCTAACCACAACACCAACGAGTCTCGATCAGAAAATAATAGATTCTTATCGCAAAAGAAGTACCTTGAACATTATGTATCTTGTCAGTTGAGTATTATTTTTATTCGAAATCGTAGCTCTTTTGAGTACTATATTAAAGTTGACACGATGACAGGCACGTGCGTGCGGCGGGCTGGGCGCAGCGCATGCGTCGATGGGCGCACACGCTGAGGCCGCGCGCTGGCACGAGTCGCGACTGCGACACGCCACCGCCGCAGGTAACACTGTCTAGTAGACAACTGATTTTCAAAATTCACGCAACATAAAATTGTACTTTACGTTTAGGTTGTATTGTTAAAGTCAAATTTTATTAATTGATATTATCATGCTTCTTTAACCTGTGACAGTGAACACATTTCCAACACAATACATCTTTTACCAACTCGCCTCTTAAAGAATTAACGACGAGAAACAAATATTTTGCATTTGAATAAATATAAGTATATTCAAATGAACTAAAAATAACTTCTTTTGTACAGTGCTAAAATATTTCACAGGCGCCAGAACCTAGTTAGGTTTAACGGAAGGACTGACATTTACATGTGCTTTCAAAATAATAGTAAAACAATATCAATGTCATTATTGTGACAATTAATAGAATAATAACATTATTTACACATTTACCGTACTTATTGTCAAAACAATGTGATTTTATCCAATATTTATCAATAACCTAGTACAGTGTTATTACAAAACAAATCATTATTATGGCAACAAAAAAATATTCTTTCTATTGAAGCATCGTTCTCCTTATTACATAGGCGACACTCGTGGGCGAGCCCAAGCTCTGGCCGAGTTAGGCGGCGCACACCTCTCTATGGGCGCGTGCGGCAGCGCCGTATCCTATCTACGACAGGCGTTGGCAGCCATTGAAGGACTCGCCGACATAGACCAAGAGGTAGTGGGCTTTCTTATATGTATACATATAAGCACAAGAAAGAACAGTTGACGCCCGTAGCCCATTCAATGTTCTGAGGCTCTATTTATAAATATATATTAACGGCTTATGCCTAGTTCGCATGTGAATCGAGCTCTAACGATTAAAAAAAATCTTCCTTTAGGTTCCTTTCTTCCTTTTTGTAAGCTAAGTCGGGTGCATGTCCTGTCCTTCAAAATACAAACTGAGTGTTTTATTATATCACTATATCGTAAAAATTTATACAATGCTGAAATTGTAAAATTTGTATGAAATTCAATATTAAAATACAAGTTAAAAAAAAAGTTAAGATATCTTTCGTTCTCCAGGCTCGAGTGCGTCATAAACTAGGTTTCGCCTTGTGGGCCTCAGGAGAACTAGAAGAAGCAAAGGAACAGCTCCAAGCCGCTTTGACAGTCCTAGAAACGGGAACAGAGAAACATCGCGAAAGAAAACTAACCGCGCTCTTTACCTCTACACACCACGCTCTACAAAGAGTACTCGTTGGTAAGTCCTCCATATCTTAACAATAAATGTCTCATGCATCTATTATCGAGACAGTAAATATTGACCACCCTTATCAGCAAATGTAAATAGGCCACTCGTGACGGTTTATAAGAAAGACAAAATATTCTAACAGTGGATTCCAACTGGTGGAAACTAGACTAATGAATTCTAGCAATTATTTTTATTGTTACACACAAAGTATTTATTAACTTCAATAAAAAATAGATCATTATCAGGTGCTACAATAGACGCTCTGATCGCTTAGAGCGACCTTTGGATGGCGAAAAATAACGTAATTAAAGATAAGGATGTAATGATGTTACAAATAAGCATATATTTGACAATAAATAAATAAAAGGCCTTAAATATAAGTACTTGAATAAAAAAAACGACATATAGCCGTTATCCATGTGTTGTACAGCATAATAGAATAACACCAACATTTCACACATGGTATCAAAAGCGACTAACGATACTGTGATAACCTTACAAATTTCGTAGACCACAAAACGAACAAGGCCGCAGCAGCGTTTTCCAAATTATAATATTTTATTGCGATCTCCAACCCACCTGCCAAGACTGACATTATGACAAACCCTCTTAGGGGAACTGTGGACGTCTTTCGGCTGAGATGTTGAATAAAAATTAAATTCAATAATTATATAGACATACATGTCCAACTAGTTAATAAATAAAGATATCGATAACATCAAAATCATCGCACCAAATTGACTATTTTATTTATTTCTTTTAAATATATATTTGAATGATAAACTTTTATTAAGCGGTTAATTGTGTTCTACTAGAGCTTGGCCGGCATTCCGATGCGCTTTTGGTGGCGGAACGCGGGCGATGCCGGACGCTCGACGCGCCAGACAAGCAGCCGGGAACACTGAACCAAGCTAATCTGGAGTTACACACCTCGCAGAGGTAATTAACGGTAGCTTTATTTTAATCAGGTCTCGTAGCAGGTTGAGTTTGAAAAAGTTATCTCGAGTCCGATAAAATTGCTTTGATAATATAGTGATTCTACATTATGTCTCTGGTAGACAAATAGAGCACTACTAAATGGTCTTACGGTTTTATCGGTCTTGAAAAAACTTTTAAGCATAAACACAATTCCGGTCTTAACTATGTTTACATAGGCTATTACATTTATTCTATTTAGATTTATTGTTTGCTACACAGAAACAGTTCAGAAGATACAACGAAAGAACGTCCAGAGCCCTGGAGTCCATCTACTTTGGACCAAGTGTTAGAGATTGTTAACAAACAAAAGGCGCCCGTTCTCTATTATAGTCTTGCTGCAGGACGCCTATACGCCTGGCTTTTGCAACCACATAAAGGTAAACCGCAGAAAAAATACTATTCGAATATAGACTATACTTTGTCCAATGAAGGATGATACTTTTGACAGGTGTCACTTCCTTATTGCTACGTACTAAGGTTGCGTTTGTTTCCTTATGTTTGGCTTAACATTGCAATAGCAACTTTATACCCTCTATATAGATGTCAACTGTCAAAAGTATCATCCTACATTGGACAAAGAATAATTCTTAAAATACCTTAATCAGCCTTTCTAAATCTGAATAGTTTAGGATGATATATACTAGTATGACTTATTTTACAGGTATCCTACGGTTTCACCAAGTGTCTTTACAAGAAGAATCAGAAGAAGGAAACAATAGCTTGCCAGATGTAAACCCTGATGACCTCCAGACTAATAACAGTAAGCATCTATTCCCTTATAATAATATAGTAATAGAAATTCGGAGAATGGACTACTTATCCGTTCTGCGCTAAAATCTCTCCAGTTACAATTTTTTTTTTTAATTTTTTTCTAATATAACATCCAGAACAAAATGCCTGCTTGCTGTTAGATGGTCATAGTAGCTTGAGACATCAAAAGCGACTCCGATTCCCATTTTTCGTCGATCTCTTTTATTCTATTCTGCATAAAATACAACACCGTTGAATTGTTTTTGCTTCGCTCATAGGCTGATAATAATGGAATGTGTTGTTACTAAGTTCTTATTGATTAATGATCAAAGAATCATCTAAGGAAATGATTCTTATAATTCTTAAGTAGGTGCTGATAAACTGGAAAGATGTATCAGCGAATGGTCGTCGTGGCTGAAAACAGCAGCCGAGCGGCGCAGTGAGGAAGACCAATGGGAGCCAGACGAACGACCCACTGGCCTCACCAGGATGGTAAGTAGTTTTTCATACACGTTTACCTGTACAAAATTGTATTTGACTAGACATATTTTTTATTTATTTATTTATTATGTATTATTGCTATATGTATTTATTCTTATTATTAAAGTAAATATTTAAAAATGCAATGAAGTAAATAAATATGAGATAAAAAAATATTGAACCACATCACTTGCTTTTTTTTTAACCTAAGTTAAGTAGCTAGCCAGTAAGTGTGTAGATTTACTGTATGCTTTTATTTAATCTACAGGTATCCCGGAATCATTTGCTGAATTCGTCCAACTACTCTCTGAGCTCACTTTTCAGCGTTGGCTCGGTCGGTGGATCCGTTGCCGGTTCCGTCGCAAGCCTTCAAGGCTCCACAAGGTAAAGATGTTAAGTCAATTCGTAATCCAAATTATAGATAACTTGAATACTCATAATTAATACACATTGATCTATTTACAGATCAAGCGTACAAGGACCACGCAAAAAACCAGCATCATGGCAAGGCCCACCTTGCCTCACAGCTCTTTATCAGATGCTTCTGGCTCCCTTCGAGGATCTACTGCCTGCTTCTTGTAACAATAACCATGGTAAGCTATCTCTGACTTGCAAGAGTATATACTCGTACTAAGAACTTTCTTTCTTCTCAACAACAACGCTCGATTTTAAGCTTTCTTCCATTGGACATCCAGACGCACTGCGAATTACCACCCTTTCTTGGTTGCCATTCCTGCCTTCCGCATCAAGCGCTACTCAACTTCTTTTATAATGCGCACAGCAAAGGAGTGGATCTCCCTCCCTGCCTGTATTTCCGAGTATTTATAATCCGTCTGGTTTTTAAAGCCAGGGTGAATTGGCACCTTCTGGGTTAGCTCGTTCCATCGTGGATTCTTGGCCCCCGGGCTTGATTGGAATCAAGAGCGAACCCATTCTAAATAAAATCAATAACTTGGATATAATTAGACATTTTTAATGAGTAGGTTGTTATCCATGACTACAACATTTACTTATTTCGACATAAGGTTGTGGGTATTATTGATGAAACTTAATTAAATTGCTAATCATTTTGTAAAAGGAAACTTTTCTTTACAGTGATAATTTATTTTAGAACACATTGGCAGCGCTGTAAAAGATTTTGCAATAGCTCGCGCACTAAATATAACTGTGCATTGGTTTTCAAACTTGTCCACCAGCACCTGTGCTCCCAATATTTATAAAAAAGATATCGATAAATTAAAAATCAGGTTTTGACACTGTTCATTCTATTGTTTGATTACGTTTTAATCTAAAAGCCTTGCGTTATTCGCAGTCGTAGTTGTCTTTTTGTGCTGCCTTATTAGAAGGATTTATCAGTATCGATAATAGTTATAAGAACAATACTCCTTACATTCTCGCCTATTAGTGTAGCCAAAAGTAAGCACTGTAAGACTTGTGTTATGTATGCCAATGGATAGACCTACACACGTAATATATTACGTTTATATAAGTCAGAGATAGATATTCAGGAAACCATTTAAGTACTTAGATATACATATATACCACTAAGTCATGGTAGATATAAATACCACACAACTATAAATTCTTGTATTCATCACAGAATCACCTGCTACTACCTGGACTCAAATGTTTGGCTTTGCATGAGGGGTCGCTCGGTCAAAGCGGTCGTCATAATATTAAATGTTGTTATTTTGATTGATATTTCAATATTCGTTAGAGAGGATACCGAGATTATGAAGTGTGGTTGTCACAGCATCGCATGGGCGGCGTGGTTGCGGCGGGCGCCGCGAGCTGGTAGTGGTGGTGGAGGGCGCGCTGTACGCGTGTCCGTGGGGCGCGCTGCGGCCACCGGATGGCGAACCGCTGTGTGAACGATACGCGCTGCTGGCGGCGCCCGCGCTTCGCCACCAGCGACTGCGTCACCAGCGCCAGCGAGCGCACCACGACCACGGTAAATCTCTCCCACATAATATTCAACATCCTATTAATGTCTCCATTGCTTATGTATAAAAACACCGTAGTAAGAAAAAGTCGCAAGGGAGAAGAACTGTTATGCCTCATCATCACCATATAAGTGGCCGTGTCTTGTATGATGTACAGACAAAATGAAAACACACAAGGCAAAACACAACATTAAACTTATTAAGTCGGTGCCTCTTGTTTTCGACTATCTACTTAATACTATGTTTTATATTGTGCATGAATTTCTTCTTGTTTACAAAGCTAGTGATTAAAAATGATGAAATATTATATAACACAACATTTTATTTGTTATTGATAATAAAATATTAGATTTTTTCGTTTTTAATATACGCCATTGTAACAGTAATAAACGTTTATATTTGTTATTGCAAACGTGCAGACGCCGTAACGAAAACATCTCTGAACATAACCGCAGGTCGCTGCGCAGAACGCAAAACTAGATATCACAGCAAAAATATTTGCAGTCATACAGCCTGGCCAAGAGAAAAGTCTACCGTCGCCCCGAATCGAATTGCTTATATTGGTTAGGGTCTGGGTGTTGTGATACCGTATATATGAGTTATAAATGCGTGTGTCGTAGCGAATACAAATTTTATTTATCTATACAGCCATTGCCTCTAATTTCCATAACACAAGTGCTTTAGCTACTTGGGTTTGGAGCGATGGTGTAATGTTTTTAATTTTTTATATTTATTGTAGCTGGCAGCGGTGCTGGAAGCGCGTCCAATGGCAACGAGGCGGGGATGAGGTGCCTGGTGGTGGGGGGAGCGCGCGCGGGAGGCGGCCGGTGGGCGGCGGCGCACGCGCAGCTCAAGGAGGCCGAGCTCGTCGCCGATATGCTGCGGGTCACGCCACTCACAGATTACCAGGTTGCACATTGCTCGTGGTATGCATGCTTTATAAATAGGCTCAATTCCATCGAGAATGGCAATGGTCTGGTTGCCACAACGCAAATTGAAAGAATTGTTTTTCTAGTGAAAAATATTTTTATATGCGCTACAAATCTCCGGCGACATCGCAGCAACTCAATTTATTTTAAAAACAGTAAAAATACTATCGATCCAATACAAGCTACATGATCCATCGGCATTTTTGCCATATTTGGCACAATACCTATAAAAAGAGAACCGAGTTTTCGATTCAGGTGTCAGTTTTTTATCAAAGGATTAATCTAGTTACCTAGTTAACAAAATATATTATGAAAGAAAGCGTGGACCAAAAAGACGGTTAATATGAAGAAAAAGGAATATATCAAGCCTAAACAATATCCTCAGCCACATAAATAAATATACTACATACACCTACATAATATACGTTCTTTACTTTTCTAGGCATCAAAAGAAGCTGTACTCACTCAGCTTCCTTTAGCGGAATGCGTGCACTTTGCCACGCACATCTGCTGGAAGACTCCTGCTATAGTTCTAAGTCCCGGAGAAGTGGTGAGTTTTTTTTGTATCAATACTAGGATATTTTCTTCTTACTTAATGCTAACATTTATGCAGTACTAATATATTATAATTACATAATAATAATATTTTATAAATTCACACCATTAGCCTAGCCCAAAGTAAGCACCGTAAGGCTTGTGTTATAGATACTAGGGTAACAGATAGACAGACATATATGATACATAGATATGTAATATTTAAAGAAATATATATAAATACCCGTGACTCATGATAAATGCTCGTATTCATTACACTAACATCTGCCCCTTCTGAGACTCGAACCCAGGACTGTCGGTGCGAAAGATAGGATACCTACCGTTGCAACAAATCATAAAATAATAATAATATCTCCATACAAAAATAAAATACCCTTAAAAATATAATAATTAAATAACAGAATAACAATAAATTCAACTTTAAAAACTTAAATCCAATTACAGACCTGAATGTCAAATCATGTAAAATATTTTTACTATAGGTTGACTCCCAAGCCAAACGACTTTTAAGCACCAGTGTTGGAAGTGGAGGAGCTGATGTCTCCACTGAAAACGAAGAAGAAAGTATGTAACATAAAAACAATGTACTTATGATCACATTTACACATATTTATTATGCAACTAATTGCAATATTTATTTAGGTGCTGAAATTACACCAAGCAACGAAGATTTGCCACCGGCTTCCGAGTTCATGCTAACAGCATCGGAGATCATGAATTTGAAGATCACTGCCAGACTGGTCAGTTTCACTAAAATTGTTAAGTTTGATTAGACTTAAGTTTTACTTTCCAAATTAAGATAATCTCAAGGCCATTTATAAAGCTACACAAAAATTCGTAAGCGATGTGTGCATTCCTTAAAACTAGTTTTTCTAATATGTCGACAAATAAACTAGTTAGTAATACTGTCTGTAATAGAAATATTGAACTTATATAGTAGTATTTATGCATCTCATTTGCTTATCCAGGTAGTAATATCGTGTGCTCCATCAAGCGCAGCCCTTCAAGGTGCGTCTGCAGAAGAAACTGAAGATGTTAATACCGCTGGTAGTGGCATATCTCGCCTCTGTAGAGCTCTTCTGACGGCTGGCGCTCAAGCCGTCTTGCTGACTCTATGGCCAGCTCCCCAGGACACGGCCACGAAAATCCTTTACAGGGCCTTGTATTCTGCACTACTGCAAGGCAGCAGAGTAGCTAAGTATGTATATTTTTACTAGTTTTACTTAATTCAAGACGAGGCTTGTTGCTATTGAAATAAATGTATTTGGGGTTCATATAACACGTTTGTAAAATTGTAACTTTTTAACATCAATCTTCTACGTTATTACACGTTTTAAGATGATACCAAAAGAAACCAAACGTCAGAACGACTTTATTACTGAATTCAAGAATTTAGTCATGCACTTTTATTGGTACTAAGACAAAGAAATCGCGCCCGAGGGAGATATCAAATTGGGCATCTATACTTATGAAACCTCTATAACCGAGTGGCTAAAACTAGAACATAAGCAATAGAGATTAACTTAATATTTCTGTACTATCTAAGGCCAGTGTAGCTCAATTGCCGCTATTTGTTTCTGATAATTTTAGAACGAAGCACTTTATTTACTATGGAATCTCATATTTGAAAAAAAAATCCCCATAGGGCGCTAGGTGATGCAATGCAGACAGTACGCCACACGAAACACTTTGCACATCCCGCGCACTGGTCTGGGCTGGTGCTTCTTGGCGCAAACGTCCGTCTCAGCAACAAGGTGGCGCTCATGGGACAGGCTTTATGCGAGCTACTTGCTGCGCCTGACAAATGCAGGTAAGATTGTTACCTGCATTCAGTACCTAGTGATTCAACCAATGTCCACTTGCGCAACGAGATGACAAGCTTTATTCTCCCTCTCCATCTCTAAACTCTTGTAACAAATTAATATTGAAAAAAACAGTAACAGTTTGACCACTAATTGTTGTTATCATTTTGTACTTTTAAATTAAAACAAAAACTAAATTGTTTTGGACAGCGAATTTTGGACAACTCACACTATTTTATTTAGTTCCAAAAAAAACGAGCTCGCATGAGACAATATGTTTGATATAATCATACAAACAATTTTACTATCAGGATTCCAACCGGATAAAATTTACCAATAACCAACTACGGCACTTAGACAAGATGGCTACTATTGCATTTTTCTCTGTGTATTAGTAATAAAGGCTTTCTTATCTTTCCCATTTTTTTTTCTACAGAGATGCATTACGAGTATGTCTACATCTAGTTGAGAAATCACTACAGAGAATAGTAAGAGGGCAAAAGAATGCAATGTATACTACACAAAAGAGCATAGAAAACAAAGCAGGAAACGCTACTGGATGGAGAGAGTTATTGATGAGCGTTGGATTTAGGTAAGGCTTTTTATCGAATTGCTATCCGCTGTTTTAACGAGTTCTTGCATTTTTGTACCAGGCAATATTAAAAGAATGTTTGATAAAGTTTAGTAATTTTTTTTATCTTTTCACAGATTTGAACCAGCTGCAAATGGTATCCCATCGAGTGTGTTCTTTCCTCAAAGTGATCCAGAAGAACGTTTGACTCAATGTTCAGCAAGTCTACAAGCATTATTAGGTAAGTAATTGTGAAACCCAGTCTACAAAAAGTGGACCTGATTGAAGTCTTTGTAAAATCTCTTGTTTGTATTTTATTTCTGCCACTCACATCGCGCTATAAAAACGTTATTGAATTAAATTATAAATATAATAGGTCTCAGCCCAACAACGCTGCAAGCTCTTTCAAAACTCATTTCCAACGGCGATGTAGCAGACGACATCATTGGGGTCATCAGATCCGTTATCTCGCAGTTCGCCGTCAAGAATTCTGACACAGACACTATCGAAGTACCTGTCAACGTCAGGTCAGTACATGATGACTTCTTTAAGTTAAGCTCTTTACCTTATGATTATTGGTTTTATAAAATATACCTTAAAAAGTGATAAAACATTGAAAAATTCTTTTACCTACTGCTATCTGGGCGCTTCATTCACTCATTGAAATATATTATAGCACTTGGTAGGGATTTATATATTTATTATTTCAAGGATTCGAATATAATCTGGCATGAAAAAACCGATCATTAATGAGTTGTTAACGAGAATTGAAAATTGAGAATTCTCCAAATACAAATGTAAGTTTGTATTCGCGTTCAAATTCATATATTACATCATTACTGCAACAATACTTTTTCAGATATTTCCCTGTTCTCGTGTGTTGTAAGACTTTCATTCCCCATATAGGGCAATGAGACTTTTGTTAATTTCGAATATCAAAAATGCAGCATAATATTAACCCCATCTTTTCATAATTTAACTTTGAAGCTTCATTTTCTTTACAGCTCCAAGCAACCGTAAGCCCTAATAAATAAATATTACTAATTCCAAATTTATCCCTTTGACTTTACTGCCATCCTGGTAAAGTCTTTGACCCTGCTTTTCACGTGCAACAGATCCTCAACAAGTCTGGAGTGAATTTAGCGACACACACAACTATTTGCTGTCGGTTAATTTAGTAAATGATTAAAATCAAAATAAAGGTTATCTAACTCTGCCGTTGTGTGTTTAGATTATGGCGAGTAAACGGATGCCACGAGCTCCTGGCGTCTCTGGGCTTCGACCTAGCTGAGGTGGGGCAGGACGAGGTGACGCTGCGCACCGGCAACAAGGCCAACCGCCGACACATACAGTTCGTGCAGCAAGCGCTACTCGCCCTCTTTGGTAGGCATAATTTAACGACATGAGAAAGAGCCGTTGTGTACAAACTTATTTAAGAGGGCGTAAAATTGAGGCAGTCATTAATACCGACTGCCTCTTTTCTATCCTTGTTTGGGCAGCAGTGCCTGTAAGTAATACCGACCCTATTACGCCTTTTGCCAAATGTTATCAAACTTCATTTTTAAATCATAGTCAGTCAATTTCCACGAGGTTTGACACCAAACTTGTTGACCACTAAATGAGCATATTCACGATACACGTTACGCTCCTATGTTATATAACATAAGCTAAAACAAAGTAGGCCTGACACACTAAGGATAGTTTATTGATAATAATAACCGATGAAAGTCGAGGAAGTGAAATAAATAGAACTGGTATTATAACAAGTGTAACGTTTCTCACAGACACGCAAGAAGCGCCGCGCAGCCTCAGCCTCGAGTCGAGCTCAAGCGTGGAGTCACTCGCATCCATCGACGACGGCGACTTAGAGCCGCATTCCGACGGGGAACCTCCTCCAAGACAACACCGCCGTTAGTATCATACAACTTTTTACTTGTATATCAAACTTTATCTCTTTTTAGTAAAATTGTGCGATCGGCACAGTGGAGTTGTGTGGGACCATATTATCAGACCAAATATGTAATGTTTTGTGCTCATTGTGTCAGCAGATTAACAACAAGTTAGTGTCGATAACTTGTTTGCCAAAGAAATTCCTAAGTATATTAAGATCTTACACTTTCACGTCCACCCAACGAAATACCTAATTACGAAACACGTTTGGTTTTATGTGTTCTTTTAAGTATGATTGCTTACGATGACCTTTTAAGTCATCGTAAGCAATTCAAAGAGCAGTTTTTTTCTGAAAAAGAGTCGAAACGTCATTCCCGCGTTGGTTATAGATAGCATTGATCACTTTGTAGAGATCTTCACGTCCATCATTCAAACTATAGAAAATATAATTTTTGTCGGGCCACTTGTAATAAAAGATAATGATATTAAAAATGTACACATGGACTGATAATAGATTTATTTGTGTCCTACAGAAGAGAGCGTGTCATCGGTACCACCGCCACCGCTCCCGCTAGGGTCGTGCGGCGGCGCATTCACGATGTACGTTCGCGGAGGAGGCGAGGCAGGACGGGGAGAGCCGGACGGACGAACCGCACCGCCTCCCGCACCCGCTCCCGCGCCCCCTCCCCCGCGCTACCGAGGCGAAAGCGATGCCGCCTTCACGCCCTCTCCACCTGCCGCACCCGCAGCACCCCCGCGCGATGTATCTCTCGCGTTGGCACACCAAACCAAAATAAGGACGCTCTACACTCGCCGCCCTCCTTCCGATGACTCCGACTGGGAAAGCTCCGGTCACGACACGGTGCTCCGCCGACGCCCCGACCACCCCCACGCCAGGTATTCTATTATTATTTATTATTTAGACAATAACAATTGCAAGTCCATTAACGTAACTATCAAAAGTGTCCTTAGTGCAAACTATTGCAGTGAATCCCACATTTACGATACAAAATATGAAATATCATTTGTCATTATTGCAGCAAGTCAGAATATACGAATTTCATACAAAGAATATCACGATAAAATACTGTACTACTATACTGAACACCACCATATAATAAAATATAAAAAACCAAGTATAAAAGTCAATTCCAGTCCTCTTGACAAAGTCCTTACAAATATTTGTTTTAAAATAAATCTAAATTGTACACAGGTATCTCGACGCCTTTTATGATCTAGCATCGGCTCAGCCGCGCCGAACGGACGAAGAAAAGACAGAACAAGTTCTTAACCAACCTTCTACTTCCAAAAGAGTCCCGCGGCCCAAAATGGGCACCGGCACTAGGGATTCTATGGCGCAAGTCCGCCACATGAGCGGGGAACTAACTCCGACTATTTCCGAAGTGTACCACGAGCGGAATATCGGCTTAGGTCTGGCACCCCCTCTAGCGGAGCTTCTGCTTGCCGAGGAGTCGAAAACAGAAATGCGAGCGGCTAGTTCCAGCGAAAACTTGCTTTTACAAAACTTGGAGAAACTTGGTCTTTTGGGTGATGCCAACGAGACTGATGAGAGGTGGACGTCCAGACCTTGGCTGTCCGCACCACCGCTCGAAACAGACGTCCAAGGTTCTGATCTGACGACCGCGGAAATCATAGAGCGGCAGACGAAGTTCAAAAAGGAGTCCGAACCTAAAAGAAAGGAGGAGAACGCGTACGAATTGAAGCCCAAAGAAGAAACGGCGGGGCCGAGTGGAATAGAGAAGCGCTCTGTATCTCCCTTCTCCGAGCTGTCTCGGCGGGACGAAGGAGACGGAAGGAGTATAGCAGACTCGCACTCCTCGTACAAGGCGCTAGTTCTGAGCCCTCGGCCGCCGTACTTACCCGAGGAGGTGCAGCCGGGGGCGTCTGATGGAGGCAACACCCACCCTAGGCCACGTAGACCGCCGGTTCCTAGAACTAGACCCTCTTACACCACGTTAGACTTCCCTTCCAATAAATAAAGCATTTATCTATTCATCTATCTAAAATATGTAAACAAATATTTCATTTGGCCTACCATCAACTTCAAACGATTTGAATCGTTATTTTGAAATGTATTTACTAAAATGTTTATAGTCCTAATGTGACATCTATTCTATTTTGTTCAGTCTGTGCTATCATCTAAGCCAAAAAAGTATCAAAAAGTCATAAGTTGATGGAAAGCTTAGTTTAGCTTAATAGCTTTTGTTTATTAGCTAGTGACGAGCTTTTTAGTGTTACCGATTAAAAATACTGGAGACAGATTTTTCCATCGAATTTAATAATTTGCGGTCGAATATAAACGTAGGGGCATACTTTTGCATGATGAGTAGAAAATTTTGTTCCTATTGTATTGTTTTGTATTGTATTCGTTATTTAGTATTCATGGTACAAGCTTTGCCTAATTTGGGACTATAAAATTGAAATATATTAAAAGACATAATGTTTGCTATAGATATGTAAATATGCTTAAACATAGCGGCATCTGTCCATATTAATATTATAAGCATTTTCATTGTGAAGTGTAAAGAATGTGTATATGTGCTTACGTAAAAAATCAAATATTAATATTATACAACATGTCACATTTTTATCTGATATTGAATTATACTAATTAGTTATTGAGGTGAAAACTGAAAGGTCCTATGTCGATCGTAAAATTATTTAATATATTAATAATAAATTTTCTATATTGCATATAGTGTCACCTACCCACTAAAAACCAGCCACACAAAATCAGGATCGACTCAAGAGTACACCAAGTAATGAACTTGGCTAATAACTTAGAGAACAACTTTGAATTATTACTAAAAATATCCACACAACATAGTATAATAAGTTAAACCTAGGTATAAACGCACAAATTATAAATATTTGGAAAACAACGTAGTAAATAAGATATTTTTTCAACCACAATCGCAATACTATATTGTTTAGTAATGCAAATGTAAGAACCAAGTTTTTACGTCTATATTTCAGTGAAAAAACTTGATCCTTCCGTACTCAATCAATTTGATGAATATGGTTGAATAACTCTGAATAATGTAAAAATACGCAATTTTATGTATATATTTTTTGTATATATTAATATCATAGCAATCTAAACTTTAAATGCGGAATGTAAATAAAAAGTATGATATTGCAAAACCGCACTGTGTACTTTATCACACAAATAAATCTAATTCTAGAAATGTACGAAGTGTTATAATTATATTAATTAACTATTTCATAGTCTTAATTTATTTTTATAAAAAGTTTCGTATCGACATTAAAAGTGGATTATTTGTGGTCATTATAAGTAATATACTCGTAGCATATAAAAACGCAAGATGATTTGTACCAGTAGTAATATTAGCTTTAGTTCATTATATTTATTTCTTAACTGTTAACAACTGAGTCATTCATTAATATTAAATTATATTAATATAAGCACAATATCATAATTCTAATTACTATACTGTCTTTTGCCAAAACGCAAGTGGTTAAGGCAACATGTGTTGTATAATTTATTTTCAATTTGTATAAATTTTATTTTAATCTTGCCATTAAAGTTATGTAAATTGTGTAAATCTTTTTTAATAACAATTCCTGTTTCAACTTCACAACTGAACTTAACGAAATATTCAAACCAATTGAAAAAATTGCATCCCCTTATAAGTGCGGCCAACGAAAGAATGCGATCCTGACGTCTGTCAGTTGGTCATTACTAGGGATGGGAAATAATTAACATTCTTATTTAGTTTTTATAAAAAAGTAAACTTAGTTTAATTACGTCCTTGTTTGTCGGGATTCCAATTTCTGAATCTAACCAAAGTCATAAAAAAATAAAAAAGTGATAATTATATTCAGAAATATTTACTAAAAAATATAACAATATTTTTAAAAGAGTTGCGACTGGCAAACATAAATATAAAATTCCAATCCAATTTGTTTGAGAAAGTGTCTTCTTCGTCATCTTCACCATATGTGTTATCAATTATAGTATCAATTCTGATATCTTGGTCAAAGTTTTAAGTTGACAAGTGTGTTTCGACCACCTTCGCCCAAGCATCTTTTGTGACTTTCCCGCAAGCTTCTTTTAAAGGCTTAGCATATATTTTGTGCCGCATGGCGGAGAAGTGTTGTGGCAGGCTGTGTAATATTTTATTTAAGCTCAGAGTAGCACAATTTCATTATACTCAGTGCCGGATTTACCATAGAAGCTGAAAAAGCTGAAGTTTAGGGCGGCAAAATTAGGGGGCGGCAAAATTGGCCCAAAAAATAGGTACAGAAAAAAAGTACACGACAGGCTGCGGACACGAGATGGGGCTGCGGCGGTGGCGTGGTATGGTATAACATAAAAACATAAGATAAATTATTATAATAGAAAAATACTAGAAAAAATTGACTCGGATCACAAGTGAATTCTCAGGCGGGAATCGAACCCGCAACCTTTGGAAATCCGATTTCCAAAGGTTGCGGCGTCGATTTTTTCTAGTATTTTGCTATTATAATAATTTATCTTATAAGATCGCATTGAAAATGCATAAAATATAAAAATTATAAAAATAAGAGCATAACATATAAAAATAACATTACTCTTACCGCTTATTTTTGGCACATAACTACAAAAAATAAACAGCTGATCTGTACTTATAACAGCGTAGTATGTTTAAAAAAAATGTTTTATTATTTATTTAACATCATATTTAGGGGATATATAAAAGATTTATTTGAAATTAACATAATGAAATATTTTCAAGATATTATTGCCATACTCGTTAGTATGGCAAATAAACAATTTATCATTTTTGATCAGAACTTCAAAGTTATGCCGCCTATTTGATCACGACCTGTCAGGGTCGCATTCTTTCGTTTGCACTATTATGAATGAGATTTTGAACTACTTCCAAGCAGTTCTTGTAATTATTGATGGAAATTATTATGGAAATTATTCATTTGTAAAACTTAACAATCTAATAAGTTATTATTGTTTTTATAAACGAACACTTAAATGTATAACATTTTTAGATGAATGAAATGAAATAAAATTTATTGGCCAATAAGTTCCTACACACATAAGTTTAATTAATAAAACCTACGGGCCAACCTGGACCCTGCCTCAGCATTAACTGCTGAGCTAAAGTCACAACAGCACCGGTATTTTAGCAGGTGTTTATAAGGGACTCGACGACGTTTTCAATAATTAAAATAAAAACAATTAAAATTAATAACTTTAGTACTGACAATACCATTTCATTAACCGACATTGATTTTATTTGCTAATCTAATCGAGAAAATCCAACACAAAGGGCAGACTGAAGTTATGTCGATCATATAGATACAAACATACATACCTCGTATTAATACATACATACATGCTTGTGACCAATAACTAACCAGTCTACAGAACTGAAAAGCTATTTCTATTTAAATGAATTAAAACGAAAATATAAAAGTCACAATTTGATTTATCTGAAATTATTAGTCCTTGGTTGACCACGACAGTATATAGATAATCTCAAACCAAACTGCCTGCTTAAAAAACAAAAAAAATCCATCAAGAATTATAAGGGATGTTGTGGGTGTTAATAGACCGTAATTTTTTTATTGTTCTACGGATGCTGTGAAGTATCAAAGATTTTACTAGTCAATCAGCGGAAATACTTTACATGATAAATCATAATGACGAGATTTGTCTTGTACTTAGAGCATTTGATTATTTTATTACACAATTCGTTGCCTTTTTACTGTTTGATATTTGGTTTTCGGATTCCACAACCGACCGTTTGGTGCAACGGTAGCAATCCTGCCTTTCGCACTGACGGTCCTGGATTTGAATCCCGGAAAGGGTAGATGTTTTTGTGACTTGAATTTATATAAATATTAAATATCTATGTATCATACATGTATGTATATCCATTGCCCTAGTATCCATAATACAAGCCATTTAATATTGGGCTTACTTTGTGCTAGGCTAATTGGTATAATAACTCCTTTAAATTGCTGAATAAAGGTAACATAAAAAAGTGAGAAATAAAAATATGTATATATGTAGATTTTTTGTAAATTCACAGTTTGGTCATACTGATATATTTAGCCTGCGCCAATGCCAACGTCAATATCTAGTAGGTTTTTAGTAACTACAAGTAGAAATATAAAAATTACAGTTAAAAACCTACCGTTTATTGAAGGTAGTCTTTAGTTTATATAAACCGTTTCCTCGTACTTTTTTGTTACTTATTATTTTCTGTTTTAAATTATCATGCCGTATATCTCATTCTCATACCAATGAAAACGAGTTTAAAATTATCAGTCGCGATACGGATATAATAGGACGGCACACCTTCGATACACTTACCATTTCTATCACTTCCAGGTTAAGAAAAAATCGAAGGTTACATACAAGCTGCATAATTATAAAACTGACTTGGTAAACATACCTAGTTTGCTTATTTGCGTCAGACAACCTGCTTTAGTAAAAGTAAATTTTCTTTAAAATTAGAGCTTTTTATAGCTGTTTAAGCCAGGCTTAAAAAAGGAAATAAATAAGTTTATTATTGGCACATACAGAAATAGGTCGTAAAAATATGTCACTATAACAAAAGTGGACTGCATTTAAAAGGAAGTCTACGTCAAAAATATTCCAGTTCACAACTCCTCTCGTTTACAATTTGACAAGCATGTTACTAGCAACTACTCCTAGTGTCAATCTATCAATGATGTTAAAAAATATTTTAGCTGCAACTATAGAAACAGGGGAGGTTTATAGTAAAATAAATGGTACTCCCCTTTCTTTTGAGAAAGGCTTTCATATAAATACGCCTACGGTACAAACCAGCCACAATAGAACGTAAATCTGACCTTTCTTACATAAAGGGTGTCACTGAAATAATTGGAAAAAATGCTACGCAAGGCCTTTTAGATTAGGCACTATCCTAATTTTAACAGAGGTTAAGGTTGAAGCGTTGGCCCTGTTTGGAATACCATAATTAATAGAAATAATAAGAACAGAGTGAGCACTTTTTGTAAATTAATGTAATAAGGATTAGAAGTCTTCCTCTCGGAAGGGAGATTGCCAAAGTGATGGTAAATTCAATAGTTTTCTGTAACTTAGAGTTTATAAAAAAACTAAATAAAATGCACACTAAAACAAAAAAATTACTGCTTATTTTACTTGAATAAATTTAATAGATAAGAAAAAGCAGGATTACAATTTTGAAGGGTAGTATAGTATAACTCGTATGACGACCATTACCTTACTCATCCGATGAATACAGTTCTTGAAAAGGAGTCGATACGTCAGAATTAAACATAAAAAACAAGATTAAACGCGTCGTAAATCCGTTGAGCGGATTTTATTTAAAATTAACATATTGATTTGTAATATTTATTTGTCCCGACAGTAATCCCAAACTCCAAAGTTTATGAAAATTTACCCAAATAATTTAAATTTCCCGTGTGGCAACCAACCAACAAACTATAGGTATATACAGCCAACAGCACATCAAGCTTATACTTATTTTACACTCTGACGTTTCATACTACCTTATGTAAATGTAATAGCACCTATTTCATTTTATCTCGTAAAGCTTGATGTGCTTGCTGTTCCACATACTTTCATTTGACTTCCATAATTTAAGGGTATTTCTTTACTCTGTGGTTATGTATTAGGGTGATACGCCGATTATTCAAGAAATTGATCCAAGTCTCATTGGACAAAAATCTTGGTCACACATCACCAAAATTAGAAACGAGCTAAAAGAATAAAAAAAAAGAATCTATTAGGGTAACATTAACAACTCTTTAAGATACTTAAAGATATAGGTACCAAATCTTAACGCCATAAATATGTTAACATAATAAATTCTTAAATAATATATATATATATATATATATAGAACAGAAACACCGAAATTTCATTTTTTGTGAGAGTACCAGAATTGTGCATACTCATATTTTTTGCAGAATAACGCAACAGGCTGACATACTGTTCCTTGTTTAACGTCGAGTGGTCAACTAAAGCATGCAGTAAATGTATTTGTCGACTTTGTGAGTTCCTTCCTTATTTACGACACAGGATTGCATTATATTTTGTTCACCAAAATTTACTATTTTACACGGACAGACCTATTCCCTAATGTGTTGTATTACATGGAGAACTAACCACAAAAGCAAAACTATTATTAAGTAGTTAAATAGATCCAGATTACTAATATAATATTTAATTTCACATAAGCTAATGGTATTTTTTTAAACAATAAAAACATCCGGTAAGTTATTTTGTGGACAATCCACAAAACTATGAGAAGTAAGGTTTAGTGTTTTTTTATATACCTTAAGAAAGGGTTTTATCAGTATTATTGTTGTAGTGGTCTAGAATTCTAGATAATCACATCTAGTTTTAAGGAAAAATAAAGTATTTTAGGCAATTTATTTATAACCTTGATTTTCAATATTGCTGCGTAAAATTTACGTTTGCGAAAATGACCCAGTCAATAAGGACCAAAACCGAACGATAAAAAAAATCGCATCAAGCCAAGCATAACTTAAATTGTGGAGAAAACCATGTGCCAACCGGTCACGACCGTGACACCACGTATTTCATATTACAAAAGTTGTTTTGTTACACACGCATTCTTTTCGCTCAATGACTTTTGTATAAACTCATAAGGTGTGTACTTAATGAAATTATAAATGGATATTTCCGGCGCTGCTAAGTTGTCGAAGAAATTCTTAGTAACAACTTTACGTATTAAAAGCTGTATTGTGTCCGGCACAGAAAAATAGCACCACACCTACTCACCTAAGGGTACGACACCCGACTCATTATACTAAAGGTAATCACCATAAACTTCCCTTAGGCCAAGATATATGCAACAGCGTTTTCTAAATTATGGCCTTTGACTGCGATGTAAACCCTTCATTTCTCTCAAGGGAGGCTTTCATCTAGCAGTGGACGTCTTTAGGCAGAAATGATGATGAATACTTTCTTCTTGTCAAGTTATCGATAAAATACTTCAATAGATATGATAGATATTAACTCTTACCCATTTGCAAAAAAAAACATTGGTTTGCAATAACGATTGTCAAAAGCAAAATATGACATTTATAAAAACTGAGGATTTGACAAAACGTTACATATTATTGTCAGAACCAAAACACCAACACTATTTCGCAATACGATTGATTCAAAAATATCATATCCTCAGTAAATCAAATTCGCAAATTATCAGATTCTCAAATATTAAAAAAGGATTTTACTACTAATAACTGCGACACAGTCCTAGACTAATGCGGTTATTAACGTTAACTATGTTTTTTGTAAATTATTTATGGCACCAATAAAGATTATTATTATTATATTATTATTATGTGTCCCATAGCAAGATTAACTAACTTAAGATCTTGCATTTCTATAAAGTTTCACGAATATATTTATATCACTTTGCGTTATAGAAATTTAGCCGCCTGGGTCATAGAAAACGAACTTTTAGAAATATTGGTTCGGGTCTAAGTGATGTGGTAACGACAATGTGATTTGCTTTAGTTACTTGGGTTCAGAACACTGTAAACCCGGTTACAATATCTGTGGACCTGATGACGTCACGTCAGCGCTTTGGTACGGTGCACAAAACAAGTATCATGGCGATAGTATTGTAAACAATAATCCCATCAAAAACAATACTTGTCAAAAAAACCAAGTCTCGCAACTCAGTTGTTCTACGCTAAAAAGTTGTGAGATCCATGTAATACCAAGTCGGTTATTAATTTATTCAGTCCCTACTTAAGCGAATTTCTGTCTTAATACGTCCATTCCCTAAGACCACGATCGTGGTCCATAACAATTGAAAATCAATTGTGTCTGGAATCTCTGTACTCGAAGAAATAAGTTGTTACGTTATAATTAACAGCATCTTATAGTGACGCATATCAATATTAAAAATCTTTATTGTTTTATATAAATATATTGACTCGGCCATCGCATGAAAACACGTGTAAATTAAATAATTTAGTGCAATGGCCGAGTCAATATATTTATATAAAACAATAAAGATTTTTAATATTGATATGCGTCACTATAAGATGCTGTTAATAATAACGTAACAACTTATTTCTTCGAGTACGGAGATTCCAGACACAATTGATTTTCAATTGTTATGGACCACGATCGTGGTCTTAGGGACTGGACGTATTAAGACAGAAATTCGCTTAAGTAGGGACTGAATAAATTAATAACCGACTTGGTATTACATGGATCTCACAACTTTTTAGCGTAGAACAACTGAGTTGCGAGACTTGGTTTTTTTGACAAGTACTGTTTTTGATGGGATCTCATTGCTTTTTGTATTTTGTAGACAGTCTACTTTTTTCCTTTTCGGCACCTTCTTCTTATTGTATATATGTATGTATATCTACCAGCAACGAATTTTCCTAAAGCCCTCTCTCTGACTTATGAACTTTTCTTATTTTTGTAGGTTTTTTTAGTTTTTCCTTGATTCATACACCAAACACTATTTATATTCCAAATTTGAAGCTTCTAGGTCTGCTAGAAGTGTCTTAGAATTTTGATGATCTGTGAGTCAGTGAGTGACAAAATTAAGAAATTTGACCCTTTATAATTCTTAAACTACTAGTTCAAATTGAATGAAATTTGAAATATAGCGTGTCTTTACAATGCCTGCATGGTTACTGAAAATTCAGTCTTCTAGTTTTATCCACAACGAAGTTACAGGGGGTCGAAAATGGCCTGAATTGCTTCGAGAAAAGGATGGTACGTCCGTGCCGCTTTTATCAGATAATTATGAACTAAAAATAAAATATATTATAATTTTACTCTTTTATTCTTTTATTTTTTTATTCTTTTTCAAAAGAACGGGGAGAGGGCTTGACATTCCAGCGAAGTCCACAGATATTGTAACCGAGTTGTATGTAATGAGTTAAATATTTAAAATTATTTATTATTATTATACGTCTACAAATTTATGCGTCTACGTCGTACAAATGTTTTGTTATACAGGCAACGATAGCCGCAAATATCCAAATGTCCGCAACGATACCAAACTTTATTTAGCAACTTTATCATTTATTTTTATCAGACGCGTCATGTCGCACGCGTTGCACGCTTTTGTGCGACATTGCTAAAAGGGTGAGTGTGAGGGATATTGTACAAAAAATCTTTTTGAATTCGTATCTTTTGGGTAGATATTTTATGTCAGTTACTTTGGTTTGCATTTTGAAACGGGTTGTAAAGTCGGAAGTAAAATTATTGTAAACTATACTCATTGAAAGAGATCTCTCGTCGAATCCAACTCGGGTGGGCAGCGTTCGGGAAGCTGCGATACATTTTCGCGTCCAAAATACCTCAGTGCCTTAAGACGAAAGTCTTTAACCAGTGTGTGTTGCCAGTGATGACTTATGGCAGTGAAACGTGGTCGTTCACTATGGGTCTTGTGGGAAGGCTCAAGGTCGCTCAGCGGGCAATGGAGAGAGTTATGCTTGGTGTTTCCCTACGCGATCGAATCAGAAATGAGGAGATCCGTAGGAGAACAAAAACCGCCTACATAGTTCAAAGAATTGCGAAGCTGAAATGGCAATGGGCAGGACACATAGCAAGGAGAACCGATGGCCGTTGGGGCGGAAAGGTTCTCGAATGGCGACCGCGTGCCGGACGACGCTCAGTGGGTAAGCCCGCTACGAGGTGGACCGACGATCTGGTTAAGGTCGCGGGAAAACGCTGGATGCGGGCAGCACAGGACCGATCGTTGTGGAGATCCTTGGGGGAGGCCTATGTCCAGCAGTGGGCGTCGTACGGCTGATATGATGATGATAATGATGATACTCATTGTTTAACACGCCAATATCCTTTAACTAACTTAATATGTTTTCGACACCTCGAATGCGTCTTACGACTGATGATCGGATGTCATGTCTAACACCGCCTCTGTCATGTCTTTGTGCAAAGAACACGGTACACGACACACGTCAACAAAAGCGCAGTTGACGACAACGCGTAACTGGTACATATAATGGTACCGCCTGTAGCTACTCGCTACTTTTCATGCTCGGGATATTATGTACGAATAACAGCAAATCAAGATATATAAATGTAAAAATAAAATAATTCCTCAAACGTCAAACTCTACAGCCAGAACAGACAAGTCCATGAAAATTTATAATACTTATAATTTATTTTTGAAACATCTGAACTTCATTAACACATATCTTGTTCAATAGTTATTTCAGAGTGTTTTTTAAATTCCCGTCATGGATTTACCATAAATCAGCGATAAAAGTTGGCTAAAAAAACAAACATGGCAGCATTGTCGCTAAAAATTTGTTTGTAAGTTTTCTGTTCTTTTTATTATCAATCTTTTATGTCTTTAACGGATAAATGATGCGTTTACTCCTTTACAGCTTATTAAATTATACTAAAGGAGTCGAAACGACAGGATTAAATATAAAAATCAAGAATAAAAGCGTTATGCAATAGGCGCAGAAATGTAAGAACTTTTCTATTCGAATTTCCAATTTGTTAATGGTTTGACAGATGTGACCTCTTTTGATTCGGTCAACTCTGTATCAGAAGTTCATTCACAAGACCCAAAATATATTTATCTCGGCCTGCATCACTCAAACCAATATAGATTGGAATTTACCGCGTGTTCTTTAACTCAGGTGCACGATTAGGCAACACTCGCACTGTTAATTGTTTTGTTAGTAGTAGTAGTGACCCATTCGTTAATCACCAACCAAGTTAACGTCAAGAACCTCAAGGTTTTTATAATTTAAACTCAGGCCTATGTTAGTATTAGTTACAGGAAAAGTATAAAAGATATAAAAATATCTAAATAAAAATGCAGTTTTGTATAGAATTAATAAATAAATTTTAATTAAACAATTAAATAGATTAATAAATTGACTATTAGAACTTTGCGGAAAACATTTAGAAACTGATTTTAATGACGAAGATAGGTAATTTATTAAACGTTTGATAGGAGGAGACTGAGAAAAAATATATAGCAACCAAAAGAAACATATGGCACCTAACCCTCCAGGCAACTGTTTATATAAAAAATATTGAATTTGAGCTCTAAAAGCTGATCTTTTGTTATACCATTTTATGGAGAGTCATAAACATAAATTAAGAATTAAATCAATAAGAATACAATAACATCGCATCTTATTCAAAAAGTTTTACAATATGAAAACTTTATTTAGATCACAACCACAGAACAGAAAAAAAGGGAGTCTGTTCTGAGATCAGAACGTACAATGTTTTTTTTCACTTTTTAAATATTTTCTTAAACATAAAAAACAAACTTAAACGTATACTTGGAATCTGTACGTTTCCTTAAGTTGCATCTGTTTGATAACACAAATATTTACCAATGTCTAATTTTCAATTTCGCAAATAATCTTAAGAATATAGGAAATTCTTGATATTATCGGCTTACGATACGATCGACATTTCTTTTAAGCCCGTAACAATTGAATTCGGAACACGAGTCGTGAGTCAAACAAATCATACAAATAGGTTTAAATCGGATTAGAGCTTGTATTCTGAGTTATTATCATACTAATATTGTGATTATTATTGTTAGACACCGACTAGTAAAACGGGTTAGATTTGCAAGCAAGCAATATTATGATATACTAGCGTTCACCCGTGACTTCGTACGAGAGAGTTTGGAAGTTTGTATCAAGTATTATCTACACTAATATTATAAACAGGAAAGATTTGTATTTTTGTATGTTTGCAATGAATAAACTCAAAAACTACTAAGCCGATTTCAAAAATTCTTTGACCATTGGAAAGCTACTTTCACGTTGAGTAATATAGGCTATATATAATGCTAAAAAAATTCAAAGAATTTTGCCCACCAGTGCGAAGCCGGGCTAGTTATTAATAACTTGGCTCTTAAAACATGCTTAGGACAGAAAAACCCAATAACACTGCCTGACTGAAACCTGGCGGGAATTGTATCCATGGCTTTCAGGGTCAAAAGACTCATATTAAATCCGTTTGGTCGATATTTTTAACCACCTCAATTTTTCCCAGTTTAATAACATAATATTTTTCAACCCTTATGGTTCTAATTTTCTAAAGATCAATGAAACACGTTTTATAATTTTTATATATTCTATGCATTTTTCAATGCTATCTTATAAGATAAATTATTATAGTAGTAAAATACTAGAAAATATCGATTTGGGTCACAAGTCACAAGTGAAGCCAGGAGGAAACGAACCCGCAACCTTTGGAAATCCGGTCCAATGCTCTCCCAATTCCCGCCTGAGAATTCACTTATGACCCGAGTCGATTTTTTCTAGTGTTTTTCCATTATAATAATTGAACTTAATGAAACATGTGTAAATTTATTTTTAATTTATATATGTTACTAAAAAACGGATTTAGTAAAAAAGTGGTTGAAAGTTGTGTTGAAATTCAGACACAATGATGCAGACTGAATGACAAATCATTAATGTTTGGACTGTGTCTGCTAAACATATCAGGTAATTTGTCTAATTATAGTATCCTGGTTTATTACCAGAGTACCGTCATCAACGAAATGAAGAATGAAATTAATAAAGTTAAGTAAAATAACAACACGGGACTTACAAGAGAAGATGGAGATTTTTAGAAAACTCACCACTCACTTCGCGTCACAAGATTTTGAGACAGGTTTTGAATCTTGCAGATGCTTTGTAGCTACTATTGTGACTACTTAACAGGAAATACTTGTAGTACTTACTAAATATATAGCATTAGCACGGTCTCTTGTCTTAATAGCTATTGTATTCAAATCTCGAATGTATTTCCGAGTATGTAATGGCTATATGCCATTTATCTATAAATTAAACCTTCTATTTAAACCTTGATCATTTTCAAGTTTGACATTGTCATCCGATTCGATTTTTAAACTTAGAATATTTAAGAATGTGATAATTCTCTGCAAGCTTGAGGTATGCTAAAAGATAACAAACTACACTACGCTGCGCATATAGTAAACCTCCAAAGTAATTTTTATAGTAAAGATCAGATTCACTGGCCACCTGAACTGATTTTATTCGAAGAAACAATTTTTTTAAAGTAACCAAACACACACACAAACACACACAACTAATTAAATATTAAAAAAATAATTATAGAGGCTACCCTTGATGTGTGGTCGAGAGTAAATGTTCACTTTTAAGAACTTATCTGCCATTGGATCTGATACCCGGCAGTTCGAGACCTTACAATTTATTCAACAACTAAACTTAAGTTTCGCTACGAACACTTTGAATCAAGCGCATTAAATAATGGAAATTATCTTAAAACATTCAAACGCCGATACTAAAGCCGTAAAAGTAAATTTTTTGTTGTGCAAATATTACTATTTCGTCGAGTTAATATTTGTATGACTTTAAAGCTTCGAAATTAAATGCTAATTTTTAAGTGTAAATTTTTAAATATCAACGATAAGTAATATCGCATTTGGAGAAATATTGTAAATTCATAAATTATTTTTGTAGTATTTATTTATTTTTAAAACTTTTACGTTCCATTTTTTAACAAATCTATATTGACCGTGTCGAAAATGGTGGTAAAGGTGCCTCAGGCTGGTTTTTCGAACTGTTGGAAACTGTTGCAAACAGTTTTGTTATGTATCAAGAGGTTGCTTCATGTTTTATTAAGGAATTTTCCAACAGTTCCAGTTACTCCCACCTGAAATTACATTTTTAAACACGTGTTACTTCCTAAATGTTATTTTCATTACATTAATATTTTAATATAGAATAAAACATGACCTAAATTTTTTGAAGAGTGCCTGTTGTATATATAATTTGGATAGAATGAGAGCTTGTCTAAAAAGATCATATGGATTTTCAAATCACTTCATACATGTATAAAAGCCTCATAAAAAAGTTTATGTTGCTTTGGCCCAGGCGGTTTTTAATTATTGTTCCCAACCTTTAAAATGAACCATCACTTTTTATAATTGTAACGACCTAAAAACCTTGTTAAAACAAAGACACTAAAATTATCTATTTTGTTAAAAACACAAAATATTATTTTTAATATTTATTGCAACTATAACTAATATTTATTGGTGAAAGTTGTTTTTTTTTTAATATAATCTTACTACAAGTTTCATTTATGGTATAAAATTTAACTAACTAGTTCTATGACCAACGTTTTAACTTTTCTTTGACCGTTAATAGGTAGACGCTTGACCGCTATCACGCCTGATGGTAAGCAACAATGCGATCTAGGATGTGAAGCCCCTGCCTAGAAGATACTTATTCACTCATGACTTAAAGACCCCTAAATTGCATTTATCACGAAACACAGAGTCAGGCAAAGAGTTCCACTCTTTAACGTTACGGAAAGCTTAGTGCGTCTCTTTGGTATATCAGCCATATAACGGTGGCGGTTGCTGGTTGTCCGATGAAAAAATGAGGACGGCGGAACAAGGCTGTACAATTCTGCTGCGCACTCTTAGAAATGTATTCTATAAAAACAGATATGCTATGCTCAAGATCTTTGAGTTTGTTGTAAAAAAGATCGTCATTGCCCATGAGCTGGTTTTGCGTGTAAACGCCCCAGAGATGAGAGCAGTACTCCATACACGATCGAACTTGCGCTTGGTAAAGGATAAGCAACTGTTCCGGCGTGAAGAACCTTCTCACCTTCGCCAGAATGCCAAGTTTATTAAAGTTATTGAGCCTTACTCTCAATGAATCGCCCCATTCGGAGACTACCTGAAGGGATAGGTTTTCGCTCCAGTTTTCGTTCCAGAGTGTACGGTACCCTGAGGGACGCCGGCATTGATGGCCAAATGGTCCGACAAGCCAGCATCAATGACAACTCGTATCGATTGATCTCTCAGGAATATCCGATATCCAGTCGCACAAACCAGTGGGAAGTCCATATGACGGAAGCTAGCTAATAAGGCCTTCGTACCACACCCTGTCAAAAGCCTTCGATATATAAAGAGAAACGGCAAACGCTTCACCATGCGTCCCAATGGCTTCACTCCATATGTAAGTGGCAAGCCCCCCCCCCCCCCCCCCCCCAAGGGTGTCCATCGGGTCCTTCGTCCTTCGTCCGGGCGCCAATCGGCACGACGGCGCACCCCCACGATTTTTCGCGAGATGTCGGGGCAGCCTTTAGTGGTTAGCTCACTACTTGGGCCTCCAACTATCTGCGGTCGGCCAGCGGAAGAACCGTGCCTCGGAGCCTGCTGCTCTCCGAATTTGGATATCCGATGCATTGCCCTTACGTATATCAAAAAACCAGCCATTATAACCAGCACAACTGTTCTGATCCGTCCTCCGATGGGGCTTCACCAGACTTCAGCACTGGAACACGGTTGTCTAAGTCTGGTGGGTAACACGCCGCCTCGGAAGCCAACCACCTGAAAGGGGTTTAATCCTTTAGCAGCAGCCAAGGGGCCACGTGAGGGACATCGAGGGGTAAATTCCACGAACGCGAGTAACTTGGACTTCTCAAATTGATGATTTCTCAAATTTCCACATTTTGTTATCAATTAATTAATTAACATACTCGAAATTGTACCGCACGAGCAATTCGCACCATTTTTGGACTATAATAAAACTGCATACTGCATACATCTGCCAACTTTTCAACCCAATATAGAATGACGTAAGTTAAATTTATAGCAAAATTGCCGACACTCCTTCCAATTTATATCACTTATGCAGATATATTATGTGAACCTTAATAATTAAGATTTCTCTCTAAATCGTTAAAAAGAAATCCGCTGTTTATAAAAATATAAATTTATTATTTCCATCTTTTTACTGACTACTTATAAACATAAACAATATGAATTCTTAATTTAATTTTTAATTTCTATAGATTTTCTTTGCTCTTTAAAATACTTTATATGAACATATAAAAAGAATATTTACGGCATTCATTCATTCTAAAGAAGACAATTTTCGTAATAATGCTTTCTTAATACACAAGTTAATGTGTGTTTGTTCATATTTTATGCGCTGTCGTAGATACTTAATTAATCCGATTATAGTAAAGCTTTGCAAATTTATATGGTTATCCTTGTGCAAGCGAAGGTTATAGGCACAGTAAAATTATTAAAAAATATTTTGAATACCCTTAAGCCGACATACTGGATGCGAGCACCACTTCTAATTATAAGTCAGGAATAATCAATTAAAATGTATATGATTTAACTCCATACGTTTATATGATTCAATATTATTTACCAATAATATGTTTATAGTAGGTACAAGTACCTGTGTATTAAACAAAATATATTGTTATCCTTAAAGTACTTGAATAATAAAGTAAAAACCACAAAGAAATTTTATTCAGATATATTTTCTTCTTAAAAATTAATGTCGTTCTTTCTATTAATTGTAATAATTTGAAACAAAATTATTGATTGTGACGCAGTAATCCGCTAATCTTGCAATCTTTTTCAATACCTTCGAAATTTATTCATAGCGATTGCATTGCTTAATTTACAAGCTTATGGGTAAAAAAGTTGATTTAAGAATGTCCGATATACCTAACCCGAAAGTCGGCTCGTACGAATTTTTTCACCTTTCTTTTTCTATTTAAATCACAGACAATATTTTAGAACTAAAATCTTTATTTCTAAGACTATACAGAACAATCACAAAACTTGTGTAGGAACTGATCTTTATTTGTTTCTAGCTACTAGGTTAGGTATAAAGAATTTACCAAAAAGGTTAAAATGAATACTTTGTGATCGAATTAATATAAATAACGAAATATTAGTAAGTATAACCATTTTACTGCTACAAAACAATTAATAACCGAAACAATTTGAATTTCGACGTTTATTAAACGTTCAAAGCCAAAAATGTGTTGTATAGTTGTATATAAAGTATAACTATATATATTAGCATATAAAACACTTTAACCAATTTCCAAATAACGTAATTAAAATACTGCCTGGCCCCCATATTTGTGAAGTTGTTAGAACAAGAAAAAATAATTGCTCATAATATATCAATTAAACTAACACGGTGAGGCCCGATATACAAAAGTGGTAATTAGACAAGTTTTTTTTATTTATTGGACCCCATATATCTTCTGTCCTAAATAAAACAATTAACCTTCGCCACTATAAGCGTCGCCCACGGCGACGTTCATATCGGCAATATCCGATGTCCAATATACATACATGTCCACATCATGCAGGACATGATAATCCAATCTTTATAACAAGATACGTAATTTATGTATTGAACTATATCAAATTGAGCTATTTCAAATGATAACTGACCGACTGAATATGGTAAGAGTAAGGATGTTGCGTAGGATTTAATGTTGGCAAATGTCGTTGGATTAAGGAAACGAATTTTTATTGGAATTTAAAGTCGTTTTGTTAAAAAATCGAAGGCTACTGTTATTACAAAGTAATTAAATATAATTCCAACTTATTTGTTATAATCAAAGCATTAAAATATAAGATATTTTCTATTGTAGCGTGTACTGCACGATACTAACTTCTAAAAACTAATAGTCACCAAGAGGTATAATATATACTATAGAACCAAATGGTAGATACAAAACTACCATTTAGTTCTATAGTTTATACTATGACTTCTTGGAGACTATAAATTTAGTAAACCTTGCAACTTAATTTATTCGATTTTATTTCTCAAATAAATATAAAAATATATACTAATAAATTTAAACTACAAAAATCAATAAACGTCCTTATTTAAAATATGTTCATAACGATAATTATACCATTTTATCTTGAATGGTAAAGTTGTGTACCCACTTATTACAGTCACTTAATCATTATAATGAGTTAAACTTGGACAAGAGTTAAACCAAAAGTATTTTACTGTTTTCTTTAAAAGGATTAATTAAGGAGTTCAAGGTGATATCCGATGACACAATACAACAAAGTAAGACTTACGATGCAATCCGCTTACTTAAGGCCGATCAAGATAGTCCTCTATGAAATTTTATACTTTAGTAAAAATGCATGCATTAATCAAATTGGATAAATATAAATAATAATTTTGGCAACATTTATGCTGTATGCCTCTTTGAAAGGACTCCCTCCCTTGCTTTAAACATATTGAATCGCGAACTCTTATAATCGAAACTGCGTTATCCTACAGTTTTATTTTAAGTAGGTATGCTCTTTTAGTCTTATCGAATAAAATGTTCAGAGACGAAGGAAGTGGGAAGGAGAGTCGATTCCTATTGGCTTATTTATTAATCCCCCTCCACTAATTCACCATTTATTATTTTAACTTCAATTATTCTGCTATCCTTACGATAAGTGCAATAAGTCGAGTTTTTGGGCAAATTGACTTACGTACAATTTACGTACAAATGTATGTACAAATATAATATACTACATAAAATTCCGCTTCATTTTATAGTCGTATAGTAAAAGTTTCAAGTCAATAGCTATTATAGTTACGATGATACACAAAAAACAAAAATTAAATCTTTAATCGCAATTATTTCGAAAGTAGCTGAAACTACTTATTGCACTTTTCGTAAGGACGGCAGTATTGTACACTAATTAATTTTTGTGTGTTTCTAAGTATGTATTACTGTAAAAAGCATCTCTACCATACAAAATTCCAGGTAACCCGATACCCGACTTTGTTTGGGTTAACTTTGCAATGCGTTTTGCATATGTTTCCAGTTCATTGTTATTAATATCTTTCGGACCCACGCGATCCGCTCAGGCATCTTTCGGTTGAAAATGGCGAGGATTAGGCTGCGCCCAGCATTCCTTGATTTCTGTTTTTCTATTAAAAGCAACTTTAATATATTTTTTTTTCAAAAGACGAAGAAAACCATGGGGGCGAGAATCAATAAACTCTGTGAAGGCAATTTGCACTGCCACATCAGAGTTCATTTTTTTTCTTGAATGAATTTATCGAAATTCTTCTAGTTTAGCGGCCGTCTGTTGTGCAGAGTGTAGTCTAGCGTTGTCCTGAAGTATCAGTGACTTAGAGCGATTGACCAGCCTCGGTTGTTTAGCAGCTAGTTCTTCCGTCATGGTTTGTAGTTGTTGACAATAGATATCTGCCGTAATCGTATGGCCAGATTTTAGAAAGCTGTAGTGAACGACACCGGCACTAGTCCACCAAACTTACAAATATCTTTTTCTGACTCAATTTTCGCTTGGGGCAGGATTTGGCTGGTTCTCCAGGTTTCAGCCATTGCGACCAGATCGATTATCGTGAAGGATCCACTTTACTTCACATGTAATGATCCGATTTAAAATCCCTTCAATGCAATGTAACGCAGCAGTCGACGCGTGTTTGCTGGTTTCATTCACTCAATTCACGAGGTACCTACCTTTCAAGCTTTTATACTTTCCCGATTTGTTTTAAGTGGGCTGAAACAGCCTGCAGCTAACTCTGAAGTGGTTTGCGATGGATCCACTGCCCCAATAGCCTTTAATTCTTGATTATAAACTTTGGTCTCCAGCCATCCACGGGGCTGTTCTGAAGATCGAAATTTCCAAAATGAAAACTTTGGAACCAAAAACGTAACGTGTTTTTTTGCGACATCACTGCCATACACGTCGTTAATCCTTCGAGCTGTTTCTGTAGCATTGGTGCCACTGTAGAACTTATTCAAACAATATTTTATGTTTTCCGTTGTGCGAAATGAGCGACGCCAAAGAAAATACTAATCAGGAAAATACGTATTTCATATCTTATAGAAATAAAGCATTGTGAATACAAAAAATAAAATTAAAGACGTAATCAGGAAAAAACAAATAAATGACTGATTTCGAAATTCAAATGTACCAACTTAAATCCTATCCTAATTATATTATGACAATACTTTGTGTGTGTTTTGTTACCATATTGTCAGTTAAAGCCTAAGAATAACATTCATAACACTGAGTGTAATGACTTGATTTCCTATTGTAAGCGAATGTTATCTTTATGATTGATTTGGCCGAGTCAGCTAGTGGATTTTGAATTTTTAACCAAAGAGGAGCTATTTAAGTGGGTAGTACGACAAAACTTCATATGTAAAGACCTAATATAAAAAAGAAATTCCTAAAGAAAACGTATAAGACTATATTAATAAGATTGAAAACTTTTTAGCTTTTAATAATCAGTACAAAAGCAATTATCATTTCCTCTTTGCTACCAATCCCCATCAATGTTTGGACCTAATTACCAAATATGAAGCGTTAAACAAATTGATTCTTCAATATTAGTTAAGAATGCGCATAAGCAAACAAGTTAATATTATTTTTCAAACAAACGGCCATAAATCATTTTACCGATGATAAAAATGAGCGTGTCTAGTGTTTTTTTTATTAGCCACCGTCCGTACGCAACTGGTTAAATTATAGACATTACAACTCAAACATGTTCATTGTGTCTAATCATTTTCGACCTTTACGACTAATTTACATTTATGTTGAGTGCCCGTATTACTTTTTACGAATCCAAGTAGCCGTCGAGTAAATAGTTTTATAAAATAAAGTGAACTGTTGAAGTAACTTTGTAATCGTTTATTGCGAAACTTCCTCTAAACTTAGTTCTAGATGTAAACAAACAAGTCGAGAGACCGTGCAAGTGGAGGGGCGGGGTATATTACGATAAAATTTATTCTGTTACAATTATGCGATAAAAGTGTGGTGAATGAATGAATTACTGAGTCCGCCCTTACTTCGTTACTTATTGAAGTTCTTCTCGTTCTTACTGAAGCTAGGAATAAATCTTTTTTTAACAGTAAAGTATCACAATCAAGAAAATATATTATTATGCTTTACTTTTATTTATGTAAGATTGACCAATGTTTGGTGCAACGGTAGCGATCCTGCCTTTCGCACCGGCAGTCCTGGGTTCGAATCCCGGAACGGGCAGATGTTTGAATGATGCATACGAGCATTTGTACCTGAGTCTTTGATGTTTGTATATATTTCTATGAATATTACTTGTTTATGCATGATATATGTATGTCTATCCGTACCACTAGTATTCATAACACAAGCCTTAAAAGTGCTTACTTTGGGCTAGGTTAATTGGTGTGAATGTAGGAAATATTTATTTATAGTAAACTTTTATTTTTATTCCAACCAAAAATCCAAATGTGTAAAATTCTCTCTACCAAACTTAAGACAGGAAAATACCAACAAACGTGGATGGCGAAGCGGCAGAATTCGTGGAATCCACATAATTCTTGGGTGCCACATTCTTTAGACGCAAGATTACAGTGGGATCCCCATATTGATGCCTAGTCAAAAAGACTTAGCTCCGCTTCATACGTCGTAAAGGAAATAAGGCTCATATCTGATGTTGAAATAGCGAAAATGGTTAACTTCAGTTACTTTCACAGTGTAATGTTCTACGGGCTACTGCTATGGGGGTAAGTAGTTCATGTTAATAATATATTTGTTCTTAAAAAAAGCTGCGCTCTCTATTTATAATTTATGATCTGGAGGTTCTCTTCGAGAATTATTTAAGGTAATTAATATACTTACAGTGTCTTCCCAGTATACATATGAACATATTATGTATGTAAAAAATATTATAACAATTTTTCTTAAAACTAACTATTCGGTCAACACTAGGAATAAAAATAAACTTGCTTTTTCAAGCTTCAGATTGCAAAAACGAAAGTCTCATTTTGAGAAAGATGTACTGCGTTTTATAATAAGGTGCCACACCATGAAACGCCTTTAGAAAAATTAAAAAAAATATAAAAAGACCCTTATGAGCGAAGTCTAATACAAAATTGATGATTATTTTAAGGGCAAAAAGGCGTGGAGTTAATGGCCTTTGCTTTAAAAACGATACTTCTAATTAATATTTGGTAAAGTTAATTTTTCAGAATTCAGAAAAGTTTCTTTAATTCAAATAATCTGTAACACATTGAAAGGAGAGGAATATAGTCCTTGACGAGTTTCTTGCGACATCTTCTCGGTACTCGGTCTTCCCTCGTAGGACTCACGAAGCCATGACATAGTTGACTTTCAATAAATGCATTGTAAATGCTCAGATTGGATCATAAGCATTTTATCTTTTATCTTTGTCTATAGGAGAAGGAACTGAAGTAGATATTGATTTGTTCACAGCTTTAAATAATTTGGCAAGCGTTGCCATCTTATATTCATAATAGACTAAAATTATGTTTGATATATGCAAGAATAGGTATATGTGAGTGGATACAATTGGTACTATATGCCATCGTCTGTTCACAAATTTTTATTTCATTGAAAGAGTGCTATATTCAGGGACCGGAGGAGTATTCTCGGAGAATCTAATCATACGCATCGCCTTCCCTATGAACCCGCATGCACATGCACATTCTATTATAAGAATGCATTACGTTTTAACCCTTATTATTTTTATACATGTAGTACTAAACTCGAATATCAAAAGGTTACCCGCTTGCTTTTGCAAAATGTTCATAAATTGAGCAATCACATAAAACCGCTGTGGCCATAAATTGTGATATGTATTAACGGCATTTATATTTGGAGGTTGTTGCATTGTCCTAATATTGCCTTGGTCAGTAGCTGTGTTCAAAGACCTATGACTATGCCTACTGAATGTTGCCATACAAAAATTTTAGTTAAATAAAATCAGCGTATCTTTATGACACGATGGATTATAAACAAAATTTATCATGATATATCATTTAATAAACAAAATTTAGCATGATAAATTTATCATAATTTATCTTTTCGATTCGCACATCTAAGGTGACGATGGGGATGTAAACACACAGTATCAGTATTATTAATCTGACAAAATAATAATTAAATATTTTTAATTATATTTGCCATGGTGAAACACGGATTCGATTCCATTATTAAATTGATTTTTTTCAAGCCTAGGGTAAGGTGGGTATTTAATATTTAAAATAAGCGTAATAAATGGACTACACCGCTTTGTTCTTACATTTTCAGACAATTTTGATTCATAATTATTTTATATCGTACCAAGTATACTAGTATCATACCAAGAATAGAAAATATATTGCAAGGTATAGCGCAAAAACGTGTTGAGACATTATTGCACCTATGACCAAGTAACCATAAATCAACCAATTTCCTAGTTAACTTAATGTTTGAACAAAATATGTGTAACATTTGCGTACGCTAAACGGTTTATTCATCAATCGTTGTTACAAATTAATTTCCTACAGAAGCAACGACGCGTGAGTGGACGAGTACGTCGGCTTCCTTTCGCATTGCCTTTATAGAAGGCGATTGACATTCCAAAGCTTGGTATCAAGTTCAAGTGGTAAATATTAATAAGTAACTACATAACCCTGCAATTTTCTGGCGATGTTACATCAGGTAAAAATGTCGACCTAAAAATAGACGAGAACTTGTGAGAATTCACAAAAATAAGATATTTTATCTTATCGCGTTAATTACACGCCCGTTGTTTTTACTGGAGCTTGTTGGAAGAACATCAGAAATTATGTTGATGAGGGAATGCTGGCTAGGTGGCTCAATGCTTCAAATACATTCTTATTACGCTTATTGGTCGATTTTGCTAGTTAGATATTTATTTATAGTTACGAATTTCGTTATCCTGTAGCGAATGAGTCTCCTGTCTCTCCGTAATGTCATAGTTGTCATAGTTTCGCATTATACTTTCGAGTTTGAAGAATAACCAAATACTACACTTCACAAATTTCTTTATTTCTTGTAAAAAGTATTAACGTACATTGAGTAGAAAGTATTAATATACATTCGTTGGAGTTTTAGTTTTCTCTCTCCAGCAAACAACCGTTGCCAAAATCAATCCAAGACAATCACCATCCCTTTTTGTCTCTGCAGATTAGTCAGTCACCAGTTTTGTTCACAGATTAACTAGATTACTTATCTACTAAGAACGTTTCGTTTTACTAAGATAGTAAACTATTACAATTACAATAAAACAAGAATCTATTTTTACATGAATAGCAACATTTTCCAAGTTATTAATTTATATTACTTATAAAAATCACAGGTTATAACATTAAGTGACAACTATTTGGTATAAATATCAATAGAAACAAAATAAAGCAAAAGACAAGATGAGCAATACTTAACACGAGTAACAAATTAAACGAAAACCTTTGCATGTCGTTTATTTTATAAACACATTTGATATATATATATATATATATATATATTTTAGCCAATCGATTCTACTACAAGGAATTTCAGAATAAAAAGTGTCTACCTAGTTTATACTGAGATTTATTATTATTATATCACGCAGTTAATTGTGTTATGTAATATTATGGATCGCTTAATAATAAATAATAGCCCTTCTGGCACAGTCAGGTAAAATCAACGTACACAATTCGTTAGCGTAGCACGTAGCTCTATGTTTCGTTTTTGAAATGCCATTAAATGTGAATCTGTATTTGGCCTAATTGATCGCACCGACATTGGATATACAGTTATAATTGTTACCCTTTTAATCTGAAGGCTCTCTTTAGAAAGTCTATTTTTATTTTGACTATTTTTGCGTTAATACCTACTAATCCTAGTAATAATACCTAGTATCGAATATACTACCATTTTGAACTCAAAACAGAAACTTTGATAATAAAAACATCAACTCTGCGTAAGTTACAAGTAACACAAAGGGAAGAGGAGAAGAAAATGGTAAGGGTGACACTAAAAGACAGTATCACTAACGGATGGTTCACAGAACAGAACAAAGTGATTGAAATTATCATAAGAGTGTGATATTGACATAGGTATGGGCCCATACTGTAACTATATACAAAGTATAAGGTTAAGCAAGTTAGCATAAAAAATGCAAGTTAACAATAATATTTCTTTATATTAAGCCAATTAGCCTAGGTCACAGTTTCAACTGAAAGACTTATAATACTAAGTGTAACGGATTACATCAAATTAGCATATATAAATAAAAATATAAAATACCCATGATTCCGGCTTGTATTCATCACGCAAACATCTCCCTTTCCGGGACTCGAACCCGTTTGTCTGTGAAGCCAAAGTGAGTATCAAAAATTATTTTTTTAATTCGTTTTTTTTCTATACTTCAATGAAGAACTATAGTTACTTACCCATCTCTAAAAGTTTATATTTCTGGTCCATGACAAGGTCTATAAACAAGGCAATTTAATTGTTTGTTTACGGACCTGGCATTTTAAATTTCTTAAAAATAAACTTTATTTCAAACTGATCCTCAAGAAAGCTAGAGTTTAATAGGTATATTGACAAACTGACATGACAAACTTGGTATATAATTTCATTTATGTAACTGTTTGAAAAAACGTTTGTTATAAATGCACGCTAGGGTTGTTTTCTAGTGGGTGATTTAAGACATCTGGGTCGCAACAGCGGCATTGGTGGCGCTTTACTGAATCGCCCTGATTACGCACAGTATGAAAGTGTTTAAAAATCACCGCCGCACCTTAAGTGTTAAACCTGAATATAGATAAAACAAAATTCATTACCTTCTCACCGGGACTCCTAGTCTTGTCTGATAATCTAGCCTTGAATGTTCACTATTGCTTTTCAATCTCTAGCTAAGCTAAATGACGTTTCAAAATTCTAAGGATAAATTTCAGGGTCATCCGTAGTTAGGAGCAGAATAGACGCCCCATATTTTGTTTTTGCGAAACTGCTTTTGTTCGAAAATCTTTAAATAGTACTATTCCGATAGGTCGCCTAAAAATTAATAAGATCTACACTTACAGCTTCGCACATCTATTCTATGTAAACTGTATCACATCTTTTCTATGTATGTGTGTGTATTAATCGACATAACTCACTAACAGGCACTGAACCATAAAATTTCGTTACATCTGGCTCCAACACATCGACAGATTAGTGTTGCGTGTTCCAAAATACCCATATACACTCCCCGATCGGGTATGATGAACGGCTGAGCATCTTCTCAAAGTACCAAAATACAAAATATAATAAATTTTGTAATGACAGTGTACCTCGTGCTACATCTCGGCAATGATATCGGCACAGACATGATAACGGTTGGTTACGGTAAACTTCCATAAGCTGATATAGTGATCTTCCAGTGTTACAATTTACTTAAAGTTACTGCGGATTACCTCTAACGCAATGGCAGAAATCTTAGCTTCAAATTCTGCGCATAGCCTCTTCCTCTGCAATATAATCTGCTGAGTTTTCTCGGTGACCTTGCGATTGACCTTTCGCAGCCCTCTGCTGCGCAATCAATTTCATACGCTGCGATTACGTGGGCGGTGCTCAAGTATTCTTACTTCTTCTCCCTCAGAGGGAGGGAGTCTCTCTCATCAACCCATTTAGAAAATTCGATAATTTTAAAAAATAGAGTTTTAAAAAGACCAACATTTTTTAGAAACAATTGGATCCAAGGACAGGATGTCGAAGACACCAAAGGAAACTTCACTTATTTTAAAGGAAGTATAGTGGTACTACACTCACTAGTATACTAGTAATATGAAAAATTTTGACAAAAAAGACTATACATAATTAAATTTAACTTAAACGCGGTTACGAATTCACTTGGACGTTAAATATGTTCCAAACGACTTTTTTATTTTTTAAATAGTTTTAGTTTAAATAGGCTTTTTTTAAATCCTGAATAGGAAATCGCTTTACTGCTATCTCGCCTGATGGTAAGCGATACGATCTAGGATATGATGCGCCTGCCTAGAAGATACCTATTCACTCGTGACTTGAAAACCCCTAAATTGTGTTTATCAGGAAACAAAGACTCAGGCAAAGATATCCACTCTTTAGCGGAACGGATTACAAAATTGGAACCAAAACTCTTAGTATATCAACCATACTCTTTAGTATATCAACCATATAACGGTGGTGCCTATTTGTAAGTCTGATTGTCCGATGAAAAACTGCACACTCTCCGAAATGTATCCTATAAAAATCGGATAGGCTGGCTACCTTCTGTCTATGTTCAAGTCTTTTCAGCTTATTATTAAAAGGAGTTGATATTACGCGGAACCGTCCCAAAGATGATAACAGTAGTTCATACACGATGAAAGTTGCTTGGTAAAGATTGAGCAACTATTCCGGCGTGAAGTACATTCTCACCTTCGCCAGAATGACAAGTTTTTTTGAAGCTAATTGAGCCTTACTCTCAATAAAAGAGCCAAAATTGAGAGTTGGTGACAATGTCATGCCGAGAAGCTCAAGATAGTTTGTGATCGGCATGTGAGTTTTAAAGTGATACTAAGTATTAATTTACTGTGTGACAAACAATAGACACTGGTTGAAACACACGACGCTAAATGTGTTAAATTTACTTCAAAGCTGTCAATATTTCCGCATAGCTCAAACTCACACATCCCCATTACCACAGTTCGTGATTCGCTAACTTGAGCGGGCGGGTGTCGCCCACCGACCCGACAGCTCGACCTTCGGCCGGTCACGTACCGGGCCTGCTCTCTCTGCAAAGTTAGATATGAAAAGGCAAAATTAATTTATCTATTCTAAACTAGATGTAGATATTACATATGATACCATACTAATAAAAAACACAATTAGGTACTTGAAAAATTTCAATGGTAATGCTACATTTGTTATTTCTTATTTAAGTTTTATTTTTTTATTGTTATTGGCAGTCAGTCATCCACTAAGTATCTACATGTATCGACCAAATGAGGTATATATGGGTCGTTCTTCTTTTTTACCGACAGTGAAACGACGTTTTTCTGTTTTTTTTTTTGGTTTTTGAACTATCCATAATTGTGGTTTCTGTGTGGAATTTAAAAGAAATTGCATATGTGTTGTCATTAAGACTAATTAAAGTTTCCTTTGCGGCAAATATTAATTCTTTTGTTTATGTTGGTTTTTAAAAAATTATGTGACAGAGTGGCCTTTTTCTGTGGAGACCACATTTCGGTTTACCACTCTGTCACGGCATTCTACGGAAAACAAACGAAAAAATATGTTGGTTGGAGAAAATAAAAAATTACATAATATTAAAGATAAGAAAAATATGGACGTTTATTCGAACCGAATTAAAAAACCGTAAATATCAATACTCCAACGAGATGCCATAATAGGACAAAGGACAGACCATTGTCGGTAAAAAAGTAGAACGACCCATATACAATATAAATAAAACGGCCTTGAGGTAATTTGAAATTGGTGGGTCTGTTATATTTTTTTTTAAATAAAGAATTTTTCCGTGTGATTTTTATATGTAACGAAATTTTTATTAGAAATCATTCAACATGAATCACGAAACAGGGGGACTTAAAACCTCTCACTATTCGGGCGAGTGCCTTCCCAATTGAGCTACCGAAACTTTGATAGACCTGTCGAATTTTTCCAAATTGTAAGAGCCAAATTTCTAGAAATAGCATTAAAATTACGACACTCATGCTCATGTGAGGGCTTCTAGATAATGCGCAAAATCCGAAAAAAAGTGTTTCATGTAAATAATAAAGCTGTACTAAACAATTATTTGCGCACATATGAGTTAGCGCAAGCGCCTCTTTCATTTCTTATAGCATCTAATTTTATTGTAATATCTTAATACAGTTGGTCGTTGATTGAACGTGGATTTATTCGCGACATCGTGCCGCGAATATTCACACGTCAAGTGTAGCCGTAGCATTATAGCACAGTGTATAAAGCCACTTGGAGCTGTCATTTGATATGTTAACGCATGAATTACTCACCCTTATGTTTAGGCAAACCAAAAACGAAATAAGGAAATTAATACCTTCTTTTACAATGAGTTAACTTTGGAAAATATCAAAATGTTTTTTGCAATTCCAAAAACTTCTTCCCCGGTGGGATTCTGTCTTACTGACAAAACCAGGCCAGATACCGTGGATGTCCAATAACATCTCGCCTACCCCAAAACCGGTCTGGGGGTCATATGTCAACTTTTAAAAATTTAATTATTCTTTATAATTAAAATTTAAAAAGGCCTGACATCTCATATTTAAAATTAAATTTATATATTTTTTATAATATATTCGATAATAAGCACCAAATGGAAATTATTTTAACAAAAAAGAAAATAGAGTAAAGTAACAAACTTATAAGTATATATAAGTATCTTATAATTTCTTGGTAATATAACGATAGTCTACAAATTACAAAGCTTTTTAATGCAGTGTCTTAAGATTAGTTTTAAGACCACTATTTTTTTTTATTTTGTGACTTTCCCTCTCTAAGAAATGGTGTTTTTATAAAGTTGATAATTAACCAAATAATTCTGTCGAGTACAGGGAATAGAAGATTAAATAAAAATATTTAAGCAACTGTAGCAACATAAATTGCAAAAGGACACGATTATTTGGGCTATAGAGAAAAAAAAATCCTTAGCAAAAATCCTTTTGATGAATAGTTTTTTTTCTAATTAATGAACACTTGGAAAGCGGCAATCTTTAAAAATAAGTGGACCAAGAAAAAAATACTGCATTGAAAAGCTGTGTTACTTGTATACTGTATTTGTATACTATAATGTGTTATTATCAATCCTGAGCTCCTCCGTGACATCATAAGAGAAGAGCTAGACAGAAAACTCAACACAGTTATAACTGAAATGCAATCGAAGCTAGCGTCTATAGACGAGTGCCTTACCTTTTATAATTCTGAGCAAGAAAACGTGAAACTTGAGATCCTAGAGCACAAAACACATATAGCTAAGCTCGAGAGTGAAAACGAACGCCTGCAAGCCACCACACTTGATCTATCTCGCCAACTGCACCAACTAGAGCTGCTTTCACGGGCAAATAATTTAGAATTACAGTGTGTACCCGAACATAAAGACGAGAACCTCTACAATACGCTTCAACAATTAGGCAAGGTCATCAAATGCCCTATATCTGACTCTGATATCCAGTATTGCAGCCGTATTGCTAAGTATAACACCAATAATACACGTCCGCGCTCGATCCTGATTAAGTTCAGCAGCCGCCGTTTGAGGGACACCTTCTTAGCCAACGTTATTAAGTTTAACCGAAACAATCCAACTGACAAGTTAAACACGGCTCATTTGGGCTACGGTGGTACTAAGAAGAGTGCTGTATTTGTTTCGGAACACCTTACACCTGAAACGAAATCTCTGCATGCCGCTGCTAGGCTAAAGGCTAAACAGCTTAACTTTAAGTTTGTGTGGGTTCGGGACGGCAAAGTATTTGTCCGAAAAAGCGATAACTCTAATTACATTCATATCAAGAACTCCCAAATTTTAGAAAATTTGTCTTAACTTCACTTTATTTGTTATTTAGATTGAATTGGTTTTGAAAGCTTTGTTTATCATTTAGGTTTTTTTTTTTTTTTTATTGTATGCTCCAATTCTTTTATCAAAACGTGAGAGGGTTGAGAACTAAAACTATTGAATTTTTCACTAATGTGTTATGTAATAACTATGACGTAATTATTTTGAGTGAAACCTGGTTGAACAGCAGCGTCTTTGATTCCGAGCTTTTTGACGGGAGATATGTGGTGTATAGGCGGGATAGAGAATCTAGTGGTTTCCACTCAGGGAAAGAGGGTGGTGGCGTTCTCATCGCCGTGTCTCATCGAATTTCCTCTTCTCGCCTACAAACCCTTGAGTCAAAATGTGAAGATCTATGGGTTGAAATGGATTATCGCGATGACACTACCGGGAAAATAGAACAACTGCTCATATGCGCAGTATACTTACCACCTCCAGTTAAACAACACATACTTAATGAATTCATTACTAATTCCGATCGGCTACTGGAACAACACAATCACAAGAGAGTCTTGTTTGCGGGTGACTTCAATTTAAGTAGTATGAACTGGAACTTTAACCTTCAATCTCATTCATCGAGTTCATGTGACACAAATAACAGCTTACTGTCAACAATGTTCATAGATTTTACTGCACTCCACGACCTCGAACAGTACAACAATCAATTAAACAGCAAAGGAAGGATTTTGGACTTGGTTCTCAGTGACAGTCCAGTCACCAAGCTAAATGCTATCGGTGATTCGCTTGTTCCGATCGACCCCCTGCACCCATCACTATCTTTCCACTTGTCTTTGAATACCGTTGATTCTTTGTCTCAAAACGAAAGTTATCGCTACTGTTTTCATAAAGCTGATTATGAAAATATTGTGTCGGATCTAAATTCGGTTTCTTGGGACAGCGAATTTGCAAGCTGTTCTGACGCAGATGAAATGGTCGCCAAATTCTACTACATTTTACACATTGTGATTCAAAAACATGTTCCTAAGTCAAAACCTAAATCTCGAAAATATCCTATATGGTTTTCGCACAAATTGATAAACGTTCTTAGAGAAAAGCTTAAGTATCGAAATAAACTCCGTAAGTTTAATAATAATCCTCTCGATCAATTGTCATTTGAATTACTCAAAAAACGCTCGGAACATCTCATATCGTCTTGTTATAGCAATTACATCGCGACACTTGAACAAAGCTTACGTGACAACCCAAAGCTCCTCTGGTCTTTTGTCAAGCATAAAAGAGTTAACGGTAGCCACTACCCAGCCCAAATGACCCATAATGATAAGACTGCTACTAGTGGTTTTGACATCTGTAATTTATTTGCAGACTGCTTCTCATCTGCTTTTAGAAACAAAAGTCGAATGCAACCCACCACGCCCTGCGAGAGTATACCCTCAACTACCAACAACTTCCTAGCAACTATTAAATTCAGAGATGATCATGTTCTAAAAGTGCTAAAAAGACTTGATACTACTAAAGGTGCAGGCTCAGATGGTATACCTTCTATCTTTGTGGCTAAATGCGCAACCGCTTTAGTTAAGCCCCTAACGATTATTTTCAACAAATCGCTTTCTACAGGATTGTTTCCGTCTGAGTGGAAAACTTCTTTGATCATCCCCTTATTCAAATCAGGTCGTAAAGAACTTATATCAAACTATAGACCAATATCAATTCTCTCTGTTTTTGCCAAAATCTTCGAGAAATTGTTGAATCCCATTTTGACCTGGCAATTTAAACAGTTAATCGATTCTCACCAACATGGATTTATGACTGGCAGGTCTACAGCTACTAACCTCACTTTGTTTATTGACAAAATTTCCCGTATTCTAGATGAACGTTCATCAGTAGACGCAATTTACACAGACTTTAGCAAGGCCTTCGACCGTGTAAATCACGATATTTTACTTCAGAAACTCAACACCTACGGTATTGAAGAACCCTTGCTGGGCTGGTTTCGGTCTTATCTGTCTGGCAGAACCTCTAGAGTAGTGGTAAACGGTTATTCATCTAACTCTTTCGCGATTGGATCTGGTGTACCTCAGGGCTCGCACTTGGCGCCTCTTTTATTCAACATATTTATTAATGACATAGGCAAATGTTTCGTGAATTCGGACTACGTACTGTTCGCGGACGATCTGAAGTTTTTCAGAGTTGTGGAATCGGCTACTGACGCTCAGCTTTTGCAAGCTGACCTATCTAATCTTACTGGTTGGTGCGAGAAAAATGATATGAACCTCAACGCTTCTAAATGTTCCTGCATGCAATTTTCTAGAAAAAAACATAATTTTAGTCACAATTACAGCATCAATAGCGATACTTTGACCAAAGCTGATACTGTTAAGGACCTTGGAGTGTGGTTAGATACTAAACTGAGAATGAACGTCCACATAGATAAAATATGCATCAAAGGTTTCCAAAGTCTAGGGTTTGTCATTCGAAATTGCAAAAATTTCAGGTCCCCAAAAACAAAACTTCTCTTATTCAACTCTTTGGTGCGTAGTGGATTGGAATATTGTAGTGTTGTCTGGAATCCATTTTATGATGTTTATAAAAAAAGACTCGAAAGAATTCAAAAGAGATTTTTGTGGCACCTTACCTACTCTTGTAATTTGGGCAAGTCTCTTGAGACGTATGCTGATAGGCTAAACCACTTTAATGTCTTGTCACTCATGGAGCGAAGACGCTTGCTCGATTTAATGTTTTTGTACAAGCTGGCGAATGGCATCCTCGATGCTCCCGAACTACTTGAAGCTCTCACCTTTTCAACGCCTTTAAAGCTTCCTCGCCTTTCAAGATACAACCTTCTGGTGAACTGCTCAAGTAAATCTAACCTCGGCCACCATGCACCGATAAACCGCTTCGTTAGGGAATTCAACAGTTTTTCAAAATGCAAAAACTTAGATCTCTTTAGGGATGGCATTCGCAAGTTTGGAAAATCACTCATTTAATTATTGATTTGTTCTCATTTTCTTTTAAAGTTCAATTTTTTATATTGTTCCAAATTTTAAATTCTGATGTCTTAAAATGTATTATTAATTAATTACCTGAGTGCTATCATGCTTTGTTACTTTATGTCGAATGTGGTCTTCACCTATAATTATAATAACATTAAGCTTGAACTGTACCTACTTATATCGTAAATTGTATTGTTGATGTATATTATGTTGGTGATCAATAAATAAATAAATAAAATAAAATAAAGACATTGAAAGAAACAAATTATGTACTCATGAGTTTGTTGTGAATTACTCTCGTGTTTTGTTAGATAATTGTCATTTGATGCTTATAGCTTTATAGAATTATCAGATATATTATAAAAATAGATACAAATTTACCGAATCATCTCTTTAGTTTTTATTAGTGGTCGAGCCGGCCTTTTAAACCGGACTGGGCGGACGCACATTTGTCCCACAAACCCATTTTTGCGTGGGAGAGATGTCCCTTAACCCGATACCGTTACTGCTCCTCTGTTACGACTCTTATTCACCTTAACCAATTTTATCAACACTATCTCCGTTCTATATTTTTTCAAAGTATCTGAATATCGGTAATAAACTACGTAATGGCATAGATAAATACGCTAATTTATCAATGATTATGGCAGACGGTTTAACACCTTTACAGTTATTTTCTTTTCGCTGTAAAGTTAGACCTAAGAACATTACCTACTCTTCATATTTATTACATCCTTATGCATAGAAAAAAATTAAGCTGTTCTGAAGGTCTAGCTAACACGGTTAGTAAGACCGCCAAAATAATTCCATCAGGGATTCCTAAGAGCGGTTCTAAACAAAATTTGAATCTAAATTATCATTCTTGTTATGATAATGAAACTTTTTATTGAATCTTTCGTTATAATATTTGGAAAACATATTATTATTTCGTACTTAGTACTATGAGGCCATAGAGAAGAACCAAGAAAGACAAATATACGCGTCAAAGTAATAACAAACATAATGCAATCTTACGAGATGCAAAGTTGAATCCAAATTGAATGTGTCGCGTTCGAACGGCCTAAAACCAAACACGACATACACTGTGTGTGACATACACGAAGGCGTCAATAGCAACTTACCCTTGACATTTATCAAAACCTATTCATGAAGTCATTACCTAGTTATTCGCCATACATACTTTTATAGGTAATGTATTTTCTTCTTATTTACCGTTGTGGTTTTCGACAAAAGTATCTTTAAATAAAGTAATATTCACGTAACACTAAAAACAGGGCTTTTTAAACCCTATAATGAAAACCTTTATACAATACTAGCTGATCTGGCCACACGTTGCTGTGTCGACTGCAGTGCCATCTACCGGGCTGATTTGTGCATCTAAACCATCCAGGGCGCCACCCAAACGCATACAAAAAAATTAATTCAAATCGGTCCAGCCGTTTAGGAGGAGTTCAGTGACATACACACGTACAGTAGAATTTTATATATAAAGATTATAATATGAGCTAAAAAATAATTACTAAATAAAAAACGCAATATATTGGTTGCTCAATTGTCTAAAATATCCCCGTTGAACAAAGTTAGATAAATTGAGCCGATAAACGCAGAAGTAAAGCAAAGGAGGAAGAACTTTGACAGGCTGAGGTCAGTCAGTAATGTTTCTTTTATTTAATTTTTAAATAACACACCGTTACCATGTTGGATATCACAATTAAAACAATAATAATAATATTTACATTCAGACCAATTAGTCTAGCTCAAATTAAGCACAGTATTGTGTCATGAATAGTAGGATAACGGAAAGACATACATGTAAGATACATAGATATTATATATTTAAAGAAATATACATATAAATACCCATGACTCAGGTACAATTGCTCGTATTCATAACACAAATATCTGCCCCTTCTGGTAGTTGAACCCAGGACCGTCAGTGCGAAAGGCAGGATCGCTTCCATTGCACCAAACGGTAGTCAGAGGTATTACTTTATTAGTCGTAGAAAATACGGAATGTTTTGTAACATAAAATTTATAGCACAATTAATGTCATATTTATTATTCGTTTCTGCGCCATGCAAACTGTTGGTATACATGTCACGATCATTATGGTTTACGCCATAACGTGGCACACATAGCCACATTTTGAACTAGCTAGTTTTAAGGTAGTAATTTTTGCTATTACATTGTATTCAGATATGTAAATATTCGGTTCATTATACGATAAAGCAACAATTAACCAAAAATGTATGGAACAATGAACCACTTGCGATCCTCACGGTTAATATAACATTGAAAAAACCCTTAATTTTCCGTTGAAATAAAATATTATTATTTAGGATTTAATGATGAGTATCGTTGATATATATAATGATATTTTTATTTTGATATATATTAATGATTTATATCAATAATTAATGTTACATATACACAAAGGAAATCTCGTTTTAACTCATATTTTACGTAACACTGTCGATAAATGAATCGTTTTGTTTCTACCAAAACGTTGAAGGAAATCTCTCAAACTCAGCTTCCGCACTTTACCTAAAATATAATATTAAAAGTAATAGACGTATTTTTTGTCTGTCGGTCGTTAAATTTCTTTATTTTAATATATTTATTTAAATCTAAAATGTGCAAAATATTTAGAAGACTTAGAAGATTTTTCGATGTATATATATATATATATATATATGTGTATGTATGTATGTGTGTGTGTGTGTATGTGTGTGTATATTATGAAATTTATCATAAATATCAGATATTTTCGAAGCTTGTTATTATTACTACACATCAACTTCAATGGCACTTTGCTATACATACAGGGAATTATTCACAAAATTAGTTGCATAGAAACTAATAGGAAGTACATATTTGAAACTCTTAATAATGACAGCTGCGGACATAAATTTAATTGCAAGTCTGACACAAGGTCTCCAAAAAACTATTAGTTTAAGTTTTAATTGGTGCTGATAATAAATCAAACAACTATGACGTAAAGAAAAATATTCACAGTGTATCTTATCCGACATTTAAAAGCATAAAACAGTGCCTAATGTCGTAATCAACTGTTCGTTATAAACAGAAATATTGCAAACACGAACCGAGTGTTACTTGCAATGCCTAAAAACAATACCCCATTAGCACAGAGCATGTAATTTTAAGGCTTTTTTACAAGTCCATCTATCCGTCAATGCGTCATCTGCATTTAGGTCACAAATATTATCTCGTTACAGACCTTTATATAACAAACCGAACGTTGTCGATTGCTTTATTACCGAGATCATAAAATCGGTAATCTTAAGTGTTAAATTAACTATTAGCCATAGAACTTGTAAATGTTCAATCAACAGCTCATTAACCCTTCAAAATTCCACACTCTATTTTCAACTTAAAGAGTAACTGACAGAATTCAATATGGATAGAGTTATTTAGATACTTTGTAATAGGGTCATATAATGTTGTCCATTACATTTTATACCTACTAACAGTGTTTCCACAGATATGCTCAAGCTCAAGCTTACTAGAATTTTACTATATTTTTTGTCTGATACTACGATACACCCTTAATTACCAGGAAGAAAATGAAAATGAGAATGACATGAATTTGAACAATTTGAACAAACAACCACCGTAGTGGTTTTCTAGATGGCCCGCATCTCCCATGAGGGAGTCTCCGAACCAGCATAAATTCACTACGGCGCTCTAGCCAGAAAGGGTGCACAGGGTGCCAAAGGGCGCCTCTAAGGGCTCGGACCTCGGCTTTGGTACGCCGTGTCGTGGGGGAGAGAAGCGCCTAGTTACGTGTCTGTAAGCGTGATTTAAAATTTAAAATAATTAAAATAAACAACACCGACATATTTGACAACTTCCCATTAAAATTAACTTATCAACTAATGCTTTTACAAATTATATTGAATTATTGAATTTAATTAGTTTGAATTACATTGAATTATATTAATGTGCAGTTACCTATAATAAAATAGATAAAAAAATAAAAAGATAAATTACATATTACAAATAGACAAAATAAACTTAAATTAACTTAAATTAAACGAAATAAACTTGAATTAGAAACAAAAACAATTTACATGGAATAAACAACATTATTTGGACAACTTTTGTTTCAAAGATGAGAGACTATCACTAAACAAATCAAGGTCCACATTTCTCTTACAAAGTTCGTTGTATGCACTACACATTCTTACAAGAGGCGAGTGGAGTCCGATATTCGTTCGACAGCATGGTATCTTTAAAATTGCAGTGATAGGCTTCCGTGGATAATTATAAGGCACTGACAAGCCGATTTTTTCCAACATACAATTGCAATCAATTTTATTATTGATTACACAGTGTAGAAGTACCATGTCTGCTTTTACACGTCGATTACGGAGAGACTGCATCCCAAAAAAGGCCAATCTATCGTCGTAGGGACATTTAGACGAAATACCAGAACTATGAAAAGCAAGATGTCTAGTAAACACGCGTTGCACTGATTCAATACGTTGCGAAGCAACAGCGTATTGTGGATTCCACGCTGGACTTGCAAATTCTAAGCGACTGCGAACCAATGCGTTGTAGAGCAATATCTTTGTACTTGGTGATTTGATAAACGATGTGTTACGTTTCATAAATCCTATCATCCGAGAAGACTTCTTTACAATGCTATCAATATGAGAATTAAAATTTAATTTACTGTCCTACAAAACACCAAGATCGCGAACTTCATCCACAGTTTCAAGAACTGTGGAATTCAACTTGTAACTGAATAACAGTGGATTTTTTTTTCTACTAAAATTTATATTGTTGCATTTTTTAACATTGAGAGTCATTCTATTATCTTTACACCATTGCCACAGTCTGTTCAAGTCATCCTGTATAAGTTTGCAATCAGCAACAGTCCGAACTCTGCTATACATTTTGAGATCATCCGCGAAAAGCATAAATTTGCAGTTTCTTATGACCAATCCAATGTCATTGATATATATGTTAAATAACAAAGGTCCTAGAATAGAACCTTGGGGAACACCGGAAGTTGCAAGAAAGTCTTTAGAACTAAAGCCATTAACACATACGGATTGTGATCTTTTCTCCAAGTATGATCTGAACCAGGCCAACAAGGAACCGTTTATGCCCATAATTTCTAACTTGTGAATAAGAATTGAATAGTTCACCTTGTCAAAAGCATTATTGAAGTCCGTGTAAATTACATTAACCTCACCACCACAGTCCAATTCTTTAGATAAATCAGATACAAAGCTAACCAGATTTGTCGTTACAGAACGTCCGGTACGAAAACCATGTTGATAATTCAAAATTTGGTGTTTCAAGTGCCCTGAAAGAAACGGCGCTATCAACGACTCAAAAACCCTTGCAAAACAAGACAAAATCGAAATTGGTCTATAGTTTTCCACACCAGCGATATCCCCTTTTTTGAATATTGGAACCACCCTAGCCTTCTTCCATTCATCGGGAAACACACCTGTTTGCAAAGAGTGATTAATTATAATGTACAAAGGTAAAGCAAGTGCTGAACTGCAACGTTTTATAAATATAGGGTGTATGTTATCAGGACCAGAACTTTTACTGACATTAATCTTACTTAACTTTTTATAAACCTGCCTTTCGGTGATAAAAATACTCCCCAAACCATCAGGACATTCAACATATGTACCATCAACCCCAACACAGTCGTCGTTAGTAAATACTGAGGAAAACTGAGCTGCGAATAAATTAGCCACACCTGGTCCAGTATCAGCCGCTGTGTCACTCATATACATAGAAGCAGGTAAAGAGGATTTATTATGTCGCTTCTCCTTAATATAAGACCAGAATGCCTTGGGAATATTTTTTATATTTATTTCAAGATTGCGCTTGTAATCTCTAAGATACTTGTCATGAAGCTTATGACAACGTTCACGAATAATATCGAACTCCACCTTATCTCTTGGGTTCCTATACTTACAGTACCTCTGATGTAGCTTATGTTTCGACATTGCGAGTGTACCAGGGGCAAATCGTGGCACCGCGAAGAAATTGGTTTTGGAGGGTCTGTAAGATATGGATATAAGAGGCCAGATCATGTGCAAAGCATTAATTATGTCACTTATGTCTAAGTGACATTTTACTACGTTTCCCTATGAGATAATAAAGCCTACCGAGAACAAACGCAGCGAGGTTTCGAACGACTTTGAGATAAGGTACAAACAATAGCATGTAGTCCAGAATGACTCCTAAGTTGAAGTAAGACCTGTTTTTTCCAAGGGGTGAATTGGTTAAAAAGATGAAGAGAAGTAGATATGCAGTGTTGGCGAGTAAAGAGGATAGCATCTCTTTTGTCGGGATTGACCTCTATACGCTATTTACGGAACCAATCGCCAAAAGTCGTAGCGGCTGATCGAAGTCTAGCTAGTTATGACATCTTTGATGTGTCTGTCGGAGGTATAGAGGGCGGTGTCATCCGCGAATAGGGCTAGCTCGACTTTAGAAGTCTTAGGGATGTCGCTGACGTAAAGCGCAAATAACAAAGGGTAAAGCACCGAGCCTTGAGGGACAGGGAGCATAGAGGATTCCATCGACGCGGAAACGAAAGGGTACGACTACTCAAATAGTCTCATAAGATATGCACGAGTCTGTCTGTCACTCTCAGTCGATGTAGCTTATAAATTAAGCCGTTGTACCAAACTTTGAAACGTCAAAAAAGAGGGCTCCGGTGGAGATTGATTTACGGGAGAGGTCCCTATAATGTAGGATGTGCTCCGTTAGGCGTTGCACTTGGTGAGTGCACGAGTATTTTTGGTGGAACCCAACGACTTGAGGATACTGATGGGACGATAACCAAAGGGTCTGCCAACAGTCTCCTTCTATTCTGTGGGACAGACGCCATTCGCCAGCGAGGCGTTGAAAATAGCGGTCAAAAGGCAAAGGAGTCGGGCAGGTAAGATCTTAAGGACCTTGTTGGAAATGGCGTCTGAGCAAGGGGTGCTACGGGGGCGAAGATCTTTGATTAAGGATTGCTTATCTACAGTGACCGGTTCGAGGGCAGTAGTGTGTGGGTTCGTTGGAAGTCTTTCGACTTCATCATCGATTAATTGAATATGATTAGGAGCAACGGGAAGAGTGCTGGGCGAGAACAGGGCTTCTAGGCTGTCGGCTAGGCATTCGAGCTTTTCATCATCCTCAAACGCGAGGGACTTGATAATCAGGCAAGTTTCCAGTAGGAAATATGAGAGGGCGAAATATCACTAAAAAGAGAGTCCCACTGCAACTCCCGCAGTTCTTTTATGTGTATGTTAAATATGTGTTAACATAACTACTGATGCTGATCAGCTGAAGCTGATGGATCAGCTTCAATGGCGCAATGTCTGTTACGCCATAACTTCCCAAGTTCTTAACCGATTTTAATAGTTTTTGTGTGAAATCAAATCAACAGGTTTAGGACCAGATGGTGACGGAGCCTAAAATTTTGAAATTCGCAAAAATTCCTATCAAACCAAAAAAACTTTTTTTTTAGTTATTACGCTCCGCTCCAAAATATGGTGCTAGCGAAGCTTTATGCTTAGCGACTGCATCGCCTAGTAATTATGGTTCTTAACTAATAATAGTCCATAATGGCTTCGACGGACGCTCCTTTGTCTTGGACATAGTTATAACCCACCAGTGATGTATAAGATACCCTATACAAAGTATCTGAAATACAAGATGCAAGATACTTTAAAATAAAAGCATTTCAGATACCAGATACAAATAATTTTCTAAAAAGGTATCTGAAATACTAGATACAAAATACCTATCTTTCAAATACTTTTTAAAAATAAAATTCTTTTGTAAGAAAACAACATTTAATTGAATTTAAGTTTATTTGTTCGAGAAAAAAATGTTCGAATAGATCGCGTTGATAACAAGGATCAGGCAAATGTGACAAGACAAAATATGAAGGTAATTAAAATTAAGACTTTTTATGTTTTAATTGAGATTTGAGTAAAACTAATTCTTCCTTCGATGAGGCCAGGAGAAGGTTCGCTCTACAGGGGCAGAGCTGGGGCAAACAGGTGTTATATTTTAGAAATATTTTTTTTATTGTAGGATAAGAATTTAACGAAACGAGCTAACCCAGAAGGTGCCTATTCACCCTGGCTTTGAAAATGAACGGGTTATAAGTTCTCGGACATACAGACGCAGGGAGGGAGTTCCACTCCTTTGCTATGCGCATTATAAAGGATGTTGAAAAGCGTTTGGTGCGACAGGTAGGAATAGCAACCAAGAAAGGGTAGCCTGCAGTGCGTCTGGATGTCCGATGGAAAAAAGGAGATGGCGGTATGAGCAAATTCAGCTCTTGGGCACACTCTCCAAAGTGCAGTCTGTAGAACACCGACAAACAGGCAACTTTGCGGCAATGAGCTAAGGTGTGAAGCTTGCTCTTCATCAATTTGCTGTCACCGATGAGCTTCTCAGCTCTAAACTGAATCGTGTCCAGTGCAGCAAGTTGGTATTTTGCTAAGCCATCCAAAAGGTGGCTGCAATATTCCAAGCTTTATAAAGAGTTAAAAGCTGTCCCGCCCGAAGTGAAATATGGCTTGACCTTATTTAGGACGCCCAGCTTTTTGGTTGCAATTTAACCTTTCGATTCGATGTCGGCGCCGAAGTTGAGGTCTGAAGACAACTCCATGCCAAGAAGCTCGAGGCCGTCGGTCACAGGTACAGATGTACCTCGGAAAGTAGGAGTGAGGTGGAAGGAACTCCTTTTTGCCGTGAAAAGATATGCTTGTGTTTTGGAGGCGGAGGTATATTCGCTCAAACATAGCCTCTCTCATCAACATCACGTCGACACAGCTGGCTTTTGCGCTGTCATCTGCACACCCAACAATTTCTGGTATTAACAAGTCATTGATGTGTAGCAGGAAAAGCGTCGCAGAAAGAACAGACCCCTAAGGAACTCCGGTATCAATAGCCACTGAGTCAGAGGAGCAGCCATCGACAACTACTCTGATCGATCATTCAATCATGAAATGGGCTATTCAACTGCAAAAGTCAGCGGTTTTACTGAAACCTCCTCGTGGCCTTCTTGAGAGAGCCCGAAAAGACACCTTTCATCCTGTTTTGTTACACTTGCCAACACTCATGCATATTCAGAAACACTCGGTGGTTAATTACACGCAATTATTACACACTAATATCCACCACAACACAAAATTTAACAAGAAAACCAAAACCATTGAAGTGACGCTTCGCGCTTCTGCCAAAAAGTCCAATATCGACTATTTAAATAAACGATGCACTGCGTTCAGTTGCATTCGGAAAGAAAACTGCGAATTTATTTATTTTAGTATATTTTAATACTTTATTTTAGTAAAAGTATCTTAGGCAACAAAGTATCTTCAAAATACTAAGATACCAGGAAAATGTATCTAAATATAAGATACAAAATACAAAATTTACATCACTGAACCCAACCATACAATGCTTACATTTAAATTAATTTTTGCTCTAACAAATATATTTTCTGATTTTATAATTTTTAAGTTGTAAATTAATAAATTTTAATTTAATGTTCTTTTTGTTTATTTAATATATTAAAGATATGCAACGCTATTTAAACTTGCGTTGAGGTTAAATAAATTCAATAATTTAAACTCTTTAGTATACTTACTTTATTGATTTATTATTTCTTCTAATCATTATCTTATCTCTTATGTATTTTGGACTTAAAAATAGTTAACAAATAGATTTTTATTTAACGTACCTACCCAACAAGTCTTACATCACATTAGATTGTTAAGAATATAGAACCTACGTTTTTAAATTTTGTACTTAAATTGCAATAATAATTTTATAATAAAATATGGAACATATATATGTGTTTGTGTTTTATCCAAATTTCAACAGTAAATGGATTTTTTAATAATATTAAGTTCTAGATCTGTTTACTATTATTATCCATACTCTTTTCATTAATAGTAAGGATCTGCTTGAATACCTATTTAATACACTCATAAATAAGGTAGAGAGGTTAAATCGCAAAAAATCTGCTTTCAATATAATAAGAGAACAATAAAAACTGCTCTCAATGCCCTTTAATTGCTGAAGTGTATGCGTTACTTTTTAATTCCAACCTGATGCCATAAAAGATACTCGAATAAAAATAAAAAAGTATCTCACTGAACGGAAGCGTGAGCTATGCAAGTGGAAAACGCGCAAGGTCGTCCGACCACTGCACACAGTGGAATACACCGACAGGAGATTAACTTTGAACCAATTATTAACCACGTAAGAGGTAATATATAAGAAAACAGAGGTAATGTATATTATTTCTTCTGTATACCGAGGACAGATTTATTATTTTATTTTATTTAGACAACCAACAAGACATACATCTTACAAGTTAATGTTACATTTTTACGGTAGCATCAATACGTTGCTGCCTTACTTAAATGCTGCTAGTAAAGAGCTTCGAAAGTTAATACTAAAATAATAAACTTTAATTTTAAATAAATTTAAGTTATTCCAAACAAGTCATCATAAAGAAAATAATATATAAGCTAGGCCTAGCCTGTATTGTAAGAAGGCCCTGGGCCTTCTTTCTGTCTCATTTTTTTTAACACATTTTAATTTTAAACAATAAGGCATACCTATACGAATTCACGATTTATATTGTTGCATGTAGCTCGTGAAAACAAATATAGCATAGTTGGTTTACTGGCTTTCATTTGACAAGCTGCTAACATGACTCGATGCGGTATTACATATTAACCTCGACGAACGAAAGTCTCAATAAAAACTATATCCATTACACTTTCCGCTCATACGCTTTTAGCATTCGTTACAATAAAGAAGTAAATGTATTTATATCAACATTAAAATATGTTGATTTTAGTTTCAATTTCTGATATAATAAGGTTACTATTCGGAGCACAATTTTTGTTCTTTTTAATACGTGATCGCATGAAGTATTTTGCATACCTATTTATTAAAGTTGCTTTATTTCACATCTAATTTAAATTAGGAACTTCACCTTGAAACTTGTATTATCATAATCAGAAATTACATTACTTATTTATAAAATATACTTCTCCAGTAAAGAAATATATTTTGTAATTAGAAAAATAGATTTAAGCGTTTCCTCTATGTCATCCCGTCGTCGTTTAGGATTTAAGTCCAAAGAGGTAAAACCTCCTTCATCCCGCCCATAGCTGCAGATCGCCCGTCTGCCTTGTCCTTGAATTAGTGTGTTATACAACCTAGCTCATTATAATCCTACATAATATTTTAAACTATTTATTTTTTAAAAAGACCATAACTATAAAGTGGTACGTAAAGCGTACTTAATGCTAAATTCATACTCTCCCAGTGAACCTTTGGAAAAACGAAACAAAAGCAGTATTTCTTATAAGTAAAATTATATATCTCAAAAATCAAGTTCATTAATATTCTTATGTAATTTTCTTTAACTACAATATAATGTAATATCAAAATAGTACCTGAAATTCAATAATTAAAAAAAAACTGGATTATATTTAATTATATAAGTGATATTTCATGTACAATTTCATTGTCTTTTCAAATTTTCTCAATCAAAAATAACAGTATTATTAACATTAATGAGTTTAATTGAATTTATAGTGATTTCACGTTGTCTGTTTATTAATTTGTATTTTTTAGAATCTCATATTTAATTGATATCATCCTCGTTGTATTTTTCTTACTGTTGTAAACTCTAAGTCAAGGCGTAAGTTTCGAGATAAGAATTAAGGAGCTTTTTGCTGAGTTTTCTTGAAATTAATTTCACGCTTCAAATTGATTTCTTTGAAAAACTTATGCTACATAGATAAAGGTCATACTTCAGACAGAAGAATGTATGTATTTATTTAACACACGGAGAACGCGAACCAGTTTACAGAAGGCATACAAATGAGTTGGCTGTTGATATTGATCAGACTCATTTATTTAGTTTTGGTTAAAGGTCACTGTTAATTCATATATAGAAAGTCACCCAAGCGTATAATACCACCTGGTACATATTGAAATACATAACATTTAAATGCAGTCAAAGTCATACCAATTTACCCAATAATATATATTATCCCCAATTGATATTAAACTTAAACATCAACATATAAGGTTTTATTTCAACCGAGAAATTTTAACGTTTTCTTGCAGGTTTATGAGCCATCAACTGTCATGTCTGCCATCAACTAGGTTGCGATGACTGTAACAACGGTCCTTAGGTCCTCGACCGCTGCCAGTGATTTTTGGATACCTTTCATTCTTTACGAAGCACTCTCATCCTTTTTTTAACACAAAGGAAAATTCCTTGCCGTCGTCGAGTGAGTGAAGGGGATATGCGGGACTCTCCTCTGCACGCCTACCCCGAATATTTTAATTGGAGCAATTTTAAGAATATCGAAAATGGTGTCTACTAACTTTTTAGACTTATGTATCTTTCTTAAGTATATTAAAAAAACAGAATCAGAAACAGAGGATATATGTTTTTTAAATATGCAAATTTTAGTATCGCTAGACCTTAACGCCATGAAAATACGGTCTTCACTTAAAATCTTAACTCAAATGCGATAGGAACATTTGCACATATTGCAACTTACACCCAGCCTTATCTCAGTTTTCTTATTACAAAGTATTTGAAGCTTTTAAACAATGAATAATTTAAATTTTTATGATAAATTATTATAATAGAAAAATACTAGAAAAAATCGACTCGGGTCACAAGTGAATCTCAGGCGGGAATCGAACCCGCAACCTTTGGAAATCCGGTCCAATGCTCTCCCAATTGAGCTACCGAGCCTTGCGAACACTCGTCGAAATTTTCTAGTACATTCCTGATTTTACGCTGTAGGCCAGCGTTGTTTTATCAATGAGAGGAACATCCTCTCGTATTCGAAAGAAACATTTTTACAAATGTTTGGTCAATCGATTAAGATGAAACAGCCATGTTAGATAATTTTTTATATATTTTATGCATTTTCAATGCGATCTTATAAGATAAATTATTATAATAGAAAAATACTAGAAAAAATCGACTCGGGTCACAAGTGAATCTCAGGCGGGATTATATCATAATCGTAATCCTCCTATTAATGTCTTACTCCTGAGCCACAAGGTCTTCCTATCGATGAAAACACCATAGAGAATGAACCACAAGTCACCACATACGTACACCTAGTTTATTCTGCACTAATGACTGCAGATGTTGCTGGAACAAACTGTTTAATATGTCTTCCCATACTGGACAGTGCATGAGATACCTATTTTAATAAAACTACTTTTTAACGGATACTTGCGTATACTTTTTATTTAATCCTGACGTTTCGACTTCTTTACAGGAGACGTCGTCATACATTTCATACAGCTAGAAACGTAAACTTAAAATATTGTGAAGGTGTACACATGTATGATGACCAATAACCTCAGTCATCCTATGATCACAGCTCCATTAAAGAATCGAAACGTGAGGTTCAAATATAAAGTATGAGTCAGTATTCGTTAAAAAGTTGTTTTATTTAAATGTGTAAAGTACGGAAGTGTATGAACTAAATACGAGATACCTATTTTACGGTACAGTCATCGATACGATGTCCAGCCCTCCCAAAAGCTGTGAACACCTTAACGGGTACACTAATGGCCGTAGAAAAATCTATTTATGTACTTAAATTTTATTCTTTGTAGCACAGAAAAGAAAACTTATCGACTTTATACCACGAAGCCTTCTTTAAACAAATATAATAAATATTAACATATACTACGCTTACGCTGTGATGGAAAAGTGTAGTGCAAAATAAAGAGAATAATAAATTAAAATTCTAAACATGAACATTCCTCAATAAAAAAAATATGACATAGAGACTTAATGTGTCTAGAAGTAGGGAAAGGTCGACCTAGTTGTACAAATCTACATTCTCAAGCGGCTTGTATTCTTAAGAAAGGTCAGGTCAAGAGTAATAAAGAATAAACAAGCTTGTTTAAAAAAAATTGCTGGAATTGAAACGATGAAAGCAAATACGCACACTTTTGGACTGGGGTCGGAACCTATTTTATGATGAACCCATGGTGCATCAAAAAATAAATCTTAAAGTCTTCTCTTTGTGATTACTACATTGATATTACAAATAATGTTGTGTTAGAGTAGCAATGAATAGTCATTATTTCCCGTTTATTAGCAATAGTAGCGATCCTGCCTCTCGCATATATAGTCCTGAGTTCAAATCCTCGAAGGGGTAGAAGTTTGTGTGATGAATACGGACATTTATACCTGAGTCATGGGCATTTGTATAAATTGCTTTAAATATTATATAACTATGTATAATAATAATACATAATACATATATATCCTTTAACCTAGTATCCATATCACAAGGTTTATAGTGCCTACTTTGAGCTGTAAATGGCGTAAAACACATTGACATTGGAATAAATATTATTATTTTTAAATATCTTGGACAGTTTTTTTGTCCAGCCCTCACGAACATTGTCGTTTAACATTATAAAGGCGTTGTCATTGAGAGCAAACATTCGTAGATTTATGACCTTTTTCGCGTCTTTTTAATCAAGCAGTTTTGAATAAATCAAAAAGCTTAACTAAGCATACTCAAAAAGCTTACGAAAGATGACTGTCTTAATTGCTTCTACGCAACTGTGGAGAAAATGCTTTCTTGGTGCTCAGAGTGCTTAGGAGTATTAATATCATTCTGGACATGGGGACAAGAAACTAAACTTCTCGCATCTCAAAGGTTAGGCAAGGGTAGGATACCAAAATAACTTACATTAATAATTACCTATTATAACAAATATATTATTACTTAGACTATCAACTATGAGTTACAATAATTACTGTAACAAATAAAAACAACTGTTTTATTTATTTCTATATATTGTTATCTATGTTTTTATAATAAAATAATAAAAAAGATTGACAATCATGTATTAGCAATTCCAAGATTGAATAATCGTCGCCTTGTACCATTTCTTCATTTAAATAGTGGTCGATATCAATCGACAGATGTATGGGCGCTCAAGGCAAGATCTCGCACAGCCTGCAACTTATTCCTTGATGATATTAATATGTATGTCTTTATCAGATGAAATAAATCAAAGAGCACGCAGAAGAAACAACTGATGATTTAAGTTATTAGTAGTTTAATTTATTTAAGTAAATATGCTACAAATCATAATTTAACGTGTGCCAGGCAATATATTACTTGTTATAGTGTTTTTTAACAATATTGTTTTATAATGACATTCAAACAGTGTATTTATTAAAAATGATACGCCAAAAATGTTTGTAGCAAGCAATAAACTATAAACATTAATATCGAACTTTGCTTAAATCTATAATCTAAGATCGCAGTGGTTTGTGTGTTTGTCTGTCCGCTCTTTTTCCATTGTATCAATAACGTTACCTTAGCAACGCGTTAACCGCAAGTAGTTCGTCTACCGGACGCTAGATGGCGCTAACGGAAAATATTTAATAATAGAAAAAAATTTAAGAATTTTCTCCACCCGTGCGAATCCGGGACGGGCCGCTAGTACCTTTGAATTATTTATCGTTAATTAGAACGACAAAACTTAAATCCATAGTAATAAAAAGTTTTATTATTTTCACGCAACAAATGCACTAGTGAGAATGATTGGAAAAGGCAAGGTTAACGTGAGCTCCAATACCAAAAGTTTATTTTTACAAAAAAGTATTACAGTTTATTGTGCACACTTTATTTTACGACCAATTCAATTTCTTATGAAAGTAAATAAATAATAAAAGTAATTTTTGATATCGCCATTTCTTACATCTTATTTACTTTTGGGCCTTGATAAGCCCATCACTATTCAAGACCTTCATTACAAGCTCATCATTCTGAAAGAATTAATGTTCGTTTCACTAAACGACAGAACACCAACATTTAATTTCATCCGACACGAAACAACCGAATAATTACTGGAGATAAAAAATAAACGGCAATCTGTTATCCTGAGACATGTAAACGCAGCAGGGGTTTCCATAATAACCATGTTTGTTTCTTCTTGCCCAATTGATTATTTTGGAAAGGGCCTTGAGATCTCAAAGTAGTCATCTTTATCACTTTAAAGATATATTTCGAAGACCAAGCTGACAACGTGTAATCACATTGTTTTACTGGATATTGTGTACAACATCTTATCAGTAGAACCAGTATGGCTATATGCAAAATATTTTCGCTTTCAAAAACTACTGTTGTGATGGAGTTGAAATTAACTAAGAAAAATAAAAGATACCTTTATATAGAAATTGTTGATCGATTACTATATTGAAATCAAAACTCGATAAAAAAAATATTTATTATCTTAAACGGCACTTGGAGAAAAGCATTAGGAGGGTTCCTACAAAATTACACTTTTCCAATCAATAATTAATGCGGCCAATTCACTTTTTACGGTTTGCTGGTTTGCCTTTATAGAGCAACAAAATCTGGTTGTATGAGCCTTTGTATATAGATACTGACTCGTCAAATTGTATGTATTTTATAACAAAACTGAACAAAATAATAATATACGGTACAGCGCAGTTGACTGCGCGCAAGGTAACAAAAGTAAAAAGTGAACAATGATTCTTAATAACTTTATTTCACGATTCCAAGTGATGGCATATACTTATTATTTCACTTAAGAGTACTCTCGTACGCAACAAAAAGTCTTCGCTAATGCATATTCTCTATACGAGTATTCGTAATAATTTATAATAAAAATTAGGCGTGTTGTAAACAATAAAATGAGAATTATAGTTCTTGGCCTCAGCTGTATTTATTTATAGAATGGCAAGAATGTAGTTGGGTCGTTCTTCTTTTTTACCGACAATGGTCTGTCCTTCGTCTTATTATGGCATCTCGTTGGAGAATTGATATTTAAGGTTTTTTAATTCGGTTCGAATAAACGTCCATATTTTTCGTATCTAATAATATTATGTAATTTTTCATTTTCTCCAACCAACATATTTTTTCGTTTGTTTTCCGTTGAATACTGTGACAGAGTGGTAAGCCGAAATGTGGTCTCCACAGAAAAAGGCCACTCTGTCACATATTTTTTTTTAAAAACCAACATTAAAGAAGAATTAATATTTGCCGCAAAGGAAACTTTAATTAATCCTAATGACAACACAGATGCAATTTCTTCTAAATTCCACACAGAAACCACAATTATGGATAGTTCAAAAACCAAAAAAATAGAAAAACGTCGTTTCATTGTCGGTAAAAAAGAAGAACGACCCAGTTGTCTTTTATTTGTTTCTTAATCTATGATTTTTATACAATGTGTCCCGTCACCAGTGTCGGAGCCTTTAATGGTGTTAAAAGTGGCATTTTTTATCGACAAATTGCCCCTCAAATTTGGTTTTTCTCAAAAAGCCAATAATTAAAAAATACACAAAAAATAATCTATTTGTTTTTCTTTAACTATTTTTTATTCCATGGCAATTGCAACATGATGACTGTGCAACTGTTGTCTACATGTTTAGCTATCAAATGACACCTTTTTAATGTTGATAGGACATTTACATGAATAGTGGTGGTCGAATTAGTATGAGAGCCCAGGTCTTGGTTACCAAGAAAACAAAATGGCGGCCGTAAGAGAAAAACAAAATTTGAGCGGCAATTTGCCGATAAAAAATGCCATATTTTACACCATTAAAGGCTCCGACACTGGTGACGGGACACATAGTATAAGTAATTAAAAGTTGACTAAATCAGCTTAGCAATAAGGTCATAATTACTAACCAAATAAGTATAATTATATATATTTTTTGCATTTAAAATGATAAATTATTTTAATAGAATTTTAATAGACGATAAGTACCTAGTCAGAGATCGCGGTGGCGTGTCAAATAATATGATACAGTTTCGCGTTCATACTTTTCGCATTTATTATTTACACTGATTATTTATTGCAATGTGATGATCGTAAATATTGGTTTAATACTGATATGATAAAACAATAAGTGTTTTATGTGATAGTTAAGTATTTCTTTGGATTTGTTTTGAAGTTGATCTGCTCGCATTTTATGTTTCAACAATAATTATTAAATTATCCTCACGCAATATTGTTGAAAAATAAAATGCCAGCAGATCAACTTCAAAACAAATCCAAAGAAGTTCTTAAGTATCACATAAATCACTTATTGTTTTATCATATCACTGTTAAACAAAAATTTACGATCATTACATTGCAATACATTATATTCAGTGTAAATAATAAATGCAAAAAGTATAAAAGCGAAACTGTATCACAATATGTGACACGCCACCGCGATCTCTGACTACTTATTATCTACACACGTTCCCTGTTATGTTAAACAGAGATCACTTCATATCTTTTTTTGTTGTTCTTCAATGTATTTGTAAGGAAAGTGCTAATGCAGTAATAAGTTGACCTCTGTCATATTTATGTTCCATTATTTACAGTTCTCAGTTAAATTATTTTAATTACTGGAATAAAGAGGCTTTATTTGTTAATTAAAACATAAGGTATCTGAGTAAGTATTCGGTTGAAGTAACATGAATGTTTATTCATGTTAACTCAAATAGTTTATAATAATTATTATTCTTAATTTTCTTACATTCACACTACTTCGCCTAGCCCAAAGTAAACACTGTAAAGCTTGTGTTATGGATACTAGGGTAACAGATAGACATACATATGTAATATTCATAGAAATATATTTAAATACCCATGACTCACGTACAAATGCTGGTATTCATGACACAAATATCTGCTTCTTCCGGTACTCAAACCCAAGACCTTCAGCGCCTGTCCTTATCCTGTAAGTTCAAAAAAAGCAAACAGCTAATATTTATCATTTAAGTATATAATTTCGATGAGAGATGAGCTCAATGGCGCAGTAGTTATGATTGCGGAAGTTAAAGAAATTTCGCAAGGACTTTTATTAATAAAAGGACCCATTTAATGATGATTCATTAGTTTATTACATCAATATTTTTTCAATATTTAAGATAAATTCAAGATAAGATCACATTAATTGTTTAGAAACCAAGTAGCTAAAGCACTTATGTTATGAAAAAAAATGGAAACAACGACGGTGCTACAACACCCAGACCCGTGCCAATATATAAAAATTCGTTTTTTTTTTCATTAACCCGGCCGGTGAAGGAACCCGGGACCTCGGAGTGGTGTTAGCATGAAAACCGGTATACAAACCACTTGACCAAAGAGGTCGTCAAATTATTTCTAACTACTCTGTGCAACAAAAGGCACGTTAATACGTTGGTCCTGGCTAATCGTTCCTCCTCCTCCTTGCTACGTATTCCTCAATATTGAGGGTCGTGACCTCCCTTCTGCATCACTTTCATTGTACAATATTTCTCCATATCGCGGTGTGGAGGGCGTTGTAAACTGTAGAGCCGGTACGAATTTGGAGAGACCATTGCATTGGACTTCGTTCTCTATAAAATATTCAGCATATTTTGAGGAGTTATTGAGAATATTAATAAATTTGGGAAGACGAGAAATGGCACTGATATTCGGCTAAGAAGCAATTGGAAAGATTAAATCGGTCTTTCAAAGGCTTGGTTACTGAAGTTCGAGTCCCGCCTGACCCCTTAGACAATTTAAACATTTCTAATAAAAATGTAACTGAAAAAAAAAATATTTTAAAAACTCGTTTCACATCTTGTCAATTGGTTAGACAAAACAATTCCTATAGTCAATTCTTTAACCATAACAATTACTTTAATAATCTTTTAGCTTAAACATATGGTCAAAAATAATAAATTACATTTTGTACTCCATTGCATTCTAAAAAATTGTTACAGTTATTTACAAAGGATTAGAAGTGTCATTGATCGCGTGTCTATCTGTGGGTTCAAGACTAATCGATCCCTTGTCTAAAAGTAGTCTTTTTCAATTAAGTTAATTAACTTATATCTAATAATCAATGAACCATAAAATCTACAAAAAAAACTAATAATCTACGACAACTTGTTAAGTAAAAATCTAACTTTTTGTATCTAATAAGAGACAATAACGGTTTAATATGTGTACAATCGTCGAGTCTTAGAGAATATAAAATCGTCGAGAATATAAAATTATTAACAAATTAAATCTTTGCAATTAGCTTACCACTTATGAACGTGTTAATAATAAATGCTATAAAAATGTAAAGAAACCCTATCTATATTTGTAATCACAAGTTAAATTGCCATGAGAAAGTTATGACGCGTTGATGTCTTTTGTACGGTGATTTAATTATTTCGTTTCTTATACACCAAAGAAAAGAGGAAGTACTCCAAATGGCACTTATTTATTTTTTGTTATATTTGACGAGATAAATATAGCCCATTTATGTATATCAGCACAAAAAAAAACAATTTACTAAAATCAAAATATTAATTTCGCCCATACCGCTACCATAATTTTCTGTGTAAGTTTACTGTTTTTTTTCTATATAAAGGTCACCAAAAATTATTATCGAAACTAAATATTTTTAATTTAATGTTTACTTTTCGGACTCCGTGACATTTTTTTATGTTTTCTTATAAATATTATAAGCAGTATTAAAAACCAATTTTATATTTACTCATACAATAAATTCATACAATATATGGGCCGCCCTGTCAGTACAGTATGATACATGGTTTAATTTGAAAGTTTCAAAGATATGTGAGTTGGTATATAGTCCACTTCATCATTACCAATTGTAGTTGAAAATTATTAATCTTTTTTATATAAATAATAAAGAATTAATTTTATCCTAGGCCAAGTTACTCAAATTCATTTGATATGTAACCCCTAAACTATACAAAATAATATATTATATTATTTTTTAAAAACCTTAAACATATAGAAGTAAAAACAAAAACATAAGCAAGGAACAAGACACTTTTTTTTTATTTTACAATAACATGGCGGGTATTTATCGTTAAACTTTATACCGGCAATACACATTACGACATTTCTTTCCCTTTCATAGCTCTAGGTCACGTTCACGCTGAGAAATCACACGTCACGTCTTGTCTTTATTGACACAATTATTTTTCGTTACGACTCAACCCCATTGTTCAATTATTATAATTATTATTCGAATTTATACAAATATAACTGAATAACATTAGACTGTATACTCTTTTTATCCGCGAAAAAATTTGAATGGGTTTATTTTTATACGAGACCTTTCCTAGAAAATAATATGTAGTTATTGGAATTATTGATCATTCAATCGCCAACTTTCCATTAAATAAACACATCTGGGTATTCCATGAAACACACGCAATTTATTGTTACGTACGCTTAAATTTGTACCAAAAAATATTAAATAATAATAAAAAATCAATAAAAATGAGTTCAGATCATCTACTCTTAATACAAAAAGCAGGAGATAATACACTTTTAAAATAGGATTTACCGCTTAATCGATCACTATGTGTAAATATCTCCTTTGAAACACGATATGTGGGGTAGTGAATCTAATGCAACTTCCTTGTCTCACCCTACAATCCAATTCATATGCATCTGAAATATGCATATATGTACTTTTAATATATGTATGTACTTTTAACTCTATTGCTCCAATACCTAAGAAAAAACACTACTTCTATTCGTGTCGTGGCAGTTTTTCTAGCTTTTCCTACAGCACATTATAGAAAATAAGTTCAAATGACGTATATCAGTGTCCTTCTTATCGGTGCACTGTATGATACTATGCTCAAGGCACAGTATAGCTACCTCTGTCGATAGATTGGGCTGGAACCCAAATGGAGCATCGTGTTTTGAACGTACTTTCTCAGAGGCTGGTCGAGTAAGCTGTCGAACGCCTTTGCTAGACAGTATCTAGCAGCCCCCGTTCCGTTCTTAAGTGTAGGCACAACTACCGTTCTCACCATATCTTTAAGCAGATAAGCATTACTAACACAAAAGTTAAAAAACATAGCCATCACTCTAAGAATATGAATCCCAGCTCACTACAGATGTATGATCATGAACCAAGCAATTTTAAATGGGTCATCTTGTAAATTACTGTGTTAATTTCTCTATTAGTAAATTTGGATTCGAGCGGTCGTGCCGCGTCGACCATCCCAACGCTAGCAACGCCAATCCAACGATAAAGAACCCAACGGTGATTTTACTAGTAAAAGTTTATTAAAAAAGTTGGCTATGTCTCTCGGCCCGTGCACTGTCCCTACGTTTACATAAAAGCTTTGCGCCTCTTCTTTAGTCTGTCTCAAAATATCCCAACTTTCTTCGATGTATTCAATAAAGTAATTTTTTTCCTCTCAACCTCTTCTTAAGTTAATTTATTTTGAAATTTGTAATGGAAATTGTATTTTTATTTTATTTTCTATTTGTATATCTTAACTAAAGCGGTGTTGGTGGTAAATGTAGTGATACTGTCAAAATACACAAATACTATCATTGTAATACTCACCTACATATCACAAATAAAGATTCTGATTCTGATGAGTTTGCAATTTCTTTGGTTTATTTTGAACTTCTAATAACACAAAATACAAATCCTGTTTGTCGTGGTGAATTCACAAGTAATATTGACTGTGTTTTATTTGATTTGCTGATTTTAATCAATAATTTCATTGTCAGCTTTGTCTAATTGACTAATAATGGATGCATTACCTTTATTTACTTCACGTTTAAAGTCTATGTATGAACCCATGAGTATGCGAATCTACGATATCGAACAGATCATTTATAATGATTTAGGTTATTTTTAAGCAACCCATACTAGAAAGTGGAGCCGCTGCAAATTTCTCCCTAAAGACGGGTAGCTCTAGAGCCCTCTGATAAACGGGGAAAGCCCAGGTACATACTAGGCATCCCCCAAACATGTAAGATCTGTGCAATACCATACGGTAATCAACCAACCCGCCGCGGCTCAACTCCACTATGGGCAGGATATCTCCGTCCGACTACTTCCTAACAAAAATACTTAGTCAACATCACGACTTTCTATGATAGCACTTATCAAGCTGAGACAAGTCGTAAATTTATCAGTTTTAATAAAGTTTCTGAGATGCGTTGGCAAGTGTACAGAAAAAACCAACAAACAACCTTCAAAAATTCATTTGTCTGTCTCACCGTGTGCGAACTAGCATTGTCGTGGTGCAAGATGAAACGGCATTTACGGTTATTTTAACATAGTTTTTTTATAATTTTTATATATTTTTTATGCATTTTCAATGCGATCTTATAAGATAAATTATTATAATAGAAAAATACTAGAAAAAATCGACTCGGGTCACAAGTGAATTCTCAGGCGGGAATCGAACCCGCAACCTTTGGAAATCCGGTCCAATGCTCTCCCAATTGAGCTACCGAGCCTTGCGAACACTCGTCGAAATTTTCTAGTACCTTCCCGATTTTACGCTGTAGGCCAGCGTTGTTTCATCAATGAGAGGAACATCCTCTCGTATTCGAAAGAAACATTTTTACAAATGTTTGGTCAATCGATTAAGATGAAACAGCCATGTTAGATTCTATTATAATAATTTATCTTATAGTTTTTTTTATAACTTCCGGCATACAAATGCTGCAAGTCAATATTTACAGTATAGTCAGAACCAATACTACGTGTACCCCATAGAACTTCGCCACCTATAATTATTTTCTTACCGCTGATCGGTTGTTTGCTGTCAATGTAACATAGCTTATCAGTATATACATGTTATTAATTTTAATTGTATAACGATTTCCCAACGCAACAAAATCCACCTATCCAGATTTATCAAAAGAAGAAACAACTATCCTCTAAAAGGCACATTGCACTAAGAAGTAGATAGTACGGAATGGTGGACGGGCGACTACACGCAATTCGTTACTGCTTACAATGGTCTTCAAGCATAGTACTTTATGGCCAAAAGCGATTTAAAACCAAGTGAGGCCGTGCTGAGCTGTTATGTTACACTTAAAATCATAGAAAGTTACACTATTAAACTAAAATGGAACACTTTTGCCAAGTTAAATCCATGGTAAACCATGTTAGACATGCAATTTTACGCTACAATATAGAAGGGACAGTCAAATAAAACAAACTGTAATATAAGATTAAAAACAATCACAGCTCCGAGCCCTCAGATGGGATAAAAACCTACCGCTGAGCTACCGAGACGCTGGTAGACGCACCACTATGAACTAGTATCGTTTCATTAATGTTGAAGGTTAACTAGAACCTTCAACATTGAAAGTAATATATTTACAAATATCTAACAATCGATTAAGATGAAATAGTTATAATAATGTATTTATTTCATTTGTTTAACACTAGCGGCCCGTCCCGGCTTCGCACGGGTGGACAAAATTCTTTAATTTTTTTTCTATTATTAAATATTCTTCCGTTAGCGCCATCTAGCGTCCGGTAGACGAACTACTTGCGGTTAACGCGTTGCTATGGTAACGCATATACAATGGAATAAGAGCGAGGAAAAGAGCGGACAGACAAACAACAAATGTGTGGTCTTAGATTATAGACTAGCTGATCCGGTAACGCGTTGCTATGGTAACGTTAAAATAGCGGGGAAAAGAGCGGATAGACTAACACACAAACAACAAATTTGTGTTCTTAGATTATAGACTAGCTGACCCGGTAATGCGTTGCTATGGTAAAGCGTATACAATAGAAAAAGAGCGGGGAAAAGAGCGGACAGACAAACGCACAAACAAAAAAATTGTGTTCTTAGATTATAATCAAGCGGCCCGTCCCGGCTTCGCACGGGTGGACAAAATTCTTTATTTTTTTTCTATTATTAAATATTGCATCCGGTAGACGAACTACTTGCGGTTAACGCGTTGCTATGGTAACGCATACACAATGGAAAAAGAGTGGACAGACAAACATACAAACAACAAATTTGTGATTTTAGATTATAAATTCAGAATGTCACATTTCTATAAGATTAAATACGGAGATGTGGTGGTATTTATAGGCACATTTAATCTTATAGATATATGACATTGTGAATGCTAAAAAATAAAATAAATACAAAACTGTAATATAGCCAAAGTACCATTTACAAATGTAATTACTTTTTGAATATTGTTTATATAAGAGGCCAGTTACGGGATCTTTTAGTATAACCTATGTATTTGGATAAGCCAGATAGCAAAGAAATGGGATGAATGGAAGGTAATGATAATCAATGAACTTCTAAATATGAGAAAAAAAATTTGTTATTGTGCTCCTAGTATTTTTGTTATTACTTATTATTATTATTTTAATTTAATTGTGACATTTTTGAAATTATTATTAGTATTTAATTGTGAAAATTTTGTAATGTAGGTGATATTTTTATTAGAATTTAATTATGACAATGATTATTCATCATTATATTACCAGTTTTAACTGCATGCCGAATTATTTGACATATAATTATATCTGGTGCAACACTTGAATATTGCATAATTGTATACATCCTTTGTATGTTTGCTAGCAAATTAATGAATAAGAGAAATAGGTTCACGGCTGGCGATTCGCTCATACTACCTAAATGGAGTAACTATATAAAAATGTCTTTCGTTTACTCACAAAGTTGCAATTTTTTTTTATGCTTTATAGAATTTTGCTACAGTATCTATGATAGAAACGTTCCAACTATTCCAGCGAATATAATACATAACAATATTTATTGCTTATACTTATCACACAAATATTCAAATCGTCAACCGTACTATGCACCTAACGTAGTGAACGTCTGCGCAGATCAACCGAGTATAGGTATAAACCAATTATAAAATAGGCACGCAATAGTGTTTTTCATGTTGTTGATATGTCGATACTTACCTGTGACCTAACAACAGCTCTCAATCTCAACTAATTATGAACAAAATACCTGCTTGTTCTCTACAATACGTCACGTACCACGTAACACTAATCTGAGTATATTAACTATATGAGCTTATTGATCGGGCTCTAGCATATTTTATTACTGAAATTCAATAATAACAGACAATAAAAATTTACTATTGGACACTGTACTGTACGATGAAATAATTAGTTATGCGAATACTGCCTAGTACCTACCTATTACTTTTCTGGTCAAACAATGTTTTTAATACATAATAATGAGATCCAATTTGCAACACTTAATGACGTTGTGGAAGAAATCCTTAGAAAACTTGATATTCCAGTTCATATCGATAAGCATCGTGATAGTATCAATTAGTAGTCATTAACATGAAATGTAAGTACTATTTGCCCATTAAACGAACAAGCGCATTTGTAATGCCCTATTGAAGGAGATCTATGTTTGATGATATGGTGGTTCATGTATTTCAATAAACCTAGTATTAGTTTTACGTTATCCGGAGTGTAACACATATTTTTAGAGTTAGAATAATTTGTAATTTACTGTGTGCTGTCAAATAGAGATGTTTAATGTACAAAAATTCTTGTGTCTCTTTGTGTAATTTTACCATTTTCGTGTAGTTGGAGTTGTTAAAGAATTTGGTCATTAAGTTTTCAAAAGAAAAGGGGATTTCGTTTTTCAATCCGCCTTCCATCTTCAATTGTCAAGTAAAAAAATAATGCGTAACATTAATATCCAATCGTATGTGCAGCTTAACAAATATAGTCAAAATCTAATGCTTAAAAACCAAATATGATCGCTATTTCTCATATATTTTTTATTATTTCTTACATTCACACAATTGGTGTGCCTAGCCCAAAATAAGTACCGCATGACTTGTATAATGGATACTAGGGTAACGGATATACATACATATATGATACATAAATAAGTAATGACCATGATACCATGATACAGGTAAAAATGACCTATTAATCACAGAAACATCTGCTCCTTTCGGGACTCGAACACAGTATCGTAGATGTTATAGGCCGGATCGCTACCGTTGCACCAAACAGTCGTCTATGATTGTAGAGAACAGAATAGTAAACGGTTTTCAAATCCAGTATATGTAATCCAAAACCAACATAGAAATAAATGAAAACGATCGGTAATTACCTCTTTTTTGGAAATTGTATACTCTACAACACTTTTAAAACATACAGTAATTGTAATTTATACATCATATCCTTGAAAATGTCGTGACTTTTCTCCTAAACGAGTAATGTCATTTCAGTATCAACAGAATGATCGCTAAGTGCTAAAGTATTTGCCCGCCTGTCCCTGAAAAGTTGTAGAATTTATAGTTCATTTTTCAGCCCCCAGCCGCGCTAAAGTCGGGGTAATTAGTATCTGCGAAGTAAGCTGTTTATGAGTACAAGTAGATGAAGTTAGTTGAATAATGTACAAATTTAACAACAACCCGCTTTTATTGATACAACTTAGCGACCGCAGCGCCTCACTTATTTTGTCCATATTTCTGAGACACTATTATCTACAGCGATCGTTCTCCTTCTCTCTAACCTCTATGGTATCAACTATTACTCAATCAATACTGAACAACCATAATTCCGCTTCTCTTGTAACGCATCATGAAAGAAATAACAAATCAAAGAAAAAATATAAATGTCATGCAATTGTCACTCCTCAGCTTAAGAAGGAAACTCAGAAAACTCACTAAGTAATATATAAATTTTTAACTTGCACTGTACAGAATATCCCAAGGTTACTTTTACAGATTTTCTTTCATATAAAGACAAAAAACCTATTATTGGCCATACCTTTGTAAATATATTCATATAATATAATTTTATGCAAATGCTAGGAAAATTTATTTATAAATTCCCAGGGACCGGTCAAAGGAAAGGTGACAAAAAAAATAATTATCCCAAATATCTCCGTGTGTTAAACATGCACTGACTAGCAAAAATAACCAGTAACTTACATGGGCGACTTTATCTCCTAAATAAGCATAAAAGGTTTTAATGTGTAAAATAAAACTCTTTTCAATATACTTTGTGTACCATAAAGCTATCTTTTTTATTTTATATAATGTTTATGCATTTTTCCATGCTATCTTAGAAGATAAATAATTTTAATAGGAAAAAACTAGAAAAGTTGACTTAGCTCACAAGTGAGAAATCGTTTCCCGCCTGAGAATTCACTTGGGAGCCGAGTAGATTTTTTTCTAGTTTTTTCTATTTTAATAATTTATATATCTTTTCTAGTTTATAAAAGTCCACATTTATGTACCTAAGTGACTAATTATTTTTGCTCGCCAGTGTAATATCAACCATAATGTTTAAATATGCATATAAATTAATCATTTTTATAGGAGTCAATTATTGATGACATTTTAATATTTAGAAATAAAAAGATAATATATTATAATCCTCCTTTAATATAGTTTATAGTCGTTCAAAAATAATATCAATAATATCTGTTATAATTATTATTATCAAACGAAATAAAAGTCAAAATTCACATAATGAACATGTTACAATTAATGTTAAATTATAAATTTAAATTTAATAATGGTAAATTTATATTAAGATTTTATTTATTAATCGTACATAATTGGAAATTGTAAAAAGAAACAGAAAAGAGGAAAATTATCTATTATAAAAAGGGACTACATTATCATACACTACGTAGAATAATATCTTATAGAAATTTTGACACGTACGTGTAGCCCATACAAATTATACACTTAAACCTAAGTAATAATAGTACTCGTAAATATGACTGAATAAATCCACACCTTCCATACTTATAATTTTAAATGGGAAAATAAGTTTGCTGTCTCTAATATTCTTATGACGAAAACGCTAAACATGTTATAATTAATTTGGTCTGAAAATTGCTTAAACCATGCGTAAGAACTTCTTTTCCCACAGATAATAAATGTAAGCGCGATATGACCTTTTTCCACGCGAATTAAGTCGCGGGCACCTATTATGAAATAAATCACTTTTACCAGAATCATTTTATTTTATTTTTGTTATTTAATACTAGCATTTCGACTTATTTTTCAAAAACTTTGTTAACAGGTTGACAAAGGCGTTGGCAATCGTTAGTGTGTTACTGTTGCCACCTAATATTTTTATAATATATATGGTCACAAGTATTTTATACTAATGAGTAATCGCGAAAGTACAAGACCTATATGTAAATACCAATTTCGAGAAACAACTCCATAAAATTGGAAATAAACATGAATAAAGCTACAAGGCTCTATATAATTATAATGTTCTAGTTTATATTACAATATACATCTAAGCAAAATATATAATTATGCTAAGACTGGTTTATTAAAGAATGTAACCACTTTCTGGTAATTATGCTAATAAAATTGTACAATTTAATTAATAGACTCTAGTAACATAAATTTATAACAAAAAACTTCTGATAACATGACTTATACAGACATAGCTCATGTTGCGCTTATTCTATTAAGTCTCTATGAATAGAAAATCAATCAAAACTTAACACAATCAATCACCAAGTTTTGTCACGTTATATTTTACTAGCTCGTACGGAAAATATTTTTCAACAAGACACATCGCGTAGCACTGGCCCCATGGGCGAAACGCACCCCTTAGCGCCGCGGCGGGCGCGCGCGTTCGCCCGCCATTCAGTTGTGTATGATATTCAGCTATTATCAATGGCATGTCCCAATACTTTCACAGTGGCCGTACGCACCCCCTCTGCGCGCGCGACGCGGTATATAAACGCGCTCCCGCCCTCATTTCGTACAGACGCAAGTTGCACTTCGACATAGCGATTCCTGAAAGATTCTAGTCTTTCAGCAGCGCTATAAATTGATATATAACTATAATATATTAATACACTTTCTTTCACCCTTTCTTCTGTGCTTTAACTTCTTTACAAAAATGAAATCCTTGGTGAGTACTATCAATGTTATCAATTTCTTTCTTAGTTTTTATTTCTACTGATTTATATATTCATATCTGCAATTTATTTTATAATAAAGGTTTTAACTATTTAATATCACAACAGTACTTATGTATCTATGACAATGGCAAAACTTTAAATAAAAATCCTCAAATGTTTGATAACCGTATTGAACTAAATCAAATTATGATATATTACTAATCTAATTGTGTGTAATATATCACTTATTTAAATTTATCTGTTCAATTCATGACTGACTACGGGCGAGAATAGGCCTCAGATAACTTAATTTATTATCAAATCCGATATTAAGAACCAGTTGCGGCTTTGTTTTCAAACTGTGACTTGTGACTTGCCCAACCTCTCGGGCCTAAGACTACACACCTCAATTATGTATAACAAGAACGACCTAATTCCTTTACAATGGAGCAAGGTGTTTATTGCGAAAACGAATCAAATATTTACAACAAAAGTATTGAAATAAAGATCGCATCATTTGATATCGATGAATACAACACACGCCTGGTTACTGTCAATCTATCAGTTTTCTGAATCTCATAACTGTAGCATTGTAGAGTAAATTATACATCGCGATTACTACCGTATATTTCGAAACTTTTACTAATCGATCGATAATAGCTTTGCCTTAAGAAACTGGCAATTAGTAAAATCGTTAAGCGGCTTTGTGTCGAAAAATGCGATGAGTCGCACGCGACCGCGGTCATTGTCAGTTGTGTATGCTCTAGTTCCTGAATCACGTGCAATAACGAATATGCAGTTCTTAAGTTTCTCATCCTCAGTAATACAAGCTAAAGCGAATTAATAGCAACCAATTGGCGATCAGAGGTCGATATTCAAATAATTCGATGTTAGAGAAAAAAAGTACCAAAACTCATAAATTGCTAAAAAACAAAAATATGTAATGTAACACTAACTTATAATAGACAAAATAAAATATAAAATCAGGGGCTATAGTAAAATATAGCTCTTGATTTTACACAGAAAAAAAATAAATGTAAATCGTTTTCTTAATATATTTCAAAAACTTTTTTTTTATTTAATAGGGTACAGTTTAATTTTACGCAGATCACCATCACAATGGTTGAGTAGTCAGGGTACCGCCGGGAATGAAATTAATATCTTAGATGGCAAAAATCTATTTAGTTTTGGGTACTGCAAAAGGTAGAATTATTTTTGATACAATCGCAGTGATATCCAAATCTTGATTTTTTAATCGCAAATGACACTTTCATTTCATATTGAACTAATTAAAACAAAAAATAACATTAGAAACTGTCCGTTAGCCACCAATTAAACAGTCAAATCTTTTTATTCGGGTAAAACACTTGTTTATATTTTTTATTAGTGTAAAAAAACATAGCACAATAAATTTCTGCTAAAATCGGAATCAGGACGATACACTCTCCTCTCTTTTGAGAATAAAACTAATAGGTATTGTATTGAAACAATCAAATTTTTACACGCATAAAAGAAAAGAAAATTTGAAAAGGGCTTTCGTAACGAACTTTTGTAACATTTTTTTATAAAGTAACATATTTATGTTACTGTTTAAAAATCAATTAAATTAATTAAAGAATTAATTAAAAGCCACTTCATTTAATATTGTTATGTTCTGGTTAAAACTAACAACGAGAAACATAGCTATTGTTAGCTATGCACGATGCAATATGAATGTATTAACATTAGTTCGTTATTTCCATTTTTTGTTCCTCCTTCGCTTCAAACAACTATCTGCCTATCCATATATTATATACGTCACTATAATATTGCAACGCAATTTGTAAAAAAAAGCTTGATTTATAGAAGTGAGTATCGAACTTAAAGGTTACTGTAACCCACTTAAATTATTTTAATTCCCTTACATTTCTTAATGATGGCATTTTTATTAAGTTTTGCAAGATATTGCATATTTACCATTGTAATTTTTACCTGTTTTATAACGCATGCGCTGGTCTAGAAAAGAAAGAAAACGTATAATATTTTTAATCACGTAAGACTTACTGGTTTAGTTACGAATCAATATAGCATTATAGATACCGCCGATTGATGCTATCTATCGCAACACAGCCATTTGTCAAGCTTTTAGTTAGCTACCTGATTTTACTCGATTCATGTCGTAAAATAATTTTAATTTAAAAAGTGGTACTTTAACATATTTTTACATGAGCTCAAGAGGCGAGATATAAAAAAAATCATTTAATATCTATATCTTACCTTACATATATAAAATATATGTAAAAAAAAAATTAAAAAGTCAATAAAAAGTGAATCTTTGTTAAAAAAAAAACAGAAAAACCCTCAAAACATAACTTGTCATTTATATTAACTGATTATATTTATATTAACTATTAAAAAACTGATTAACTAAATCATAGGTAAGATAGAGTCAGAATTTTTGCAATTCTAACCAATGCGGTTAAGGTTCGTGGAGTCGTAAAGTGAATCAGAGCACGGAAGCCAGTTCCGTACCTACGCGTGTCAATGTCGCTGAAAGTTAGATTCCATTGTAATTTGTCCTTAACCCTATGAAATATTACATTATCACTCATTAATATACTAGCAATTTTTCGTCATCCTAAAAGAGATTTCTTTTCGTACCATTTTACGCTTTCTTAAGCGCAGTATAATATTACAGTGTTTTCTAAAAATATGAAGTAAAAAAAGATTTCGAATTTTATTTTTCGCAATTTGCAATAAGTACCTATGTTGGTACACAATCGTATCGTTATGGGTCAGTTTAAAAAGATGTAACAGCTCAATCGAATACCTAGCTAAAACAAAATTGATGATGTGTAGAAAAGCCCACACAGCCATCAGTCTCAGTCAAAAGCCACGTATTTTTCCTTACCTGAAAAATCTAATCGGGCTTTAATTTGAAAACGGAATGGAAAGTTTTGAAAGTATTGTATAGAAAAATACGATGTTTAATAATATACGATTCATATTATTACATCCAGTATATCTTCAACTTCAACTTAAATAGACTAAATAAATATACTAATAGTACTCGCCCGGGCACCGGGAGGATATGCGTTGGAGCCCCGCCTGACTAATCACAAGTATATATTTTTCTAATAAAAAAATCTTAAGTTAAATGTTTAAATAACAAAATACATCGTTACTTTGTTTATTTTTATTATAATTACTTTATTCCAATCATTAAAAAATACTCCTTCTTTAACATAAAAATATTTTTTGTATGAGAACATACCTGTTATAGGGTTACGAGAGTCATATTTTAATTTGATAACACATCTGGGTTGGAACGAAGAATTCACAAGTAGTTTATTGCTTTACGCGTTACATTACGATTTCTTGTATAATAAATATATAAATTTGCGGCTTCGCCATGAGTATTTTTACTCCTAGTATAAATGTACGATACGATTAGGTAAGTCTTTATCAAGGTCATACAATATAGTAGCAAAAAGTACAAAAATGACACCTATCTTATTCTTAATATATTTATTTTATATGTATCGGGACTTAGTACTTAATGTGCTCTCGAAAGCACGCAGGAGCACGAGATATTGCACAGTTGTGCACCCATTCGTAGTTGCTAACGTTGCTTGACCGCCGGCTAATCATCCATCGCGTTAAAAAAAATATATATACAAAATTATGCTCTGTATTGCGATATATATGTGTAAAGTAATGCAAAAAATAATACAATGTTAACTCATTATTTTTAAAAGTGAAGCTGATAGAGACTTAGGTCTTAGTCAGTCTGGTTAGACCCTGCCTTATCAGTCAGAACTTATTAGACTCAAAACTAAAACCTGTCTCTCTGGAGGTCTACTTACATTGTAGTCATAATGCATAACCAACAAATTGAAGTGTCAATCGATAAGCATTGTATATTTTAGACAATATCAAATCAAAATTAAATAGTGATGACATAGTGACACAATTACTGCACCCTGACGCAATAGCGCAGTGGTGACCAAATGTGGATTGAAGGTACTTGTAATGCAGTTCAAGATCAGTTTTTACTTGCAAATTATTATGTCTTTAAACCTTACTGTCATTACATAGTCGTAAATTCCAAATTACTGTGATTTTATGACGTAGGATCGAATTGACTTATCCGGTTTATATTTTAGTTCGTTTCCTAAATAGTTAATTTTGAGTTTTAGTCACTAGAAATATTTGTATAGAATTTCTCTTGATAACCATAAAGTGTACAATAAAACCGATTTCTTTTTATTTATTGAAAATATAAAAAGATTGTTGTATTTTAAATAAATAGCTTTTTCAAATGGGCTTACTTCAGAATAAATTCGTTACCACAAAAATAACCAAATGCTTATCCAAACCATGAAAGTTTCTAAACTTAAAGTACGAGTTTAGCGTATAGAAAACAGGGAAAATATAGATTCATCATCTCTGGAATAGTGTTCAGCCCATGCAAGGAGTTTCTAAGTTACCAAGTTATAATATCTTTCGTCATACGCATAAACTAATATTTGCATTCACCAGGGCAATACAAAGGGACACCTACGCCCGCAACCAACTGACAGTCGCGGTCCTTATGCTCCATTTATGCTCACAATGTCAACTAGTACACTCTCACTGAACTCGAACTCAAACTGATTTTATAGCAAACAATTCAGTGCAACTTATCGATCGATAAATCGATACATCTGCCTCTAAAGTAATCTTGTTCCTAAATATTTTAAAATAAAAACAGTTCCGACCTTTTCTTTACAGAATCTTTGCAAATAGAAATAGATGCACATCAAAATCATCAAATCATTTATTTATTAAAAATATACAAGATGACACATGCATATTTTACGTTGACAGCTGTACTATTTCAAACTGTGTCACAGCTGTCAGCATCGCCCTTCTCAGTATTTTATATAATGTAATATAAAATTTCTTAAAAAAAAACAGATAAATTAAACTAAATTGATTTTTAAACAGAGTGAAGGAATAAGAGTATAAAATTTAATAACAAAATAAAGAAAACAGATTTTACCACTAGTGTGTGTGTTTTTGTGTTTACGTGTACGAGTGTATGTGTGTGAGTGCGTGCTTGAGAGAAATTGAGTGTCTTGTTGTGTAATTTAGCTTCAGATTTAAGTAAATCTATAATTTTGATGCAGGCAAACCGTATCGATATTGCATTAATCGAGACAGACGTCTCTAATTGAGTTTTTCCGTTGGAGGGCACACCTACCATCGACGCCCGGTGTCGCTTGCCTCGCCACTCACTAAGGCTTTTTGTCTGCATTCCTCCGCGCACCAATTTAGAAGGGCATGCCCACGCACCGCCCGAGGCAACTTTATCGATATCCTTCCTAATTATTATTATATAACACCCACCACTAGTAAACTGGGGTTTTTAATTTTATATTAAAGTATAGAAACATATTTTTTGTAAGGTATTAGCTCTGTAAGTATAGATTTATTTGTAGTTAGTCACTCTTTGAATAAAAAGGCATTATTATTATTATTATACTACCACTCATAACATTAAAAAAAAATTAACCCAGTCTTATGCATAAACTACCGACTATTAATATGTATAATGTGATAACGTTACCGAGTGTAAATCTTAAGCTGATTCTTACAATTCCTTACAAAGTTCATAAATAGTTATGTTCAACTATGTAACGTTAATTACTTTATTTTCTGGGTTAGCTTGTTTCCTCGTGGATTCTGTCTTGGCCCACGGGGTTGATTGCGAACAAAAACGAACCCACTCTAAATTAAAAAAAAAACTTCTGTGTCATATAAATCACAATGTAGTCGTGTGTCTCTTTGGAATGATAAAGAGTTCCATTAACACCTTTAGCGTGGAACTTATTAATTTCTAGCCAATAGCAATTTACTGCCAAAGGCAACCATCAGACAAATTATGACAAGAATTACTTTGGTATTTAACTACAGCGTTTTTTACTCTACTACGTCAGTAATTTATTCAACAGTATAACTAGTTAAACACAACGAAAACCTAAACAATATAAATCTTTGTTTTTATTCGACTCGAGATCTACATGCGAAGAATATAGAGGTTATAAAGCGTGGAACGTCTCTAGTCATCCAAGAGTTTAAATGTATTTTAATAAATTACTGGGTGATTAAGAAATAAACATACAACAGGTAATCTTAGTAAGTTTAAACTAGTACATTTTAAAACAATTTTAATTGCTATTAACTCTATAAATTGACTTAACTCCTAAAAGGGTAATGTTCTGGCTACAAACCTAAAAAAGTGAAGGCCAATAACGCTAAATTTAAACAAACACCGACAAATCAGAACTTGTAGCTGACGATTCTATTTTCAGACGACATTAAAACAAATAACTTATCACATTTATTTATTATCAAGTTCTATTTCTAAAAGAGCAAACCCATGACGGACTTTGGTTGGCATCCTATACTAGAAAAAAGTGAATCGCAAGAATGTCAGTCGAGGGTAACGAGTGTGGGTCCGGAAGGCTGGCTTCCTGCTCCGCGACCTTCGACTGGCCTTCAGTCGCCACTCACTGGCTCGCCTTTGTCCAACCAATTTATTAGCGAAAGCTATTTGATCGATTCATTTCTTATCGAGACATAACAATCTACATGTGACAAGTATAGTTCAAGTTTACCATATTCACAAAGTGCCATATCGATTTAACAGAATGCATCTAAAATTTTATTATTATACTTGTATAAATTATACTTGTATAAATTATACTTGTATAATAATTTGCATATATTATATTGCATTCTTATTTGCTTTGTCAGACGTGGCTCGATAAACTGTAACTTTCATTGGTCTATTATTAAAACCTAGTTTTATTTTACTATAACTGCCAATCGTTGCATGGAAGTACAGTCACGTGTAATCCATTTTGGCATAAATAGCCCACGATTTAAGCCTTTAGAACGCTTAAGTTTAACTTTAAGTACAAAACAATTCAAGGATAATTTTCACAAAATATTTTATATTACTTTATGATTTCTATATATGTTGTAATGCTTCTTACGTATAGCGGATATGAATAAAGTTATTCATTTTATTATAATTAATTAACCTAATAATGTTCATGCAATTATGAGTTTTATATGCTTTTAGTGCAAAGTTATTCACAGCAATTGTATCTCTATTTTTTCGTTGCTTATTGTAATTGGTTTAGTAATCTAATTGCAAATTTTAAAATGACAGTTACATGTGTTCTGTGTGAGAAGAATACTGGGAGTATTCTGTCATTTTTCCTAATTCATTTATTAACGGTACCTGATATTAATTTAGCAATATCATGGGTGAAGAACAAAAGCGTATATAGTTAATTTTAATGAATTCATTGTACTCACAATTAGTATATACCCATAAAAATGTTGAATAGGTACTCCAAATTGTAACAATGTCATGGTCACTTGCTGGTTTGCTATTACTTAATTGAAAAAAAAAACACTAAAACTTATTATAACCGCAGCTTTCGTTTTGTGTGACATATGTAGATGAACCCATTTGTGATACCTTAAATATTTGTAAATAATTTTATGAACTATCTAGCGCTTGGATATTTACGTAGGCTGTGGGTTTTCTACGAATTTTTTACAGAAATTTTCGAATCTTTTAAAATAAACAGATTGATATTCATATAGAATTGCATGAATAGAACATTACAAAACCGAGTGTAACCTGATCGCACGTACATCAACAGTCTGATAACTCGCATCTAAATGATCTAGATCTAGTCCAGACCACAGGCCCTGACATACTTTACTTAAGTGTGATCTTGCTTGGCCACAAATTCCTCAACCATGCCCTCACCTGACAAAACTCTGAAATAACTTACTATGCTCCACATAATACATGAAACATTCATACAAACTTTCAGACTAAATATAATAAAAATTATAGTAAGGATTATCTTTTAAATCTATTAAAAAGATAATTTGGAATAGCTCTACGAAATGATTAAACGAGATTAAAACATCTTTAAATTGAGAAAAACTATTTTTTTTTATGTAGTTCTAGTTTAGCCGTAGTTTTCTCGATTTAAATAGGATGAAATAAAATAATAAAAGCATTGATAGCGCGCCCTTTGCTGTATCTTGTATAAAATCGCATTGATGAAGTTAATCGATACGAAATAAATCTGATTAAAAGTTATTTATTACATAAGATAAGCCAACTTTGCTGTAAATTGATTTATACAATACGAATGTCAAATTAAACATTAATAATGGTTTTTTAATGTATACAAATCTAAAGTGGCTTTTTGCATAAAATTGATATGCCGGTATCTTATTTACGATATCATTTGCAGGCGTGGCGCCTGATAATCAACAAAATTGTTTATGTTATGGAGAACATATAATAATTAACACTATTTAATAGTCACTAGAATAGTTCAGTTATAAATAATATTTGAGTTGCATATTATTGATTACTTTGAATGTGAAAATATCGACACTGGAAAATCTGAGCGTTTGTATAATTCAACATTCCATAAATAAAAGTCAATAGAAACGGACACATTGATATATCCTAAATAAAAATCTATTTGTCAAATGGGAACTATTTTTTTATATCTTTTAAATAATATTGTCTTAATAAAACTTTATATTATCCATAAACCACTAGCAATGCATGCAATTCACATTTTTGTAATGACGGGGTTAAAAAAACTTAATCAAAAATTATTCTCAGTGTTCATTTTTCATAGCTCAATTTAATCAATTTAATGGTAAACGCCTAGTGTTTACGACGGACACAGATTATTGCGGTAATAACTACCGCGAAAAAAGATCGTAGAGAGTGCAATTTTTCGCACCCTATATGATAATTTAGGGCAGCAACTTTAAGGTAAGGCCCTTGAACGACAATGAATTTTAAGCCGACCACGTAACGATCACATTCTTGCAACGTGCTGTCATCACGCAAACATGCTCCACTACACCAACATAATTTATGGATGACCTTACAGCGTTTATGCATTTCAAGTAAATTATTATTACATTAGCAACCATAAAGTTTCTGTGCAGTAAAGTTCAATAAAATTGACACCCGTTAACGATCTGGGTAAATAAGTTTAAACAAAATCGTAAATTGTACAAGTGAATTCGTTTAAGCACCGGCTCTTGGCCTGGTGTCAATAAACACTTTTAAATATCTCTACAAAAGCCCGCCCACCGATCTATAGCAAGCCTCCTCACGACTTATCTAAACGAGCCGCAAGATTAACGCAATCCTGTATTAAATACAAACCTGTATATTTATTCCGATAATATTTCGATTTAAACCAAGAATTCAATGTATAAGCGATATTGACCTAACCAAGCAGATATTTAGTCAAAGTTTAGAAATAGAATATAATAACTGATTTGTCACAAATAGTCATAATAAGTTATACAAAAGACGGATTGCAATCAGCTCGAGGCCATTCCTCAAGCGCTGTTTATCAAGGAAACATATCAAAGTTCATGTCAAGATGAATGATTAGAATTAAATTAGACAAATCTTACTTATTTGAAATGTCGGTCAATGCACTGCGTGCAGTGCTGTCGTGAGTTTTCCTCTCGTAAAAACAACAAATAATTGTAGAGCTGCGAAAGACACCTGACCAGAACGGGGGCAACTTACCATCGGCGCCGGCATTAAAATAATATAGTAACTAGTCTGACTTATAATGAGAGGGCAGCGAAACAAATACAACTCCGCAATTATTTGTGGCCGATAGCTACACAGGCAATAAATCTGAATATTATATAGTTAATAAAGGATATTCTAAAGTTGAGAATGTTCAACTGGTAGTAATAGTAACATCTCGTTATAGAATCAATAACGATCTTCAGTAGACTGAAGCGATGACAAACTGACAAATTTACAAGTAAAACTTTTACAATAGGCTGTTAAAATCTCTTTGTAACTGTAACTTTATCATGTCTTTTGCTTCGATTATTTATGGTCCTATTTTTGTCTGCAGATCGTTGTAGCTTGCTTGGCGTTGGCGTGCGGCGCACACGCGTCAGGTTGGAATGGCCCACCAGCTAACATTGCGCTGTCTCAGGACGGCCGCAACATTCTCGACACACCCGAAGTAGCGCAAGCCCGCGCCGCCCACATTGCCGCTCTTCAGCAAGCCTCGCAGAACAACCCCAACCCTCATGACGACGGCTCATATAATCCCCAGTGGGACAACGAGGAGTACTGGCAACGCGCTGAGCAACCTAAATGGAACGCCGCTCCCGCTCAATCCTGGAACGCTGCCCCCGCTCAGTCATGGAATGCCGCTCCCGCCAACCACTGGAACGCTGCTCCCGCCGCACCCGCATGGAACGCCGCAGGCCCTGCTCCCGCCCCCGTCGCTGAAACTCCTGAAGTAGCTCAAGCTCGCGCCGCCCACCTCGCTGCCTTGGCTGCTGCCAAATCTGCCGCCCCCGCCCAACAGCAATGGAACGCTCCCGCTCAACAGCAATGGAACGCTCCCGCTCAACAGCAGTGGAACGCACCCGCTCACCAACAGTGGAACGCGCCCGCTTCCCAATGGAACGGTGCTCCTTCCTGGCAGGGAGCTCCCGCTCACCAGCCTGCTAACATCAGGTTAGCGCATGACGGTTCTGGCATCCTTGATACTCCTGAGGTTGCGGCGGCGCGTGCTGCTCACCTCGCCGCTCATGCGCAAGCGGGACACGGTGCGCCCGCGCCCCAGCAGCAGCACTGGTGAACCCCTTCCCTCTCCTCAGGGCCCGGACGCAGCGATAAGCCGTAGCCCGCGGTCCGGAAAAAGCGCGTAGCCATTACGCCCTAGGACTGCGTCCAGGCGTCTTCTTCTCTTTCTTCCTTCGATCTCTTCCTCTTGTAGAAAATTTCCAAGTGCAAGTGCGTCAGCCTGTTCTATTCTTGTGGCTTTTTTGTTACTTTTATAAGAAATTTCTATGAAATCGAAAATTTTGTAAATAATAATTATAATATGTATGCGTAATAAACGAATTATATGGAACGGAAAATTACTCTCTAGTTTTACTTATTAAAAACGCCTCTTTTAACATGCAAATAAAATATACAACCTAACAAAGGTGTATTGTAGTCAACAGTTGGATATTGCAAATCACTAATCACATCGAACAATTATGGTAACAAATAGGTAACCACATTGTTGCCATTCGAAATATGATTGTGTGACCTAGGAGTAGGTTGAAAATGGTTTCATAACTGAAATATTAGTGCTGAACGAGTCTGTCAATTATACAGTGCGTGATTTCCGCATTAGTCCAATTAACAGCGTTGTGCATGTCTAATAGTTACAATTTAGTTAGGTGCAACGCGCCGAGCATGGCGTGACACGACACCGACTGCATTACTGCACTGATCTTTAAAAAGATATGCTTACCCAGAGTAACGTTCATAATGATTCTTTCAGTGATTTTTTTTACGCGGAACTTACTACACGTGAAAATATACATACTTAATTACGAAAATTTTTTAGACTATGACAATTAAACACGTTCATCGATAACAAACAGAAAATAGGACAATTGCTCACCAAATACATTATCAGAAACAAATCAAATTGAGTAGAATTACACAGCGTAAAATTAGCGGTTAGGTGTAGATTTACGATCAAAACTGGTGAACATAATTACTTTGGTAGGGACGACGGTATAAGTTGCTCCAAAATGTGTAATTTTGCTATCGAAAGCCAACAGAGGCGGTGCAGGGTCAATTCGTCATTGGATGACCGCAATCAAACGATTACACCAACTACGTGGAAATAGTTCACAAGGATCGAGCGTAATTTTGTTTAGAACGCCAAAAGTGGTATTAGTTGTTCGTTGGAAACAGCGTAAGCAACCACAACAAAAGACAAGGAAAAAATACCTACCTTCCAAAGATGGTGCATCGCAAAGAGATAGTCATTAGACCGCGAAAATCTGCAAAAAAACACAAAAATGTAAAGGTAAGCTACCTAATACAGTATCGATATTCTTCAACAGTAATAAGGGCTTAAATACTGGTTTGAATGTATCCTAACTTGGATAATGTTTTAGAAAAACGTATGGGTAAACGACGCTAATAAAGAACTTACGCCATGGTACATATGGGACACGAAAAGCCCTATTATCAGTAGCAAAACCGAGGTAAGATTTATATGTTAGAATTATTAAAACCAGATTAAATTTTATTATATAAAAAATACGTCTAGGAAAAGCCAGGACGGTTGTCGCAAATAGCAAATAGCGAGGCAGCTAAAACATTCAACAAAGATCTGAGAGAATATCTCCTTACTTCGACCCTACATGGACTTCGATACATCGGCGAAAAAAAACTAACATGGTTTGAAAGGTAAGATTCTTATATATTTTATGGACATGCAAGTAGGAATATATAATATACAGCAAATATTAAGATAGTTAATTTATAATTATAGACCGCCTTAATACTTTAGTGTCATTCAAAATCTTTTCCGCGATGCCCGATCACGATGTAATTTACATCACACTTAGATTTTAGTAGCCTCTAATTTCAGCTAGTTAGGTTAGTCCAATAAATAGATACTGGTGAGCTCACTATTATCTATTTGCTAGACTCATTTTAATAGTAGTAGACAAGTAAATTATTACTAAGTAGTGTAAAAAAGGTAGTTAAAAGCAGAAAATAAACATAATGAAAAAATCTTTTAGTGATCTTTTATTATTTAAAAATATCAACTGTTTCGCAAATTTTAAAATAGCAAACAATATTGTCAACTAAAACTATTTTAATAAGATCTACCATAGGAAACCATTGTTTTAAAATGCAATCTGCATTGCAGCTGCATCTGCATTGTAGCTGCATCTGCATACAGAAAATACCTCAAAGGGGTGTTCTCCAATACCCATTGGCAGTGCTATATTAGTTATTAGAGCAACTTAGACGGGTCGGAAAATCATTTTTTCTATTCGTGCAACAAATTTGAGATAAAAAATACTGAACAGCATTTTATATCTTTCTGTTTCGGATTTTTCTCCTCTTTTATCTCATTATTGATATAAAAATATATATAATCTTAAAAGTAAATTACCTAAAGTAACACGCAACAAGTACCATTATGTTCACATTACCTTCCGTCTTTAACTATACATGCATAATATCAAGCGTATAGACAAAAGGTTAAACAATAATATTATTTAAATAAGCAAAAAAGACAAAAGACAGTTATAGAAAAATAATGTTGAAACTAATCAGCCCAGAAGGAATTCAAACCCACATATGTCTTACTAACTGGGCATACACGTAACCTTTAGTTTATTGAGGCTCCTACCCAATATTTGGAGATCTTTTTAACATTTTCTACTTTTTTTGTCAAAGTGCATTATACAAGGTGTTACAAAAATACTCGTAAAGCCGAAACGGGATTAAATGGTCCCTTATAATGTTAAAGAGTAAATTTACGATATTTGAAAATCGTAGTATCGCATTATGACTTACCGCCAAAATTAATAAAAAAACAATCATTTATGTGCCAACCCTATTTCCATATAATTAAAGAGTATATAACAGAATATTTATTTACATTTTTCCCTTATATCGGCGGAACGATATAGAGTCAATAAGAAAATGTACAGAAGCCGCTCAGATCGATATTACAGGTGAAAGAAAATGTTAAAAGACCTGACATAGGTACTTTATGTTAGGTTTCTTTCAATCTAAACTAAGACTTACTTTTTCGTAACAAACAGCAAGTTTACTGAAACGGCTCGAAGTGTGCTCCGCCTTGCTCAATGCACAACCTCGCTCGCCAGCGATATGGCTTGTGTGGCATTTAGCACCATAGTCGGTGTTATTGACGCGTAACAGATCTTACACGCTGCTCCATCTCTAAAACAGTTGGGCAATCGGAGAAATAGACTTTGTCCTTCACATAATCCCATAAGAAGCAGTCCAAAGGTGTGGAGTCCGGAGAACGAGCAGGCCACGCCACCGGTTACGCACAGCCGATCCATCCTCGCGGAAAGCGACCGTTAAGTTCTTGCACCTCGCGAGCAAAATGTGCCGTAACTCCATCATGCTAAAACACCATGTTCCTGTGGTTGTCAAAAAAATCCCCGTCGGCCACAGGAAAGTCGTCAATAGCCTCTTCTAATTCCGTTTGTAAAAACGTAATGTAATTGCCTCCGTTCAGACGTGATGGCAAAATGACAGGACCGATGACAAGCCCGTCATAAATACCAGCTTCCTCTAATGTTAAAATCTGCTCTGCAGTATCAGTATCAGCTCTGCGTGTGGGTTCTCGCGAGCCCAATCGTGATCGTTATGAACATTTGAAACTCCTGACCTCGTGAATGTTGCCTCATCCGTCCAAAGAACACTGTTTGCGTAATTAGGGTTCTCCCTTAACTGCCTGAGGTGTCACTCGCAGAAGTTCCTTCTGGATGCAAGATCGGATTGCATCAGCTGCGTATGTCGATAGTGATAAGGGTGACGATTGTCGTCACGAAGAATTCGCCAAACTACAACATGGTTCATACCGCGTCTCGCCTCGTACTCTTGGTTGGCTCTTCTCCAAAATGCTGCAACACTGATCCAGCCTGTCTGGGATCGGCTGTGCTTGGACGTCCACTTCCAGTGGACCGATGAAAGGACCCTGTGGAATGTAGGCGTCTTGGCATGTTGCGAAAACATTGTTACTAACGTAGCCGTCGCTGTTCAACAGGGGTCTACTATCAATAAATTTAAGTTGCCATCTTTATGACCTACGCATAATATCATATCGTAATATTCAGAGTTAGAAAACATAGCCATTTTTTAATATTAGAAATAATGTTGGTTAAAACACGAAATAATTGTAAGTTATCGATTAAAAGATTTGAAATTGACAACATATCGTTTTTTTTTCGACCTGTTGTTTTCGAAGCCATGGATTCCTCTTATTGAGTTTACAAACCATTTTGAATGAAACACTTAAAATCGGTTAAATAATCTATGATAAATTCAGAGCGACAGCTTACTAGGGTTCACAATATTTTTCGCTTTGATAATTTATTACATTTTTACAGGGTTTTTTGTAACACGTTGTATACTGCTAAAAATACGCCATAACAACAATCTAAAACTTTTTTAAGTTATAAAACAGTCACTTTATAACTTGCATTGTATGACAAAGAAGCAATCTTTAAGTTTAGTTCTAACAAAACAAGTTTGTAATTTAATGAAACCAACAGGTTCTTCTGGCTAGCAGCGTTCCTGTTTTCACTGGTATGCGCTGGATTCTTCATATTGAACGTTTACGCTAAATGGCGAATGACACCTATGATCGTAAGCATTAATCCGGAGAACATGGCACTGGAGAACTTGCCCTTCCCGGCGATCACGATCTGCAACGTCAATCAAGCCAAGAAGTCGATGGCGCTGCGGTACCTGAATCAAGGGTCTGTTTATTCAGAGCTCTCAGTATGAAAGATAAATTGTTTTATTGGTTTGCTTTTAACCAAAACATGTACAAATATATCCGTTGGCTATTATTATAAAGAAATTCAAATATCTTTCCTTCCCAAATTATAAAAGAAATATGCTACAAAATTTTGGAAAGTACTTAAAATAGCTCACAGAAAAATTAAACTACAAGAAATGTGGAATATGACTGTTCTAAACATTTTCAATGACCTCGGAGTCTTTTCTGTCGATTTTATAAGTAATGGATACATATTTAGCGATACGTGTATATTCATTGCCTAGAAGATATTGCTTTAAACATTGTCTTTAAAAACAATGGTAACCTTTACATATTTAGAATAGATATACAAAGATAAACACAAAAAAGATACTTCTAAATATTTCAATTGTGCTATATATTGTTATGTTCACATGGTGAACATATTTTGTATCGATAATATTTGTTTTATGTGAAGGTGTCTTCGAACATGATCAAAATATATTTGCATGATTTTTGTAGTTTTCAACATATGATTTTTGAATGGAATGATTTTTGAAATGATTACCAAAACAATTGAAAAGTACTCGCCCGGATAGCGAAGGTCATAAAGATTCTGCCTTACACATAAGAAAAGTTGCATTATCTCTAGTAACAATTTCTTTAGATTAAAAAAAAATGCAGTTAAATACTAAAATAACAAAACTTATAATAATTACATAACTGTTTCTTCAATATCGACTGTAACATACTTGTAGAAAAGTATTACATTCGACGTACCTTAAACATGAAGAGGTGCGCTGGCGTCAGCTTATGAAAATCTCTCTGTATTACCTAGTGTAGCGTTAAAGCCGCTATATGGCAAGTTATATTCTTTTTAGTGTTTTGTTATGACCTTTTTTTGTTCGCCGTCTTACCGTTGACAAAAGCTTGCGACGGATGACAGAAAAAAAGATTGAGAGAGAATTTGACAGGCTGAGAGTCGATTTTCAGATGTTTTGGTTGGAAAACTAATTTTTTTGTTGAACGAATTTCAATTTGTTAAAAAAACTCTATTACGAGTAGAAGTTTGTAACGAACCCCTAGGATTTGGACCATAGGAGAAATACGTAGAATTTTTTGATTCAAAAAAAGAACCAAGAAATGCCAATGAGAAACTTTAATAATTAAGACAAATAAAATAATAATCTATGTATACTTATAAACATTTAAAATAATACATGAAGGAACAAATATATCAAGGAGTTAAGAGCTTAAATTACAGTTCGTTATCAAAAACTTAGCAGTTGGAGAAGCGTTAAACAAGCATGCTGCTTTTCCTAAGCTCAATGGCTATTGTACATACTTATGACTATGTAATTTAGAGCTAAAGAAAATACAATTTTTTAGGACTTATATAATACAATGTACATTTAACTAAAATAGAACATATACCTCTGACACATCAAAGTTGAAAGTAATTCTGCTCCTATAGGAATAAATTAACTTACTAGATAGAACAGACAAAGCTTGCACATGTGTACATACAAACAGTATTAACTAAGAACCGTAGATTAAATAACTACCTTAAATGACTAACTCTGTGTTGACCTCAAGGTGATCATGAACTGGACTTACAATCTTGCTAATTTTACGTCTAACGTGGATTCAGAATGTAGGGGAGCAGGAACAAGGTATAAAGGTTAAAAGCCTGACCTGTGGTTTGTATTTGTATATGTACTGCTGTTGTCAAAATGTCTCATCACATGGCACTAGTTAGTAAGTCAATTAATTGAGTCAAGTACTGGCCCGGATGACGTGTGTGTTCGAGTCGCGTTTGATACCTGTGATAAGTTGATTTTTTTCTTATAACAATTTCTTTTGGTTATATTGTTATTCTAAAGAAATCAACCAAAGATTATCACTTTATAATTAGACATTGTCCTCATTCCAGAGCATCCGTGAACAAGAAATTGTTGGAAAGTTTGTGCTCCGCAGAAAGCGACGCAGATATTTTTGAAAATGAGTTGGCGGAAACTGCGGATTGGGATTACATGCGATCGTTTCTTATCAATGTTAGTAGCTGTTGTTAGCATTATAATAATAATAATTACAGGGTGTCCTAAAAGTCAACGTCAAGGGAATACCAAAAAAAGGCTTGCTCGAAAAGAAAAGAAGATTTGCACGATTGGTTAGACAACCTTTTCTGAGGCGATACATATCCTGTATTCGTGCCTAAGGCAAACAATAACACATTACTGTTATTGGTTATTTTTGTTAGTTTCTATTTTTAAGTTTTACTAATGAAAAATTTTGTAATAATTTGATCCACAGACAATGTTAAATTTTTATTGGCCGTTGGCAATCTGACTGACTTACTGACTTGCGAAAGTTTTATTCAATATGATAAGATTTTAGTTACATTATGGATCTCTTGTAAAAAAATAAAGTCTAAATATTTTTTACGCAAACAACACTGTTAAGTATTGTACCATTAAGAAATATTGACTACATGGGTCATCTATTCAAAATACTTGCCAAGATTGCGCAGTACATTTTTTACAGAACCAAGTGTTAAAACCATGTCTGGTTCGCAAAGAAGGTAAGCGTTCGAGTCCCACCTGAAGTGAAATTAGTAACTTTTTCAAGCGCATTTCTTACCCTGTAGTAACTATTCTTACCCTTGACGTAAAAAAATATGCTGAGCCACATGAGTTACCGTTTCTTATATTCAAATTAATACCAAAACGAAATCTTAAACTGCAGGTAACGCAACCGTGTAGTGAGATGCTGGCAAGCTGTACGTGGAACTCACGAAACCTGAGCTGCATCGACTTGTTCAATGCGCAGCTCACAGATGAAGGTCTCTGCTGCACTTTTAATGTTGTTCACCGACAAAAACTGTTCAGAAACCCGTAAGTTTCTACAATTATTTAAAAACATTATTTATAATTTATTAATAAGCTTAATAAATAAAGAATAGCTTTAAACCAATATACAAAATGTATTTACAACGTACATAAGTTATAAAAGCCTTTTTTATTTATTTGTGGTTACCAAGAGAGGCAGTCGTAGCATATTGCTATGTGCGTAATTATAATTATATTTTTATTTGAAACCAAATCATGTCAAATGTTAACGAAATCAAATGAAATACCTAAATTTTGAATATTACAAAAAAAGGTACAGGCTATTGGAATTAGAGGTTTAGTATTAGACTATTTAGCTGAAAAACAGAAAATAGTGTGTCATTATCACGAAATTGAACACTGTAGTAATGAAGTAGTAGGGAACTACGTTCCTTTACACTCGAAGAACTCTACAAACTCTAAAAATGAGGTCATTTCTTATTACTCCGATAAAAAAATTAATCTATGTCGTATTCCTCAGGGGAGTATGCTGGGGGGCTTATTCTCTTCCTGACATATGTTCATAACATCACATCAGTAAAAATATACAAAAGTGTACTTTTTGCTGATGACATATCGATAGTTGTGACATCTGACAACAAAACAAAGAACATTGAAAAGCACAAAAATGACATAAATAATACGGTAACTAAAATAATAGACTAGCTTAACGCAAATAATTTGAAAATCAATTTGACTAACACATATTATGTGAATAATTATAAGAATCACAATCTAAATATTAAGTATAGAGAAACAAATACTGATAAGGTATACAAAACAAATTATTTGGGCATTATAATAGATAAACGCATTATCTGAAATCGATACTATCTATATACAGGGTGTCCGAGAAGCAGTCGATGCAGAAGCAGCAGAAGAAGTGGTCGATGGTCCCGGAATAGTAGAATTTGTATTCGCTGTACGTGGTACGGGTGTAGCTGATTTCTTTGCAGAATCTGATGGGCTGTACTTTTGGGTACTCCTGTGCTTCTCTCTATTTCACGTACAGAAATACTCCGATCTTCTTCAACAATGTCTAGTACAAGGGTGGCCAACCCGCGGCCCGCGGGCCACATGCGGCCCGCCGTCTGTTACCTTGTAAAAAAAAGTAATACTAAATTACCATAACATACCTACTATAAAAAGCAAACAAACACTTCTTGTCTTTTACGTTTAAAATCAACACATGCTTTATCTACATAAAATAGGGCTGATTTTAAAATAACGTACTGAGCGCCCGCTAGCCGCGTAAACTTACTTACTTTTTGCGGGGAGGACGCGGGTGCCGGCGTGCGGGCGGGCGGCATGCCGCTACCCGCCCCCGAGCCGCGAGCACCTTGCTAGCGTTCGGTCAGTTCAGTTCACGGCAAGCTCGCAACGCATACAATACGTGTCAACGAGTGTATTAGTATTAGTGTGGTGCGCATTCAATCGCGATCTATTGTAATTGTTTATCCCAACATTCGCTTTTCGGTAATTCGGTAAGTAAACCCAGCTGTTTAAAATGAATCTGCGAAGATTGCCGTTTTTGTTTCAATAGATTGAGCTTTATTTTATTAGTTTCAGTTAAAAACATTAACGTACAATGGCGTCAACTAGCAAAGAAGTTGGACCAAAGAAGAGAAAAGTTACGGAAGAGTTAAGAAGTTTTCAAGACAGGTGGACTGATAACTATTTTTTTGTGGAATTTAAAACAAAACCAATATGTTTAATATGCAATGAATCGGTTTCTGTTATGAAAGAGTAGGGGAGGGCGGGGTTCAAAGTGCCGGGGGTACGTTGTTCCGATCCAAATAGCTCCGAGAAGAAAAGAGATAGCAATAAGTATGTCGTCTGCCGCAAAACGTTATACTATCGCGCTGTTGCGTCAGCTACTTTAGTCACGGTGTCTCGGCGTGTGAGAGTGGTAATCGATTTGTGGCACATAAACATCACGTAAGTAATTTTTTTCATTCTTAAACTTTTTGGTCTATTTCAAACAGTGTTGTAGCTATTTGTGGGTGACTTGTTATTATCAGTAGGGAAAACTATTGTGATTCTCTTTTTAATATCATTCTTGGGTTTTTCTTACCTATTCAATTACAATTGGAGGTTACATTGTAAATGAGATTTGGGGTACAAAGTTCCTCTGATCGGGGGCTAGTTGTTCCGCGGAACAACGTGCACCATAATGAAATACGTAAACAATAAAATGAAACTTTGTTTCAGGATGAGAAACTATAAACGGAAAACTGATCGGGGCAAGGTTTCGATTGACCGTTTGCAGCGGACAGCTGATGCTGTTATTAAAGACGGTCGTAAGCTCAAGACGGTAGCTCGGGAACTAGAGATATGTCATATGACATTATTCCGCTTTGTTAAAAAGTTGAAGGCTGGTATAATACCAACTATGGGCTACTATTCTAGACAGGTGTTCAATCACGGCCAGGAAAAGACATTTGCTGATTATTTGTTAAAATGTGCATCAATATACTTTGGTCTTTTGCCTGAAGAAGTGAGGAAATTAGCATATACTTGTGCTGTTTAATTTGATATGCCTAACGTTCCAGTCTCTTGGCATAGAAATAAACAAGCTGGATCCGATTGGTTTACGGGCTTTCTGAAGAGAAATCCATCACTGTCTATAAGAGCTCCGGAAGCCACAAGTGCAGGACGCGCATCTTCTTTTAACCGCCACAATGTTAATGATTTTTTTAGAAGCTCGGTGATGTTATACTTAAACACAATTTGCTACCATCTAGAACCTAGAATAGAACTTGGATGAAAAAGGAGTTACCACCTTTTTGAAACCCAAGAAAATAATAGCTGCAAAGGGCGTTAAGCAAGTGGGTGCCATAGTTACCGTTGAATTAGCAGAAAATGCAGTTGGAAATACTATACCGCCCATGTTTGTATTTCCTCGCCTCAAATATAAAGGCATATTCATTCGTGATGGTCTTCCAGAAAGTATTGGAGCTGGAAATAGCTCGGGATGGATGACGGCTAAGGAATTCCTCAATTTTTATGAACCATTTTATAAAACACACAAAGCCCTCTCCCGAGGACCCAGTATTGTTATTGCTCGATAACCATCAATCACATGTTGACATTGATGTTGTAGAAAAGGCAAAGGCCAATTCGAACATAATGTTGTCGCACCCACCACATTGCACTCATAAGTTGCAACCCCTAGATGTTGGTGTTAATGGGCCGTTTAAAACGTACTGTGCCAAAGCTCAAGAAAACTGGCTACGTAATAACCCAGGCAAGACAATGTCTATTTACGAGATAGCTGGAATTGTAAAACATGCATGGCCTCTAGCAGCGACGCCAAATAATATTATGAATGCCTTTAAAAAATCAGGCATAAGTCCGTATAACCCTGACATATTTACGGATGAAAATTTGCCAATATCACACATACTTTAGACTTTTATAAATAAAACATTCATAAATTTTCAATTACATGTGCCTAATTTATTTTATACATACCTTTTTAACTAATACCTCATGATAAAAGATCGCAGTACATAACGGAACAACTTACCTCAGCTGAGGAACAACCAGCCCCTTCGCGGGGCGAGTTGTTCCCTATCGACTTGTTACAGAAAAAAACTGGTTGGTTGCCTGTAAAGTCGGTATACGGGCGAAAGTTTTACGTGACAACGACTTTGAGTGGTAAAATAATTTTAATGTGAATATTCATTCGTATAGTAGGAAGAAGGATGAAATAATAGTAACAATTTAAAACATTTATTTATACAAAGAATTATATTTAAAACATTAATTTATAGGCACGCGTCCCTTCCACTTTTTATGTCTGTCTCTCTCGCTCTTAGGCGGGCTAACCATGCTCGAGTGGAAGGGACGCGTGCCTCTCACTCGCTCTCATTGTAAGCGCATAACGTGAGCGGAGCGTAACGCAGTTTCTTGAAGTGTCACCCGGCAAACCAATTTATAAGACGTTGTCACGTCAAAATGTCCTGAGCCAAAATATATTATTATTTCAATAAATTAAACTATAAAATAAGAAACTAGAATAAATATTTCGTCTTTATAAGTAGGAATGATAGATCACAAATTTTTATTTTACATTCATAATGCGATCTATTCCAAAATCGGAACATCGAACCCCGGCCTCCCCTACAACATTAAACGTCACTACGACACTAAACATGCAAATAAGTTTGATAAGTACAAAGGTGAATTTCGAAAAGACCAGGTCAACAACTTAAAAACAAAACTTTCAGCACAACAACAACTATTTACAAGAGTGAATTTAGAGTCAACATGTTATGTAAAAGCGAGTTATGCAGTACCTGCAATACTCGCAAAAAAATCAAAGCCATTTTCAGACGGTGAAATTATTAAAGAGTGCTTGGAAAGTGTCGCGGAAATTGTGTGTCCAGAAAAGAAGAAGGATTTCTCAAAAATAAGCCTATCTCGTCAAACTATTACAAGACGTGTGGATGATATTGGCCTGCACTGGAAAATAATTTAAAAAAACGTGCATCTGAGTTTATATATTATTCTCTGGCATTGGACGAAAGTACGGATATGACAGATACCGCACAAGTTGCGATCTTTATCAGAGGTGTTGATGCCCACTTTAATAAAACGGAAGAACTAGCAGCATTGTATCCACTCAAGGATACCACTAAATCACGAGATTTATTAGAGGCTGTTCAATCAACAATAGACCGCTTTTCGTTACGATTAAACAACTTGTCGGGTGTAACAACGGATGGTGCTCCAGCAATGGTTGGGAAACATGAAGGTTTGGTAAAACTGATTGAAAGTGAGACCTGTAAAGTTGGCAATACGTCGATGCTAAATTTTCATTGTATTATTCATCAAGAGAATTTGTGTGCTAAATATCTCAAAATGGATCATGTTATGAAGGTAATTGTCAAAATAGTGAACTTTTTTAAGTCGAAAGGTTTGAACCACCATCAGTTTCAAGAATTTCTGAAATCCTTGGACTCAGAATATGGTGATGTTTTGTTTTATGCAGAAGTAAGATGGCTGACCCGTGCCAAAATGTTGAAAATCTATTTACATAAGACAGTATCTCAAGACATTTATACTGAAACGTGTAACCAAGAAAAAGAAAACGATTTATCTTTTATACCTAAACAAATTGACGACTTAGAAGTTATAGACAAACAGCCAGCAGGATGCAAAAAAGTGAAGCGACTTGCAAAACATCGTGTTCTACTACTCGCTGACGAAACGGGAAGGGGTTTACAAAACAAGTTAGCAACGCGCCTTGGCTCTACGTATCATGTGACTTCTGTGTTAAAACCATACGCAACTTTAGAGCAGATTCTGTCGGGCTCCCTTTCACAGTGTAATGGTTTTACTAAACAGGATTATGTGATAATATTAGCTGGTAAACATGACACTAATTTGGTCCTTTTCCAATCTGCTCTATTCCATTGTTTAAATATATTAAAGAATTCTAATGTGCTGTTTGGACGTATAAATAGAAATGTATATTATAATAAAATAAATTTAAATGAAATGTTGCAGATGATATGTTCAAATATTAATAATTTCCTATATTCTGAATTGTACTATTTAAGAAATAATAAATTAGATAAGAACAATGCATGCAGAACACTGATGATGGATATAATTTTGTTAAGTTATAAAAATAGAGTGACTCAAGTAAATAACGACAAGAATTTCACAGATAGTCATGTACAGACTGAAAGTGGGTTTTTTCATGCCTAAACAATTCAATAAGAAGAGAGATGTTTTAATGACAACTAATAATGAGACCAATTACAGTGGGTCTTCTAAATATTTGTATATCTATCACCAGAATGTGTGTGGTGTTAGCACTAAAAAACATGAAATAGATTTTTATTTGAATGAAAATGTTAATATTAGACCACACTATGTTTGCTTTACAGAACACTTTCTTAACAGTAAAAATGTCGATTTCTTGACCTTGACAAATTATAAATTAGTTTCTCATAATACCAGAAAAAATATGAAAAGAGGTGGTAGTCTTATACTTAGTTTAGATGAATGTAAAAGTGAGCCTTTATTGATCTGTAATAAATTGTACAAAAGAGAATTCTTTGAGATATGTGGTCTGAAAGACATCGATTCTAATTTGTGTATTTTTTGTATATATAGAAATGATAAAAAGAATTTTTTTGACGATTTTATAATACAATTGGAAAGGTTATTGGAATGTTTTTTTGACAAGAAGTGCTTGATATGTGGTGATTTTAATGTGGACATACTGACCGACGATAAATATAAAACTGAATTTTTAAATCTGTTAACGCGTTACAACTTTAGACCGTTAGTTTCCTCAATCACATATGTAAGCGGAGAAGCGAAATCGTGTCTTGATAACTTTCTAACGAATATACCTGAAACTGATGTTGCTTCTACTGAAATTGACCATAATGGTCTTTCAGACGGTCACGCAGGACTTTTCTGTAAGATACATTTACCTGACTCTAAACAAAATAAAAAAAAGTTTATAATAAAACGGCAAAGAATATTTAATAAAGTAAATAACGACAAATTTAGACAAAATATTTTAGATAATGATTTGACTGAAACTGGCATTAACACATTTTTAAATAAGTTATATCATATTTTTGATAAGAGTTTTAAGAAGGTAAACCGTAAATTCAAAATAAACAGAGAAAATAAAATAAAATGGCTCACAAGAGGTATTAGAACTGCTAGTAAAATGAAGCGCTTCATAATATCAGCACATAAAGCCACTTGTGATCAAAACTTTTTGGAGTACAGAAATAACTATATTCGCATTTATAGACGTGTAGTTAGACATGCACGAAAATTAGCAGTACAAGCTGAAATAAGAGAGGCTAAGATTTCTACGAAGGCTATATGGGGTGTTGTCAATAAACATAGAAATAAAATGGTTTCTCATCAAGCAGAAAAAATTTGCCTTAAAGTTAATAATAGAATAGTTTCCAAACCTAAAGAAGTAGTAAACATTTTTTCCACGAAATTTGAAATCATTGATGAAATTGATGTAGATGATAATAATAAAGAAGGAGCTGTGTTGTTTTTGAAAGAGAATACACAATCTATTTGCAACAATATTCAATGGAAAAGTATAACCCCTTTAGAAATAAAAAAAACAGTTAAAAAAATGATTAATAAGAAGTCGTGTGGTTATGATGGAATGCCTATCTCAATAATAAAGGAAAATATTGATATCCTAGCCATACCTTTATCAACATTTTATAACGCATGTTGCGATAGTGGTGTATTCCCAGATCAACTTAAAATAGCAAAGGTTATACCAGTATTTAAAAAAGGAGTAAAGACAGATCCAACAAATTACAGGCCCATCTCTCTTTTACCTGTTTTGTCAAAAATATTGGAAAAGCTGATGAAAGAAAGACTAATGGCACATTTAAATTCCAATAATGTTATAAGTGGGAAACAGTTTGGATACCAAGCAAATATAGGCACTAGTAAAGCAGTTATTACTCTTATTGACGATGTATTGACAAATTTAAATAATAAATATAAAGTTGCAGGAATATTCTTAGACCTGAGTACAGCTTTCGACTTGGTTGATCATAGAATTCTATTACATAAACTTTTTCATTATGGAATTAGAGGCAATACACTAAAACTCTTTAAGTCATATTTAGAGAACAGGTATCAATTTTTTGAACTCAAAAACACTGAATTGGGGTGGGAGAAGCCGTGTAAATCAAAATTGACCAAAATTAAAAAGGGCGTTCCTCAAGGATCAATCTTGGGACCAATTTTGTTTATATTATACATAAATGACCTTGCTGATTATATGAATAAAAATGTGCAGGATATTAAATTAACGGTTTTTTGCAGATGATACGAACGCAATTATTACGGCTGATAACACAAATACTTTGTCAATAAAAACCAGTAGCGCACTTACAGCCTTCCAAAAATGGTTTGACGCTAACAATCTAATCTTGAATACTAGTAAGACAAAATTAATGCTATTTAGACTTACAGCAAGAGCAAAGGAATCTCTGGAAATAAATTTAAGTAATTCAAAACTCGCCACAGTGGAATCCACAAAATTCTTAGGAATTCATATTCTCCTATTTAAATTGGAAAGAAGAATTACAGAAAATTAATAGCAGAATTAGTTCAGCCTGTTATGCCCTACGAAGCTTGCGTGAGGAAATTACTCTAAATCAACTTAAGACTGTATATTTTGCACTGGTCGAGTCGCACCTTCGGTATAGTATAATGTTTTGGGGGAATAGTTATGCTTATAATATTAGACAAGCCTTTGTTTTGCAGAAAAGGGCCATACGGACTATGGTCCGCATTCCTCAATGGGAATCGTGCAAAGAACACTTCAGTAAGCTGGGTATATTAACAGTCCCGAGTTTATATATTTATGTAGTGCTTGTTCACCTTGTAAAATGGCCAGATCAGTATGAAACTCCAGAGCAAAGAGTAATAAGACTGGAAACTCGGCGAAAGAACATTCAGTCAACTATCATTCCTAAATTTAAAGTCGTTGAGCACAGCGTGAGACATCAGGCTGTGAGAATGTTTAATTGTCTTCCCAACCGACTGAAATCTATACATAATGTTAATCTCTTTAAAAAGCAACTAAAGTGCTTCTTGTTAGAAAAATGCTTCTATGATATTAAAGAATTTATTGGCTATATTTAAATAATGAATAATTATTATATAAATGATATTTTTGTAATTATATAGACTTAATTTTAAGATAATTTGACATTAATTTATTCAATTTTTTGACATTACATTGTTTATAATTTCATTACTATTGCCAAGGTTATTATATCACTATTAAATTACATCATCATCATCAGTTTCCAATACAATTGTTATTGTTTAAGGAACAAACAAAAAATAAATAAATAAAAAAAGAGTTTTTGATTTGAGGCAAGAAATACAATCATTTTTTGAAAGCAAATCCAGGAGTATTTCCGAGTTTCAAGACGAAGAGTGGGTATCCGATTTTGCATTTCTGGTAGATATAACTAGCCACTTAAATGAACTCAATATTCGTTTGCAAGGCAAATGTCAATTGATTAATATATACATGTATGATCTTATTTCTGCGTTTCAAATGAAACTTGTGCTTTGGGAACAGCAGCTACGTACTAAAAACTTCACTCACTTTCCTACACTTTCAGAGCGACCAGATATCACATCAGAGATAGCGGCTAAATACGCATCTCTAACATCTGATTTAAAAACCGAATTCGAAAGCCGATTCCTAGATTTTAATAAGCATCGCCTGCTTTTTTCTGCATTTGCAACACCATTTTCTACAGATGTAAGTTCCTTGCCGGGTCATTTACAAATGGAATGTTGTGAAATGCAATGTGATGCAAAGCTAAAAGAGAAATTCAATCAGATTGGCTTGGAAGAATTCTATAAAAAATATTTTGATAAAGAGAAATATCCTGCGTTTTACAAACATGCTCTGTTCATGATTTCATTATTTGGTAACACTTATATGTGTGAACAACTTTTTAGTAGAAAGAAGCATATTAAATCTCAAATGAGAACACGGATTACTGACGCTCATCTTGAAAATTGTTTGCGGGTAGCAACGACATCAGTCGAAGTTGACATTGATCAGCTTAGCTCTGATAAACAAAGTCAGATATCCCATTAATTTACTATTTAGTTACCTAACAGAATTATGCAGAATTAAAATGTGCATCTTAATATATTTTGTTCCTAAGAAATTTGTTTTATTTAAAAAAACTCCTAATATAATGTTTTGTTTGTTCGCTGCTTAGTTAGAGTGCGTGTCAGATAGTGCGTGTGACTGGGGTGTTATCTTTGCTAGTAACAGTACATTTTTTTTGTTCTAAGCCCTAAGTTCGAATAGGAAAAAATAGTATCCGATTTTGACTGTGCGCAGACTTATCTGGCGCGCACATATAAAATAAAATTTGGTAGTAAAATTCTAATTCCCAATTTTGGCCCAAGTGTCGAAAAGGTTGGCCACCCTTGGTCTAGTACAACATCGTCGTAAGGAGGACGATATCTTCTTTCACCATGTACTTGGTTCGAGAGTCGGCCCTTTGAGCAGAGTAATCGGTGCAAATTTGTAAAGACTCGATGATCCGGTAAAGGAGCTGCAATTAAGTACCTCTCACGCATCTACATTCCCCATAAATTAGATGCATGTCTCTGTTACATTAGTGTCAACTATCTGTCTCTCTCGCACTTCGTATAATGACTCTCCCGGTCTCACTCAAACTAAAATGTTAAAGTTACGGCATTAACTTAATTAAATTTTAGATTAGAGTATACAGAAGCTTTATTCAGGATTACAAAACTTTTTTTATCAATTTTTTAAATACTAGATTTTTTTTAAATAGATGAAATCTATTAGCCGCTTTCGGCTTGACGTCGACTTCTGGGACACCCTGTATATATATTGTTTTAAACTTTCATGGTCACTAACATTATAGTAATATAAGTTATTTGCGGGATTGCTACCATGTACCTTGTTATTGAGTTTCCGATATTTCGGCACTGTTGCAAGTGCCATGATCACGAAGCGACTGAAGTAATTGCGAGTAGGCTGTTATTGGCAGAAATATCGGTCTACCCTCCGACGAAGTCTCTTATTGCGTTCGTTACCCGTACCACTGTTCACATTCTCACTATTCACTTGGGATTGTTCTCGACACACAACACTTACAGTATCGGATCGCGACACGACACATTTTTGATTTTTTCGGTTTTTACACATACGAACCACTGGATTCCAGACATTCGACAATTTAAACCCGTCCTCACGATTGAAATTTTCATGTTTTGTTATTTCAATCGCTTCCCTGACCAATCTTGGTATGTAGTGGTGTTCTGTCGAAATAATCTGTGGGTTATGAAACTCAATCCAGTGGTTAGGACCAGAATCAATCAAATGTTCCGCGATGGCCGATTTCTGCTTATCGTTGTTCTTGATTGCTTTTATGTGTTCCCTTATTCGGCATGCTACTGTTCGTTTTGTTTGGCCAATGTACGAACTGCCACAGCTGCAATCGATCTTATAGACACCAGGTTTCTCCAAGGGGAAGTTGTCTTTAGGAGACCGTAGGTATTGTGAAACCTTTCGTACAGGAGTGAAGACAGTATTTAGCGAGTACTTATTCAGTATGTTTGAGATCTTGTCAGTCACTCCTTGGTGATCATGGCACTTGCAACAGTGCCGAAATATCGGAAACTCAATAACAAGGTACATGGTAGCAATCCCGCAAATAACTTATATTACCCTGTATATAAACCATATAAACAACAATAAATGCATATGACGCATATGTGATCTCTATTCTTCGATATGATATTTTGTGGCAATAGTAGTAGAATAAACAGAGTATTGATTTCTCAGAAAAAATGTATTCGAGCACTGAGCAAAATTCCACCTTACTCAAAATCATCTACACTCGAGAGCAATGAATCCGGGTCACTTAAAGAATCCTAAAAATCTCGGAAACTAAAAATGCTAGGTTAATGCAATAAATTGTATTTAATAGACAATGTAATACTCCTTAAATGAAGGTATTAAAACTTCTTAGTTATTGTAAAGTTATATCATAAAAAAATCAAATTTGAAAAAGGGCCACTTTCGAAGATGGAACTACGAAATTACAGCATTTGGTTTTGCTTTTGTTTGTAATCTGTTATTTATGTGGGTACATAAACCATGTTGATAGTGCTCTATATTCATTATTCAAGCTGAAATTATGTCGCTTACGCCTGAAGAATGCACCAGAATACTTACAATGCTGGAAACCGGCCGGAGTCAGCGCGATACAGCCAGGACTGTCGGTGTGTCGCTGTCAACAGTACAAAGAGTTCTCCGACGTTACGAAGAAACTGGTTTTAACCTACGCCGACCAGGAACGGGCAGAACCAGGTGTACCACAGCACGAGAAGACCGATACTTGGTGAACACCATGCTTCGAAATCGCTTTCTCACAGGAACTGAACTCACCAATCAGTTTCGACGCCTCGGAGGAAGTAACCCAAGTGCATGGACAGTAAGACGTCGGCTTGCTGAATCTAACTTAAAACCCCTTAGACCTGCAAACGGCCCTAAACTGGAGCGTGGGCATCGTATTTCAAGACTAAGATATGCCCAGAGCCACGTAAATTGGAGTATTGAAGATTGGTCAAAAGTTATGTTCTCCGACGAATCAAAATTTATGCTCTACAAGCACGACGGAAGACACAGAGTGTATCGAAGACCAGGGGAAAGATTCAAGCAAGCATGCATCGAAGAAAAAGTAGCCTACGGTGGTGGGTCTGTACTTGTGTGGGCCGGAATTTCTTCTGAAAGTCGCACAGAGCTGGTGATCATAGAAAACGGCTCTTTAACTAGCGTAAGATATGTGGAAGAAATCCTCAATGATCACGTTGGTCAATTTATGGTCAATTTAGGTGAGGATGCTATATTTATGCATGACAATGCCCGACCTCATACAGGTAGGATTGTGAATGACTACCTTCAAGAGATGAACATTACTCGTATGGAGTGGCCAGCGCGCAGCCCGGATATCAACCCGATCGAGCATGCTTGGGACGAGCTAGGCAGATGCGTAAAACAACGAAACCCTCCCCCAATCACGCTTCGTGAGCTCAAAATTGCTCTCACAGAGGAATGGGAGAATATTCCCCAAAATCGTATAAGGAACTTGGTGTACAGCATGCCAAACCGCGTTAACGCAGTAATGGAAGCACGAGGGGGCAATACGAAGTATTAAAATTCAAGAAAATCGTAATAAAGTTCAAACATTTCATGTTTCCTATTTTTGTTTTAAGGAGAGATCAGCAGTTTTTTTCTTTATGTAATTTTGTGTTAATAAAATGTATGGTGACTCATATTTTTTTTACTTTCATTTAAGGAGTATTACATTGTCTATTAAATACAATTTATTGCATTAACCTATCATTTTTAGTTTCCGAGATTTTTAACATTCTTTAAGTGACCCGGATTCATTGCTCTCGAGTGTAGATCGCAGTTATTAGCGCTCCCATCCGTATATATTTTAGAAATATGTATATACGTCAGACAACATATGCAGAACTTTAAAAGATCATGACGTATATCCAGACAACAAGAGAAATCCTAATCTACGATGAAATACCGAAATCACAAAAATACGATAAAAGGTATATGAGTATGTATATCTTTATATATATAATTCTTCTGTGAGTGTGTATGTCACTGAACTCCTCCTAAACGGCTGGACCGATTTGAATGAATTTTTTTGTGTGTGTTCAAGGGGATCTGAGAATGGTTTAGATTCACAAATCAGTCCGGCAGATGACGCTGCAGTCGGCACAGCAACGCGTGGCCGGTTCAGCTAGTTATATATATAATTCTTCTGTGAGTGTTTGTCACTGAACTCCTCCTAAACGGCTGGACCGATTTGAATGATTTTTTTTGTGTGTGCTCAAGGGGATCTGAGAATGGTTTAGATTCACAAATCAGCCCGGCAGATGGCGCTGCAGTCGGCACAGCAACGCGTGGCCGGGACAGCTAGTAACAAATATAAAAGGATTTCCTAGTAACATGATTGAATGTACTAACATAAGAATATTTAAGACAAACTTGTAACGATAGTTAATGGATATATTTTTTTAGCATTAATGATTTGTTTGAATACTTAATAAATGAATTTCTAAAAGGGTGCTCAATATATTAGACTACTCATTTATTAGACGTACTGTAAATCTATACATAAAGTGATCTTAAGAATTGGCCTGCTGTTTCTAAATGGTATACCATACCATAATACACAAAAACATGTCATCTCATATAGCATGCTACGAGTACGTGCAAATAAATCATAATAAAATATATTTATAGAGACAAAAAATTGTTCATACTGCGCCTAATAGACGCAGTATGATGACGCAGTATGGCCTCCGGGAAATATTAAATTTGAGCCTTTAGTACTTGTGACTTTAGCATCTTTGAAAAAGTCTCATTATTTTTATTATTTCCTTACTTTACTTCCAGGAAACAACTGAATGATTTAAATCTAACATTTCCCCTGCCAGCAGTCGACTGGACCCCAGAAAGAGGTTACCCTCCAAATGCTCCTGTTAATGGTTTTCCTTGGAAACCAAAAGGTAAGGGATAATCACTTTATTTGATTTAGTTTACAACTTACGAGTCTGTTTTATCACACTAATTGTAACTACCTATATATAGGTACTAAGTAAACATCGTCGAGAATTGTGAAAACTTAATCTATTCGGCGGAATAAATTTAATATAAACTGGTTTATTTCACCAACAAATCCCACTTGACATGTTTCTTTAAGAAACATGAAATCAGGTGAGATACCATAATATTTAGTTGAGATATCAGCTAGAGTTCGACTCTCCCTGATACGGACGTGGATCTACTCGTAACACAAACTTTTAGCTTACCGAGAGGGGTAAACGGGAATATTATTTATTTATTAATAAACAAAGTTTCTACAGCTTTCGTATACTTGTAAATTATATAAAAGTGTAATTCAGTTTAACTGCCAATTACAGAAACTCATTATGTTTACTATCAATATTAAGAAAACTTCAACAATAATCTTAACAAAATTTAACAATCAAACAAAGTGTGAATGTGTGTAGGTGTGTGTGAGTGTGTGTATGCATGCCTTCCTTATTAATAAATAATTCGTTCAACGCATTGTTTTTAATATCTTAAAAATATTTTAATAATCCATGAAGAATTGTTGTTTATTTAATAATTTTGAAGTGACGAGTGATCGTTTTTTGCTTATAACAAACAGTGGCAGACAAAAATCAAAAATGAAACTAAATATTTCATTGAAATATATATTAAAACTAGCTTTTACCCGCGGCTTCGCCCGCATTTTTTTAATTTTTTAAAATAAAAAGTATCCTATGTTACTTCTAATAGCTCCAAGAATATATGTACGAAGTTTCATGATGATCGGTTTAATAGTTTTTGCGTGAAAGCATAACAAACAAACTTACATTCACATTTATAATATTAGCAGGGATAATTAATTACTAAAATTCTGACAAAGTTCGATGTCTTTCCGGTGCAGCGGAGCGCCGACGGCGACCCGATGGTCACATTGTACTGTTTCAGCTGCCTCGTGCCTGCTATTTGTATTATAAAGAGATTACATGGTTATAAAATGCGATTAAATAAACCCTAGTACCATAATGGTGTAAAACTTTCCCCCATATATCAGCAACTATAAAACTTACTGAAAGTTGACGATGTTGCTGAGATGTAAAGATGTCATCTCTTTTTACTTTGTAATTCCTGTTTATATGCTTACTAGCTTTCCGCCCGCGGCTTCGCCCGCGTGGAATTCGGTTATATTGCGGTATAAAGCAATAGCGTAAGCTATCATTCCACTTCTTACGTATTTTAAAAAACACATCGTTACCATTTTTTAAAAAACACCCAGCGCCATCTATCGCATACCTCAAGAACTAAATAGCGTAAGGGGGCGTTCAAGTATTACGTAACGCAATTTGGGGGGAGGGGGGGGTCTCGTAAAACGTTACGATGCGTTACAGGGGCGGGAGGGGGTCTTTCTTACAAAACGTTACGTAACATTTAAAAATTAGGGAATTAAAACTCCCAATTGGACAACCCTTTTCGTTCACATTTTACGGGGAATCTCTTGATTGAATTCGTCTTGTCGTCATTTTTATTTTGTTCTCGCAAGTTGGCAACCCTTTTCGTTTATGTTTTACGGGGAATCCCTCGATTGTATTGTACGTCATTTAATGTTGTTTTCGTTGTCAGTATTCGTTAGTGTTTATCCAGAAGCACATTGCTGTAGTCGGTGTTATTAAAGTGAGTTCATAGTGTTCATACTGTAATGTCCTCAAAAGAAGGAGATTGGTATCATCAGCTGTTCTTGGCCTATAAAGGCTCTATGTCGACTTACCAGCGCAGCTGTGTCAAAAAATGCCGCCGAAATTTGGAAAACGCCTTAAGAAAAACTAAAGAAAAGTTAATAGAACATATAAATGATGTTATTCGAGAGTTGAAGGTGAAGGCCACGAAGATGAAAGCAACAATGCTTAGTTATTTTACACAGGTAAGTTTACTGCTAAAATGTAATAATGACATAGCTTCAATGGCGCAATGTCTGTTATGCCATAACTTCCAGAGTTCTTAACCGATTTTAATATTTTTTGTGTGAAATTGAAGCAAGAGGTTTAGGACAAGATTGTGACGGTGCCCGAATTTTTAAATTCACGAAAATTCTCATCGAAACATTTTATTTTTTATTTTTTTGGGTATTACGCTCCGCTCCAATATATGGTGCCAGCGTAGCTTTATGCTTAGCGACTGCATCGCCTAGTAATATGTAATCATAAAACCTAGATTTTTCATAACAGAACTGGTCATAAGTATAGCTACCAATGAAAACATCAAGTAAGCCAGCAATACTAAGGCCCAATGCCCCCTCGACTTCACGTGCTCTTCAACAAAACCAGGTGCATCTGCTTGTATATGTACATTATGTTCTTTTTCATCGCATGTCTCAATAATACATATTCTTAATTTATTTTCACTTGGTTTATAGGATTCGGATGTTGTAGCTTCATCCAATTATTCATCTCTTATGGAATCGATCGTCGTATTCGCTGGACGAGAAAGCACTGCCGTCAAATGAAAGATGAGCGATACCCACGATGAACAAAGTGAGAATACTGATGAGGAAACTGCGGAGACCTCGTCTACGGAACAAAACACGACTTTGATTGTTTCGGACATCACTAAAAATGTTCCAAGTAAACCGACTCAAGAAAATCTTATGAAGAAATTTGGCCTACCGCAACAGATAATAAATGTTCTTACTGAAGCCAGTGATGAAAGAATCTGAGTGACTAGCAAACCCATGGATAGAGCAGCAGTAATTTCAATCGAATAGGTCTCTTGCATGATTTTTTTACTGTATAAATCGTTAAATCAAGTCATTTTTAATAGAAAAATACATTAAAACAATTTGTTGCAGAATTGTTTTTTGTTAAAAAAATATTTTCTTGAGTCAGTGCATAATCGTAATTTAAACAGCCGCCATTTTCACGCTCTTTAAATGACGTCACATGACATGACACGCCATACATTGTAATGGTATATGTTGCCAGCAAACGCATGGCTTCATGTCATCGGACGTCACAACAAATGGGAAGGCGCTCAGTTTGTTTTGAAATTTACTTACGTTTATGCATAATTTTTTACCGAAAAAAAATTATTTCGAAAAAAATAATAGAAATTATCGATTTTAACGAATGCCGTTAGTTTATTACATATTTGAAAACTATTTAAATAAATATCAGATTTTTTAAAAGACATTCAAGAAACCTATTTTTTTTTATATAGACCTACTTACTTGGTCAATAGTTGCTTTTTTGGTTTGTTAAGAAAACGATTTTAATTTTGTTAATAATACGATTTTTTTAAATTTTGTTAAGAATACGATTTTTTTAAATTTTGTTAAGAATGCGATTTTTTTAAATTTTGTTAAGAATACGATTTTATTTTGACTAAAATGTTTAATTTCAGTCAGGTTTCTGTTTATAATTGCATTGCGAAAGGCTAGAATAAATGTTTTTTTTTAAAGAGTTTATTAGTAAAAAAAGCTAAAATAGGAGAACGAAGGAGAAAAACAATTGTGTATAAAGTCAAAAATTTCTAAAAAAATAAACAAAATACCTACGCATGTATTGCGGGTTAATTTTTTTTGTTTTATTTAGTATTACTACCGCAAAGTCGATTAAAAAAAATATATATAACATAAACATATAATATAACAAATATATATAATATAACAAGGATATTTTAGCGACTTTCTTGTACTTTTGGGTAAAAATGGTCACTTGAGTGTTACGTAACATTTAAAGAGGGGGGGGGGGGGGGGTACAGTGAAACGTTACGGCGCGTGACAAGGGGGGGAGGGGGGGTCAAAAATCTTCAAAAATTGCATTACGTAATACTTGAACGCTCCCTAAGCTATCATTCCACTTCTTATGTATTTTAAAAAACACATCGTTACCATGTTTTAAAAAACACCCAGCGCCATCTATCGCATACCTCAAGAACTAAATAACGTAACTAATACTTATACCAATTAGTAATTCGTTGACTTTAGTGATTTCAGAATAAGTAGATGAAAAAAAAACCAATTTAGACGATACAACAAATTGTACGTCATCCCTCGGGAACTCCTCATTTTCGGGGATTCATTATCGTATAGCTAACTTCTAAATTTACATGTTTATATTCGTTTGCAATCTTTTACCTTGTTTTAAACGACACACAGCGCCATCTACAATCCATCCATCAAGCAAACAATATTTTTGTTTTTCCTCGGGAATATCAATTTTTCTAGGATAAAAAGTACCCTATTATTTAATCCGGACTTTTATCTTTACTTCTGCAAAATTTCAAAGCAATCGGTTCAGTAGTTACGGCGTGGAAGCGGAACAAACAAACAAACTCACTTTCCGATTTATAATATTAGTAAGGATGTGATGCAGGTTGACGATGTTTGATGTAATACCCCCGGATCAGCAGGTTAATACCGGTTGCGATTATTACGTAGAAAGGGACGGAAGAGTGATAAATGCTCACATCTGGGATTATCTTGGGATGCTGTAAAGAAATTTCATTCTTAATGACGTGAATGGCTCTTGCTTAGTGGGTAGGATATCTTAAGATATCTCGATCTCTGTTTCTCTTACGTCGTCATTGCTATTCCTTCATCATGAACTCCGATGTTTAAATATAAGACTAAGCTTTTACAAACGCTAGATACCTTTCTCGGAGTGTTGAATACGCACTTTTTCTACAGAACACACCTTCTCATCATCATCATCCTTATTGGCATTGGGAAAGCTATGACGTAATTTTTATCATCAAGCTGTCCGTACGTCACGTTAAATAAAAAAAATTATTGATGTAATTAATAACATCCTCTTTATTTTGAAAGCAGTGAATAAAGTGAATTATTTACGTTTTGATGTGTCATTTCACACAGTATGATATGCTGTGTGAAAATAGTTTTGTCCGTGCCTTGCTATTATACTATACAGATACAGACTAACATAAAAATGTTAATTTTATCGTTTAAAGCGTCTAATATTTCTAAAACTGTGATTTATATCAAATTTTTATTACTTTATTTGGTTGACAATCCATTATTTTAAGTTTTATTCTAAGTTATAAGTTAACATTTATACTTGTGTAGTTAACTTTACGCCTTATATTTTATATGTTTACAGGTATAGGTACCAATCGTGGTTTGTCACTGATATTAGATGCGAACGTCGCGGAATATTATTGCGCTACTACTAAAAGCGCAGGTTTCAAGGTAATACATCACACGGTTATCCTTATCACTTTTGAGTTAATTAAGTGTTCCCGTACACAACCAATAGTGTGACCAAATATTTCGTCGACTTTTTTACCGGTTTTGTCCGACTCAACGCACATGTCCGAAACTTTAACAATAACTCTCGAAGGAAGTGCGTCTAATTTTACAGGGGTTGATGGACAACTGATGCCTATATAATGAAAGTAACTAGACTTTAGATAGCCTGATGTTCAATTTTGATATTTATATGACTAATTTATATGTATGATTGAAATGATTTTACACTCTAGGCAATTAATTATAAAATTATTGTGTTTAATTCACTTGGTATTTAATAGTTCTACGTAACTGAAGATTATGTAAAAATAAAATGTGTTGCAAAGATTTAGATTTAAAGTTGATTTGCTGTTTCCTAGGTCCTGTTGCATAACCCTACGGAGACACCAAAGATTGCAAACATTGGGGAGATAATTGGTCCGGGTATGGAAGCCCGCGTGTCTATCCAGCCAAGAATTTTGGACGCTCAAGCAGATCTACGCTCCATAGATATCATGAAAAGACTTTGTCTATTCTCTAGTGAAACCAATTTGATATTTTTCAGGTATTTAGGTATTTACTTATCTATTTGAACATAAATAGTACATTATATATAAAAGTATTAAAGGCATCTTTGTCTAACAGATATTTATTATCACCTACAATTGACAAATAAGTATAATAAATGAAATTGTATTTTGACAGAACATACACTTTAAAGAACTGTGAAATGGAATGTGAAGCAAGAGCAATGCTGGATTTGTGCGGATGTGTATACTATTATATGCCCAGTAAGTAAAATATTTTCTTTTTCGTAATATTTATTATTAATGGCCGAGATGGTGTGACCCTACCATCGCAGCAAAACAGTCCCGGGTTCGAGCCCCAGAAGGTGCAAATGTTTGTGTGATGACAGACCAAACTCAGAGAAAATAAGGTGTCTTTTAAATCTTCACAAAAATGTTGTAATATTTTTTTGCATTTTTCATTCACTCACTCACTCACATACAAAAAAATTATTACCTATAACACTCACTGGTCACCTGAGAACCTTCCTTTACGAAAGTTGCTTAACTTCCTCAATCGCAAGCCGACAGTACTTATCAATGCTTCATCGAGCTCGACAAACAAATTAATAAAGCCTTCAAATGAAAATAATAAAAGCCGAAAATATTTTTAATTTATTATTCACTTTGTGAACATTAAACAACATTGTTTTGTAAAGTAAACACGAAATTAGTTTTCTTATAGCTCCTCAAATATATCTATTTTATTATTGGCAGAAAACAAAACAACGCGAGTTTGCGGAAAAGCAGATGCAAAGTGTTACGGTAATACTACAAGATTTAGACCAAAAAGTGAGTTTCGCCATCATATAAGTATCCAAATTTTCTTTAGAACTTTTATATTATTACAGCAAGGATATACAATGGTAAAAATAACAGCAGGTACAATTTTATTTCATACGCTTGTGGCATAATATGAAATATTAATAAAAAAACTTCATTCAGTTTTACAAGGGAGATGCTCTTTAGCCTTAATACAGTTTGTACACTACACGCTGTACCAATTTTTTTAAATATATGTACAAATTCGGTAAACATACAATGTAAACATACGATCGCTTTATGTGTTTTGTTTCATGTACCTATGTGGTTTTTAAGATATTCTGTACCACATGATATTATATGAACTTAAAAATAGGAAAAGATATAATAAGGTTGTCGAAGAGCATGACGTAAATCTGATCCAGTGATGGATGATTTGCACTTTTAAGTCCAGTTTATTCCAAGATTGTTTTTCAATGTGGAATTCGTAGAACTACAAATAATTCCTAACTAGGTGATGCAGTCGCTAAGCAAAAAGCTTCGTTAGCATCATATATTAGAGTGGAGTAAAGTAAAATTTAAAATTCCATAAGAATGAAAACTTTCAAAAAGCGCGCGTTTTTTTTCAATGGGAAATCAAATAGAGCCAATGTTTTTTGGTCATAACTTTTTTATTTTTATTATTTTAAAAATTCGGCCTCCGCCACAATCTGGTCCTAAATGTGTTGATTCGATTTCACACAAAAATATTAAAATCGTTTAAGAACTCGGGGTCGGGAAGTTATGGCGTAACAGACGTTGCGTCATTGAAGCTGATCCATGGGAGCTATTCTTGCTTCGCTCGCTCCGCCCCAAAAATACAGTACCTATATATAAAAAAAATAAGTACTATTTTAAAAACACTTCCAACTTACCTGGCCGAATAATGTCAAATTTCGCGATATTTATTAGAGAATATTTAATTATTTCTTTTGTTTGTCTTGTTCAAATATAATTATTATATTTAAAATGAAGTTTCTGTGCAAATAACACACAAAACTAAAATTGATAATGACTGTAGGACTGTAGGTGTAGCCAGAAAGTTAGACGATTATATGTGGTACCCATTTTATTTTATTTTATTTTATTTATATAGTGTTAATCAGACACACTTTGTAAAATATCCCATTTATAAATAAAACATAAATCATAGAATATACTCGACATAAATGTGTAAAAAGATCCATCACTGAATCTTATGGGTTTAATATTATATATGTATATTATTAGACAGTTAAAGGATTCAATTTATACTTTAGAAATATTTATGATACAAGGGTTAAAAAGGTTAAATAAAGGCTGATTTATCCAACAAATTCAAAATATGTGTTATATAATAGACCATGGTTTTCCATGGTTTCATGTACCACTAAACCATGTGAAACCACACATCATCAAATGTTGATCCACATTATATACCTACCTTTTAAGTTGAGTCCTTTTACAACTTACCAGTTCACCTAATCGTATTCTAGGAAAAGAATGCGAAGAATGTCTACCAGCTTGCACGGAGATCGCATTTTTCGAACGGACAAGTTTCGCACCCCTGAGCAAGACTCTAGTGAGGAATCTAGCCAAGACCCTCCATAACAAGACACCGGAATACTTTGTGTAACTATTTATTTCTTCTTTATTTTTCACGAAAACTTTTGTTTATATATATACAACGTGTTACAAAAAACCCCGTAAAAAAAATGTAATAAATTATCAAAGCGAAAAATATTGTCAACCCTAGTAAGCTGTTACTCCTGTTACTGCCTCAGTTACTGCATTAAACTGAAGTTATCAAAGATTTTTTTCTTTCTTTTTTGTGGCTTGCACGATTTGTGCATTTTGCCAATGTTAAGTATAAAATAAAAAATAGGGAAACGGAAAAGAATTATTTACAAAATATAACAAGGATAGCGGAATTCTGATGGGATCAAGAGGGCTTTGGAAACATATATACGTATATATAACATACATACTAATTGCACATTATATAGTTTGATGTTATTATTTACAAGATGAGGTATAACATATTTGTATATAGCGCAATCGTTGGCATGCAAAATAGTAGCTATATCACTCGGTAATAGAATAAGGATATCAGTGTTTTTAAAAGATGCAGTTCTTTCAAATCTAGGACAAGCATCAAGCAATGTGGTTTAAATTTCCTTCGTCTAATCCACACTCACACCAAAGTTTGTTTATAATACTGGGTGTGAGTATTTAAAAAAACAACTTACGAAGTGTGTACGCCTTCACTTCGTAAGATGTGAAGGCATACACACGTGTCCCAGTCTCATTCGAGTAATCATTGAAGTTTCCATCTTACTTAACTGTATTACTGAAAACCAAGGTTTCTGGGGTATAGAGTTTTGTATTAATGAGTAGTGTCTACCCTTGTTTTGCTTATTATTATGCCACAACTTTACCCAATAATCTCGTAGTTATGATTTACGAAGAGCAAGGAGATCTTGACAATAATTTCGAAACAGGAATACCACATAATAAGTACTGCGTCCTTGGCAAATTAGTCCGCAACTACGTTGCCATTTATATCGACATGACCAGGAATCCAAGTGAATTCTATGTGTAACCCTTTGCTAATACATTGTTGGATATTTTTTCTAATGTTGAAGATTATGGGAGAGTATTTTTAAGAAGTAAAAGGGTATTTATCTAGAACTTGTAAAGAACTTTTGGAATCGGTAAATATTATAGCAGATTTAAGTTTCATTATTTTCACGTATTACACAGCTTATACAGCTTGAGAGCTGTCGAGATTCCAAAATCCATTTCAGAAGAATAGAAAATACTGATGACTCACGAGGGAGCTTTACTTTTTCTAAGATTTCTAGAATGGTACACCCCTACACCTACGTAGCCAAAGCTTGAACTTTTAAACGCATCTGTAAAAATGTGATGAGTATCTTACTTTAAACTTTTACTCCACAAGATGATAACGAGATTATCTATTAAATTATAATGAAATACGGGAGCATAAGTCTATAAAACGAAACAAAACGAACTGACGGAGAACAAAGGAATGCCGCAATGCAAACTCCGCAGCCTGCCTAAATACATGATTTACAAGAGATAAACTGAGAAAAGGCGCATGGACCTTTGCTCACAAGATAAAACTAGAATTCGCAAGAAGGGGAATATACTCTTTATATTTTATTGTTAACTGTCCCTTTGATTAAAACTAAACACCTGTAGTTGCATTGATGTTTTCTGTGACGGCATCGTTGCATCTGCCTATGAGTATTCCTGCTTGATTTATAATACAATAATAAGTAATACTATTTTTCTATTTATATTTTCAGAGAAAACATGCTGATGGTACATTTCTACTTTGAAGACGATACATTCATGAGATTCACGAAAGGAGAAATTTTTGGCCTTACGGAATTTTTGTGTAAGTTATAAACTGACAGGGAATTTGTTCTTTGTTTTTATTACTCTCACATGTATATTCCGTCAATCGTTCTTTCAGCAAACACCGGTGGTCTACTTGGTCTATGCATGGGATTCAGTATGATGAGTGCAGTAGAGCTACTTTATTTCCTGACGCTGCGCGCTCTCTGCTCTACCAAAAAAAAGAGCCCCAAACATCCTTTTACAACATAAATACACATACATTTCCGGTGCATCCACGCGACCACCTCTAATGATTTTTCTCGAACCTTACAAAATCTCTCAGCGTGTCACCACCGTGTCTTCTGTAACGTGAGACAAGCAAATTCGAGTTCATTATGCCATTATGGTGCTTAAAGGGATAAGTGTAATTTTTTAAATTGCAAACGTTACTATCGCGTTTATGATTTTAAACTTAAGATTTCTTTATTATTTAATCTTTTTATTGCAGTTTACTCCTCAAGTGTTGATTTTTAAATAAGGTATGAAAACAATATGAAGAGTAAAATTTAGTGATCGAATGACGGCGGTACGTTTTTGTGCGTAAGTTATGGTGCGCACCTTTCACTTTATTTTGAAGTTTTGTTTTATTATTTTCTGTGCCTGTAAACTCCATTCACGCGTTGGAGCTGACAAACGCACATTTTTTAATGTTTTAATTATTACCCAAGTAGCAATTATGACTAGTGATTAAATCTTATATATCTTTACTTTATCTAAAGTTGGATTTTGCTAAATCAAAAAGGATTTCCTGAAGTCTTTTCTTTCTTTAATACTAAATAGTTTTAAACTACCGCTACTTAAGCGAGTAAGGAATACTAAAAACCGAGTTAAGTATTCTTAAAACTAGTTTGATTTAAGTATACCTACACTTAAAACTTAAAATATTGTTTTTACTTTACTCGGATTATTTGAAAGCTCACTTAAAACTCTATTGAATAATTAAAGTATCTTTTAAAACTCATTAAGAAAAAAAATATTTTCTAGATAAATTTAAGATGGTTTTAATACTAAGTTCTAAATATTGATTATCTGAAGTATATTTTCATTCCTTTTTTACTAAAATTAGTAAGATTAGAGTAAAAATTCATTTAATGGGACGTCTTCTCCAAATATAACCAAAAGAAACATGGATGAAGCTGGAAAAATAAAAAGATCTGGTGCCTTTCGTCGACGTGTAGAGAAATATAAAAAAGAACGTTGTGTGTACTTATGTACGAACGTAAAAAGTTATGCTTCTTTATCGTTACTAAAAAAAGATAACTAAAAATTTCCCCCCGTGTGCTCGTATTCTTTGTATGTGAAAAGAAAGATAAATTTAAAAATGATATAGTGATCAGTAAGAAGCGTCAAAAGATTAACAGATTTCCTATATATCTGTATACAGAATCAAGTAATATATCAAAAATCATTAAAATAAACTGTTTAACCAATAGTAATGTAAAAATAATAATTATTTACCATATTACAAACAAATAAAAAGAATACATTCCGAAGTTAACCTCAAATCAATAAACGCATTTAAAATAAAAACAGCTTTTAAATAAAATTGTTATATTGTTATTATATAATATAAATTTTTTATTATAATTTTATATAAATTACTTTTAACTACCATATATAATTTAAAATCACATACACCCACACATTCATAATTAGTGGCCAACTTCATCTTGCTGGTTTATTTTATATCACTTTTGTGGCTAACTTCACACTGTAACTTTTGTGCTGCAGTGATGAAATTTCACTCACAACATTTTTTCATAACGCGCCTAAAGAAGTATAACTTCAAAAATAACTCGAATGTGCTTTAAATGCTGCAAACGTGAGCAATGCGACACCTTCGAGTCAGACCTTAGTGTCGTTAATGTATAACGAGGAAGATGATACCACGGTAAACTTGAATTGAGGTGATCCCAACTCTTAATGAATCGACACTAATCGATCGATCAACACGAGCTGACGATAACGCATCAAAAGTTGATCATGATTTTTATTTATATTAGAGACCAATTAAGAAACTGGTCCATTTATCGCAATATACCACATACTGCAATCAATGCCTTATTACAGATTATTGACAAGCATGATCCAGGTGCTGTGCCAAAAGACGCTAGAACACTTCTGAAAACAATAAAATCTGTAGATATGTATAGAATACTGTAGCAGTGGGGAATACTGACACAACGGATTTAAATAAAAATATTCTGCAGTATTTTGAAAATTTAGGTAAAAATGTCAATTTATGTATAAATGTAAATATCGACGGCTTACCCACATAAAAGTTCAAACGTAGAATTTTGGCCAATTCTCTGTAACATTTATGAGATGAACAATGTGCCTGTAATGAAGCAGAACAGAAGTTATTTAATGTAGGTACCTATTCATTATTGTTGCTGTGTTTATTAGCCCTCTAAATAAATGGGGATTGGATAGATATTTAATATCACGTAAGTACTTACCGCTGATTTTATTTCCTCGACTATCTTGCATAAACCTCTTCCCACCACAAAATAAACAACAACTATAGAATGACAAGTTAAGAAAATATTAAGACGAAATCTGATCTTAACTAAATCAAACTATAGAATCACTTAATACCAAAATGTATTAAATAGTACTTCGCCAATACGGTTTTTAGAATAAGTTAAGTATAATATCTCTTAACTACCACTACTTCAAATGTAATTTGTCTTTACTTTGTCTTAAATAGCCTAACAAAATCAATATTGTCTAAAGTCTTACTTCGTAAGGAAACTTATGATTTAACGCCATTTTGCACTTTATGGGAAAAAATTATTATACATTTTCCGACAACACTTCATCAAAAACTAGAGTAAATTGAACATTATTCATTTTGTTATAGTAATTCTAACTACATGAATAATAAGTATGTTTATAGAAAATGTAGAACTTTGCAATATATGCAAAAAAAAAAAATATTGCAATATTGTTATACAAAATTTTATTGTTTTTTTCTAGTATTTCCACAGCCCGTCTGTTTTATAGCACTATCTATAGATTTTACACGAGAAACAATCATGCGTTTTAAATTTCTTATGCATTCAACGACATAAGAAAGCCTTTTTAGACATATAAATTAATTGTTTAGTCGCCATTTTCCTAAACCTTAAAACAGTTATTGTAATGAATTAAAAGTTCGCCATATTTTATAAAATTATGTAACTTAAATCACTATAAAGCAAAATAGGTTTTTAATTTTACTTCACTAAGATTAAATCGAATATCTGCAATTCAATAGTGAAAGTTTTAACTAGGTATAGTAGATATCTTTAAGTCTATCTCTTGATCTGAAATCAACCTACAAGATATCTTAAAGTCAATGTTTAGAGTTCTGCTAAACCACATTTCTTAAATAGGGTTAAAGTTTATCTTAGCAGTAGTATTAACTCTTTCTTAACATGTCCTTAAATGCTGTGCCCATTTTTACTTAACTAGCCCTTGGAGTGTATCTTGAAGATATCTTGAAGGACATATTAGTTTTAGCCAAGACAACAGCTGGAATTCGTCTACTTGCCTTCAAGATATCTTCAATTCCCTTTTAAGACATTTGTTTGCTACTTGGGTAATTAAGGTCAAGCTACATCAACGTTCAAACATTTAAAAACTTACACTCGAGTCTTACGATTTTGAAGACCCAAAGATAGTTCTCGTCAGCTTTCTTTCAGGAAACATTAAAAGACTACAAAAGGACCACTTGCCATAATTATGTATTTGTTAAATGATTTAAAAATATTATAAATCAAATCATCTTATCTTGTCCGAAACAGATTATAAATTAACAATTTAATATAATTAGGTATTTTATTATAGATACGTTTACACATTGTCAAGCAGTTTTTGCTGTATATAGTAGAATTAGGCATGTATTTTATAAATAGTTTAGAAGTAATGCTCGTATTCATCATACAAACCCTTACGGGATTCGAACCCAGGACCGTCGGTGCGAATGGCAGGTACGGTACCGTTGCACCAAACGGTCGTCAATGTGTATGTAGTTATGTACAAAATAAACAATAGCGTCCATTCCAGAACACCATAGATGTTTTTTCTATAGTTAGAGGAATTGCTCACCTTTATCACTTTATAAGTTACCACACATTGTTTTCGCTCCTTCAAATGCCTATAATCTCTACCTATTGCTATGTGATGTATAAATTATGTAATAATTGTACGTTATTAATAATTTTATACATTGAACGAAAGCTTAGTCTTGTTTTGCGTATACAATTTCCGAATTCCTAAATAATTAATGTTTATAAAACAGATATTACGTTAAATGGCCGGCAATTATTCACATCATCCTTATTTACCTTTACTTATTTATTATTGTACTGGTACCATCGTAGCCCAGAGAATTTGTGTGTTTTAAAAAGAAAACTTCGTTTCAGGTCGAGAAAAATAGAATTACTTATTGCATTATTACTTATTCTCTTACATTGTTGATTATTGTTGTTGCCGATCGTTTGGTCCAACAGTCCTGTTATATAAAAATTATATAATTTCTAATTATTCTTTTAATTATAAGTAGCTGACACAGCCACGCATTGCTGTGGCACAGTAATTATATTTTTTAAAATAAAAGTAGCCTAAGTTACTCCTTATTACATCAGCTACCAGCCAATAAGTCTCATCAAAATCAGTCCAGCCATATCAGAGATTAGCCGGAACTAACAGACAGACAGACAGACAAAAATTGTAAAAAAAAAAAATGGTGTATGTACCGTATTTATATTCATATTAGAGATGTGCCGATTATGACATTGGCCGACTAGCCGACTACCCGATTATTATTAGGTTGTAAAGCGGCCGACTAATCGGCCGACTAGTCGGCCAAGCTGATTACGGTTTCGGGGGATTCCGTGACGCTTCGTTTACAGCTGATTAGTTTACTTCGAATTGTTTCTTGATTTTTGGTTTTGTACGAGTCAGACCAGTGCTCTTGTATAAAAAAATATTTTTGAGTGAAAGTGTAAGAGCTCAATTAAAATTTAATAATGTCAAAAATAAAGTCTCGTGTACATTTTTTTAACAATTGGACAATGATTCCTGCAAAATTAAGTGTAATCAATAAAAAAATATAATTTCTTGTGGTGAGCAGGGAAAAAAGGCAAATACTACACGTATGAACCATCATATGAAATACCGACATCCAACCTTGATACCTCAGTTAGGTTCTGCGATAAAAATGTTCGACCACAGAATATTCCTCCCAGTCGTAAATCCAAGAAGAAGGACTATTATTTTATTTACGGTTTTTATTGAATGTAACTCGCCCCTACATACATTTTATTAATAAATACACTTCAAGTAAGAAGCCGGATAGTCGGCTTTCTTTGCCGAATAGTCGCCGACCAGTCGCCGACTATGATAGTGGCCGGATAGTCGGCTTTACCGACTAGTCGCCAACTAGTCGGCACATCTCGAATTCATATGCATGTGGTAAAAAACGGTTATTTCAATATTACAAACAGACACTCCAATTTTATTTAAATGTATAGATAATATTTTTATATAATATATGTGCTTATTTTAATTTTCAATGTAATTTAAACATGAATTTTATAATTTAATATTAATTTTTAATTTCCGACACAATGTAATATTAGATTTATAATTTTTTTTGTAAAATGTAATATTGTTTCATGGAAAAAATAATAACTGAACTATAATAACTGAACCTGCCTTTCGCGCCGATTGCCCTGCGTTCGAGTTCCGGTACGAGCATTTGTACTTGAGTCGTGGGTATTTATATATATATATTACCTACTATGATGATTACAAATCTATGTATTGTATTTGTAAGTCTATCCGTTACCCTAGTATCCATAAACAAGCCTTGCAGTGCTTAAATGTATTAAGTATGATAGTCGTGGAGTCAATAAAAAGAAATATAAAATTTTTGTCCAGTGTCAGGATTCGTTTTTTTTAGTCTAATAATCTGTGCTTTTGTTACCTATTTTCTTTTTCATTGTTTATAACAGACCTAGTGTTGCCCAAATTCAGTCTTGGTCTTGCAGTCTTGGTCTTGTTCTTGCGTTTTTGCAAGACCAAGACCAAGAACAAGACCGCGTATTTTTAGCAAGACCAAGACCAAGACTGACCGTGCAAGACTTGAGCAAGAACAAGACTAAGCCTGCAAGACTCTTGCGTCTTGCAGCTAGGACTTAGCGCTATTTCACGGAGTAGTTAGGTGTAACAGTTCGGTGTATAGGTACGCTTAGGAATTCTATGAGACGCAAAAAACTGTATCAAAGAATATGAAAAACTGGATCTATGCGCATTACGACTAATACCATAAACATACCTACATAGCGAATAAAAAAATATCCATTAAAATCAAACTGAGTGCATGCATAGTTATGTTTTAACCATCGGCACTTTGATAATGCGGCATCAAAGGTTTTGTACTTACTTCTCAAAGAAATTTGCTGCTTTTCGGAAGCACATGGTTATAATACACGCGCCGGCGGCTTCTTTTGAAATCATATACAACAATCGTTGCCGCCGCGCCGAAATCACAACATTTGACACTATTTGATTGCCGCCACAGGGCGTAGGCGTAGGTATACTCATGCAAAATAATTTCGAATTTTAAGAGTACCTACAGGTGTTCCAAAGAATAAATAAGTTTCAGAGTGCTTATAATGAAAATGAATACATTATACTGATCACGCAAGTAGTATTATGATTAGAATAAAATGGTAAGGATAGGTAGTAGATGTCATAATAATTTATTCTAGTAAGTATATATTATAATATTGATTATATGGTTTTAAACTAATTACTTAGGTACTATTATTGTACATTTAGTCATTATATTTCTTAAGTTTTTACAAGAAAAAATAGCAAAAAAGTGTTCAAATATCACCCGTTTGATAAATATTGTAGCCACTTTTAAATATACTTGAAACGTGTAAAAAAATTCTACATAATTAATAAAATAATATAAAAAGCGTAGGTACTTACCTACTAATAAAATAAAAAGCCTGCGATTTATTATTAGTAAATAATCACGGCAGCCGAGAGTGTGTCTCCACTTTTGAATACATAAATCATAACCAGATCACTAGAGCCACTTCAAAAAAGAAATTTGTAATTCCTAGGGTTCAAAATTATTTTGGTGACAGAACTTTACAGAAGCGTATACCATATCTTCTTAATTCGTTGCCCGAAACTATTAGATGTGAAACGGATAAAAATAAATTTAAAAAAATATTAAAAGATTATCTGATGACTACTATTTAACACAACAATTGTATGTTTTTATTTATTTTTTTGCATTCACAATGCAATATTTCTATAAGATATAAAATACGTGTGTAAAAAACAACCACGCCTCCGAGCCCATCTGAGGGCTCGGAGGCGTGGTTGTTTTTTACACACGTATTTTATATCTTACAACAATTGTATCTTATTATTATCACCGCTAAATTTTCCTTCAGTTTGTTGTAATTCAGTCTAAATCCAATTATTGTGCACTTAACTTTACCTGATACAGTTATAGTTGTATTATATACCTACATAATTATAATTATAAGCTAAGAGACTAAAGATCCCTCAGTCAAACCGACAAGTCGGTTTTGTGGGACTAAATTGTATCTTTGTATTTTTTTTTCTTGTATATGAAATAAATAAATAAAAAAAAATAAATAAAAAAAAAAAAAAAGTATTTACAAGCAGTGCCCGCGACTTCGCCCACGAAGAATAGTAACTTTGGAGGTATAGTGACGTTCAGGATTTATTTATTTATTTTAAAACTTCTGTCATCAAACATACAAACAAACTCTTCAGCTTTATAATATTAGTATAGATTAGTATAGATGTACGCCAAAACATTCACTTATATGTAAAGAATAGTGATTGGCACTAATTCTTTACATATATTTTATTCACGCGTCGCGTCTGTACAAGTAGGTAATAATCTGTGTTTGTACGCCGCACGCGGCATCGTTTGATTTGCGGCGGCATCCTTTTAATAGAGCCGGCACGTGGCGAGGCGGCGCGGTAGAAAGCAAGGAAACGTACTATAAACAAAGGAATTATTTTAATTCCAGTCATTTCCAATTGAGCTGTGCTTCGAGTCTAACTTAATTATTGTTTTTACTAATTCTTGTTGTTTTCTAAAAACGTATCACGTGTACAATTTAATATGAGTGACGAAGATTCAAATTATTCTAGTCCGAGTAACGAGAGTTTGAGTCACAGATCTAAAAGACCCAAAAGCAAATTTGAGGAGTTTTTCGAAATAATTCATGCATCCCAAACTGCCTTGTGTAAATTGTGCCAACATAAAAAGACTGAAATAAAAATGAAAAACAGAAACACTTCAGGCTTAAGGAAACATCTAATATCTTTCCACAAAAAGGAATCACAAATATTTCTTCCTGTTAAACCAAAATTAAGTGGAGATATCACAAGCTTTTTAGTAACCGCTGGAAGAAGTGGACAGGTAAGAATATATTTTTTTTATATGAAAACTCCAGGAACTCAAAAAAGTCTTTTTTGAACAAATGACTTTAAACTGACTTCGGAATATTTTATAGATATTGATAAAATAGTAATACATAGGTACATATTTCGCGTCATTTTTAACAATGGTCGAAATTGTCGCTACGGGAATTTTAACTCCGCGTAGCTGTTCATGCGATACTTTCAAAAACGCCATTAACTTACGTAAGTATTTTTGAGTTAGTGGTGTTTTCATCTAGGGGTGCGACATATTAAGTATGTAATTATCGTCTTAAATATTTTTATAAACACCTATATTTTCATTTGTTTTCATAATCGGCCAGTAACAACTAAGTACTTTATTTTGGTAAATTACAGTACAGTGCAACCTTAATATAACAAATGTCAATTTAACGATTTTCTCGATTTAACAACAACAAACCTCCTCCTCCTAAACGCTCAAACCTAGTATGTTTTAAATAATAACACAAGATTTATTGTTTTATTTCAGTCGGAAAACAGCAGTGACAACATCACGACAGCTACAGTTGATTGGGTAGTGAAAAAATATCTTCCCTTCTCATTTTTCGATGACGAAGCTACACAAGTATATTTTCGACGTATTTGCCCTAATATGGAGTTTCCTAAAAGGTCTACACTTAGAAGGAAAGTCAAAGAGCGATTTGAAGAGCTCCAATTTAATCTCAAGGAACGACTTCAACAATTATCATCTAAAATGTCATTTACCATTGATGGGTGGACGTCAATTGCTGGTAGGAGTTACTACGGGGTTACTATGCATTATATAGACAACGAATGGAAGTATCGATCTGTAGTTCTTGATTTTATACCATCACGCGGTCGACATACTGGGGAAGATATTGCAACGATTTTCCATGAATGTTTATTGGAATATGGCATAATTGATAAAATACAAGGTATCACGGTCGACAACGCAACTGCAAATACCAAATTTATGTATGAACTGGGCAAACAGTTGCCACACTTTGATTCAGACAATCAACATTTCCGGTGCTTTGCTCACATTTTAAACCTTGGTGTACAAGATTTATTAGAGACCTTAGCATTACACTGTGAGTCTGACACTAACGCGCAAGATCAGCAGTATGAAGACTATGCAGACGAAACTGAGGAAGATGAAGAATATGCACCAAATATTGCTGACTCGCGTACATCTGTAACAAAGTTACGCAGTATTTCCAGTAAAATAAAAAGAAGTGAGATAGTGAAGAAGAAGTTTCAGTCTGCTTGTGAAGCAGCTGGCGTGCCATCAAATCTAAATGCCATTCTTGACTGTCCAACAAGATGGAATTCCACACATGATATGATTGGATTTGGTTTAAAAGTGAGAGCGGGCATTAACATATTGTGCAGTTCTGTCACCGAATTGAATGATTTTCAAATCACAGCTAGTGAATGGCAGGTACTCGAAAAATTACATAAATTTCTAATAAACTTTAAACTTTTAAGTACAAAACTTGGTGGAGACAAATATGTTACATTACCGCTAGTCATTGTATCATTCAATCTCTTGCTAGATAAAATTGAATCCATGGTAAAACAGTTAGATGAGAAACCTAATCGATCTGAAGTGGATGAAAGGCTCATTCTAGCTTTCCAAGCAGCTCGAGACAAAATGCTTAAACATTATAAGAAGAGCAACTGGATTTATTGTACTTCTTTAATTTTAGACCCAAGGCATAAGGCTCAGACTTTTGACCTGACAATGTGGGGGAAGCAACTTAAAACAGAAAGTCTGCGCAAGTTCAATGAACTTTATGAAGAATATAAAAGTCTACACTCACTGAACAAATCTCTGGAATTGCCAAGAAAAGAAAATAAAGTATGTGATGAAGATGAAGACATTATAGACTTTGATAAACTCTATGAATGTCCCTCGACGTCATCTGGATCTTGTCTTCAAGGCTTAGTGATAGACGAGTTGGAGGAGTACCTGAGAAAACCAAGAACTGCCAGCTCCGAAGACATTTTAGATTGGTGGAGGACGCATGAGACAGAGTATCCGACTTTATCGAAGATGGCCCGTGATTTTCTCTCAATACCTGCAACTTCAGTACCTGCTGAGAGATTATTTTCTAAAGCATCATTAGTAATTAGAAAACATAGAAATAGGTTAAGTGATGAGTCAGCCAGATGGTTACTTTGTATTAATTCTTGGTCAAAAGAATTGATATAAAGTAACATAACCTAATGATAAAGCTGTTGTGTACTGTTATGTTTGATTTGTGTTGTATTTTATTTTTGATTGAAATAAATGATAAATCATAAAACTCTTTTATTAAATTTCATGCAAGTTGAGGGTTCAATCTCTTTCTAGACAGACATTGTTATTTAAAATACAGTCAAGTTATTGTAATTAATTTGTTTTTTTACATGTTTTAGCAAATGTAAGCTTATAAATCATAAATGTTTATTAAGAAACAGTTACTTCCATGGAAAACGACATATAGGTCAGTTGATTTTTCGACTTTCTTATCAAATCTTCAGTTATTTATTAATCTGATTGATCTTTACTATGGCTATGTTAATTCAAGCTCACAATGTTCCAATTCTAATACGTTTTTCTAAGATTTAAAGTAAACTTTAATAAATAGCAATAGACTAATAGGTAATTGCAAGACTTGCAAGACTCTTGCTGCAAGACCAAGACCAAGACCAAGACTGCAAGCGCAAGACCAAGACCAAGACCAAGACCAGGTGTATTGGCGCAAGACCAAGACCAAGACTGGCTAAGTCTCGTCTTGTTCTTGCATTTGGGCAACACTAAACAGACCATGTTGCTCTAATTTATTATTACTGTTTTACATGAATTTTATTACATTGCAGTTCTTTTTCAATTTCTGAATACATTTTTAATATAATTATGTATTTGAATATAACATGTACCTAGTTTTTCGCTTTGTTAGAGTAAGAGTTCGCTTTGTTTTGCAATAATGTCTTAAACATTTCCATCTTCATCTTGCTCATCCATTTTTAAACTTTATTTGATTTATTTATTTTTTTGTTAGAAAAACATAGATTATTAAATAGACATAGCTGGTTGAGAAAACTACTAAAGGCTATTCAATTCATATTAGACTTTTTCAAAATATCTGATCATTTAATCACACTTTGGCATTCTTTAAATTTCCTTATAAGTATTATAGATACAATAATAAAAGATTATTATCTCTATATGTTAAATATGACATTGTCTTTAAGTTTTCCAGTTCATCTTTTTCCGATGAACTGATTGTTGTGCTATATCATGGTCCACCAATAACAATAGTCGCCACTTTAACGGAAGCGTTTTAATGTTGTTAAAAAATGCGTGTAGGAACATAATAAGAATCTTCAAATTGTAACGATGACATAAATCTCCTAATCGTTAAGTAACTTTGTTTGTACTCAGTAATTTGAGCGATAATTATTTAAATATTACTTCTATATTTCCTGTAAATGTGTGGATGGCGTTTGTCACCCTAATGTATGTAGGATTAGGATCACACTTAGCAATTCTGTACTTAGAGACACGTAGTTAACGTAATTTTTAACTGCTTTTACTTAGTTCTCATTTATCACGAACAACCCTCGCTCCTCAAACAAAAGTACTGTCGTATATTAGTGATCCGTGATTCCAGAGCCAAAGTTTTCGTTAATAGTGAGCACAGAGTCCGTAAAAGAAAGCTGAAGTCGTCGTTGATAGTAAGCACTTAGTCTTTAAAACAAATCCCAAGGTTAGAAATTGAGATCAAAACATATCAGATTGACCGTAAGCAACAAACGAAGCGACATGGCAGCTTACAATTATTTAGAATTATTGACATTTGATTGACAAACACGTGTTGCCAATAAAGGTAACTAAAAATATAAAAACACGAAATCGATTAATCGACCTCTTTATTACTTTCTTTATTTTATACAATAAATACCTCAGCTTTATTTTTATTAAGATTTTTATAATTTGGTGGTTGCGCCAGTATTACCTAAATTCAAATCTGCCGCGTTATTATTTGTATGTTTTGTAATTTTTATTAGTTTGGTTGATACTCCTAGCCTCACCTCCATTTATTTCATTTCCCTATCGCTCATACCTTGTCTCGCATATGGAAGAGCAAGACGACCGCGCCATCTATCGGTGGCAAATCATACCGCAATGTGGCCAACAAGTGACAAAAAAAGAACACACCTACGCACGCGAGCGGTGTTCCGCAATATTAAATTGAACTAGTGGCCTATCCGCAAACCCCTACAACAAACTATAGTTATATGTGATGGTGTCTTCGAGTGCGTAACAATAAGGAACAGCAAAGCCCAGGGACGACCTCGGCAGCTTCCAGCATCTCACACCACGAGGCGGTCAAAGTATCGTGCCCCGTTTATCTTCCTTTCATATTTGTTGTCGACATTAATTTTCTCAAACCGCAATATAGTCCACTAAATTTAGAATCGCCCGCACAACCATTTGGTATATGAACTACGTTGTTTATACAAAATCTTAAGTTATTTATTCAGTTAAATGCATTTGCGTCACAATCTATCCGTATCCATATTTAATGTGAAATTATATCTAAAATGTAATTTACGTGCTGCCAACATTTTACCACATATGACGATTTATAAACAAAAATACTATTATTAATTGAATATATATATATATATATATATATATATATATACATTTAATGTACAACATCATTTCCATGTTTTATGATGTCCACGTTGGGCCCTTTGCAACTTTTAGAAATCATTGTTATGTTTATGTATCAATGAAATACGGGAGGGTGGGGCGAAGATCATGTAATCATCTGCTACAACACCATGCGTAACGTGATTGTGACAACAACGTATTTTTATTTTGGATAACTCTGTATAGCCTTAAGTTAATATTTTAGTACTGGGTGATATTAAAAGAAAAATACTTGTTTAGTTATTTTCTTTAAAGAATACAATATATACATTTGGATGGTGTTTTCAAAATTTCCCCGTATAAAACAATTTACGTTTAATTTACGTGTACACAATCAAAACAGTGTTTTTTATTACAGATTTTTTAAAACTGTTTCATTTAATATTGCAATATTTATTTAAACTCAGATAATTATGTAATATCAGGAACTCGGTAAAGTAACCTATGAAATCGTGACCACAGAATTTTATTGTCATATCGCACACCCATAAATATAATTTTGTCATTTGGTTTCATTTCACTTGGTTTACAATATTTAAGAATGTCTGTAGAGTGCTAAATGCTTAATTTGAGCCGCTATTTGATAGTTATTGTATGAAGGTTTTCTCTCTATAGAATTTCACATAAAATTATATCCTGCTAATAATTACTATATTCAAACGAGATTCAAACATAATATTATTATTTTTGTTTATGGTAGCGTTGAAATTGCAATGCACTACAGGGGCGCCACCTATGTATTCCTTTGACACTAAAAACAAATAAATGTCAGTTGTCTCAAAAAATCATGTGTTTGGTTTCTCTCCATCTTCCACGTAATATATATATTAATATTTTACTGTCTATCTCTAAAGTTACATAATTGTTCTGAATAGCACAATCACACTATTTTTTTTTCACTCGAAGCATAGAATGGTTTTCTTTGAGTCAATTTTTTTTTACTTTTGTAAAATGTAACTTGCAACGACCGCTTGCGGAGGTAAGGACATCTTGCCTTATAGGGATTTGATTTATACGGAAATCCTTATCGAATTACGTTTCAGGTCAATTTTCTCCTTTTTTGTCTTTTCTCTTTTTCCTTTTGCTTTAAAAGATGACAGTAGTTTTATTTTAATATGCTCTTTAGAAACTTATTTACCCCAATGAAGATTTAAAGCGAATTACTAAGAGGTCTAACAGTAATAGTTTAACGTTACCTAAATCCTTGCAACTCAAAATTTATGATTTTAGGTTCCAAAAATCAAGTCATAAAAACAGCTTCGAAAAATCCTATTAGGATAAGTAATAGACCTATTTGCTTCACACAAGAAACGCGCAATTTAGGTATTATGTATAATGGATGCGGAATGGAGGTTTGAATCATACAATAAGGAAAAAGTTTTTACCGATTCAGACTTTTAGCAAAAACTAAGAATCTTAAAGAGTGCAGAATGCATGGTATCAAATTCTGCTTCACGATCCCACCAAGAGGCATTGCAATTGCATCAGCATTGCATTGCATCAGCAACACTGGGACTCTCTAGAGACGTGAAGACAAACAAAACTCTTAATACCATGGGTCGGTGCTTGTCTCTCGAGATCTCTACTACAGCTGATGAGCTGAGTAGATCAGAACTACGCATGGTAACAGGTGCCATTACTGGTCATAACAATTTTAAAAGGCACCTTTTAAATCTAGATACAGTTGTGGAAAAAAAGCCGCCCATCTTAATATAATATGAATGAGGGGCCCACTACCAGCCGAAATATTTCAGGTCGCTTGCAGAGCAGTCTCCGGAAAGATCTCACCAAAGTGAAGGCGCTTGGAGCGTTCCTGGCAGAGCTAGGATGGCCAGAATGAGGCGTCACCCTCCAGACGCAAATAGGTGCTTGCACTCGTCGAGTCGCCGACACCGGCTGTAATTAATGAACACTATTTTTTTAGTTTTTTTATATTACTGAATGTCAAACAAAAATAACTTGAGAAGCAAATGAAGATATCGAGAGGGATCAATTCGAAGACAACGAATCATCTGATACTGAGTTGCTAACCAAGGCACAAAAGTCTTGAGAGATCGTTCACAACTCAGGACCCCAGTTAAATTTAAAGATTATGTCATTCAGTTTCTGAACAACATTGAGAGTGGACGTGAACCAACTACCTACAGTACAGGGAAGCTATTCAGAGCTCAGAAAAGGAACTTTGGCAGGAAACCATGAAATGTGAAATAGAGTCCTTGAGGGAAAACCAAACCTGGACCTTGATAAATCTTCCGAAGAATAGGAAAGCAATACCCTGTAAATGGGTATATAAGGTCAAGTTAAACCCAGACGGATCGGTTGAAAAATATAAAGAAAGATTTGTAATCGAAGGTTTTTCACAAAAAAGAGGCCTGGATTATGAGCAAACTTTTAGTCCTGTAGCAAAAATGGGAACTATTCGAGCAGTAGGTATTAAGTGTTGCGGCTAGTGAAGGTCTGGCACTACTACAGTTTGATGTCTCGACAGCGTTTCTGTATGGAAATCTCGATAAAGTGATAGTTATGAAACAACCTGAAGGATTTTGTGATGGATCAAATCGATTCTGTATGCTACAAAGAAGCCTCTACGGCTTAAAACAAGCACCTAGATGTTGGAACAAGCGGATCGTAGACGTTTTGAAGCAAATTGGGTTCAAAAATAGTGAAGCTGATCCATGTCTATTTATAAGGAGTAAGAATGAAGAAAAGCTTGTTCTAGCCCTGTATGTCGATGACGGATTGGTCGCTGGGACTATGGTTAAACTAATTGAACAGTTTGTTGAGGAGCTAAGTCACTCACTTCAAAAATACGACGAAACCAGCTTCCTATTTTCTCGGTATAGAGATCGAAACAAGAGAAGACGGATTGAAGATTTGTCAAACAGCCTATACTCGGAAAGTACTACAGCGTTTTAGAATGGAAGAATGTCGACCTTTTTTTTTTTTGTTTTCGCTGTAAATGCGTTACGCATTCGCTCGTGCCGGGAGAGCACAAGACGATATGTGGGACTCTCCTCCATGCCCCCACCCGGCCTAGTGCCCGGTAAAGGCTTGGAGGCCTACCCACTAAAACCTTGCGGCGTCCCGCAACACAGTGGTGGGGGTCGCGTGGCCCCTTACGGCTTCTTCCAGCGACCCGAACCAGTGTGGGTCCGCGCTCGTGGGCGGACCTCGCCTATGCTCCGTGAGGGACGGAGCAACGGGGTGAGCCGTGACGCCCTGAACACCCCGCACGCCTGAGGGCCAAGTGCAATGCAGCTGCCGGTCTCCCGCTCCGACAACCGCTGGCCCCCTTTTGGTGGGGAGAAGAACTGCCGCACCACTCGACCGACCCTAATGGCGGCCGAAGTGTGCAGGCACTTCCCCTCCCCACCTCAATCGGGCCGTGCGTCCTCGGAAGTCCCCCGGGAACAATAGTTCCCGGAGGGCGCCCGCGGCCGCCGTCCCGCCGAGCACCCCTCTCGACCCCCCCACGCGGCCTCGGAGAAAAGCTCCGATGTTACCTGGGGGCGGCGAGAGGGGGCTCTACCCTCGGGGGATGGTACCGAGGGTCCTCTTCAAGCGCTCCGCGTGCGACCCCCGCACGCGCCCGCGCTTCCGGCGTCTTCACGCCCCTCCCGCGAGGGAAGGGTGAAAGAGGCTCTCTCCCTCCGAGCGTTTTTACGGGGGGGGTTGGGAACCCGACGGGCTGGGTGCCCCTTCCTCCATGCGGGTTACCGGTTCAGGGGGCTTCCCCTTCACGACCGGTGGGTCGCACCTGCGACCACCCATGACGTGGTCGGCCGGCCGCCCGAAGGCGGCACACACCGAGCACGCCGGCTCCCGCTTACAAGAAGTGGCCCTGTGACCAAGCGCCCCGCACCTGAAACACAGGCCGCTTCTGTCCACTACTTCTGGGCATTTAGGCTTAGTGTGCCCCAGCCCTAGGCACTTGAAGCACCGCAGAGGGAGGGCAGTTAACACCTTCACTTCTGCGGTGCTCCATCCGACACGCAGTTTCTTCTCTAAGCTGATCGTTCTCGCGGCCGCAATAGGTAATTTTGCGATCATCCACCCGAGACCATCGGGTCCAGGTCTCATTGTCTTTAGCCTGATCGCTGTGCTCGGACATCCCGTCTTGGCCATCATGACATCGACTACGTCCGCCTCCTCGACTGAGTCGTCCAGCCCGGAGATCCGCAAGTCTGCGGTTCTCTCCGGCCTGAACACAACCGCCACATCACCGACCACTTGGCGCAACCTCACGGCCAGCCGGTCCGCCAGCACTCCACTCTCTTCCGCCACCTCAATCAAGCGCGCTCCTACTTGTGTCTCCCTCGTCCTGACTTCGGCCGTGATGCCTAGGTCTGGAAGGGAGACTGCTGCCCTGGCCCTCCGTAACATGTGGGAGTACGATTCCCCACATTGTATCGCCGCCGGCTTCGTCTTACATTAACGACTTATTACCTCGTTAATTTACTTTATATGTTTATGTTAACGTACACTTGGCTCTATTTTTGTTCGGGATAATGCATAATCGCAAACCGCTTTACTTGTTTAACAGGCTTGTATGGTCAAGCCACATTCGTCGTACTCAGTTCATTATACCTACCAACTCACACCACTGCATTAAAAGGTAGGTAGCTTCAAATACGCTGCAGACAAGTTGTGGAACAATATTCTACCTTTAGGTAGCATTTCTTGTTTAACCTCATTGCAAAACCGTATTCAACATTATTATTACAAGTTGCATGTTAGTAGGGCTACCTATTTATTTTTATCTAATATATCTGTAGATATAGTCTACTTTGTATAGTTTTCTTTATTTCAGTGCTGTGTTTCAACATAAAATTTTGTTTCCTTGTTTAAATTAGCTTAAAATTATTTTTAAGTCTGTATTCTTATTATTGTGCTCATTGTTTTGTTAGTACCTACTTCTATTCTGTGGCTGTACCTGAAAATCAGCGTCACGGCATCGTAATAAAATCTGAGGGCGGAGTCCATTTTCGCAACAAATGTATCTTTGATTAATTATTTTATTTTTAAGTTACTGTTTTGTTAGCCGAACATTTTTTTTTCTTTCTATTTATAATACTGTAACAGCTCTCCATAAAAAATCTATCCAATTTGGAGAGTCGAGTAATTCTTGAAGACTTTTTGGCGGGAGTGTAAAACGTAACTTTGGTGTTTTTGTTTTTCTTGTTAAAATTTGTGTTGTGGTGGATAATACTGCGTAATAATGGTGGATCTTTTAACATTAGTGTTTGTAAACATGCAAGATTATTGGCAATGAAACAAAGCAGTGGAAGTTGTTTTCCTGCTCTCTCAAGAAGTCCACAGGGAGGTTTCAATAAAACCTCACCTGAAACTAGGGTTGCCAGATTGGCTGGACTTGGCTGGATTGTCCAGCTATTTCACACGTTGTCCAGTGTCCCGGTTTTAGGCAAAATGTCCAGCTAAAATGAAGCTGAAAATTAAAAACCACCCGTATTAGTGGTTTTTCCACCGAGTTGGCAACACTGGCTCCGCTGCGGTCTCTCGCTATCTATGCCCGGGACTTTCCCGTCCATCCGACCCGCCTATCACCCACCTCCCGCGTCCCGTCCTTCCCGTACGCTATCATCAATTCATCTCACTCATTTCATCGAGAATCCTGACAGTTGGTCGTGTCGTGCGTTGATGTGCTAGAGTATAACTTAAAATAGGTAGTTATTTTTCTGAGGTTGATTGAGTGCGTTCGTTTTTGTTTTAGCAACTAAAAATTTGTTTTACGACAAATCCGTTGCACTTGCAAAGTAAGTAATTTAAATTTTAATTATTATTAATGTTATTGACGACTTATTGTGCATTTTTAATTACGTATAGGTCTATAATAGTTTAATACCGATATTTTATGACATAAATTTATGAAATATTTGTCTAATGTAAACATTTTACTTTTTTAGGAAACAGTATGTCCGACGATAAGGCCGACGAGAAATCTGAGCCTGGCCCTGCTAAGAAAAGGAGATTGACCACCTACTCACACCATTGGGAGAACAACCCAGAGTTTTCAAAATGGTTACAAAAAAAAGACAATTTCACTGCTTATTGCAAATTATGCCAAAGCGATATTATAATAAAATTTGAGGGAAGTCGTTCTTTAGAAAAACATAAAGCTACGAAAAAACATGCAAAACTTCAGTCATCTTTGAAAATTGCAGGTAATCTTCAGAATTTTTTAGTAACAAAACATAGCAACGAAGAAACTGAAATCGCAAAAGCAGAATTGGTCGTTGTGTTTCATAATGTGCAACACGGACTTAGTTACAATAGTTTAGACTGTTTGACAAAATTAACCCCATCGATGTATAGCGATAGCAAAATTGCCGCCAAATTATCATGTGGACGCACAAAAGCGGCCGCAATAGCGCGAAATGTATTAGCTCCGTACGCTCAGGAACAGTTGGTTTCTGATTAAAAGACATGCGACTATTTTTCAGTAAGCAGTGACGCTTCAAATATAGGAAATATTAAAACATATCCATATGCTGTACAATTTTTCAATCCTGAGATAGGCATTTCAAAAAAATTACTTGACTTTTATGAAGATCCATACGAGTCTTCGAAAGATATATTTAATAAAATTAAGTCGATAACTGAAGAAAACGAGCTGAAAATGCAGCAAATATCAGCATACAGTGCAGATAACGCATCAGTGAATTATGGAAAACATAATTCGGTTTACCAAAATCTTTATGATGTCAATAATCATATCATGAAGGCTAATTGTAATTGTCATGTCATAAACAATTGCGTTAAATACGCCCTAAAGGCTTTATCTGTGGACATTGAAAGCATTGTAATTAAGACTTTTAATGAATTCAGTTCCTCTAGCACAAAAACTGAAAAACTAAAAGAATGTTTTGAATTTGCAAGTGTCGAATATAAAAACCTACTCCGACACGTGCCAACTAGATGGTTATCTCTCTTGCCTGCTATCGACAGATTGGTTTATTGTTGGCCTGCAGTAAAAATGTATTTTTTGTCAAAAGGAGAAGATTATTGCAGAAAAGAAATATGGGAATTCGTTTCCAAAGGATTGACCTTAGCTGATTTGACTGATATCAATAGCATTGAATTATGTGAAGGAATTTCAGAGGCCTATTTATATTTCATTCACAATATTATGCCTGAATTTAATTTAACAATTACAGCCTTGGAAAATGATTCGTGCACTATTACGGAAGTTGACGATATAATGCGAAAGCTAATGAGCCACCTAAAGAATAGATTGAAAGATAAATTTTATGGCAGCAAAAACAAAGAAATCCTTAAAAAAATGAACGATCGTGAGAGAGCCCAATTTACAAGCGAAACCGAACAGTTTCTGAAGAAATCAATACAATATTTAGAAGAGAGATATGATTTTGCAGAGAATTCGATTATTAAAAAACTTTCTATTTTGGCGCTAAACAAACCAAAAAGTGACGATTTGTTCAGTTGGGAAGATCTTTCTGAATTGCCAGAAATATTGAATATTTCTCAAGATATTAACAGCGACGGCTTATACATGGATTACTGTTGTCTTCGCCAAATATATGAACATGTTCCAAAGAACTTGACAAATGATAAATTATGGGCTCATATTTTCAAAAACTGTAACGAAGATTTGACAAATTTGAAAAAACTGATTTGTTTTGTGCTGTCCATACCAATAAGCAATGCTTATTGCGAAAGAGTATTTAGCCTTTTGAACAATTTGTACACTAAAGATAGAAATCGCATGTCATTTGATTTAATCAAATCAGAGTTAATAATTCGATTGAACTTTGACGAAAATTGTACTAAATTTAAGTCTTTTCTAAATACAGATAATGGTTCTAAAATTATAAATGCGGCTAAAGGAAATGCTAAATATATGTGGCAGAAAAAGTGATTTTATATTAATTTTGTTTGATTAAGGTTCATCTGTTTTGTAATAGAAAAAAATGTATGATAATGCTGATTAATGTATGTGGCAAAAGAGTTATTTCATATAACAAAATTATTGTTTAATTAAGGTTTCTCTGTTTTGTAATAATAAGATTTTTTTGTAGTTATGCTGTTTTTTTTTGTCCAGCCAAAAATCCTGATGTCCAGATATTTTGTAATATTGTCCAGAAATTTTGATTTCTCAATCTGGCAACCCTACCTGAAACCTAGGGAAAGAGATATGTCAGTCTTCATTCATTATTCATAAATCATTTATCACTATCGCCATCATCACCTTCGCTATTATAAACTACATACCTATACCTTACTTTTATAAACTACATACATACGTAGTTCTTGGTCTTGGAGCCAGGCAAAACTGGCCACTGCGCAGTGGCGGATTTACAAATTTTCAAGGTATAGGCTGTGAAGCTTTTGCCGCCCTTGCCTCCACAATTGTCAAATTGTCATGTCCTAGATTATTTTTACTATTCAACAACTTCGTTGGAATTGCACGTAAAATAATTTTTAGGTATATTTTTGAGCTAATTAAAGCTCAATCATGTAAGATTTGGAAGGCGGGGTAATGCATGCTACTTACTCAATTGGTAGAAACCGTCATTCAGAAATCTTTTTGATTTCTGGTAGCAAAAAAAAAAAAATCGGTAACCAAATTTGCCGCCCCAAAAATCTGCTGCCCTAGGCTCAAGCCTACTCAGCCTGCTGGTAAATCCGCCACTGCCACTGCGCAAGTTTGCAGCTTCGAAAAACTAGAAATGATAGGAATTTATTAAAAATCCATAAATAGAATACAATCTATTTTCGATCAATCGACTCTATTTAGGGACCACAACAGTTTTGGGCTGAAATTAAAGAAATCTTCTGAACTATAAATATCGGAGAGTTACAAAAACGCATATTTTAGGAAAGTCGCAAGCGCCACAGAACTTAAATCTACACTTCAACTCCACAAATAATGAATGGCAGGTGCACAAGTAAATAGAGCTGGATTGGGTACGAGAAAGAAAAGGGAAAACCGAGACATGGTAAAAACCTTTCTACAACAAGATGAATATGAGTTACAAAGTGCACGCTATCAATTTAGAAATGCAAAACGAGTGGTTAACCATAGGTGATTTTTTCATCCCTTTAGCTCTGAAGTGGCGCACCTTGCTGTTTAATTAGTCTCCTGCCTTATTGAAATTCTATCTTAATACCTATGTATTATATATATACCTATCAGGGAGTACTATTACTCCCTGACAAGAGTAACTTAGTAAGATGAGGAAAAGCCTCTGAAAAATTATGCTATACTGGTGGAGAGACGATATGTAGGTACAGCAAGGCACTTATTGGTGGGATGCAAGGTCCTCCTTAATAGAGGTCATTACTAACATCTCCATGACAATGTACTTCAAATTATACGTAAAGCCATAAGCTTTTTAGTAGCTCGAGCCCAAAAAGGACTGACCACAAACATAAGACAAATTAACATTACAGTACAGCACCTGACTGGACTATTTTAATGGACACGCATGAAAAGCACTACAAAATCCCAGAGGATGTGGTTGTTCCGTCATCCTGGCCAGACAATTATTTTTTTCAGAGCTACAAAACGATTAGTTCTTGTAGAGGTTACCGTTCCTTGGGGAACTAACATACTAAAAGACCACGCGATGAAACAATACAAATATTATGACCTTCTTAATGAATTACCAAAAAACGGTTATTTAGTTAGCCCATATGCTGTAGAAGTAAGAGCAAGAGGTATACCAGCAAAATCTCTCTATAACCTGTTGAAAGACCTTGGCTTGTCCAGAACTGCAGTAAGTTCTTTACTAGAAAATGCATCTAAAGTTGCATTATCTGCTGCATATATCTTGAAGGATCCACCCTTTCTATCATTTGGGTTCTGGTGGACCCAAAAATTACACCTTAATTATTACCTACAGTGAAACCTTTAGAATTGGAGAAAATTCTGTATGCTTGTGTCTCGCATAGCGGAGACGCGGAGACTACCAGGCTTATAAACTACTCATTGAGAAGGCAGACATTTCTTTACAACGGTACCCGTCCGCTCAACTAGGGTTCTGTTCCGCATTTTAGGGATATTACGTTACATCATAAAAAAAAAATCATTTGTAACAGAACTTATGGCCGGACTAGTTATATTATCATAGTGTTTTTATCATAAAAGAAATAGTAGTCTAGCAAAAGAAGATTGGTATAAAATCATAAAACGATATCAAAATTAAGTCTGTTTCGCAATATCTTTTCTATTAAATAAGTGTTCTAAAATATTCCTATTTTATGTATACACTTCTTCTTCCTTTGATTCATATTTATAACAAGATTCATCTTCTAAACAATCAATCATTGATGTACTATATAATTACGAGTTCCGAAATGAAATAACAGATTCGTTTAACAGATCAATATTTATTATACAGCTTATTAGGTACTTACAAAACATTTACACCTATTATTAACATTTATATAAAGCACTCGGACCAAAAAGAGGGCTAGATCTATGCTTAATATCAAAAATCAGTTATTGCTCATGAAACTAATCGAAAATATTAGTACATGATGAGAAAATATATTTAGATTAAACCAGTTTCCATGAATACCACAAATCGCCCTCGTTTTAAGTAGTATACATAAATATCTATCTGATTGTAGTAGAATTAATAGCTAATGCAGAAAAAATACAAATCTTGAAATTAATAAAGAGAAATGGAAGTGAGACTATGTTTAAATCAATCACTAAAAATGAGATAGTGGCCCTCATCAATTTCCTTTGCTTTGTAATTAATATTGCTAAAAAACGTGGGTACTGTTTGCCCATAAACTTACTACTGGCGATAAAAGTTAAGTTCGAGTCACGTTATGATTTGCCCCGCCCTGGGCTTGCAGTTGAGTACGCCCATAATTGAATGATTTATCTATATGTTAATGGATCAAGCTCTTTTTCACTCCTTCTCTTATTTATTATGTTCTCCTCCTCACTTGAATGAATATAATAAGTCATAGGCCTTATATTAGCCTTATATTTAATAATCACTGGAATAAAATCCAAAGTCTTAAAACCGAATAAAGTCCACAGCCACAGCAAGATTATTTGCCAAATCTAGCCCCAGATCTTTGAAAATATTCGATAATTGAGCCTATGACTGCTGTCTGGGTGGTCCCTGTGTGGGGGGTGCGGGAGGAGCAGGGGGCGGTGGAGCGTCCGGCGGTTGCAAAGTACGTGTTCGTCTCCGCGTGTAGTGCTGCCATAGCAAAATTGCTTGGTCATCCATAAACTTGCATACCTGAGGTTAACAAAAATAAGATACATTTAAAACTCGTCCATATAAATAATGGATAAAAATAGAGCAACCTAAAAATCTTTTTATAAAGGCGATTTGTTAGCATCAAGAACAAATGTACCTTACAAAAGACAATTAATTAAACCTTAGTTCGCCCTAAGATATTGTTGACGTATGACAAACTGTCATTTCTTTACAAAATCTAATGAATGAAACATAATCAGGTATTTAACGAGTAGCGCATAGAACAATCTAGAACATTCGCGATTGCGTGATCTTTGCGCATATTCAAAACGAATGTGATCGTGTAAAATAATAGTTTTTATTTTAAACGGCGATCAAATTGATTTTGTAATAATCTACGGAACAAATTAAAGAGTGATTTAAGATGCGACCTGACACGGGATTGACATATTCTGCAATGGTATGAGAGTAAATTTCTGACAACTAGGGTCAGTTTATTGGAAGAATGAGTCAATAAGCCGGCTTGTTTGGAAACAGTATTTAGAAGATCTTTTACTGTAATTTTTTTACGTAAATGAATCTTCGAAAATATAATTTTATTTTGACTACCCACAGCACATACATTTCCATTCAAAGAAACAGAAATATTTACATTTTTTTTTTAAACTTTGAATACCAACCTGTGCTGAAACACATTCTCTTCTAAACGCCTCATGCTGAAGTAGTTCCAAAAAATGAAGGCACATAGGGTATTTCAAATAGCGGGCATATTCAGGTTCTCGCCAGTACTGAAGATATCTTATATAATTAACAAAAGTTTGCTCCTTCAAGTACCCTCTCTGAGCTAAAACTAGAAAAAAAGTATTAGTGTTGTTACTAAAAAATTAAAAACGTCGAAATACCAATACATAATAAATCATTTAAACAGCAAACAAGCTTGGATAAGTATGTTTGCTGCATGCTGTTTGCTAGTAGTTTTGCCGCATGTCCGATATTGTATGAAGCTTTAATTCAGTTCAGTTTATTTATTCATATCATAAAAGTATGCGACGGAGGTTTGGACGTATGTACTATCGAGGTCTCTCGCGCCTTACCACTTTGTAGAAATATTCGTTTGAACTGATCGCATCAGACACGCCCACACGACCCCTAATTGGCTTCGTATTATACTACGATTTATACTACGGCCAATCATAAACAACTAGTTTTAAAATCGCCCTTGATGTCAGTACTGTCAACTGTCAATCTGCTCTCACTTGCTTATTTGCGCACGCGCGCCATTGTTGAATGAATGGAGTGGGGCGTGGCCTGAAGCGATAGGCATCGTGCAGTGTGCTAGCAACTTTTGACTTAGGACTGATAAGGCGCCAGAGGCCTCGATAGTACATATCATCCACAAAAAAGCTTAGTTCATCCGTGACGATGAACAGCGCCGAAATATCGGAGCCTTAAAAATAGACAACATGAGAAAAATTCTGCTTTACATAATACTCATTAACAATCATCATATCAACATCAAAACATCAACCCTGTAAGACCAACAATTCAAAATCATATAACACCTCTGAATGCGACCAGCTTAGTAAGTCAATGGTTCACAGGGCCTTTAATAAATTTTATATTCAATATTAAATAAAGAAGAGATAATATAAACCACTGTGCAATGCAGTAAGCATTGTTTTAATAAACTATTTTTTTAAAAGTTGTCCAGTACTCTTCACATTTGAAGCTATTTGATAAACACACGTAAGCAATAACATTTTTCTACAGGAAACCTTTTTTGTTTGCACATTTATTTAAAACAAAGTCGACAAAACTTTAATTTAATTAGACCTAGGCTCAAATTATTCATTTAAGTTACAGAGGGTTTGTATTTTAAGAAAAAGAGGATTTGGGCACAGAGGTTATTACATTATCCAGATTTAAGTTATCAAGGTAACTTGATCTTTCTCTAAATTGAGAGAAGTGACCTATGTGCCATTAATTCATTCAAAATGCAATTTAAATAAATAAGCTATAAAATGTAATATAATTTTATAATCACTAATATTTTGAGAAATAAGAAAAAAAACTCATATCATGGTCCTGAAATACCTAATACCTATGTGCAATAACAAAAAAAAATATTGTTTAAACAGCAATATAACAACAATTACGTTTTGCCTTTTTAACAAATTACATAGTATTTGTTAAAAAAAAAAAATTGTATGGGCGATTCTGAAATTCTGCCTTAATTTCTGCTTATTGAAACCTTATCAATCAACCTAAAATTTTCACAATGATTTGATCTTGATGATTAAACTATGAAATATATAACAATAATAATAATAATGCAATCAATACATGTAATAAATATAAATAATAAGAAAGTTTCCCTTGCTTAAATAATGTATATAGTAAATATTAATGTCTGTATCATTTCCATTAAGTAGTTATCTACCTTTTTATTTAAAAACGCCGTTTTATTTAAGATTATAACTTTGACCCTGTGAATTATTGGCTTAGTAAGCTTTAATGACTTTTAAAGTATTGGTGTTTAAATTATTTTAAATATGACTGTTGACTTAGGTGTTAAACACCATACTGATGATGAAGATCATTGTAATAACCGCTAAATAAAGGCCATACAAAAGAAATTTCAGCACTGACCACACTTACAATGAATATAATTGGGATTGGCCAGGCACTGCACGAATTCCAACTCGATTTGAAATCTTATTCTATTCTGTTCTTCTGTTTCGGGTAATACTGCAACAAACGTGAAGGGTAAATAATTGTTTATTATAACTTTAGCACAGATAAACGGGAGTGAAGAAGTCTAGACTGCTATTATATAAATTAGACAAATGACTATACCTTTTCCTGCCATCATTTTTAATTATTTTATTACAAATTTCAATCGTAGTATAAATTACTTTGTGGAATTTTTATTTTCATTTGATTGCAGGTTTTCGAATCACGCCAGGATCAGACAGCACAGAAAAACACTGAGCAGTGTTACCAACTCTTAAAAATATTTAACCCTAAACTAAATTCAAAAACCCCTAAAATTTCCCTAATTACTTAGAAATCCCCCTAAAAATAAATTGAATGATATAATTTTGTTAATTTTTTATTTATAAAAATAAATTATATTTATTTCGTCAAATATAATTTTATTTTCTTCTGACGAGTCAGATTTTATATAGTCATACATGTTGACTTTGAATAAGGCTAATATTTAAGGATCTCCTAAAGTATTTAAGGATCTCCAAGTACTGTAGTTGGATTTTAAGTACGCTAGATGTCACCAAGTCCGAGGTCGCTAGGTAAAAATAAATAAGTTTAGCTAGTTAAGACTGCCCAGGGCCTATACTTTAAATCTTTGTTTTTCTCGATAAATTAAATATAAAAAAATATGAAGGTTCACAAAAACCCTAAACATATAACACCCCTAACAAAATCCCATCTCACTTATTTACCCCCTAAATTTAGGGGGAAAACCCCTAAGTTGGGAACCCTGACACTGAGCAATTCTACGTTTTCGACATAAACTCACCCACAGATCACCAACGTAGTGTTACCGATCGATAGTGGAATATCGATGATTAATCAATTGTCTATCGATAGGGCAGACGTAGCAGGACTGTCGAGCGTAGTATCGATACTATCGTATCGATAGTTTCGTTTTTCAATTTATTGACCGTTTTTACAAAATAATTATACATAGCTTAAAATAATAGCAACCAAAATCCACTATGATTTAATCATGTGCTATCTTAAATCTACTACATTAAAAAATTACTAAATTATTACAATACTGTTATTTACTTGTTAAGTCATAAGAAAGTAAACAACCATAAATAAATAAGTCAATTCAACTCAAACATTGATGTTCAAGTTAATCCAATCTGTTTCGGAAAGTGTCCAAGCTATTTAAATAATACTGCTTCATGTTTTTATGTTGGTTTCCGATATATTTGTACATAGATCTGAAGTTAGATTGTTTATAAGGCGATGGACAACATAACCGGTAGTCTGCTTAGCGTAGGTATTAAAAGCACTCGGAGTATGTAGACGACACGCAGAGATCGCCTGGGTGCGTATAGGATGTTCGACAACAGTTTTAAGGACTCGTTAAAGAACTATTCATTAAGCAGCAAAAAATTCACTTGAGCGTCTACTGGTAGAATTTTACAATGTTTAAAGAGACCGTTTTCATTGTTAAAAAATTTTAGAATTTTTACGTGTAGTTTATAAATTTTATTAAGATACGTTTTATAGGTTCGATCGTCACTAATAAGGCCATATTGTATATAGGATTCTGCCAATGAGCATAAACAGCTTAAACGGAATGCGATTTTTGAGTAAGTATTGTGATATTAGCGAGAAATCGTCTTAGTTTATTGTAAACTCGTTCAATGTTAGTTTAACCAACCCCAGTTAAACCAACTATCTATCCAATCCGAGGTATGTTTGGGTTTGTACGATCTCTACAGGTGGGCATTTACAATTACTCGAACTGTTAGCGTGTAGACATGAAATGAAATGAACTATTAAATGTAGTGATTGGAAGTGTTTTAATTTACGGGGATTTAATGAGTTAATGCTAGCATCATGGCACCATCGTGTTAGGGCTTCCAGATCGAATTGCAACCGTACCCTAGCAGCTTGAGGATTCCTGTCAGCCCTTACAAGGCAAGTTTCACCTGCAAACTGATAGCATGTACTGCTAACGATACAGTTACTCGTGTCATTAACGTAGGCTAAAAAGTAAAGGGGGCCCAGTACAGAAGCTTGAGCTTACAATCTGACCTAAATAACATTCCATAATATCAGCACCAAGGCGGTTCTCTTTAACAGCTTAGTGCGTAGTCATCTTGAATTTGCTAGCGTTGTTTGGAACCCTTCCTACAGCGCGCCTTCCCAGAGATCGCTCACGCGATATCTGGAGTTTTCAGCTCTTGGCATATCACACAGACAGCCTTGTAGTCAAAGTTTGGCGTTTTTTCAAATGACATCACTAAGGAACCGACATCGATCTCGGACTTAATGTTTCTATAAGACCTTAAACAGCACCATCAACTGTATCAGAAGGATACATTTGATGGTGCCTTCAGAGAATTAAATTTTTATGTTCCTTACAAATACCCTCACTACCGAATACGCAAATTATATCACATACCACCCCACAAAACTAATCTACGCTTGCATCACACTATTGCTCGAATATGTAAAGCATGCGACGAAATAAAACACGAAATAACTAATATCGATATTTTCAATGACTCCGATAATATTTTTATAAATAAATTAATTAAACACTTATAGTGATACAGCAGGATACTTAGAGTGAAAATAATTGAGATTTTTGACGGAAAATACCAACTGGTTAGTAGAGATATGGTATCGAAACCAAAGTATCGATACTATACTCATGAACACAATTGCTGTTATAACTTACTTGAATAGCAGAGATGTAAGAGTTGACCAGTTGTAACTAGCTCTCTCACAAAGAAGTGCCTAATCCTGATGTGCTTTGTCCGTTTATGGAATTCAGGATTCTCTGCAAGTCTGATTGCAGCTTATTTTCAACTCCTAATTCCGATAATCCTACTTTACGAATCATATCTTTCATCAGACGTGTCAACCAGATATATTTTCTGGCACCTTTGCTGCCAGCCACAACTTCTGCTTCCGTTGTCGATATTACCACACTTGGTTGTCGTCAGCCTCGCGACACTTTATATAAAAAACACAATGTATGGAATTATGCGCGTACTTTGTACCAACATTGAAAATTATTATCATTATGCGTCACGTCATGTTGGCCAGCATGTGTCGCATGAATGACGCCATTAAACATTTCGCGGTTACGTTCAATTATTTGGTGCATTTTATTGAATTTAATAAAAAACTGCTTATACAGACATTATGGGTGGCAAATCTTTGCGAAAGTGTGAAATTTGTGGTGTCCGGAGAGTGAGAAGGTTGAGTAAAGACATATTTTTGGCCAGATTTTCGCTTGAACCAAACAGGTAATTTTATTGAATGTTTCCTAGTTGTTTAAGTAAATTTGGGTAAAAACAGTGTAAATTATAGTAGTATTAGCAGTAAAAATTATGAGCCCAAGTGATATAAAGCAGAAATAGTATTATCATATATTCATATAAACATAATATAGTGCTTTCTCAAGTTATCGATTATTTTATTTTAGATGTCGAATATGGGTTAAATATACAGGCAATGAGGACTTGGTCTACATACCCATAAAGAAATTGAATGAAAACAAGTACATCTGCGGAGATCACTTTCCTCGTAATATGTTCAACAAAAAGGGAAATAGATTAAAAAGAAATGCCTATCCTACCTTACAGCTAAGCTGATTTCTTCAAGAAGGGCATCAATAAGCTACCAATGCGTTGGCAAACATTAATTGCATGGCTGGTTACTTTGATTAAGAGAAAAAAAATACGCTTCATTTATTTGATGAAAAACGCCAATTTCATAGGTAAAGACCAAACATTAATTCTAGTTACTTTCTGTTTCAGTTGTCTACTGACTTTTGCCACGAGCTGGACAATTGTTATGGACCTGAGTTTCATCAACATTGTTGTAAAGAATTAATTTATTGGAATTTACACACATAACTTTTCAATCCATATAGCGGTTGCAGATCACGAGCTATCAAACTACTATTCCCATAAGATAAATTATTATAATAGAAAAATCTTATAAGATCACATTGAAAATGCATAAAATATATAAAAATTATAATACTATTCCCATGTTCAATTATGTATTCGTCTTTCAAGTTGTTAGTAAAATTTAAAAAATACAGCAATGACCCAACTACTGTACTACTTATTGTTTATCGATATCGATTATGTAGTGGTACATCTCTATTGCCTTGACATTGACACTTTAATGTTGGTACCTCTGACTGTCATTCTTAAGTTGGTTGAAACTACGTGCATAATTCAGTTTAGTCGCTCATAGGGAAGTGCCGCCTCTTAAAACGTAGTGATTTCTTGCTCAGTGGTTGTCGTTGACTAACCCAAGATACCGTACCTTCAGCGTATAAACATAATACTCCAGAAGTAGACCTTCCAATACTAATACAACCGCCATGTTCTGCGTCAGAATAGTTTTCTATGACGCCTTTCTTGTAGTCTCGTTTATAGATTATACCAGTATCCGGAGCGTAATGTAAGTATCGTATTATCCGCTTTACTCGTCTACAGTCTTCCTTTTCAGGATTTCTAAGTTTCTTGATGCTATGCTAACTGCAAAAGCAATGTCTGGTCTTGTACCAACCATCAGGTATGCTAATGAACAAACTGTCTGCCTATAATTCTGTAGAATTTCATAGTCCTGTTCAGTTTCAAGGTTGTCATTGTCAGTGACCTTTACAATGGGAGTCATAACAGTCGACATTCTTCCATTCTAAAACGCTGTAGTACTTTCCGAGTATAGGCTGTTTGACAAATCTTCAATCCGTCTTGTCTTGTTTCGATCTCTTTACCGAGAAAATAGGAAGCTGGTTTCGTCGTATTTTTGAAGTGAGTGACTTAGCTCCTCAACAAACTGTTCAATTAGTTTAACCGTAGTCCCAGCGACCAATCCGTCATCGACATACAGGGCTAGAACAAGCTTTTCTTCATTCTTACTCCTTATAAATAGACATGGATCAACTTCACAATTTTTGGACCCAATTTGTTTCAAAACGTCTACGATCCGCTTGTTCAAACATCTAGGTGCTTGTTTTAATACGTAGAGGCTTCTTTGTAGTATACAGAATCGATTTGACCCATCACGAAATCCTTCAGGTTGATTCATAAATATCTCTTCATCGAGATTTCCATATAGAAACGCTGTCGAGACATCAAACTGTAGTAGTGCCAGACCTTCACTAGCCGCAACACCTTAATACCTACTGCTCGAATAGTTCCCATTTTTGCTACAGGACTAAAAGTTTGCTCATAATCCAGGCCTCTTTTTTGTGAAAAACCTTCGATTACAAATCTTTCTTTATATTTTTCAACCGATCCGTCTGGGTTTAACTTGACCTTATATACCCATTTACAGGGTATTGCTTTCCTATTCTTCGGAAGATTTATCAAGGTCCAGGTTTGGTTTTCCCTCAAGGACTCTATTTCACACTTCATGGCTTCCTGCCAAAGTTCCTTTTCTGAGCTCTGAATAGCTTCCCTGTAGGTAGTTGGTTCACGTCCACTCTCAATGTTGTTCAGAAACTGAATGTCATAATCTTTAAATTTAACTGGGGTCCTGAGTTGCGAACGATCTCTCAAGACTTTTGTGCCTTGGTTAGCAATCTCAGTATCAGATAATTCATTGTCTTCGAATTGATCACTCTCGATATCTTCATTTGCTTCTCAAGTTATTTTTGTTTGACATTCAGTAATATAAAAAAACCAAAAAAATAGTCTTCATTAATTACAGGCGCTGTCGGCGACTCGACGAGTGCAAGCACCTATTTGCGTCTGGAGGGTGACGCCTCATTCTGGCCATCCTAGCTCTGCCAGGAACGCTCCAAGTGCCTTCACTTTGGTGAGATCTTTCCGGAGACTGCTCTGCAAGCGACCTGAAATATTTCGGCTGGTAGTGGGCCCCTCCTTCATATTATATTAAGATGGGCGGCTTTTTTTCCACAACTGTATCTAGATTTAAAAGGTGCCTTTAAAATTTTTTATGACTTCTACTCAGCTCATCAGCTGTAGTAGAGATCTCGAGAGACAAGCACCCACCCATGGCATTAAAAGTTTTGTTTGTCTTCACGTCTCAGTGTTGCTGATGCAAAATTAAAGTGTGTTTACGGATTCTGTTGCTGAACCAACTGAACGGAGATGACAGGCTCTGGGCCGATTAGCACGGTGTCGGAGCCCCTCCATGCCAACTGATCAGCTGCCTCAATACCTTGTGACCCACTTTAACCTTATTATGTACGTCTACTGCATTTAGGTCGAGATAAGATTCATGAAGCAGATTCAAAATGACTCGGTAGCTACACAGAGCTTGTAGAACCTCTCAATCTTTGCAATGTTTTACCTCCCGTGCATTCTGGGGGCTTCTTCATATCATTTGGGATGCCCCCAAATGATTTTATAATAAAACTTTACGTAGAAACTACAAGCAATAATTATTTAAGTAATAAGAATTTAAATGGACTTACGAAAGGATTTGTACGCGAAAGAATAAAGAATAAATCAATCGAATGAATTGAATGAACGCGTACAAAATATACAGCCGGACATACTTAAACTTGTAATAATAACGCTCATTTTCTAGGTCTTAAGGGTCATGCATTGAATGACATCTTTTCTTTTTTGTGACGGGGACTTCCTCTCGTCATAGAGTTCACAGACACAATAACAGTTAAAATAGAACTGTAATAGGGATGGATACGACGAAAAAAGTATCGAGTACGATAAAAAGTATCGATTCTTACTTATTATCGTATTAAAAATATCGTATACTAAATTACTTGATATCTAATCAAAGAATCGAGTATACTCAGTTGTTATTGTTGGCCACACTTACAAACGCATACTGACCAAGGAACTTGGGTGGAAGTTCCTTGATACTGACTGACTGAAACAAAATTTTAAGTGTGAGACAAAGAGAACGTAGGTAGGTACGTATTTCTTTACATGATTCATACATTCATTTACATTTATCATATTTCGATTCACGCAAAAACTTTACGCATCAAAACAGAACAGTCACAAAAGTCAAAACGTCATCGTCAATCGGTTCAGCAGAACAGGAAGGAAGGGGCGTTTCATCTGTGTAATAATTTAATACCTTTGAGTGTTGTGAAAATTCTCGAACGTACCTCTGAAAAGTGCAGTGAAAAATAATGTCTGGACATAAATATATTAGCAATACTAATAATTTATTTGAAGATGATGTTGATGATGATACCTTCGTCAATAGTTATAGATCAAGAATACCAGCTTCCCAGGCTAAGCCAACTCCGTCGTCGTACGGTGGAGGCCATATAGCGGAATTAGAGCGTCAAAGACAAACAATGCTTGAAAGACAACGAGAAATTGAACAAAGGACCTTGGATTCTTCCGCACGCAGTATAGGCTTGCTACGCGACTCTGAAAAAATAGGAATTGATACAGCAGAAGAACTTGCTCGTCAAAGAGATGTACTTCAAAACACTAACAAAAGACTTGATGAAATTAATACAAATTTAACCTACAGCCAAAAACACTTAAATGGCATCAAATCTGTTTTCTATGGACTAAAAAACTATATTTCAGGAAAATCTGATCAGACACCTTCCAGAAGCCAAGCGTCTCCTGATTTAAAAAGCACGCCTCAGAGTGGTCCCAGCCATTTGGATAGCACATTAAACCAATTATCAAATAATATTACAAACGATAATCAATACAGTTTCCACCCTACTACTCGCTTGCGGGGTTTGGAAGAACCAGTTTCAACAGGACCTGTGACGGATAGTAAGCGCATCAACGATATGTTAGATGCTAATCTAGATGAAATGCTTGTCTCCATATCTCGACTTAAAGGTCTTGGTGTAGCTCTTGGAGATGAAATTGAGCAACAGAATGAACTGATAGACACTATTCAAGACAAAGTGGAAGGAGCTGATATAAAAATTGGAAGTCAAAATAAACAAATGAACAAATTGCTGGGTAAATAATTAAGTAGAACTGTTTTTAAATGGACACACTAAAATTAGGGTTGCAACTGTAATTGTCTAATTAGCTAAGTGGTTCTATCAGAACATTCCTCAGCAATACTTGTCTTAATAATAGTCTTTTTTTATGGTAGAATAGGTTATTTGCATCAACTGTTTATCATTGTGTATTACATGTAAAGTTATGTTTTTAATTAAATATACTCTATCAATTAAATTATTTTTGTGGAGCTAACGAGCATGGATGGATGTTGATTGCTAATCAATATTATCTCAATGATTAATAAGTATGAGCTTATCATACTAAATGTGGTCAAGCATAGCTCCTAAATTTAGGTATATATCTTTGTTAAGTTGAATATATGTATGTTGAGAAATATAATATATCATTTATATATAATTACATTTTTATTGTTTATTTTTCAATTAAGTTATAATTAAAAAAGCAAATGAACATATAAAATGCAAAACAAGTAAGGATTGGTTAAATAATTGTAATTTGTAAGTAGGCTTTAAAAAACCATATTGTCAGTCAATATTATTGTTATTTTGGTTGAGAAATATGCAAGATAGTGAAAAGAAAGTAATGATTTCTAGTATTTATTATTATAAGTTCATTTTCATAACAGAGGTGGGAACAATGACTACTTCAAGTTAATATAAAATTATCACATTATTTATTTTTTTATTTCTTTGTCTATTCAAAGAAAACATTATCAACCACTGCCTCTAATATCATATCTTTGGGATCCACATCATGCAGTCTGACATGTTTTTGAAGTACTCTTTTACTTGTAAACTTCTTGCCACAAGTGTTACAATTCATCTGTTTATTATAATGAGATTCTCTATGAACTTTCAACCCAGACACAGTAGCAAAACTTTTACAGCAAATATCACATTTGTGAGGTCTATCAGAACTATGTGTATGTGCCATATGCACTAACAAGGAATGCTTAGTTGAAAAACTTCTTTCACAGTCTGCATGGTCACAATGGAATGGTTTTGGTCGATCTTGTCCTGTATGAACCAAACTATGAATTCTCAAATATGATGCTCTAGTATAAGTTTTTGGACAACTGGGACAAACAAATTGTTTCTCACCATCATGGCTTTTAATATGCGTCATTAGAGTAGATTTTGCAGTGAAACTTTTTCCACAAGTTACACATACAAATAATTTTCGATTATTTGAATGAGCCACACGGAAATGTTCTTTTAAAGACTGTCGTGCTTTGTAAGTTTTGTGGCAAAAGCCACACTTAAACTGAGCAACATCATTATGTGATTTCAAATGCTGGCTTAAACCATTTGATGTATAAAATCTTTTGCCACATTTTGAACACAAGTACTTACGTGTATCAGTATGTTTATTCATATGGTATTTTAAACTATATATTCTGGTAAATGATTTAGAGCACACTAAACAAATGTATTTCTTTTCCCTTTCTTTCCTAGGAGGTTGTTCAGTGGCAGTTATTTCTGTTACTGGTGGTAATGGTGTCAATTCTTTATTACTATTCAAAGTAGGCTCAAAATCAAACACAGATTGATTGCTAAATAATGGCACATCATACTCATGATCCTGATAAACTACATTAATATCAATGGAGTCGAAATCAGATCTTTGTAAGTTGTTAGGAGACTGTAGAGTAAGTGACAAAGTTGCAGTCGCTTTTAAACAGTTCAATTTGAAATTATAAGCAAGCAAAGCCGTCGTCACGCAATCTGAACAAATTCCCTGAGGCCAGTTGTCTTCATCATTATTCTGAAAACAAATAAACGTAATTTATTTAATTACACTCAGGTACTAGTCATCATTCTCAAATTTCTATACTGTTTGCCTTTACCTCTAGACAATTTAGGAATACTAAAATATCAATGAGTTTAACTTTGTGCGTTTCATGTTCAATTAAATCCTGAATATTCTTGAACATCGTTACGTCCGATTCTAGTAGACATGTTCTACAAATATTTTTTGTAATTGGCAATATTAAGCTTGAAAACTCCATTATAGTATTTAAAATCAAGTCATTATCAGTATGAAAAATGAGTAATAGAGCACTTCACAAAACAATATGTACTACGTCGTGTTTCATTCCATTATCATGACATATAGGTAGCAGCGGCCATTTCATAAATTCTAAACTAAATGGCAGGCAACCACTATATTAACGCTTGACCATGAGAAACATGATTTTTTTATTATTGTTTTATAGCATGGATTAGAGGTTTTTAAACTATGTCTTCAAACTCAACAATTTCTTTTCTTAATTAGAGACAGTGCACCAAAAAATACAAATAAAGACAACACAGCAGAGTTAAAATAAAAATACCAGATAGTATATCTGGCAGTGTTATCGCTTAAACCGGTTTTTAGCAGGAAACCTCTCATTCTACACTTCATTCTACAGATAGAAATTTAACCTACCCATTATCTTAACTTATAAAAGTAAAGCTAAAGATATTTGCATCAAAGTAAAACAACAAAAAAGAATTATTATAATATAAAGGAATAATAAGTCAAATATGAATGTATAAATATTTCAATAAGTATTAATGTATAAAATATATACATAATCTTAACAGCCTCGCGATGCAAGCATATTATTTCTGAAAAAAAAATACGAAATACCTGTATTGAATTTTATTTTCTAATTTGAAAAAATCCATACAGCAGCTAAAGCGTTAATTTCGAAGTGGTAAGATAGATTCACAGATTAGGTTACGTAGATGCGTCAATAAATATGTTAGACTTACTTCTGTGAGCATTTGTCTTTCACTTTTAGTGTGTCGTTGGCAAACCGCAATTTTTCCAATTCAACAGAATTGTCGAGATTTTTTCATGATTAAAAGTATTTCGCAGGTGTTCTACATTAATAACTTAACTGTGAATTTTTGTCGAAGGTATATTAGAAGCTTTAAAATATCTAAATTCTAACCTCTATATTCAACATGTATCAAGTTCTCTAAATGTTTTCAAACTGTTTTGCTCACTATAGGCAGTTTTTAATTGTATTGTTTACGTTTTGCCTGCAGGTAAATAAGGATTAAAGTGCCAATATGAGTCGTTTTTTCGCCACCGGCTCGGACTCTGAGTCAGAAAGTGTGACCGATGAGGAGCCAGTAGTACGCGCACCCGCACCCGTCTACACGGTAAAAATATCTTATATTTTGTAAGTTGTGAAGAAAAAAGTGATTACTGTTAGTTATGAATTACAGAGCTTACTTTGATCACAGAAACCACTACGAATAAAAGCAATATTTGCTTTACTGAAGCCCAAAATATTTTTGGAGTTTTTGGACTTGTTTCTATATAAATTATAATTGAAATATTGTTGTATTATTTGCTCAGGTTTCATTTTTATATTTCCTTGTCAATATAGTTCAGTGATGATGAAGAGGAAACTAAACGAGTTGTGCGTTCCATGAAAGAGAAGAGATATGAGGAGCTAGAAGGAATCATTCATTCAATACGTAATCATCGCAAAATCAAAGATTTTTCTTCAGCTCTTGCCTCATTTGAAGAACTTCAAAGAGCTTATACTAGAGCAGCACCAGTCGTTCAAAAAGAGGAGAATGGAATTGCTCCAAGGTTTTTTATTAGAGCCCTTGCTGAGCTTGATGATTGGGTGGTTGGGGCATGGGCTGATCGAGATGCGAGAAAGGCACTGTCAAAAGGCAACAGTAAAGCCCTAACATCTCTTCGCCAGAAACTCAGAAAATACACAAAAGACTTTGAAGCTGAGATAGCCAAATTCCGTGAAGACCCCGATTTACCTGATGACGATGATGAGCGTAAAGGTATGTTGTTTTTATAACCTTTCATTTAATGGATGGTGATATATGATAGCAGGAACCTTTTAAGATTGTCTAAGCTATATAATTAATCAATAACATCAGCCTATTAATGAAATGCAGGGGTATAGGCCTATGGATGAAACCACTGTAGAAGTGGACCATTGTGGGTGTTAACAACTGCAGGAGCTTCAGAAAGTAAATTTTCTAACTCCAACAAGATATTTTCCTTATGAAATTTGCTTATTCTCTGCAATCAAAGGAATGCTAAAACTGTTGCCCAAACAAGTTCTTCCGACATTGATTAAGAAGTTTCTAAAAACACACAAATGTTTTGTCTAAACCTCTGTTTAGTTTACGACTGTGAATACTTATAATGTGGCCACCGAAAGAATGCGATCCTGACCATGTCAGTTGGTCATGACTAGTGATGGGAAATAATTAAATCTTATATTAACTTTGGAATAGACCCAATAAAAAGTAACCTTGATTTTACTACCTCCTTGTTTGTTTGGATTCTTATTTCTGAATGAAACTAAAGCAATATAAAAACGTGCTAATAATATTCAGAAATAGTTACTAAAAATATAACAATATCTTGATAAAATATAATTTTAGATTAACATATGTCCACTTTTAAAGATTATTATCAGATAGTATGGAAATAAACAATTTATTTTCTTAAATCTTAAATTCAAAGTCATGTCACTTGTGTGATCACAATCTGTCAGTCTTGCATTCTTTAGTTGGCCCCACTATAATAAAGTATTGAATACATTAATGAGAATATATTACTGCTTACTCTCATCATATAAATATATATACTTATACACTTCATATACAAGGCCATTTTATAAACACCATCCAAATTTATATATTATATTCTTTGAAGAAAATAACGAAACAAGATTTTTTTCTTTTAATATCACTCAGTACTAAAATATTAAGTTAAGCCTACACAAAGTTATCCGAGGAAAACTACCGATTGCTGTCACAGTCACGCTACGCACGGTGTTGTAGCAGATGATTACACGACCCCCGCCCCGCCCTCCCGTATTTCATTGATACATTACAATGATTTTCATAAGTTGCAAATTTAAACGAAAAAAAATAGGAATGTCAAATTGAAGAAGAGATAAGTTGATTTGTTATTTGATTATAACAATATTAATCGATAACACTTTTAATAAATAAAAAATGAACATAAAAGTAAACCACACCTTAGGCACTTACGTCGCATTTTTTAAAATTTAATCAACTTATGTAGAATAATTGGTTGGAGTAAAGCAAAGGGTGTTTATTAACCACAGAATCTAAAAAAACACAGGGATCGCAAAGGCAATTCGAAAATCGCAAAAACAAATGCAGTGCCAAAACCTTAGTACCTACCTACCTAAGTTATTTTTGTCTATTTTACACGATAGGATAAAGAAATGTATAATTAATAGTTCTATATTTTTGTGAAAAATTTCACAAGTCTTAGCCGCCCTGCACACATTTTGCTTTACTCCAACAAAATAATTAATTAAAAATCCAAACAAAATACACTTACATGAAGTTTGAAAACAATCACTACCTTAAAGTGTAGGTAATTTCTCTCTAAACAGTCTTGCACGTTTATGAACATTGTCTTTTATTGTATTACTTGTTTTTTCACTTTGTCACTTCGTTAAATGCACGGATTATATTTATATTAAGTTCTCGAGGCTTTGGGCCTTCTTCACATAAACCCGTCGTTCAATTTCGCCCTCGATTTCAATGGCAAGTGTGAATACATTTCGTTAGGTAGATAATTATGCGACGTAAATGCGTGAACGCAACATTGTACATCGCGGAAAGTCCGCGGCTGACTGATTTCATTGCGCCGATGTCGTTACAACTTGCGCGCGCAGCTCGGTGGGGCGCTTCGGGCGGTCGGTCGTTCAACTGTAAGTACCTATTTTGCCAGTAACCAGCTGTTGTAATAATTCGCTCGGACAAAATTTTTTTTTGCGGAAATTTTACCTACCAATTTTTTTTCATAAATGAAGTGTTTGAATGATATCTAATGCCTAGAAAAAATTTGGATGGTGTTTATAAAATAACCTTGTATATATACTAGTACACCAACATTGTAACCATTTTCTAAGGATTAAATGATTCTGATTCTATTCTATTCTGATTCTAGAGATAGAGCTTTAATTTGTTGAGCTGCATCAGTAGTGAAATTAACGCTTAGAAAGATTGATTTACTGACTGCATATAGTTTTTTAATTAATATGATAATACATTTAATTGCTTAGATACATCTTCATCTGATGATTCTGATGATGAAGACAAGCCGAAGGAGAAACCCCGTGCCAGACGCTCACCAGAGGTGCGTCGACGACCTCCTCCCCAAGATGAAGATTCTTCCGACACCATGGACTGGGGTTCGAGCTCATCAGAATCTAGCTCCGAATCAGACTATGAAGAAAGGGGCGCAACCACCATCCGTGAGCGATTTCTTAAGAAAATTACAGAAAGAGAAGAGGATGAAGAGAGAGACAGACGTAGGACTAAAAGGCGCGAGGAAAGGCAAGGCAGGGCTGGCAAAATCAGCAAGAAGGATCAAGCTGACGATGGTGGTGAATGGGAGACTGTTACAAAAGGAGCTGCCACATCAGATAAGCCAAAGATGTTTGCAAAGGTATGGACACTTCCACTTATTATCTTTCACTTCTTATTGTTATTTCGAGCGGAGCGAGCGAAGCTCCCATGGATCAGCTTCCATGGCGCAATGTCTGTTACACTATAACTTCCCGAGTTCTTAACCGATTTTATTATTTTTTGTATGGAATCGAATCAACAGGCTTAGGACCAGATTGTGACCGAATTTTGAAATTCGCAATAATTCCCATTGAAACAAAAAAAAAATTTCTCTTTTTAGGTCTTACGCTCCGCTCCAATATATGGTGCTAGCGTAGCTTTATGCTAAGCGACTGCATCGCCTAGTTATTATATCATCTCATCTGAAAGAATAAATAAAGAAAGTTATAGATTCGCTCAAAAATGGAGGGTTTTGATCTTAATCTGCTCAGTTGGCTGGCAGGTTGGAGATTGCAGTAAAAGACCATAATATAAAAAACAGTGTTGCCCGTTTTGTGGTCTACAGGAGGTGTATGGTGATTACCTCCTTTGTCGACTTACGACACTACATGACTTGGGAATGTTTAATATATTATTCCAAATATTAAATATTACCAAATAAATTAGTTCTGATGTGAAAATATATGATATAATTATCATTTGTGTCAATATTTTAACAGGATAGTGACATCGACGCTGCCCTTGTAGTGAAAAAATTGGGAGAAATTAGTGCTGCCCGAGGTCGTAAACGCACCGACCGTCGCGCACAACTTGAACTTTTACATGAACTGCGTACAGTCGCCCAACAACATAATCTAGGTGATGCTCTCCAACTGAAACTTCGCGCAGCAACAGTCGCAGCTCTCTTTGATTACAACCCTAAAGTCTCCGATGCCATGAAACCAGAGTACTGGTCTAGACTTGTAGAAAATGTGGACCATATGGTCACATTACTTTTAGCTCATGAAGACATGGTCTTAAGTCAGTCTGTACTTGAAGAAAATGAGCAATTGGTCGCTCCGCCGTATAAAGTGCGCGGATGCTTGCTGACTGCTTTAGAGAGGCTCGATGATGAATTTACTAAGCTGCTTAAAGAATGCGATCCACATTCAAATGAATATGTTGAAAGGTTGAAGGATGAAGTTAGGGTTTCGGCTCTGATTGATCGCGTTTGTCAAGTCGTCGAACGTGACGGGACACCGCAAGAGATTTGCAGGGCGTATCTTCGTAAAATAGACCACTTATATTACAAGTTTGATCCTCGTGCTGTGAGGAAAGACCTGCCACCAGGTGAAGAAACTACCATTAAAAAAATGGAACGCCTGTGCAAGTTCATTTATGCTAACGATGATACCGATCGTCTTAGAACTCGTGCTATATTATCCCACATCTATCACCATGCTCTGCACGACAACTGGTTCCAAGCCAGAGATTTGTTACTGATGTCTCACCTACAAGAGAACGTCCAGCATTCTGATCCCAGTACCCAGATCTTGTACAACCGCACAATGGCTAACTTAGGTCTGTGTGCGTTTCGACGAGGTAATGTCAAAGAAGCACATGGTTGTTTGGCGGAGTTGATGATGACGGGAAAACCCAAAGAGTTATTAGCTCAAGGCTTGTTACCTCAGAGACAACACGAACGGTCGAAAGAGCAAGAAAAGATAGAGAAACAGCGTCAAATGCCGTTCCATATGCATATAAATTTGGAGTTGCTAGAGTGCGTGTACCTTGTGTCGGCGATGTTGATTGAGATCCCATATATGGCTGCCCACGAATTCGATGCCAGGCGACGCATGATCAGTAAAACTTTCTACCAGAACCTGCGAGCTAGCGAAAGACAGGCCCTTGTCGGGCCTCCCGAGTCTATGAGGGAGCACGCGGTCGCTGCCGCCAGAGCGATGCGTCGTGGGGACTGGCGCGCTTGCCTTAACTTCATTGTCAATGAGAAAATGAATGCTAAGGTAAGTAATTAAACTTTATTAAGTTGAATTGTCCAATGTTATGAGGCACTTGAGTATTGTCTTCACTCTGCTAAGACTATCAATGCCAATTGGCATAGGCTTTTCGTATCCGTATCTCGTATCCCAGAAAGTACGGAGACTCCTCCATACTTTCTGGGATAAAAAGTATTATCTATGAGGGTGCTTATATGCAAGTTAATTTAACGTTTCTGTTTACTATTTTCGCTAGAACGCATACTTGATATCAATGTCAAAGTCTTTCTAACTGACCCTTGCTTTGACATTGAAAACTGAACCCTACTGACCATGCTGTTCATTGCTTGAAGGGCAGATAAACTGTTAGTCTTCTTAACGAACAGATGTAATTCTATTGTAGGAATAAAAACATTCATTGGTTTTGCATACAATATGAGTATATATCAGAAATATTAGTGATGTTCCAATAAGAAAAATCTGGTAGCAACCGACCTCTAGTTTAAGGATTGTAATGTTCATGTTTTAAAACTTTATGCTAAATAAATCACTTAACCTATAAGTCATTAATTAAGATATTTAACTAATTTAGCATTGCTGACCATTGGGAAAATTGGGCCTACAAAACTTATGTAGATTCTTAAATTAAAAACCAATGTAACCCCTGCACCCAGGTTTGCCTGAAATCTGGGTTCTCCTCTGAATATCAGCAAATGCTTTTTTGATTACTACATTTCGTTGTATTTATGAATTTACAGGTGTGGGATTTAATGGTGGGTGCAGATAACGTGCGCGCCATGCTCGGGCGTCTGATCCGCGAAGAGTCGCTGCGCACTTACTTGTTCACGTACGCTCATGTGTATGCATCATTGTCACTCAAATCGCTCGCCGATATGTTTGAGCTGCCTCGTCAACGTGTGCACTCACTCGTCTCTAAGATGATCATTAATGAGGAATTGCTCGCGTCACTCGACGATCCCAGCGAGTGCGCGATCTTGCACCGCTCGGAGCCGACGCGTATGCAAGCGTTGGCTTTGCAACTAGCAGACAAAGTGAGTATCTTACATAAATATAGTTTATGTATATTTTCCATTGGTTAGTTGGATAATAATAGATTGAATACGCGATACTACGTGATACAGAGAATGAGAAAGGCTTTAGTTAGATAATCAGTTTCAAATATTTAAAAGAAAATATTTCACTCATTAATAAAAAAAATCAGCAAAATTTTAAGTCAACATAAGCTCTTCTCAACGCCATAGACGTCTGAAAGAGTGACGGAGTGATGTGGGTAAAATGATATTTATATTTACATATTAAAATTCAAAAGAACTGAATATGAGAACCCATTTTGGAATTAAAGTTTTAATTTTATAAGATTTTCTAAGTATAAAAAACAACAGGTTGCACTCCGGGAGTGCTGGCAGAAGTGAAAACATCAACATTAACGTTGTGCATTTTTGATATTTTGGAATGGTTAGAGAATAATTTAAAATCCAATTGTACAGGTCGGGAACTTAGTGGACTCCAACGAGCGAATATTCGAAAAGCAGGGCTCGTTCTTCCAGCGCGGCGGCGCAGGACGGGGAGAAGGCCGTCAACGCGAACAGCGTCGCGAGGGCTGGAACCGGCGCACGCGCAACCGCCGCCGCGACGACGAACGCAGTCACGATGATTAATTAATGCCCTTAATCACTGAGCATATTAAAGGGCTATAAGTACACAGATTTTCAAATGCCTTATTGTCGGTGTCAAAAAAATTTCTTGCTTCTGATGATAGCTAAAACACAAAACATTTACCAAGCTCGGAAAGCTCGAATCCGAATACGTATAGCCAATTAGTTGAAATCTTTATTTGAGTTTTAAGTGTATATTTTTCTAAAACATATTGCTTAGCCATCAAAATTATCTAAAAAACCAAAGTTTAACTTTAATTAACAGTTGCAAGAATTGGGTATTTTTCTCCTCCAGTCTACTTATGCCGTAAATATCTATGGTTAAGGCGCGTTAGAGGTCTAGTAATATTATAAATAACTAGTTGAAAGGGAATCTAATCTATTTCCAATTTAAAGTGAATACTATGCACTTATTATTTTTCTTCTCCATCAACGAAAAGTCAATCTTTAAATGCTCAGCTGATTTTGACTACTCATACCCACAATAAAATAACTGTACTGAACTTGCAAAGGCGGATTAATCCTAAAGTGCGATATCACATCAACCTATTGAAAACCGATTGTAGGTAATTGACATTTCGTGGTAGGTTGATGAGATTTACTATAGGACACTTACATTCTAAACATTACAATAACTTTGCCCCATTCAACTCTTCCAGTATTTTTATAAATGTTCATCATGAATCATTATTAAAAAATGTCACAAAAGTTCATATCGTTTACTTTAACCCATATTTAACCTTACAGTTTTTCATTCGAATATCTCCTAAACAATAGATATTCTGCGATGTTACAATGGTGGCCATAATAGGATTCACTGTAAAAGTATGTAAATGTTCTTTACGTTCACTTATTAAGACTACATACTAGCCGAAAAGAAAAGATCCACTAATGTCCACAGAACTAAAACTGACCGTGCATTTTATGCCAAACAGTTGCCATGCATTTTTAACAAAATCTATTATTAGGCAGGGCCTGAATAATTTTAGGGCGCCAATACCTACAAACACTCAAATCAATTGAGCTTTTTCAAAAAAGCACGCATTTTACCGGACTTCAACGCACTTGCAAAAAAGATCGCGTGTAGTTTTCCTATATAAACTACTATTCTATGGGCGTAGTCCACAATCTATGCAAAGCCTGGGGGCGGTTAAACACCAAATATTAAAATAGTCTCACTCTAACGCTGTCTTTATTTAAATATAGCTGATATATCAGCAATTAACTACTTACATTTCTATTCGACCTGCCGTGCACGGCCAGACCTATGCTCATAGAGTACTTTTGTATATGCAGGAATCGCTATGGCCTACGCTCCTGAGACTAAGTTAACTGGCGAAGTATTACATTGTATTCTTTGCTGGGGTAAGTCAATGCTTTGCAACGTTGCTAGCAACATTGTTAGAAATTATGAAATTTAATTAAGTTGCTTATCATATCTTGCCTGTTCAGCATGCATAATGTCACTTATTCACAAGTTACACGAAACACCATATATTTTTGATATTATTTAAATTTATTTTTTCTGAATTTAAATGCATTTATAAGCCACATATTCAATATATTTTTGAATAAAATTAATTAATATATTAAGAACTAAGTACCGAATTAATGTTTTTGTCCATGAGGTCAGTCATTTAGAGTATAATAGCGATGATCAATAAGCCACGTCATTAGTTTCCGATTGAAAATTTTAAACAGATTTTGTTTGAATTCATTTGGTAATTTGTTATATATCTTTAATTTTAAGACCATTTAGTTGAGTTTCAAGTATATACAGGATGTTCGGAAGAACCTTGAACATACGAAAATGGGGGGCAGGTGAGGTGGTCTGTTAACGAACTAGCCCAAAAGATTTTACCTTTTCATTCATCATCCATTGATAATCTATCATTCATATCATTCATAAATCAACTCTTTAAACAAGAATGGACATAGTATGCAGAAATGGCTCAAAGGTCTTTGTAACCAAGCCAAAACCACTTAAAAAAAAAAAAAAGATTTTACCTAGTTGTCAAATTTTTTTTTTTAATTTCTGGACTTTTTCACTTTTGTACCTTTAAACCCCTCTAATTTTCTTTTCAAAGCCAGATCTCTTTTTTTTCCTTATTACAATCTAAGTGACCGGTAGATCTTTTTAAAATAAAAAATGCACATTGCTAGAAATAAAGATAATAGAAAAATATGGATCCTTCAACATAAAAAAAGAGTTAAAATAAATTTTGAAGCTCAACTTTGCGTTGCATTTAAAAAAAAAAGTACTGGATGTCTTCTGATTTGTTCAAAACATCTCTAAAGTGTGCTCTTTTTACCGATATGTAGTTTGTTTTGATCTCTTTTTCGTAACTAAAGTTATTCGATGTGTTCTACCAAGGCAGACCATTTCGACGAAAATCTACTGATGTGGAAAGTTAAACGTTTTGCGATATTTTCATAACCAATTCAAATCTGGTATTCTTAATTTAAAAACGTCAATAACATAATAAAACCATAAAACATCTTAACTTATGACGTCAATTTGCGCAAGACTTCATTTAGTTTAAGTGATGCTCAAATTGCCGTCCCTCATTTGATATCCACGCTCTGCATCGGTTTCTAATTTCAACCGTTGTTGTATGAATTAACATTTCCTGTTTCATCGCATCAAATGCAGCATCAATGCGAATTATAAGTTCCTCGCGACTGGACACTTCAGATGTTTATATTAAGTGCTTGGCCCTTCCCCAGATGAAAAAGTCGAGAGGGGGTGAGATCTGGCGATCGTGGGGGCCAGGGAATTGGACCACCCCGACCAATCCAGTAATTAGGAAAATTATTATTAAGAAATTCCCATAGGGCTAGGCTATAATGGGCTGAGCTGGCTGGGTTTTATAAATGATACTTTCAATGCTTCTGGGAAAGATACTTCCTTTCCCTTTTCGTAAAAGATACATTTATTAATTAACAAAGTAAGAGTGCTAAAGGTATTGCATATTGTTTATTTATCTTTGTACAAACATCGTCAAATCCAATACTTGACGTGTTTTCAAGAGATTTAATAGTATTGATAATTTCGTCATCACTTGTGGGGTAGATACATGGATACACTGAAAGTGGTGCTATTAATATTATCACTTATATTATGCTTGGTTGAATTTGAAGTAGGAAGATCCCATGGCAAATTTATAAAAAAATCGTTAAGTTTATTTGCAATCGTCAAGGGGTTTGTTATGGGTGTATTGTCATCTAATACCGTATTGGTGTATTGATTTTTCGAGACACTATTTTTTAATAACTTCCCATGTAGCTTTACAAATATTCTTTGAGCTATTGATAATTTGCTCGTTATGAATTTTATTTATACACTTCTTTAGAACTTTAGAATATTGATTATCCCTTTGCTTATTTTTTTTACTGGCATAATATTGGAACCTCGATCTGCGCTTAGTTGCACATGACACTCTTTAGACCGTTATTAGTGCTGTATAAAATGTTTCTTCGAATATGAATTCAAGAATTGGTCCTTCTGTAATATCCTGCTAAGAAAAAGCATAAAAACATTTTTATTACTTTTAATCATACACGTGTCCCAAAAAATGAGGTCGGGTGGGGCTACCCGAATCACTCCCATGTATGGTCCACGCTTTTCGTAGTTTTTTTTGAAATACCTAATTAGGTACCTACCTACCTAAATTACTGGTTTCGGAGATATGATTATTAATAAACTAAGTATTACTTATTTTTTCTCAATAGAGTTAACTTACCTTGCATAATAATAATTAATAAAGATACCCACAAAAATTTCTAAGTAATCATAACCTAAACCTAGCTTTAAAATAAAAATATGAGATTTAACTTAAAAATCCTTGAAATACACATCTGAGCTGTATCAATATAAAACGGAATCGCATTGATTTTGGGCCATATCTGAAAACTTATTATTCAGCATTCGTGATTTTTTTGTTCAGATGACAGTGTGGTGGTCGGCCCAGTTGCCCAGGTTCATAATACTTCATTGATTCCAATATATGCTAAATAAAGCCGTAATTAGTCTATTCCATAACAGTTGCTTTATTGGCATTGCTGATCATGATTGTAGAATTCTTGACGAGAGTCTGAAGAGGGGGTTTACTAAAACACAGGGGGGGGGCTAAACTTAGAATAGGACGGGGGTATTTAAATTCATTCATTATTTATTCATAGAACTGCTCTCATCATCAACGAATGAGGTAATCATTCAAAAGGGTTTGCACCCTATACATCCTCATCTTTGATTATATTTTCCGACTTTATCTTCTCCTCGTTGAAAGTTGAAAACATAGATGGCGGTGGTTAAAAACGTAGACAGTTTCTCAAAAAAATAACTAAAGCTTTAGTAATTTTTTTAGTTACTAAACCGAAAACGGTTGAAAACAACCACAAATGATAATTGACTGAACAATTGAACACAGACTCAGTGTTGCCAGTAGCAAGATAGTCAAAGTAACATACGACAGTTTAAAAAGTAACATTTCCACGAGAAAAGTAATGTCACATATTTTATAGACTCTAAAATTGTAACCCTCGCTAAAATCAACTTATAGCGAAGAGAACGCAAAACAAAACCAAATCATATGGCTGTGCTAACCGGTACTTAGCATGGACTTTTTATATTATTTTTGTCTTTCAATTGTTATCTTTTTTTTTCTTTCTTGTTATGCAAAAATAACGTTTAGAATCATGTAACACGAAGGAAACGTGTGAAAGTCATAAGTAGCGAAAATATTACAAAGTAACATTCTGGCAACGCTGCATAGACTATACTTTATACAAAATAATGCGTTTTGTTAAATATTTTTCATTACTTGTTATTAAGGACAATAAAGGTTTATTTCTTAGCTATGTGAAAAAGAATATATCGTTTTACTATCAACTTATGATTAATTTCAACCCAACATTTTCAAAACTGGGAGACAATTAAGTGATCCTAGTGAGCATTGTAATAAACAGAATTGATCTATTGAAACGAAACGCAGTTTATAATGGTGGTCGTCATATTTGCTGTGCGCCAGTCATTTTATTGTACAATTTCGTATTTTCCTAATTGTGCCGCATAATTATGTTGTTATCGTGGATATTGAAATAATAAATTAATATCTCGGAAAGTCGTAAAGGTACAATTCATTGAATTGTTTGACAGATTGTATTACAATGGCTGCAACCAGGAGACTTCAAAAGGTGAGATGTGGTTTTCGATTTCTAGATGTTTTCCCGTTATTTTGATATAAAACTTATACAGTTTCAATTGGTCGTTTTCCTATTTATATATAAAGTAGTTCCTTATACGTAATACAATACTGTTGAATTGTATTCTTCGAGATGACTCGATTTTGAAAAACTTGATATTTTCGATAGGTCCCGAACGCCCTTCATGAATTAAATTAAATTGTTAAGTTTCATTTAAAGTAGAGGTAGATTAAACGATACTTCATGATTTAAATAATATCCTTATAGTGCCTAATTTGTTTTTAAAATAGCTTAATTTCATATTTATACATTTGTCTGTTACCATGTTCTGTCTAATCAATCAGCTAGAAAAATTGTGTCAAAAGAAATTTATATGTACTAGACAATTTATTATAATTTTGTATTACAGGAATTAAATGATATCAGACAATCAGGGCTGAAATCCTTCAGGGATATTCAAGTGGATGAATCTAACATCCTTACATGGCAAGGACTTATTGTACCTGTGAGTGTCACATCTGAAGGCCAACACCTAATGAGTGTTGATAACATAAACTGACATATTGATGATAGATAAATAATCACATTATCAATTGTTAATATCAATTTAATTTATTTTAGGATAATCCACCATACAACAAAGGTGCATTTCGTATTGAGATAAACTTCCCAGCTGAGTATCCTTTCAAGCCACCTAAAATTAGTTTTAAAACAAAGATATATCACCCCAACATTGATGAGAAAGGTCAAGTGTGTTTACCAATCATCAGTGCAGAAAACTGGAAGCCAGCTACCAAGACTGATCAAGGTAAGTTTAAAAACACCCGCTATTAAATATCTTCAACATAGCCTGAGCTTAGCTTGCCTAAATAAGTTTAAAATATCTTTTTTATCCCTTGAATAAGAATAGACAGTGGGCTGTTGTAATTGTATTCAAGGTTACATGTATTACTAGTTACTGTTTCTTTTGCAACTGTAAACACATTCAATGCCACCGACTCGCTATGCAAGTTCACTGACATAGATCTTGCGAGTCGGTGGCATTGAACGGGTTAACACTGCATGTGTTCATACTAAAGATTTCTACCTTATTTTTTATTCAGTGATCCAAGCACTAGTGGCCCTTGTTAATGACCCTGAACCTGAGCACCCACTACGTGCAGAACTTGCTGAGGAGTTCTTGAAGGATAGAAAGAAGTTTACAAAAAATGCAGAAGAATTCACTAAGAAGCATAGTGAAAAGCGACCTACAGACTAAACAAACAATGGATGTATGGATTTCTGTTTTAGCGTGGGTTTACAGCAATTGATTATGTTATCTTCAACAAAGGTGTAATAATCTTCAAAGGATTATTTCAAAAACTTAACCCTTCATATTGCATTTAATATTAAGTTATATAAGTTTATCCAGTGATTGTAGGTTTCATGCCCTAGTCATAAGATTTTTATTTCTTTTATCATTGCTGTACATCCAAGTTAACTTGATCTTACATTGTTGTCTACTATTGCTTGTCATTGGTCACCTTATTGCTTGCAGAAACTAAGCACTTAAGACTAAATTAGGAAATAGTAATTGGAAATTGGAGAAAATTAAGAAAGGCTTGAAATTATTAATGCTTAGTTTTTAAATTAGATTTTTTAATTCTCAAAACAATTGGGTAACTATTGTTAATAATATGTATAGGGTTTCTTTATTGGTTCTTTAATATTTTTGCACCTAAAAGGTAGTTGTGAAAGATTGGAGTTTATCATTTGATTAATGTATGGTTGATGTAGTGTGATTAGACAAAGATAAAACTTTTTTGGGAGTTCTTGAACTTCTAATGAATTTTTCACTCTTGATCAACTTAAAAATGGATGATGTTTCTTTCACTTAGCTTGCTCTATCTACCAAATATGAATGTACTTGTTTATAATAATATACCCGAGTATTATTATTTAATGTCCTTTTAAGTCAATATGTTACTTGGTAACTCACCATTATGCTGAACAATTCAGTGAGAAAACTTTAAATATATATTTTTTTCGAAGTAATTACATTATATTATTTATATTTACACACCATTATACAAGGTGTTACAAAAATAACGGTAAAACGAAAACAGGGTTAAGTGGTCAATTTACAATATTTGAAAGTTGTATGGCAGTATGATTTACTGCCAATATTAATTTAAAAAAATCATTTATGTGCCAACCCTATTTCCATAAAATTAAAGAGTAAATGATGTTTATGTACATTTTTTACTTAATATCCGTGGAACAACATGGAGTCAATAACAAAATGTACAGGAGCCGCTGATATCGATATTACAAGTCAAAGAAAATGTTAAAAGACCTGACATGTTCATGGCCTACGCATTACATCATATCGTAATATTCAGAGTTAGATAACAGCCATTTTTCACTTTAGAAATAATGTTGGTTAAAACACGCAATAATTGTAAGATATCTATTAGAAGATTTGAAATTGACAAAATAACGTATTTTTTCAACTTGACATTTTTCATAGCCATTAATTCTTATTAAGTATTATATATAGTATCTTATTTGCAAACCCTTTTGAATGAAAAATTAAAAATTACACTCATTTATACAAAATAATCTATGATAACTTCAGTTTATGCAGTGACAGCTTACAAGGGTTGACAATACTTTTCGATTTGATAATTTATTACATTTTTTAAGGGTTTTTTTGTAACACGTTGTAGTGACCTAAAATTTATGAAGAGTCCTTAAATACTCAGGATGCAACAATAGCATCTCCTAGCAAATCTAGTATCATTTCAAAAAGTGAAATTAATTTGGTCAATTTTAATGCAGCGACATTAATGTCCAGTTGGCAACATTTTATTTCTGTTTTGTAGCACCAGTTTTTATTGCTCTGATTTAACAATATTTGCACTAAAAATAATGGATATATTGTATATTTTCATACTAAACACGCTAGCTTCTTGAATACTTAGGCCAGAATTAAGAATGGCGATACACAAAAAGTAGATTAATCTTGTCAAAGACAATTCATGAGGAGTAATATAGTGTGCTTAAGTTAAGTGTTTTTTTTTTGTTAAAATTGACACCTTCAGTTTCTTACAAAAATTGTTACTTAAACTTACAGAGCATTTCGTTCGCTCATTGCAGGCAGAATCGAAAGGCAGTCTTTCAATGTCTCATGTTATTGACAGTCCTCATGAAATAAAAACCTAGCACCTCATAATCACATCACCGCCAAGACAGAACATTTACGTTGGCTGTAAATTAAATAAGATATAAATACTTGTAGCATTTAGGAAATTTCTATTTCCATAGAATTCTAGTAATTACTATTCACAATCGTAATTTGTCATAGCAGTAAACAAGGAATACGTAAAACCACTACAATACAGTGTGGGACTATTCCAAGGCTTGTATACTGAGTCCATCTTAAACTTTGCTGACGACCTTGCAATACTTATACGTAATTCTAAACGGTGACAGGAATTATTAAATTAAGTTGATGAGTTCTGTACACGGACAGATGGATTGAGGACTAAACCAAGTAAATTTCATGTTTAAGTCTGGGTAGACAAGATACAAAGAATATTTCCTACGATCCGAGAAAGTGGTCAGAGTTACCACGATTGCAGAAGCAGCGTCTTTCAAATTTCTTGGTAGAAAGATAAGACTACAAAGGACGTACACCATCATAAGGGGTGGTTGTCGAATATTCATAAAGGACCTCAATAAGGTAGGCAAACAGCCAATCAGTTAAATTAAAAAACCGTGGATATACGACAACTATCTTACATCGATTACAACTATCACGTCTCACTTCGCCGTTCATAGTAAACGATATCGGTAAAACCCTCTTGGCAAAGTAAGATGCTAATATCATAAAGATATTGAAGTTATGGTTCGGACTGGCACATCCGGCTGATCCCTCGTGAACATTAGGATGAGGGTAGGTCAATAAATAGTGATTCTATACACATGGAAGCAATGTGAGGAAGGCGCGTAAATTTTAAAGCAATGTGCTTTTAAAAAACCAGAGTTATTTCAGAAAGTAAGTGAGCTGCCAGCCTGTTATCAGAACGACGGTGTATTTTTAATACAAGCAAATTACTGACTCTAAGGATGAAAACATTACCGTAGCAATGTTCCGGCAATGTGTTCGAACTTACCAAAAGCAGAATCAGATGAGAATAAAATCGACAGGCGTTAAAATTTAGAATTTTTATTTTTAAAATTACTTTTAAACCGCTTCCTACCTTATTGAAATTCTATCTTAATGCCTTACAAATGACCCTCCTTGACCAGAAAAATGTTGCTATACTTGTGGAGAGGCGATATGTACAGCAAGGCACTTATTGGTGGGATGCAAGCTGCTCCTTAATATGGGTCATTACTCACATCGCAAAACGGATAGTACTTGGAGAGCTTACCGTGCCGTGGGAAACTAACTTACCCAAAGACCACGCGACGAAACAAAATAAAAATTATGACCTAAATGAATTAACAAAAAATGGATTTATACTTAATCTATATGTTGTAAGAGTAGGAGCGAGAGGTATATGAGCAAAATTTCTCTATAATCTGATGAGACCTTAAGCTAAGCATAAAGCTTTGCCAGCACCATATATTGGAGCGGAGCGTAATACTAAAAAAATGAAAAAAAAAAAACAAAATTGTTCTTCCTTGATTTCAATAATGTTTAGTAAATTTTTAAATTTCATAAGAATGAAAACTTCCAAAAAGCGCGCATTTTTGTTTTAATGGGAAATCCCAAAATTTTTGGTCATAATTTTTTATTTTTGTAAATTTCAAAATTCAGGCTCCGTCACAATTTGGTCCTAAATGTGTCTAAATGGTCCTACATTCCACACAAAAATTATTAAAATCGGTTAAGAACTAGAAGTTATGGCGTAACAGACATTGCGTCATTGAAGCTGTTCCATGGGAGCTCCGCTCGCTTCGCCCCCTCCGCTCCAATAAAAGGTAGCGTGGAGTATGGCTGTGCCATGCTTTAATTACGACAAAATAAATAGGGAGCAACACAAATAACTCATTGAAATTGCATTTATTTATTACCTACTATGAATCAACAAATTCATAAATATCTGATTGTGATATATCTTTTTCTTCATTAGATTTTTCCATTTTAAATATTTTTATTATACTTTCTGTTTCACGTATACTATCACAGATTTTTTTAGAATTTTCTTCTATATATGTCTCCTTTTTATTCGTCACTGGTTCTGCTTGCGCCACAAACTTATTTAAATTTTCTGTGGACAAATGTTGGAATTAAAAGCACTTCATAAATAGTTTTATCAACATACCAAAAGGAAAATTAATTGTTACTCATAATTTCTTGGCAGCATACTGTACCAACCGTAAAAACTACAGAGCTAATTTATATCATTGTAATAGAGTTCATTTAATCTTTTGTGTACAGTCTTCTACATTGCATAAAAAAACTACTATTCTCGCATTCCTATTTCCATGGTAACGCCACTCCGCCACTTTTTATTGAAAACTAACTTTTGTATATTGACTCGTGTCTAGGTGTAGCGGCAACACGTTTTTAAACTCATTTAGGTCTTGCTCATGTGCACTTAAATTTTTCGTTATGGCCAGTGTCATCTCATCACAAGTGCTGGCGGTGTTATAGTTTTTAACCCAATTAGATATCGCTAAATGGTAATTCATTGAAAATTACTTTGAATTCTGATATGAAAGCGACATGTTCATTGGTATTAATTTATGATTATCACCATCAACTTTTGTACTTCTTGGTTCACAACAGTATCGAATAAAACGTCAGTTTGCCATTATAATGACATTTCTGGTTGATTCTTATAGATCGTTATTTACATTTGTGACAGAAACAAATACAAAAAAATCCTAAAGAGGACAATATATTAAAAATGCAAAATACAATAAAAAAAGAGGTCACTTTAATTCTACTGGTATTCAATAAAAACAGAAGGGTAAGAAAAAAAATTGTTGTCAATAGAATTACGTTTGAATAAATCCTACGTTTTACTTACGTTTAATAACAGAAATACATTCATCCAAATATTCTCTCTTATTATTATCTCGAACCAACATAGGTTCCACGGCTATCGAGTAATCAGGTCCATATTTGACCCAGTGTTCATGTTCTGGTATATTCTCATCTAAAGATTCACCAACAACTAGGGCAGTTATTGTTGTCCACAGACGAGCGACATTTGGGAAATTATAACCACCTGAAATAGCATATAACGATATTTCTTTCTTTAGGCAATAATGTGATTCAATAAAATATTAGCAGGCATAGTAATATAAGTGAGCGTCAAGATGGCGGGATCAAGTCCCCAATTTGAAATGTATCACATTAAAATTTTTGTGCTACATATGTACTATTTGTACCCCGAACCAGACATTTGTACCTCTAAAGGTAAATGAAGTATGTAAAGATCTCCCTGATCCCGCCAATTTGACGTCAAAGTGGCGGGACCTTCTGAAAGCGCTACTCGGAGGCAGGTAATTCTCATCCGAAAACTTAGTACTACATATGTACATGTATATACACAATATTCAACACAGTTGTATGTGCCACATTAAAGTTATGTGATCAAAACATTGGTCCCGCCAATTTGATGATTCATGTTATCGCTGAATTTATATGAACATTGTTACAACTCGCGCAAAATCAAATGTGGAAACTTAGTACGGCCTAAGTACATGAACTTGTGTAATTTTTATGTTCATAATTTAAGTACATCAAAAGTTATCTGTCATTCATCGTTATTTATTTTCGTACCTAGTATTTTTAATAGAATTGGACAGATGTATGCAGTAATGAGACAAATATTGTTCTGGTTATCAATGGAAACCCTAATTATTTAACGTAGTTTGTATTTAACGAGATAATTATCATCTAACCGTGTTTTACAAGTTATGAGAAAATATTATTAAGTTTGAGGGTAGGTCGTCAATTGCGTTTCAACCATATTGCTTTTTACGGCGGAACTGTGTCGTTATGTTGCGAGTGCACTTAATAACAACGGTTAATTGTAGAAATATTGTCTATTTTAATACCCATATTTACACGTGAGTGTCATAACAAGTTAATTTATGTTGTGTTAGCTACGTTAAACCTTAACAATGAAGAGGAAAATACAAATAAAAATAGGAAGGAAAAGTATAGTGCCGTTGGAAGATCAAAAAAAGGTATTTGAAAATAACAAAGCAACTTTTATTTACGGCATACCGTCATCGAATGACTTAGTGTTTACTGATATAAGTAGACAACTTAATTTTAAAATGACCCCGAAAAGTTTATACCTGTCTGTTAAACGCAATTTCAATTATTTTTTTGATGAAACTGAATCTGTAACGGATAGCGATTATAATGTTAAGGAAACAGAACATGGTGAAAGTAGTGACTACGATGGTGATATATTGCCTGTGGAATGTGAATAATTTTATTTCCATTTAGATATTTACGCTTGGAGTAAAATTCCGCCAATTGTTAAAAATGTTAGGAGAAATTGCACTAGCTTAACAACATCGAATTATCGTAAGAAAATGTGTTTACCAAGTCAAGAATGGGCAGGGCTATTGAGAGAGGAGTTATGGAAAGTTAGCAAAAAACCATGTACTTGGCAATTCAAAACATATTCAATCAAACAAAATGAATTTGTCCGCTGTATCGGAAAATGTAAAGAATGTGAAGCGAATGTTGTCATTCTTATTAATTGGCCTACCAAGAAAATAGCAAATTGTGAAGTTTCAATAAAAAATCAGAAACCACACTTTAAACATAAAATTCAAAGAAAGATTAAATTGTCATCTATGAAAAGAAAGGAATTTAGCGATGACCTAAAAATGTCATCAGCTATCTCTGTACGCAATTCGTTAGCTCATTCTATGATGGACAGTAATGATGTTGAACCTCCTATCTTGCCAACACTGGGAACTCTTCGCTAAATTAAGTATGAAAGAAGAAAGGCTTCATGTTATGACTCAAACCCCACAATGTCCTTATGGCTAATGGCACAAACTCCACCCTATAATGCATTTATCAGATTAATATCACTACATCCAAATTTCATCGTGCACTATTGGTCTCCTGATCAAGAAAAATATTACAGTCAATACCTTCATGATACTAAGCGGGCAGTAATAAGTCTAGATGCTACGGGGAGTATTTTGAAGAGCTTTGGCCCTTTTTCTAAAATTTCACTAACCAAACACTTGTTTTTATATGTGTGTGTTTTAAAAACATTTGAGGGACACACCAGCGTACCACTGTTCCAGGTGATATCTGAAAGTCATACCATAGAAACAATTACCGACTGGCTGAATCAGTGGTGTAAAAAAAAAACAGTACCGGCAGAAGTAATATGCGATGACTCTTCTGCACTTATCGGAGCATGTGTAAAAGCTTTTACACGCTGTAGTACAACAAAAGAATATTTGGAAGTATCATTTGGTATATTATTTGAACAAAAAGACGTCGTCCTGCCCGAAACGTACATTAGAATTGATACTAGCCATATAATAAAAAATTTATACAACCAGAGTTGTTTAAAAAATAGCGACAACAGAGTAAAGCACTTTTACGTTAATTGCTTAAAAAGGATGAAATCGTGTGAAAATTTTGAAGTTATGAAACAGATTGCGAAAGATATGGTTACACTTTGTTTAGCAAAGTTATCTGGAAATGATCAAGATGGAAAAATGTCAAGAAGTGAAGAAGCGAGATTGCGATTGAAATCTTTGTTTCGTTACAATGACAATGAAAGTGTTCATGATATTAATTTCGACAAAGAGATCAAATCTCAACTGGAAACTGATGGGCAAGAGGATGGAGAAGAGGAAGCTATTTCAAAAAATATTTATTTCTTAGATCAAGAACAAACCAAGCACGATACACAGCAAAGAAAAATCTCTCAAGTAGATATCAGAGTTGATTGGTTAAAAGATCATATATCTAGAGAAAAAATTATTGATGATCTCACTTCTGCAGATTTTAATTACACAGAAAACTTATATTACTTACCTTCGCTGATTGACACCTTATTAAGATTAATGAAACAAGTGCCTCTATGGACTAACATAATGAAAAAATTGTACGGTAGCGAAATAAGCAATCCTACATCATCTAATATAGAGAGCTATTTTAAGAATATCAAGACGCTTCTTTGCGACCTTAAAACCAAATCGCATAGGCTGAGTATTGATGAATTCATTACGAAACATTTCGAGTATATCTCAGGTGAAATAAAATTAGCATCGAGTAATTTACATTTAGAAAAAGACAATAAAACAAAGTCGATTATTAAACGGGCACAGTCTGACACAGCAAAGAGTAATTCTATTTTTGATGAAAACCCTTCATTTATTGAAAATTGGCGAGGAAAAGGAAGAAAAAAACGCTCATTAAAAACACAAATAAAAAAGTCTTTATATTATCAAATGGCAATATGATGAAAAGTATTGATGGTGTTACAGTGGTAAACACCTGTGCATTTGATGACATGTCGCAGTCGTTGGCTATAGCTTACTTGGAGAAGTATCAGTTAAAAGAAAGAATAGATAATACTGATCATGATTACTGCAGATTCATAAAAAAATTAGCAAGTAAAGAAGCCACTGCCGATTCTATTTATAAAGAAAGACTTCACATTTTGAAATCAAATTTTAAAATAGAAAAAGTTGGTGAAAATGAAATACAAGTACGCTGTGAGTGCAATATAACCTATATTGTCGAACATATATTATCTGATATTTTATACAGTGCAGATGAAATAAGAAACTGCTCGAATGACCAATGCTCAGTCAACGCAATAGGAAAGAGACCGATTGGATTTTTACCTCTAGATTTAAACATTATAAGCACTGGCATAGATTCCCTCAATAAATCAGCTGATGAAATGATTCAAAATCAAATGTTATCATGCAGTGCATCTGGATGTAATGGAATCAAAACCATATTATACTCACTATCATCTACTATATTTTTTGAAATTAATGATCTGAAGAATATTAATATTTTTGAAATTCCGAGACAAATTGTCTTAAAAGGGAAATGCTATTATATATTATCTGCCATAGAGTTTATAGCTCCACTTACATCTAGTGGTATCGGGCATTATCGAGCTCATATTTCTCTAATATTTGGTAAGTGGGAGTGCTACGATGACTTAAAGACGAAAGTTACGAAAAGTCACACGTACATAGTGTCTAATTGTTTAATATATGGGCAAAAATAAGTTTTAACAAACTTTATTTTTATTTTTTATGCAACTTATCTCATTAGAACACTAAAGGCAAAACTTATAATCATAGTTTGATCAATATATATATATTTATCAAAACCATTTTGGGTTGTTTCATTTCTGCATAGATGTGTCCATTTCAGAGATAACGATGAATGACAGATAACCTTTGATGTATTTAAATTGTGAACATGAAAATTACACAAGTTCATGTACTTAAGCCGTACTAAGTTTCCACATTTGATTTTGCGCGAGTTGTAACAATGTTCATATAAATTCAGCTATACATGAATCATCAAATTGGCGGGACCAATGTTTTAATCACATTACTTTAATTTGGCACTTACAACTGTGTTGAATACTGAGTATATACATGTACATATGTAGTACTAAGTTTTCGGGTGTGAATTGCCTGCCTCTGAGTAGAGCTTTCAGAAGGTCCCGCCACTTTGACGTCAAATTGGCGGGATCAGGGAGATCTTTACATACTTCATTTACCTTTAGAGGTACAAATGTCTGGTTCGGGGTACAAATAGTACATATGTAGCACAAAAATTTTAATGTGATACATTTCAAATTGGGGACTTGATCCCGCCATCTTGACGCTCACTAATATAACTAGTACAGGATGTTTTTATTATACCTACAAGACTGCTCTAAGTTAAAATCTAGTAAAATTGAAAAATAGGAAGAAGTGTATTCCGTCGTATTTAATTATTATTGCACTTTTTTAAACAACGTTAACAATGCGATAAACAAATTATTAATATTCCCGTTAGTTAACCCCTCGCCGTAAGCTATATACTAGTGATGTGCCGGATATCCGTATCCGGATCCGTATCCGCGGATATCCGAGGCAGAAGAAAGATCCGTATCCGTGTCCGTATCCGTTACATTTTTGGCGGATCTTTTACGGATCTATTTACCTTGTTAATTTTAAATTTATAGATAAAATTCTTTAAGCGATTCTTTTACTTCAAACAAAACATTCTTATCTATTTCAGAAAAACGATACTCTAATTCATTCTTCAAAGCAGACACAAAAGTCACAACTGCGGATACAATGACATGCAAACTTTTCTGAATCTCGTCATAGATTTTATTCAATGCTCGTACTAGAGGAATATTATCAGATATACCTACACGTGTTTTGTGAGCTCAATTTTTTTGTAGTATCTTCCAAAGGCTTCAGCATTTTTATTAATTCTTGATTTAAAATCCAGTCATCATTTATTATCACAAAATAATTCCAAACTACACTACTAAATTTCTTTATAGACATTTTTTTTAAACTTATGTCACATTAAACTAAAACAAAACAAAAGAAAGACCCGCCGCGTAATGTAAGTCGAAACATGTCTGAACTCAAGATCGCACTGACACCGATTGTGCTAGAAAGTTAAGATCCGTATCCGTATCCGTATCTGCGGATCTTGACACGAAATATTCGTATTTAGATCCGTATCCGCGGATCTACATTTTTGACGATCCGGCACCTCACTACTATATACTTGTGATATATTCTTGTCCAATGTACGGCGGGGATTGATCTCAGTCCGCTTGAGTTAAAGCTGACATCTTAACTATGGGCTAAGGTCGCATCAAATAATCACAAAAAATCTTATAACTATAAAATAAAAATACGCCTTTAAAAACAACCACATCTCCGAGCCTTTAAGTAGGATTCGAACCTACGACTTTAAGCTATTCGGGCGAGTCCTCTGACCGCTGAGCTACCGAGACACTGGCAGAGGCGACGAAATTTACAAACGTATTTCAACTTGTACTATGAGCTAGTATCGTTCCATCATAGTTAAAGATTAACTACCTTCAACATCGAAAAAAACAAATGGGTCGTTCTACTTTTTTACCGACAATGGTCTGTCCTTCGTTCTATTATGGCATCTCGTTGGAGTATTGATATTTACGCTTTTTTAATTCGGTTCGAATAAACGTCCATATTTTTCTTAACTATTAGTATTATGTAATTTTTCATTTTCTCCAACCAACATATTTTTTCGTTTGTTTTCCGTAGAATGCCGTGACAGAGTGGTAAACTGAAATGTGGTCTCCACAGAAAAAGGCCACTCTGTTACATAACTTTTTTAAAAACCAACATTAAAAAAGAATTAATATTTGCCGCAAAGGAAACTTTAATTAGTCGTAATGACAAGACAGAAGCAAATTCTTTTAAATTCCACACAGAAACCACAATTATGGATAGTTCAAAAACCAAAAAAACAGAAAAACGTCGTTTCACTGTCGGTAAAAAAGAAGAATGACCTAAATATCTAACAATCAATCAAGATGGAACCAGCTACAAAAACTATTACACCAAATTATCATTGTCACGCAAAAGAAAACACTATTTCATTCCTTGCCTATCGTTAAAATGTAGATACCAAATAAAACATACCGCCACCAAGAAGTAACGTTGGCTTTTCCATTTTCAAAATCATTGCAAGGCTAGAGTGGTAACCACGAGCAGTAAGTTTGGCACCACCTTGTGGGTCATGCGCAAGAGCATCCGCGCCACATTGTACCACTATTGCATTTGGCCTAAAGCTGTTATATACTTCTGGGAAAATTCTGAAATAGGAATCAAATATTCATATCAAATAATACTTTTGATCTAAATAAGTTAGAAAGTTTAGTTCTTACACTTCCGCGCACATAACACATTAGAATAAAACACTTTTTTACGGATTTTTGCGCATGTTTTACGTGCGCGTGATCACAGGATCAAGGCTCCTGTAAAGGAGTCGAAACGTCAGGATTAAATATAAAATAAAACATGCGCAAAAATCCGTAAAAAAGTGTTTTATTCTAAGTTAGAAAGTGTTTAAAACATGGATGTACAACTGTTAATTTTAAGTACAGTTAAATGTCATGGTAAATTTAACCAAAAAAAAACTATTATCTAGGCCTCCTCTATATCTCGGAAGGCACGTCAAGCCGTTGTTCCCGGCTACAGCCACAGTCGTCGACACCTTGTAGAAAATGCGTTACACATTTGCCGCCGTCGGAAGGCGGCGGCGGAACAGCGCGGCGGACGTGGACGAACTAAACTACGGGTAGTTTAATAACAACTCACTGTTAGTATAATATCTTTACAATTTTTTTAAGTCTTTCTGCATTTAATGAACATATCCGATCTGCAAGATGTTTTTAACATGTTATGCACATTTTATTAGTTTTTGATCCCTTTATTATTTGCTATCAATATTCCGAAATTTCTCTGTCAGAATAAAAATAATACATTAAAATAAGTATTCTTCTTTAATTTATTTTCCCATTAAAGTATAAATTTAAATAAAAAATCAAAATCAATATCTCACAAACACAGTTTTCGAAAACTTTTAAGACAAAATCTATTGCTTTTGACCTCCTTAGCAGGAGTACATATTTCTAGTATCCCTGTAAATCTCTTCAAGTGCATTTATTAATACTTACACTCCAAATATGTATTCTATAGTATCATCGGAATACCAAGCGTGTAATGGAAAATTGCAACTATATCCTTTGCCACTTAAAACGCCAATGTCTTCCAAGTCACCAGTCCCTGGATAAAATCCTGGTTCATATTTATGAAAAGATAATGTGAACACAGATTTGCTTAAGTTGTAAGCATCTTGGACCCCATTACCTGAAATAACCACAAAATTGTTATGCAAGTCATAATTTAACCAATTCACACCAATTATTTAGATGTAACTTAAGTAAAGCTTGATGTACTATAGAATATGAGCACTTAATAATGGTCATACATAAACCAATATATAACAAGCATAACTGGAGAACAAATATTTCTGTGCTCATATTCATCACACCCTTTTCAGGGTTCGGACCCAGGACCATTTATGCATAAGGCAATATTACTACCGTAGCACTTACCGGTACTAACTTTATTATTACTTAAGTGTTCAGAATTTGTTGTCATGCATCTTAAATTGTTATTTATTTATTCGTACTAAAAATACATTGCACTTAACAATAGAAATATACTATATTAAATAAATTTAAAGAAGAAGAACGTGCATAGTTACATTTTCAAAGCTTCTAAACAATGACACATTTTAGACATTTTGTGGCTCGGAGTTTGTTATAAACTTTAACTTCTATTAAGCTACTTACATAAACTTAGTACTTATAATGTCCGAAGTTGACCCTAATAGGTTATTCGTAATAACCTGTGTTTAGGGATTTAGCCCCAGACTTATAGGTATTATTATAGTGCGGTGAATATCACATTATAGCGAGTAGTCTCAAAGTTGCTGTTTGATAATGTTGAAGTCACGATTCATTATTCTATACCTTATCAAGACAGGAACTATGTTATATAAAAGAAGTGGGTACAAAATTACCATGATGTGCGTCAAGATCTATATACAGCACTCTATCAAATTTTAGCCTCAATGTTTCTATGGCTAATACTATATCATTGACATAACAAAAGCCATCAGCTCCAAACCTACAACAAAATAATATATTAAACATTTTACATGACGCTGATTGAAGTGCATGTTAAGAAAGTTTTCAATTAGTTTTCTTTTTTATCATAGATGGTGCTGTGCTATTTTGACACACGCTATGGTTTCTTTTTTGTATTATATAAGTTCATTTGGTTATGTGGATTAAAAGCTCTTCACATATTATACCAAACTGCTTGTGGTTTTTTATATTTAACATCTACACGAACCACGAAATACGAACCGTTCCTGAGCAGTCTTAGGTTAGGGGAATAAACAGTGCATAAATGATTTTTAACAGAATTATAAGGTGTTGTGGCTATTGGATAGTCAAATATAATAATTAATCGTAATTATCGAAATAACTTACACACAGCATAAAATCTTCAAAAAAGGTTCCTAAATAACTCCTTTAATTAATTCTAATTGTGCAAGGAATTCGCCGAAGTAGTCAGAAGTTAGCTTTTAAATTCCATCGAAGAATATCATACTCGCGTGCGTAAACTACGGTAACAGTAGTGCAATAATTCGCTGAGGTCGCTTCTGATTTCACACTTTAATTCGCTCCGAAGATTACTTTTAAACCATTTTTCGTTTTTTAAATCAGATCTACCTACTACGCGGCCACGCTCTGCTTTAAATATGCGCGGGAGCTATTAACACTAAGCAGTCGCGAACGTTCCTGAATCAGCGCGTCGAGTCAACATAAATCTCGATCCATGTTCGAGGGCAGTCTCGCTCACTAGCCGGCGCGGCACCGCGCTTAAGATGTTATAAACTAGAGCCTGTACATTTTTATGAATATTTTTATTAGCTTTTTTTATGGATTTTTTTGTTTATTTTTACCAGAATGCTCTGAGTTTTTCACTCTCACAGGTATAATTTTAAAACATAACAAATATCAACTTCTATACAATATACTTAAGGTTCAAATTAGTTTGGCGATGATACTATTTCAACGGACGCATGAACTTAACTAAGTAGGTTTACGCGTTGTCGTCGTCGTCGCGTTGTTAGTAGAGAAGAACGCTGTTGACTCAGTTTAGCCGTCTATGAATTCGACTAGTTCACGAATGAAATGTAGACGACCGAATCGTCGATTGAAGGTCGTCCATCGCTATTATAAACATACAATTGTACGAGATACGTCAAGGACCTCCATCATTACATTATTATTATTATTATTAACAGACAAGCAGTTGTTACAACTGATAGCACCTATATCCTGCTACAATACGTTATTTATATTTTCGAATATCTGTCCAGCCAATTATACCGCTAGTCAATGAAAATAGAACACCTGTTAAAATGGTGAAAACCATGGGCTTTCAGTGTTCAAACACAAAAAGAATTTTCGCGATATCACTCTCCGTTTCGGAGTTATTGCAGTTCAAAGTTTCATAATTAAGTTGCAGTAATTAAAATAAAATTATTAAAATCCTATAGAATCAATGATATTTAACAATCAGTAATTGGTATTTTTTTAATTGCTCGTATAATTATGAAAATAAACGTCCAAAACGATTCCTTGTTATTGACAAACCGAATTAAACTGCGCCTTAAATCAGCTGGTGCTTGACCCCTCAGCTTGACCCTATACTTACCTACCTCAAGATGTTCAGTGTGTGTGTCACTCACACAATCGCTGACCTAAAAGAACTAGTGACGGGTAAATACATAGTGAACAATTGAAATGTTTCGATTTATTGACTCTCTAATCGACTCCTTCAAATTTTATCAAGTCCGCAGAGTTAATAATTTTAGTCAGTCCGAAAGATACTAAGGTCAGAATCACATTTTGATCTTAAATCGAAATCGATCTGACAACAATGATATTCATTAGAGCTGTAAAAGTAACGAAAAAAAGTGTACCCGTATGTATTCGTTACTATAACAATTATTACTATCGTATCGTTACTTCAGTTACCTTATAACATGCTATGTTATGTGTAAGTTAGAGCAACGAATTGAATCGTATTGCGTACCAGTGCAGTATGACGTCGCGGCGTCGCAACATTCGTGATTTATAGAAAACATACTTATACGTTACATACCAAGCTGAGTCAGGTAATTTTTTTTCACTTTTCTGTATTTTGAACCAGACTTTTGATAAACAGCTTTTGTTATCGAAGAAACAATTTAATATCATTAGACTCATTTAGACACATCTCTTTTAAGATAACAACAAAAAACCGTGATATTCGCGATAATAAAAAACAAAAACATACATATTTCTTATTTGTAAAAAATACTTCCTTACCTTGTTTCTGTTACAATCTCAAACTTTGTCTACTTACACAATACAATTTTATAAACAGTAAAAAACTTGGACGACGAATTTCCAAATTATACTTTACTTAATAAACAAACATCGTTCTTTGTAACGTACGTTTATAAATTCACTGAATAAGCGCGCGCATGCGTAAAATATACGATCAGCAAACGTACAAATACACGCATCAACGGACGTTGCGTAAACTGAAATAGTGTAGGTACCCATACTACGAAAAATGCGAGTAACGAAATGCATTTGTGTGTAACGTTTCGTTACTCGGTACTAAATGGCCCACCCGTTACTCAGTATCGAATACATACGATTTGCTACAGCTCTAATATTCATACGAATCAAAAAGTCGATTCTGATACCAATGTCTGAATTAGTGATTTGATTCACATTTTACGAGTAATTTTTCCCAACTCTACACAGGACCGAGCTCCATCCAGGGCCGAACTTAACTGGAATATTATTAAATACATGCTTTTGAAATGTCATTAAAATCCTTATAACCATTTTATTGACTGTTTTGTCCATACACGTGATGGTATTCAATTTACCATAACGACCAGCATGTACACATCTTCATCTTTATCGTTTTTAAAAAGTAGATTTCCTAGATAAGTTTCTAATAACAACAGAAAATACTCTAAATCACAAATCTTTACAATACATTAAACGTAACATAATAAATTCAAAAACAGTAGCAACGCAATAAACAAAAACATTTAAACAATCTACCCCAATTAAAACATCATACTTTTGAAATTAATTCCTAAGTTCAGCCCGCGAAATGAGTGGCACGTGTAAGGCGGTCGTAGGTACCTTTTATCTTGCCGAAAGGCGAGCTTGCAGTGGTCGTTAAAATTAGGCTGTGGATACATTATTTTTTTATCGGAAAAATATTTTGTTGATAGTAGATACCTAGATACCTAGGCGCGTTTTTAACGTAATTTTGTGTTTTTTTGGATTCGGATATTAGAAATAATATCATTTGACGTTGTTTGTAACTACTATTCATAGTTTTGATTTTGCTACTTGGGTGCCTAGGTATGTCCTTATTATTAATAAATCGACTCAATCAATTTATATAACGTTTCTGGTATTAGTTCGCGTTGAAGTGAGCCTGAAATTAAAGAGTTTTTACTTTTTATTAGAATTCCGTACATCAAAAGTAAAAACAAACGGACCCTTATGATAACAAGATCCTTTTTCTGAAAATATCTGGATTTTTTGTTGAAATTAACCACTACTAAAATATGTTCTGCTATACGAGAGTATAGCAGAACAGATGTAAGTTGATGGTACCTAAGGGTCATTTTTAATTTTTGTTTTGAAATTTATTTTCTCAGAAAATAATATAAAAACATGTATTACATTCTACAAATAACAATATTGCATTATTATAACATTGATGGAACAAGTCATTTATTGTTAATGTTTGTAGTAAACGTTATTAATTTTCTTTTATTAAATATTTGTCCAATGTGTGCACACCTTTAGGATGGTAAAGTCCCTACCTTTGTTTAAAATTTCACGCAGGTGTGTGTACAGAAACCAGGGTTCCCAACTTAGAAGTTTTCCCCCTAAATTTAGGGTGTAAATAAGTGAGATGGGATTTTTGGGGGTGTTATATGTTTAGGGTTATTTTTATGGTTTTTGTGAACCTTCATATTTTTTAATATTTTAATTATCGAGAAAATTAAAGATTTAAAGTATAGGCCCTGGGACAGCCTTAACTAGCTAATCAAATTAATTTTTTACCTAGCGACCTCGGACTTAGTGAAATCTAGTGTAGGTACTTAAAATCCAAGTACAGTACTTGGAATTTTCAAACGAAATGGTGGATGAATGATCTTGTACAATATTCAACCCATCTCCTAAAATATTAGGCTTATTCAAAGTCAACATGTATGACTTTATAAAATCTGATTCGCCAGAAGAAAATGAAATAATATTTGACGTAATAAATGTAATTTATTTTTATAAATGAAAAATTAACAAAATTATATCATACAATTTATTTTTAGAGGGATTTCCAAGTAATGAGGGCAAATTTAGGGGTTATTTGAATTAAATTTAGGCTAAATATTTTCAAGAGTTGGTAACACTGACGGAAACTAACCACAATTCGCGGACGTGATTTGCTTATTGTGTCGTATGTGCTAGTTTTTTCGTGTGTACTTTTCTGGATAAGTACTACCTATTTTGTGATTAGTGTGGTGTTTATTTACGGATAATTATGCCTAATTTTATCAGTACAGTAATATCCAATACACGGATATGGTTTTGGCTTATGGAATGGGCGTTGGGAACTCTGGTGAAGCATTGCGTTTGTATCTGGACTATTTCGGACACCGCAATAATAACTGTGCCCTCCCATGGTAGAATATTGTGAACGTAGTTCGTCATTCAGTTCGTCAAAATGCAATTGTATTTGGCATACAAAAGAAATTTGTTCTATACGGGCTCCAAGAGACAAGATGGGAGGACGAATATGAAGTAAACAAGCGTATTACAAATATTTTTCGTGACTTACTTAATCTGGATCTAGAAGGATACATAGAAGATTCCGCAAGATTAGGTAAAAGGGGGAGCTGTAGACCGGTATTAGTTGAACTTCTAAGTAAAAGAATGACAAAATATGTCGTAAAAAATAGAAGCATGTTATTTCAAACTGGGCTGGCCGTAGCGCCGTACCTTGATGAAACATCACTGCAAAAACGACAAAAATTAAGGCGTATGCAACTTGAAGAGAGGAAAAAAGGAAACCATGCTATAATACGCGACAATAAACTTATTATAAATGGAAAGGAATATGAGACTGGAAAAGTTGAAACCCAAAACAGAGCTTCTGATATCACTTCAACTAGGTTGAGTAATATTTCGACAGCAAGCGTACAAAAAAACAAACCTCCACGGAAAACACCTGATCATTTATTTCGAAACAATTAATATATTTATATAAAACATACAAAGTATAAAAAATAAATTACATCTATTAGAAACCATAACAAATGAAAAGGAGTACCCGGTTCTGTGTCTGTCGGAGACCTGGATAAAAGAAGATCATAGGCCAATGATACAACTGAATGAATACGATATCGCTGCTGCATTTTGTCGACAAAAAAAGAGAGGAGGTGCCACCGCTATCCTCGTAAAGAAAGGAATAAAATACAAAGATAGACCGGACATTACTGCGCTGACAAGGGAATACATCATCGAGTGCTGTGCGGTTGAACTGTTTTCAAACTTATTATTGGTTACAGTATATAGAAAAGACAGAGAAATCGAACAATTTTTTGACTTTTTAGACCTTCTCCTGCTAAGATTGAAAAGTAGCAGCAAACACATAGCGATTGTTGGTGACTTCAATGTTAACCATATGGAAAATACTAACCACTATCAAAGACTAGTAAATGTAATGCTCGAACACAATCTGCGTCAAATAGTCAATAAGCCTACAAGAGTAACTCCGACAAGCAGTACGGGTATAGACTTAGTATTTACAAATAATAAAAAAGCTTATATGTCTGTTGAAGATCTAGGTTTCTCAGACCATAGGGCAGTAATCTATTCGTTCGACCAAAACAAAGTAAATAACAAAATTATAGAGATAAAAGGAAAAATTTCAAGAAATTACAGGAATAAAAATAAAATTTACAAATTTAAAACACTGTTAAATCAAATAGACTGGAATAAATTTATTCAACAAGAACTCGATATTAACCAAAATTATAACATATTTGATAAAATATTAAATGACATCCTTGATAGCACCATCCCAAAGAATAAAGTAAAACCACCCCAAAAACCAAAATCAGCATGGTTAACGACAGGTTTGAAAATATCAAGTACTCACAAAAGACAGCTAAAAGCATTAGTTAACCAATCAAACAGCGTAATTCTAAAAAAACATTATAGGAACTACAGTAAACATCTAAAATACAGTGTTAAAATATCAAAAAAACTCCTTTATTCTAAGCAAATGATTAACTCTTGTAATAAAACAAGAACAATGTGGAATATAATAAATAATATAACTAAACAAAACAGTAGTAAAAAATACAAACCAATAAGACTAAATATAAATAACACTTATTTAAAATCACCCAAAAAAATAGCCCATCAATTTAATTTGTTTTTCGCATCTGTTGGCAATACAAATCAACACGCTATGAATAATTTTAAAAACAATCAAACAACAATTAGTCACTCCGTAAACTCAATGTTCTTAAATCCGGTGACTGAAACTGAAATTTCTAATATTATTCGAAATCTCCCCAATAAATATAGCTGTGGAGCAGACGAATTACCACCGGTGCTAATTAAACTTTGTAAGGATGAATTAACTCCTATATTAACATTCTTAATAAACAAATCTTTTCCCGAAGGTACCTTCCCTGATAAATTAAAAATAACCAAAATAAAACCCCTCCACAAAAAAGGAAACCACACAGAAGACCCTAGTAGCTATCGACCGATTGCATTACTTTCCACAATATCCAAGATTTTTGAAAAAGCTATGGTTGTTAGAATAAACAAATATTTAGAAAAAAATAAATTATTAGACGAGAACCAATATGGCTTCCGCGAACGTCGGTCCACTACACATGCACTTTACAAATACATACAAGAAGCTCAAAATTATATAAGAAACCAAAGCTATGCCGTAGGTCTACTATTGGATATGTCGAAAGCGTATGATAGAGTTTTACATTCTATACTATTCGAAAAACTGTCTAGTATGGGCATACGCGGCAATGCTTATGATTGGATTAAATCATATCTATACAACAGACAGCAACTGGTACAAGTTGAGCACTTTGATGAAGAGAGTGGGGAACTAAGGAATGTAGAGTCAAGTTTAATATCAATAAACTGGTCAATACCCCAAGGAAGTACTATTGGATGTTGCCTCTTTTTAGTTTATATAAATGATCTGCCTAAAATATGTAATCAACTATGTATCCTATTTGCTGATGACGTATCGGTACTATTCGAATGTCCCAATAACAATCCCAACATAAAACGTATAGAACAAACATTTAAACACATAAAATCTTGGCTAAAAAATCATAATCTTGAATTAAACTGTAATAAATCAAAATTAATCCAATTCAGACCCTACCAAAAACCGCCATTATACCTTAAACAAATCGCAAACATCCTTAATATACAAGAAACATCAGAATATAATTTATTAGGTTTAACAATAGACACAAATTTACACTGGAAAAGTCACGTAGCAAAAATAAAAACCAAATTATCAAAATTTATTTATGCTCTTAGTGTCCTCAAAAGCAACACAAACAGTAAATGCGCACTATCAGCATATTATGCGTATGTATACGCATGGCTCAAATACGGCGTTATATTGTGGGGCCATAGCTGTGATGCTAAACAACTTTTTATCATGCAAAAAAAATGTCTCCGCATAATTGAGAATATTAAACAAAGAGTTAGTTGTAGACCATATTTTATTAAAAATAATGTATTAACTTTAACAGCAATATATATTCTAGAAGCAGCAATGTTTGTACATAAAAACAAATCACTATATCACCACTTGCAAAATGAACGCAGAAAACATCGACTTATTCTCCCGGCACCAAAACTAGAACTATATAAAAATAGCCCTTATTATAAATCAATCCAAATCTATAACAAACTGCCAACGTCAATAACAGAAATAAAAGAAATTAAACCCTTTAACAAAAAACTCAACGCTTTACTAATACAAAAATGTTACTACTCATTAGAGGAGTTCTTTAGTGATAAAATAAGATAAAATGCAAAATATTGTGTTCAACGCAAAGTATCGCTTAATAGAAGCTATTAATGTAATTTCATAGTTCTTATTGTTGTTACATTTGTCGATTCGTGTATATTGTATTAGATTATAGTAATGTCATTGTGTTGGCTCTAATATTATTAGTATTGTTAGACACAATATTGCCATACCCTTACAGGGTGCATGTATAACCATTTAAGTTTGTTATTATACATTCTTATAACTATATGTGTATGCAATAAATAAAGAAATAAGAAATAATATAACAAATGAGTGAAATAAGGTAAGTAATCATTCAAACTAGACAAGCTCTGAAATTCGTGGTTGGAAACTCAAGAGGTAGGCAAATCTCATTATCAACCTAATTAGAACTGCAGGATAATAAGTAGGTAGGTACACGTACTTGGACTAGCCTATAAAATACCCAAAGGGTTAGGTTAGTCAGCCAGGGCAGTTGTGTTTGTTGTTGTAACTACCTACGCCGTTATTTTAACATTGTTATGTAGATGAGTATGTAGAAACTTTACTGTTCAAATAATATTATGTATACAATAAATAAAATTCGACTTAAAGACTTCATTTGACAGGAATGTACCTACTTTCTTTGGACACGTAATTTTGAGCTATGAACAAACGAAATCGCTTTGTTAAGTCCTAGTATTGTTTCTAGGTAGGTAGGTAGGTAGGTACTACTTTCTTAAATCCGGTTTATTTATTATAATCTTAGTACCTACTATATTTCCAGCAAGTTTCGTGGTGATAGCAGCAAGAAAACTTACTTCTCCATACAAACTTCACTTGTGATCTTCCTAGTCCCTTGGGGTCAAGGCGAGTGTCCTTCTGCCTCTTAAACATAATTGTACAAAATTATGTTTAAGAGGCAGAAGGACACTCGAATGCAAAAAGTTTTATTTAAATACGTCTAACTGTTTTCACATGGAAAGCGTACAACAAACAGACAGACAAGAAATTCAATAACAATGCTTTGGTTTCTATTGCGTGTATGGAGCCCTCCTAACGCGATTATTCAAAAAAATATTCAATGTACAGAATTCACTTTGGCTACAGTTTAATTACATGTATAGATAGATATATTATATATATTCCCCAAGGCGGGAATATTCCCCTACGTTCCGGGGAACTTCGAGGAATATTCCCGGGAACGGCACATTTTATTGTAGTTAGATCTGAGTAAGACCCTGGTTTTTACCCGAGGAAGGGTTATTAGAAACTTCACTACTTACACTTTTTATCATTAATTTACTCATTGAACGTTCAAGTTTTACTAAGTTACCTACCCACTTGTTTACCACACGAGTAATGATGATAAAAGTTGGTATACAATTGTTGAGTTGTATACAAGGTAATGGTTGGTGGGGAGGTATTTACATCAAAATGATCCTCGCAACAAAATCTTGAAGCTTGGCACGAAAGCGGAATTTTGTCATCCCTCTTCATAACAATACGCCATTTTTTGCGCACTTTTGAGTCCTTTGGCACATTGAAGAACAGTTTTTTCAGGTGTACTAATTGAAGCATTAGTACATTTCGGTATTATACAGTACTTATAATCCGGCATATTTTCACTTAAAACTGCAAATCTGCGCGGGTGGTGTTGTGACACCACGATCGAGGGAATCTTAATAAATGAATGGCGGAGAGCGCGCGCGCGGGTGGAAAGGTAATAGTGACGTCACATAAGCTATTTGGCCGCCCCACTTTCGGCTTGTACAAAATGTGTAATATCTTCGCAACCAATGGACCGATTTCAATGATTTAAAAAGTATCGTATCTAAACGAGTTAAAGGAACAGCATTATATAGATAATATATGCATTTTCCGACTTGATACGGGGACCTATTCAAATAGAGAGATTGATAGTGACGAACTTATTGAATGTAAATTACAATTCAATATAGTTTTTAAAATTTGTGTTAAATTGAGTGCAATAATAATAATTTAATAATGTTTATCGAATGTGCATTATTTTGATTTAGCAGTTTTAATACTATGACCCGACATTGGTAACTGTGCACCTGGAGCTGTTAAGTCCTGTCAGTTGGCAATACTTTAATCACCCGCTCGCGTACCTCCTCCGCACCCCGCCGCCGCCGACCTAGTAGTGCCAACTGCTGGATATTTTGACTAATTTAAGAGGTCAGTAGGAGAAGCAAAAATTTTATAGCTTTGGGGCAGCAAATGTGTAAATCCCGCACTGTTAAAATCACAATTTTTATTACAACAACACTAAAATTGTCTTTTAATCATGAGTGTGATTTTCTGTAACAAGATAAATAACAAAAATATGACTGCAGATTGCTAATCTGAAACCTCTACACATATGTTAAAAAATGTAAAATTTCCCCTGTAGTGGCATTTAAAATAAGAGCTAATATTGTTGCCTGTTGGACAGCTCTAAAATACCACTTTTATCTTTAGCTCTACAACCAAAATGAATCTTCACAAGTTTGTCTGAAATTTGAAGGGCTTATAACATATAAATTTCTTTTCTAGGAAGTCTAATTAATAAATTTATTTATAAAAACAATCTGTCCTACCGATCATTGAATTATGACATAATTAGCTTTACAATTAATAGCACTACAAGGTATTTCAACTAACCTTTGAGCATGATGCCAACCACCACACCAATTAATAGCAACATCAGCAAGACTACATGTTAAAGATTTAGCAGCTGTTATAGAACCTCCTGCTATTGTGGACACCAGTTCAAACATGTTAGAGACAGGTGGACAATCATAGCCTGAACAAGGAAATAAAAAAAAAGATACTAATGAATGTAGTATTTATCAATAATTTTTCAATTGTTATTGTAGCTTATCAAAATGTTGCATTTTCTTAATACATGGCTTAATGTTTATTTGTCAAAAAACAGAAACAAATTAAGTAAGAAATATTGTATTACTACCTATCCCATGTTCCTCATCTTCGGCGTTAGTGATATATTCATCATCTACTTCTAGAACAGATATCAAATAATCCACGTACATTTCGGAATGGAACTTCCGTAAGTCTTCATACTTTGCAGGAAGGGCTTGTACTATTTTCAAATATTTATTAAGTCCGTAGGAAATAATCAAATCATGTACCATGGAGGCCTGAACCAAGAACCAAATAATTATAATATCTTTTTAATAACACATGGTAAATCTCTAACAATAAAATATATGAACACTTACTCTTCCAGACACAGCAGGTAATCGATTACACTGATTAATCAAATTACTGTCCCACACATAACAAACATTTTTTGAATTCATTCTCTGTTTCTGTGAAGAGTTAATTTGAAATAATTTGAAATTGAAACACAGAGCAATATACACCATATATAATATTAATCTATGCTCAGAACAATAACTAACTATATTGTTCTGAGAATCTATGATATACACTATTAGTATTTTGTCTTTTTCAGAACAGGCAAAGGTCTAAACCATACTGCCAGTTCTTGAGTAATTTCTTTCCTCGATAGATGATGACGAATGATGATTAGAGCCGATCCATGAATAAAGATGATGAATGAACAGTGATTTCTTTTCTTAATTCGATGATAAGAATGATTTTGAGAGCCGATCCATGAATGATGAATGAACAATAAAATCCTGACAGATTTTACCTCAGAGTAAACAGGACTGGAGTAGCCATTAGTCAATTTCTCGTACATATTTTTCTGCCATTTTTTGCGGGGGGTGAGGTTACTACTACATTCAATGCCAGCACACAGGAACAAAACTCTTTGCGTGTATACAAACGCACACATGCATAATACGACAAACATATTTAAAATACACGCACACGTGCTTAAAATAGTGTGTTAACGTTCTATTCAAACACACGAATGTCATTGTGTGAGAAGTGACATGACATAGCACGAGAATATCGATATCGATAAATCAGTTCCGTTCAATGAATGAATGTATTAACTTTGCGTTAGTATTCCTACATTATGTATTAAAAATTTAATTTATTTACATTACAAAAGAAATTGCTCCGTATAATATTTAATTTAGACAATTTAACTAGCTGCAGATCATATTTTGTCAAATATCAAATACTTACATTACCTTGTATCTATATTTTGGAAGCATGTACATTTATAAAAAAACATCCTGAACTATATGAAACGCGTGATGAATCAACAAAAAAGTACACTCTACGCAGACGGAACAAACTAAGATTACCAACCTCCCGTCTAAAGCTGCACTCTTCAGGACCCTTATTTGCGTCAATAGAACTATACAACAAGTTACCAGATTCTATAAGAGATCTATCTGAAGATAAAAAATTCTTAACACGTCTAAAAGAACTTTTAATAAATAAACATTACTATAGCATCCAAGAATACCTTAATGACAAAAATTTTTAAGTAGCATTTACTATACTTAATAGAACTAACATTGCTACATCGACAAAATTAATAAAATAATATCATTTCTAAAAAAAATAACAATAATAATAAAAACCTCTAAAATAATAATTTATAATCAAATAACTAAATAAATAGATGAATACACAACTGATTATTAATGAATAAACATTAAGCTCTATAGCATCCAAGAATAACCAAATGAGAAAACTTTGAAGTATTAAATTTGTATTAACTGGCTTAAAAAATTAAAGATACTGATGAAAAATTCATGATAATCATAATACGATACTTATCATAATCAATTTAAATACACACTAAATAAATTAATACAATTTAAATATAAAATGAAGTATATATAAAATATAATAATTTAAAATGTTAACGTAAATTGTTGTGAAGGGTTCTCCCCCTCTCATCCAAACATCCCCCGACAGGGTCCACAATGACCTTTAACCCCATTCTTCTAACATCTTTATGTACATTGTGGTTTATGCAATAAATTATTGAGTATTGAGTATTGAAAATTAAATTAAATTAATGATGATATTACACGCTACAACAGTCAATTTCGAAGGCTATATCCATAAAATACAAATTGAAACTTAATAGTTTATTGCATTTAAAATATATTTACAATAGGTGTTATTATATATATAGAATTCACTGTGGACCCTTTCGCGTATAACCATAAAAGAAAGGAGGAACACTGAAACATTATTTTTAACAAAGCGATGGTGAATATAGTTGGTTTTCTCAGATTTTTACTTTGACCGATTGATTATTTGTATTTTTTTTGCGATTCGCTTACATCACTTTACCGTATTTCCTTTTCAACTTATTCTTTAACTTAAAATTAATACATTTAAATGTAATAAACTAAAACTGTTATAATATAACATGTTAATATCTATTTGAAACATAACTAGTTATATAATAAACTAAGAGGATCATTCAAGAATAACGTTGGCACAGCATGGGCAACTAATCTTCTTCTATTGTTAGATAAATTTTTGAATCTGAGACGGCTCAAAATGTATGGAACATATAGTACTTGTTCTTGAAGATTACCTATTACAAGCATGAATACATTTTTTTGTATGCTGTATTCTTTAGGAAAACTGAATATGAAAAATTAGATGTTTCCGGGCATGTCAAAGCTTAAAGTATAAATACCAACAATTAGTATACCGCCTAGGGGCAGAGTATATTTGCCTGAACTACACATACCGATAATTTCTGATTTTAATACTGCAATACTATCTTCCAATAGCTTTCATTTATGTACAAAGGACTTTTGGCACCACATACCTTACTCCTAGTGTATCTTGAAGTATTGCAGTTGGACAAGCCGGTTTTTAAAGAGCTATAAATGCTACAATATTAATAAAAAAACTTAACTTAAATGTTGACGATGACATTTAGCTATTACCATACTAAAATGTCATCAAAATCCGTCGCGTAGTTTTTGCGTGATGCGTGCTCAAACATACATACAGACAGACAATTTGTTCAAAAATTAGTGATTTCGCTTCCTCTACTCTCATTACTAGCCATTTGGTTTAAGGTGGACTTGACCTGTTTTATTCTATATCTTTACAGTTTTATTCTCGTATGTATAATATCGCATACTTTACTTTACATACGGCGTCATCAGTTCAAAATCACATATCTTATTCTTATTTGAAATCATCATTAATACCTGGTAATAATTACTGAAACAAACTGTAATTTATCTAAGCTGTTTTTTATTATCGTTAAGAAAAAGCATTCATTCACTCATTCATTACTCACTCGTAAAATCACAATATCGATGAAGTTGACATCACTATTGTGCAAATTAATATTGTACAAATTAATAAGGGTTGCTGATTACAAAATAAAAACAATTTGTCCTGTGGCTCGAAAAAAAATTTTGGTTTCTCGGAAATGATCGGGTATGCTGGTTAGGCGATGGTACCCTTTTAACCGTGCTTTTTTATGAAGTCAGGGACACTGTAGGTATATACAGCATTAGTACTCTTAATGTTTTTGAGCGCCGCCCAGCATGAATAAAAGGGCAAATAGTTTGATTATTATTTTAATTAATTATTTTATTTATTATTTTATATTTCCATGTTGTGTAGCAAAGAATAGGCTTCAAGCAGCCACAAAATTGTAGGTATGTACTTAATACTGAACTAAAAATAAACACGCAACGTACATTGTTAAAACGAAATTATAATTGGTAATTAATTAATACAAAATTACAGTTATTTATTACCAACAAACTATTTCTAATTTTTGTCTTAATTAATTGAAATGCGATAATGGTCAACCCTAGGTAGTCTCGTGGGGGGTGCAGCCATGACGTCATCAAACGAACTTTGAGCGCGAAATTTGAAATTGTAGTCTGCTAAAACATGAAATTATGAATTAAATAATAATCAAAACCTAAAAATTATGCTTACAAATGAAAGGTGACGCCATCTTTTTGCATACCAGATATTTTCGAATTTTTTTTACAGTAGAAAACAGCACAGGCAGGCATTTTCGTGGGAGCTCTGCACGGTAAGACGTTCTGATTATTGTGTGTGGTTTTAAAATGGCGGCTCAACTAGTTTTATATAACGCACAGGATTCCGACGCTTGTGCATTTGGCAGAGGGGTAATGTTAGGCAAAGGCTACTCCAGTCCTGTTTACTCTGAGGATTTTACTGAAACCTCCCAGTGGACTTTTTAAGAGAGTAGGAAAAGACAACTCCCGCTGTTTCTTTTTACCTGCCTATGCTCATTTATATTCTCAATCGCTGAGTGGTTAGTAAACCACCTTTGTTAAACACTTATATCAAAGGCAACACAAATTTTAATAAGAAAAAAAATACAAAAACCAAAATAACTAAAGTGACGCATCAGACTCCCGCCAATAATTCCCTATACATACAATTATTAGATTGATTAGTATACACCAAAGACTACATTAAAATCACAAGTATAAAACTGGTATTATCTGTGGCGAATTTGGGATGTGCGCTGTGCTATTGGTCAGAATTTATAACATTTTTAATTCATTGGTTAATGCTATTTCTTTAACGCCACCGTAAAACCAATAGGCAAGAAGTACATACCGAAAACAAGCGTCCATTTTCTTTTCAAAGTCGCCAACGCCAATCAATTCCATTTGACGTTTGCGTTAGATATAATTGTGTAAGGTTTTAGGCATTTTTTTCTTAATATTTAGTGTCGTATTGAATGTAACTGTGCATTTGTTACTAAAAAGAATATAATAAATACAAAATGCATCACTCTTGACATCGAACTGATCAAATCACATGATATTTTCATGATCTTTAATATGACAAGGTCTGTTACAAAACATTGGTAATACGAGCCTAGCCGATACAAGCTTCGTTTGTCTTGTTATACCATTTCGATGGTGTTCTGTTTTATACCATCGCTGATCATCAAATACATGTGGAAATGGTTCGAGGTTAGTAATATTACTTATCTAAACAGTCGGACAACCGCAAATACTGCAATACATTCTTTGTTCTCTGATCTTGTATTTTTATATTTTAAAAAATAATTTAGGTCTAACTTTAAATGGTACTTACTTGTTTGCCCGTATATAAACAAACATTTAAGGACTAGTTAACTGCTATGAGAATTATTTTTAAATAAAATTATTGTCATAAGTCTGGTGAAGGTAATGGCGATTGGTAACGAAGGATATAACAGGTTCATATAAAAAGCTGTCCACAAGAGTTAGGGGCGAGATTGTTTTATTTTAATATTATTTATTTAGTGGTTCATGTGCTTTTCAAAAAAATCTACATTGCAAATGACTTGTCTGTCTCTTTTTTCGGTGTTTGATAAAATTCAAGGAGGCTGTCATTTTCAGCCAATACCTTGATGGCGGGACAGGAGGGGGTGAAGACTCCACATCGCATAGAACTGTGCGAGGAGCAGCCTGTCAGGCCTACGCGTAACTATAGAAAGCGCAGGTCAGTTACTAATTGTTACAAGAGAATTTTTTCTTTAGTTCCTAAATTATTATATGAATCCTGTTATTGGTTTTCTTACCTGTTAAAAATGGGTTAATTTGATCCTATATTTAAAATACTAAATAAGTTGTAATTAATGTTTAAAGTTAGTGTCTGATAGGTAATCTTAAACCATAGCTCACAATTTAAGTAAAATAGAGTCATCTTTTATAATTAAAGATCCTTACATTATTTAGTTCATTGTTAAATTAAGTTGTATTTAGTTGTAAAAAATCCTGCAATATAAATAAACCAACCAGTAACTTTTAAAACATAAGCTTTTAAAATATATTTAATTTAGTGTCCTGAATGAAACATGTTTTTATGCCGAAACCATAGGTTCAGATTTGATTATAATTTCAGCTGACAACAATACCAAAACTTTATAAACATGAATAAAATGTCAGTGGGCTGTTCTTTCCAGATATATGAATAATGTAATATCTCGCTGGCCTAATATCGTAGGGTTCTACGCTTCACTCTTATTGAATGAAAATTTCAATATTGTAATGGTGACATGGGGTCCAAATTTAACTCCTTAGAAAGTGAAAATGTAACATTAAATAAAATATTGAAGCAGCAACCTGTTAATTGTAGATGGTAATAATAATAATAGTTCATACATTCACACCAATTATTATCCCAAAGTAAGCACTATAAGGCTTATATTATGGATACTATAGTAAAGCATAAACATATACACATGAAAATATGTGAATACCTATGACTCACCTGAGTCTAAGAAAAATTTTGTTGAAAATAAATAATTTTGATTATGGTTGTAGACTAAAATGAAATTAAAATAAAAAGTTACATGACTAAGTAATTTTTTTATACCCTAAGCTTTAGTTATAATATATCGAAAGTATCCTTTGGCCATCACTATATCCCCTCTCAATTCGTCACATTCCTCAGTTGTTTACATGTTTCCCTCCTGTTACTACTGCTGCTTTTGTGTCTTGGACACTTTCTGATACAACGAATCTTGCATGCTGACTGAACCTTGAACATATTTTACCCTCTAAATTTATTCTTATTCATAATTATCATTCTATCTATCTCCTGTCCTTTGCAGACCTAAAAATTAACAGCAATTTGTTCTAAAATAATTAGTTAATGTAGAATATTTTTTTGTTTGTATATTTAAAGGTAGTAGAAGTAGCATGTTAAAAGTGCACTCTGACTCACTTTAACCTAAATTATTTTTGATTAAACATTTTTAACTTACATTAATGATAATAAACTTGCTATTTTATTTGTGAAAGTACAAGTTGCAAGGAATAAATTAAGATTGTGAGGTCAAAACTTCTCAAAATATAAAAAGAAAACCACATTGGATATTTCTGAGTACCCACAGAAATAAAAAAAAATTAAACATCACCTTTTACTTTCTCTTTGTCTCTCTTACATTACATCCCTTTTCAATAACCTATCGCAAGTAATAAGGGCTTTGAGTAATAGAGCTATGACAGTTTCAGTTCTTAGATATTTCTGTTAAACACTGGTAATAACAAAGGTTGCGTTAGAGAAAACAATTGGCTACTTGACATTTGTAACAAAAAATATGAAAGCACTTAAATAAAGCTTAGAATATTTATTTCTTTTGAAAATTCATTTGTGCATTATAAGAATAGGAACGCGGGAGACCCTGTCTATGGCATCGGATGATGTCACATCATACAAAACAGCGTCATGTACTTTGTCATAAACAGTGTGCTGAGAATATACACAGATTAACCCAGATGTATTTTGATTTGTGCTTGTGAATTTTTTTTAAATAGAATTTTATGCTTTTAAATTATAAAATTTATCAAAAAGGTATATATGATAATATAATAGTGGAATAATAACAGCTATCACCTAATGCCAAAAAAATTTAGAAATATGTATTAATAATCATAATTTAATCTTAATATTGGATGTGTATCTATTAAATCTAATTACCAATATTTGGGGTTACTCATAGATTATATTATATTACCGTTATAATACAATAATGATACTGTAAATTTAATTTTAGTATGTATTATATTTTTAAGCAAATATCATATGGGTAGTTTGCAATAATCTCACATTTAAATTTGTTTCATGTAAAGGATTATAGCTGTAACAGTGCCTAAGACTGAAAATGTACTAACGACAGAACTTCCATCAAAAAATATTGAACTGACGTCTAAGCCACTGAAGACTAGTAACGGTATTACCAATAACATGACAAACGGTCACATCGTGCGCTCCAGAGCAGCGCGCTCCGCTGCCAGAACAACCGAAAGCCACAAACTCACAGAGTATTTCAAAGAGGAGCTCAAGAGCCCTAAAATTGAACAACCTCCAACATCCCCACATTTGGATAATGATGTGAATGTAGAAACCAAAGTTGTAAATGGCAACAGCAATCATAAGCTTACTGAATACTTTCCTGTGAGGCGTAGTGTTAGGAAGACATCCAAATGTGTCATGGCAGAGAAAATGCGAGATTTAGAGAGGGCTGTAAGAGAACAGAGAGAAGATGGACTTCAAGTAAGTAAATACTATGAGGCAAAATTATTAAGCTATCTTCTTGAATAAGCTTCTTTTTATTGTTGTTGAATAACTTGCACACGATTGGCGAGTTTCTGTATGTAGCAGACTGACGAAGTTTCATTACGGTGGCAGTTGATTGCTATTACTGTGGTATTAATTTTATAGTATCAATACCCATGTATGTGTCTACGTGTGTACCTTAGAAATGTATTGGAGGTGTGATAACCCCTTAGGTATCATTAATAGCTTTTGTACTGCTATTCTACTCTGCTTCCATATTTTACGACATATTTTTACGACATGTATAGGATTGCCTATCAAGGTAATTCGAAGAATATGAAATAACAAATTATGCGGTATTAATATTCTGTGTAATTATGTTTTACGATTTAATGTAAAACGCATCCCATGATGCTGAGTTAGACTAAAGTATTTGCGTTATTTGAGCCTTTGCACACCACGTTTTTTAAACGCGCCGTCCACGCGCGCTCTTATCGATACAAACGCGATACTCACGCTGGTCAAATGCAGCTTGACTATGAATTTATGTAACTGTTCAAAGTTCTACCTTTAAATACCTGCATAAATCGGTACAGAAGTTATGATAACGCACGTTTGTATCGATACAAACGCCTCAGACGTGCAAAAAAAAGACTGGAATAAAAAAACGCGCTGCTGACGCGTGTCCTACGCGAGTTTCTAAAACGTGCGGTGGGTAAAAAAACGCAGTGTGCATAGACCCTTTATATCAGAAACTACATTACTTCTGTACCCTAACCACCCAGATCTGAGACAAAAAAATACATTACCAACATTGTTCTGAACACAATCGAACATCCTTTCGGTCACGAAAGTTAGAGGTTTAAATCGTACAATATAAGGTATATTAAAAGACAGACAGCTGAGTCTTACAAGATCTTTTTAAAAAGGTGAAAAAGCCCTTTGTAAGACATGTTTTTGCTATAAAATACTAATGTAAAATATTAAAATAAGTTTTTCTTTTACAAGGTGGCGTACTTTGAAGGGAAAGGACGTGGAGTAATAGCGACGCGGCCATTCGGGCGCGGACAGTTCGTTGTCGAGTACGCGGGTGAGCTGGTGGGCGTGGCGGAGGCACGAGAACGCGAGCGCCTGTACGCGCAGGATCCGAGCGCCGGCTGCTACATGTACTACTTCCGCCATGGAGACCAACAGTATTGGTGAGTTGTGACTAATTAATACGGCCCTTTTTCACACATACATACATGATTTCTTTATTAATTGTCTATAAACTATATATCTGACTGTATAAAGCCGTTTGTTTCAATCAACTACGGCTGGTTGTTGCCGTTACGGCTATTTTCATCTCAAACTAGAATGTGTATGCATGCATGTTAATTATCAAATGAAGTTTTCTTCTGATTTGCTTAATTTGACGTGCTGTTGCCAGCACATAAAATAAATAATATATTAAATAAATACACATCGGACTTGCTACTAGATGACATTTGTTACAAAATGTTTATGGGAATGTTTAGAAATTTCACTTAAGTAAACGAAATATTAAAAAAATGATTGTTTGTCTCGGACGACAGTCGAACCGGTGCGGCGTCTACCGTTGTCCGTACGGTTGCGAAGGCGTTGATCATACTGACTGTTTGTGAACGCGTTTAACTTTATAACAAAATTGTAATATCATTAGAAGTTTCTAGGAGAAAAATAATATTAAACTTTAAACATTCAAGCGTGTGAGTTGAAAATGTATTTTTCTTCAGTATCGACGCGACAGCTGAGTCAGACCGCCTAGGGCGCTTGGTGAACCATTCACGTAACGGCAACCTGTCAACAAAAGCGGTATGGGTGGATGGGCCACGATTAGTCCTGCTGGCGGCCCAAGATATTACCCCCGGCGAGGAACTCACATACGATTACGGTGATCGTTCCAAAGAGTCGCTGCAACACCACCCTTGGCTCGCGCTTTGACCTGTGTAAATCGATTTACTATTACTAATTTATTATCTATATCTATCTATAACTAATTTAAAATTACTAATTTTGAACTTTAATAGTGATTTTTATAGAAAATAGAGAAATTTATATATATATGGCCAAGCTTTTATGCTATAACGAACTACATATTTGAGATATTTTCGTAAAACCTGTCAAATACCCTATAGCGCCCGTAGCGGCCGGTCAACGTGGTCAGTCTCTTACTGCTGCTCTGTCCTTGTGGTATTTCGGATAATTATTACCCAAGTCCTTGTATTAAGACGACTTCAGAAAAGCCCGTTTTATGGACGTTTGTATTTCCGTGATTTTCTTAAAAACAACTGATCCTATTTGGATGGGTTTTTTTTGGTTTTGTGCTTGTATTGAATCCTACATCGACCCGGCCGGGAATTTAACCCGGGTCCTCGGAGTTACCATAAAGCCCAGTATGTGAGCTACTCGACCATGGATGTCGTCAATAACAAATTAATTAAATTAAAAAAATATGTAACTTTATATGGGACCACAGAACAGTTATAAAGAATAGAAGTCGCATGAAGCGGTCTTTTCAAGGAAACCTGCTCAACCTAACTCACAGATCTTTAAATCGCGAAGATATTCCGATTGCTTGAAAAAACTAAATGTTAGAGCATATATCACAAAATGAATAATTTCATATTCTACTCTTTTTCCATATAGTTATGGTCCATAATAAATAACAGCTTACTTCTTTGTTTTAGTATAGCTTTTGTGTAGAATATGGAGTTATAGTTATGCTATTAGCAGCACTGCTTTAAGCATATATTGTACGCTGCAACTACACACTAGCCCGCGTTTCAAGTTGAACAGATTACCGATTAGGGTTGGAAACAATATAAATGTTGATATCATCGATATAGTTTAAGTTTTAATGAATATAACAGGCAATAATATAAGCTGAGGGCAAAATAATTTTTATTCAATACAATGCATGTATTGAACTTGAAAGCCATGCCAGGCCTTGTACCGAGAAGTATATCAATCCACTTTGGATATGTGGTGGTATATAAGTATGGATCTTTAGAAAAACTGTAATAAGTACAACATTTTGCTATGTCTACATCATACTTTGAAACCTATCTTCATTCACAACTGGTTTTAGAAGTAATATTGAAAAAAAAAACAGAACGAGCATACAGCACAGTAATATAAACCTGAAATATAGTTATCGTTTTCATTACAATTTTATTATGGTCAATATGGTTTTGCTCTACAAAATAATTTTCAAAATTATATCAATTAAATCACCATTTCTTTATTTTACAACCTTTTTAGTGCACAAAAAAATACCTTTTACAAAATTAAGCAATAACAATATTTAAATTAAAATATCGTAATCTACACTTCAACATTTCAAAAATAAGGTTGATTTAGTATATTTTTTTAATTTCCAACAATTAGTTCCACAAATTTACAATTTTAATGGAAATAACAGAAAATATTAATAACCAATGAGATGTTATGCTTCCTTTGGATAAATTTCACCTTCTACTTTAATTTTTATGCTCTGAAACTGCACAATATGGTATTTTCTATTTTTTGTTACATTGTTTCGCGTTGAGTTTGTGGAAAGTCTAAATGTGCGGAGTAACGTGCACTTGAGGTAACACGGGTACCGCCAACTTGCGAAGTTTCTTTTTTACTGTTCTGTGATATCGACCCCTCCACTGTAGTCCATTTAATCAAAAATATTAAAAATCTAATCAATATTTTATTATTTATTTAACAGACAGTTTTTTTTAAGAAACAACATCATACAATTTAATGATTTCAAACTAGTTTTATGTGTTAAGGATTTATTATTATTATTACTAATATTATTTATCTTTTCAGCATTGGCTTATGTAACAGTAAAAATTATAACATCACTTTTGTTTGGATGCCGTCACATCTATAGTGTTGTACCATTCACATATTTATTACACTGTTATTTATCCGCTCCAAAAGTTGAAAATGGTGTTGTGTTTATTATGTTGTTGGATACTCAGACATCTGTTTGTTCCCAGGTATGCCTCCAAAAATCTCGGACTACTACTAAGCATTATTTATTAATTTAGCTTAAGTTATGAAGTTTGTTGTCAAAATTGTTTTAAGGACTATTGTGTATTTTACTGTTAAGTAGTGAGACAAGTGGCCTAACTCTAGTTTTGATATGAGACCTGTGTGGACGATTGAATAATGGAAATACTGCCTTATGCCACTCGTAATATGAGATAAAGACGTATATCAGATTGTGTAGTATTTGTTGAAAGAAGGAATGGTAGGATATTCGCTGACAGTTTTGTATCAAAGTTGTGTAAAGTGTTATGAACCAAGAGGCCTTTTAATAAGAGCTATTATAGCTTCTGTATCTTGGAAAGACACTGTCTGTATTGTATATGGATTTAAAAGTGTAACTTGACATTTGTGATAGCTTTAGTAGGCATTGTAATGACAACACCATTCTGATATGAAATAACATTGTCTTGTCATTTAATTTTGTTGCCAAATAAAGAGTATTGATCACAATTTTTCATATTGAAACGATTTCGTGACCATTAAATACAATGAACTGACGGAGATTAAATTGATTTGACATAATAAATGTAGTGATGTAATTCCATATACAAAAGAAAATAAAAAATGGTTGGAGGTAAAATGTCTCGCAACAAACTATCCAGCATAATATCAAACCACAAATAAAGGCCAAGCCAGAGACACTGACCTCATGGTACAAACGTCAATACGACAAGCGCGTTACAATTTATTATATAGACTAAAACAGTGTCTGAAAAATATTGGGAGAGAAATCTGTATATAAGACACTAATCCTGATCACGACCGACACCAACTCGAATAGTCTTAGTATTTATCATTAGAGTTAACATTTTATTGTTTTATGTTAGTTATCTTAAATCTTAATCTTAATGTGAGGTTTTAAGACTTGCTTGTATGTGTTAAAGAAAACATTTAAGTTTCCTACTCCTATCCAAATCCTCATAACAATAATTTAATAATTAGTTAATTGAAATCTCATTATTTTTTCACAATTGCGCTTATTCATTAAAATTTTGCCCACCGGAACAAAATTATATACATATATCATGTTAATTTTTTTTTTAAATTTATTTTATACAGTCAGGGGTTCATAAGCTTGCCTAAAATTTACAAATATATGTCCTCATTCAAGTAATTTAAGATTGACTCCAATGTTGCAATTTTTGGTCGGTTAATATACTTTTGTCCATAGATATATTATAGTTTTGGAAATCTCAATTACAACTAAAAAATTGTCATTGTCTAATGAAGCTTTTATGTATTTGATTGCTTGAACATGGTTTGTAATAACAAACTTTAAATTTGATGGACGTCCGATATAGTTAAAATAATTTACTTAGAATCCAGAGATAAAGATCTCCGTGCATTTCTTTTCTTTAATAAGTCTATTAAGACTTATCATAGAAATTATAAGCGTATGTGTGATAGACTGTATTCCTGGGTCGAACAACAAAAGGTGACTTTATGGGAAAGGTATTGTTGTGCGTTATCCAGAAATTATGAGTATTTACTAGTATATGGAGTTTGTATTAATAGCATCCACAATTCCATACAAGTGCTACTAATAATTCCGCTACGATAAAACAAAATGACAGTTGTGTTCTGATTTGCTAATTTTCAAAAATAAGCACAGAACCAAATGAAGACGCACAACACATTGAATTGATTAGAAGATAGAAAAAAATAAACGAATTTTATATGCATCGGAATAGTTGAATATTCTAAATTAATGGAATTCAGCGTGTTTGGCCACCAAATTTCTTTATTTTGTCCAAATTAAAATTATATTACACGTGATTAGGAAATTAAAAACTATATTTATTGTTCGCTTAGATAATTCATCTATGGTTTGAGTAATGCTGCTGTCGACAGTAAAGTAAAAACGTTTGTAAAATTACAACAACAGCAAGAGTACGCGGTCTTTATTAAATTCCTTGAGTTTTTAAATATTGCTATTTTGTAAAACTTAGACCATGCACATATATTTTCAATTTAAAATGTATTTTTAATGAACGATTTCATGCAATTAGTTAATTGTACACTTAATAAAGTATTTTCATAAGCATAAAAAAGTTCGTTTATAAATGATGTTTTAATGGACATACTGTAACGATGTTAATATTAAGGTGTGAACCCAGCTACAATAAAATTATGTAACACGTCGCTATAAATAGTATTGCTTTAGTAGTTCCTATGCCCGTTATAAGAGTAATCTATTGCCGTGTGAATACCTACTCGTTCTCTCAACACTATTGTTAAAAGGCTTGTATTTTATATTTACCTAACTATCATTGGATGTTTAGAATAACTGTAAAAACATTATTAGTGGCTTTACTATCCTACTACTTCATACCTTAAGGTAGTTAAGTAAATTAAATAATATATTTGTATGAAATGCATTTTGTTATAATGAATCGAATGAATAAGAATGATATTCTCAATTATGTTTTCTAGTTTTGTGGTATTATTTCCACAAAGATAATGATTTTATTGAAAAATTAAATATCTTTTGAAATGAAGATGTAGTCGAAAGTATTGTGCCCTTTGTTCAAATGTAGCGTAAAAAATGGTTAACTTTTGACTAAATCTTTTTTTCTCCATTAAAAGCAGAAGATTTTGTTATAGAAATTGCTTGTTAAAACCTGTTCCCCTAATGCCTTGATGAGTATTCGTCATGTGTTGTTGCCGATTGACATAATTTTAATATAATATGTAGATACATAAGTCAACATTATAAGTCCAAAATTTTTCTGTAAATACGAATAGAACATGTTCTAAATAATTATTCTATTTAACACTCGGAAAGGAACACCTATTTTTCGGGATCGCCGATATTCTTATGGAATGAGTTTTGAGCAATTGTCAATTAATGAGTAAAAAGGTTGAAGTTTCATTAATATTGAATATGTGTAGAACACAGACGAAATTAGTTTATTGTGCACTGCCAAAGTAAATATGTTACATCTGCAATTGTTCGCTAAGCCAACATCTGATGCATCGGATCAACTTTTACTTAAGAGATATTATTATAATATCGCAGATACGGTGCTATAACGTCACTTATGTAATTTTTGACAAAACTGAAGTGAGTATGAAAAAATACTCCTACCTCTGCTCTACGTCTTTACTTTGTTTGTTTTTACTTTAAAATGAAGTTCAAAGTTGGAGCTTAATTATTTTATTTGTTTAGCCGAGGAGAACTATACGTTGTAAGGATGTTCAATTTTCAAATGCTCCCCCTGAAATATTACACCATTTGCATAAGTGACGTTATAGCACCGTATGTGAGATATGTTGAAAAAATAACTTTATTTAATATATAATTTTAAGTTGAATTGCAAAGCAATCATCCAAGCTACAACTGCTGCATAATATTTAGTTGTATTTATTGGAAAGGAAAGAACAAAATTGTCTAATTAAAATTACTTTATATCAAATAATAAATGCCTGAATCATAGTACGATGATATGAGAAGTCAATGATTAACCATTAAGTGATGAAGTTAACATCTTTACCATTAAGAAGAAAATTGTCCTCTAACAGATAGTCACTGTAAACTAATATGTATCTTCAACTGTATGAACATTTGTTGTCTCAAAATAGATTAAATGGGCGTGATCCAATTTTCTAAAATAAGTTCATTAAAAATTTTCCTAATGTTTTAATTGTTACACAAGTCAACTCAATTATACTCATGAAAATAAAAAATAAGGAAACCGAAATATCCTTCTTAAATAAACAAAGTAAGAGTAAACGCGTTTCGTAGTTCAGTCAAGTTTATTTTCAATATGGTTTTTGACGAGCATGTTTTATAATTGAACAGTATTTTCACGTGTAATTCAAATTCCTATGAACCACGTTACCGATATATCAGATGTAGTGCCAAAGAATGATCACAAACCTTCTAAACAACTTTGTGGTTAAGTTAATCGTAATCTACCTGTACAACCAAAACCCATGCACATTATTTGAGCGAAACCTTACTCATGGTATACATAGTAATCAAATGCTAAGAACAATACTGAAATCAACATTCTTTTACTTTATATTGTCCTACAAGAATATACATACAGGTTTCCGCTTAGTATATAGTTCAATACACTATTTTTATACAATTCGTAGTTAATTTCCTAAACGTTTTATGGCATTTGTATGTAAGTCCTTTTGGATGTAGCCGCAGTATTCTAACAGCTATTTTCCTATATAGCGGTGTTCTGAGACTTAATAAGTTATTTATAACACAGGCAGCTACGCACTGCCCTAGATAAATAAAACAGTACCTAGTAATTGAGTGAAATATAAATACATGATTTGACTATTTAGTATTATTTTTATGACCTATACATGCAGCAAATAACAGTCCGTTGTTTATCCCTCTGCCACTATTTTGAACTGACTGGACTGGATTGGACTGAAAAATACATGGTAATCGTGTTAGTAATCCATTTCGAAACCCAAGATTATGCCGCTGTCATTATAACGGACCGGCTATTGTGCCATCCAATTTTTACGCAATCTGGAATTTTCAAATAAAATGGTCAGAAATTTAGAAATAAACTATGGCATTAGTTTTGCCCCTTTCGAAGCTGTACTACCAATAATTCTAATCAGCGCCAATGTAGTGGCTTGGTTGACTTTTAAAGCGTGCTCTTAGATTCTAGGCGTTATTTTGTTTAGTATAAAGAGCCTATAGCCAAAACTAGCGCGATGAAAAAATAAGAAAACTATCTTCTATCCTGGACTGGATGGGATATAACAAACGGGACCCTACTACTACGAAACAGTGCTAAGCGTACCACTATTGCTGATATCGGTCAGCATAGTCTTCGAGATCACAGTGGGTACATACAATTACCAGAAATGAAGGCTACAAGCTTGATTTATGTGAAAACTGAAGATAGTTTTTGTTGGCGACTGGCTGATACACAAACCTTTTTATATTATTTTATATTACTCTATCTTTTTGATACTTTTTCGTCTTCCTTTCTGTCTCGTGGTTTGGTTTTGTTTTTTGTGTCAGGCTGACAGCAGCCTAGCGACACTTCATATAAAAAACACAATGTATGGAATTATGCGCGTACTTTGTACCAACATTAAAAATTATTATCATTATACGTCACGTCATGTTGGCCAGCATGTGTCGCATGAATGACGCCATCAAACATTTCGCTGTTACGTTCAATTATTTGGTGCATTTTATTGAATTTAATAAAAAATTGCTTATACAGACATTGTGGGTGGCAAATCTTTGCGAAAGTGTGAAATTTGTGGTGTCCCGAGAGTGAGAAGGTTGAGTAAAGACATATTTTTGGCTAGATTTTCGCTTGAACCAAACAGGTAATTTTATTGAATGTTTCCTAGTTGTTTAAGTGAATTTGGGTAAAAACAGTGTAAATTATAGTGGTATTAGCAGTAAAAATTATGAGCCCAAGTGATATAAAGCAGAAATAGTATTATCATATATTCATATAAACATAATATAGTGCTTTCTCAAGTTATCGATTATTTTATTTTAGATGTCAAATATGGGTTAAATATACAGGCAATGAGGACTTGGTCTACATACCCATAAAGAAATTGAATGAATACAAGTACATCTGCGGAGATCACTTTCCTCGTAATATGTTCAACAAAAAGGGAAATAGATTTAAAAGAAATGCCTATCCTACATTACAGCTAAGCTGATTTCTTCAAGAAGGGCATCAATAAGCTACCAATGCGTTGGCAAACATTAATTGCATGGGTGATTACTTTGATTAATAGAAAAAAAATACGCTTCATTATTTTGATGAAAAACGCCAATTTCATAGGTAAAGACCAAACATTAATTGTAGTTACTTTCTGTTTCAGTTGTCAACTGACTTTTGCCACGAGCTGGACAATTGTTATAAACCTGAGTTTCATCAACATTGTTGTAAAGAATTAATTTATTGGAATTTACACACATAACTTTTCAATCCATATGGCGGTTGCAGATCACGAGCTATCAAACTACTATTCCCATGTTCAAGTATGTATTCGTCTTTCAACTTGTTAATAAAATTTCTGTATTTTCAATAAAACTTGTACTTATTTTCCTGGTAAAATTTAAAAAATACAGCAATGACCCAACTAGGTGCTACTTATTGTTTATCGATATCGATTATGTAGTGGTACATCTCTATTGCCTTGACATTGACACTTTAATGTTGGTACCTCTGACTGTCATTCTCAAGTTGGTTCAAACTACGTACATAATTCAGTTTAGTAGCTCATAGGGAAGTGCCGCCTCTTAAAACGTAGTGATTCCTTGCTCAGTGGCTGACAGGTCTGTTTCATTGTATTGTGAATATTAAATTAAATTACTATAATTATTGTAAATAATTATTGTTTCCATTATATTTCATATCGCAGTTTAATACAGTCCACCAGTAGCTATCAGTTTTATTCTGGGTAGATTTCCCTAAAACTTTATTGAAGGAGTTATCAGTGGAAAACGCGAAAGAAAGTGATGGCACGCCAGACGTGCCATCCGCAACGAATAGGTTAAAGAACATCACTCAAATTTTATACTATTTGAACCAAATTTTTAATGAATGGTTATTTTTGTATATATTTAGGAAATAACGTATAAAAATTTATTACTTAGCTCAATATTAGTTGAAAATTTCATAAATGGGAGCTAAAGGTACCAGTTTAATTAATTTAATACTATAAGAAACGGTATTTTAACGATTTTTCACTTTGAATTCCTAATTTTTAAGCCGATCGACTTCAGCATAATCAGTTAGAGAAATATATTTAAAAATATAACAAAGGCAAGGTCAGGTAAGTACAAAGTGAAAAATATTTTGTTATCCAAATCCACTAAATAAAATTATATCTTGAATAAAGAGCAGCTTTAACAAAATGGATTCTGTCTTATGCGACAAGTAATTTATACAAGTTTAGTGTATATATCAATATTTAAGTAGTTTATTATTGTTACATTTAAAATTTTATTTATTAACATGTATGTATATAATTCTCTTCACGGGATTAGAAAATAAAGAGTTATTAATACATGCATTATTAATTCTCATTTTCTGTGCATTACTAATGCAACACTGATCGCTATCTGTTTTGACTTGTAAAGAATGCCTATTAGCATTTATTAAGTTTGCCAATTGAACATAGTTTTTGTAAATAAACTAGGGGTTATCCGGAACATCAGCTCAACGCAGCGCTTTGTATGCTTGTCAGCGCCCCGTCCAGCTCGATCGTTGGTTTCATGCGCAACACGTATCAAACTGTTGTTTCATAAGCCACTATATACGTGGCCGACGTCAGAGTACGCTTAATACTGTTTGAGCCTATTACTACCAGGTAATAAGATAAACGTAAAACGTTTAAATGTAAATATTTATTCAGCCGATACACTCATTAAATATTTTATATAAGTTCACTCGTACATATATATATCTATGATATAGAAACATTATGATGCATTTTGAGATAGTACAACTGCGTCTGCGACTCCAGTTCTTGCAGCGATCTTACTACCGGCGCCATTTGACTGACGTGGTCCTAAAAAAAAACAATACAAATAAAAAAATAAAGATTTAGCATTATTTTACGTAAGAGATTACATATGACTTGATAAATATCAAACGCCGATATAGTCCGAGATCCCACCGCAAAATTTTGCAGGTATCTGTTTTTTTAGTAAAACTGCAAAATGATTCCTTGTGTTTGGCAGAAAAAAGCGCTTGCGAGCGCTTACCAGCGCTGATAAACAAACTATACAGTTTTCGGCCAGGACACGTTTGCTAACTTCAGTTGCCCTGACACAATCCGCCATTTTGCTTATTATCGCTCAGCGATCGCCATTTTGGTTACAAGCGCTTCCAAGCGCTTTTTTCTGCTAAACAAGGATTGATTAGTAAAAATGTAATGCTTTAGTTCCGGGGGTTGCCTATGAAAAATGAGCCGCAAATATCTGTAATTAATTTATGAAGATTCTAAAGGACAATGGTTGACAGCTCCCAGTCAGCCGCAAGCTATGGGTTGCCTGGTGCAAACTGGTACTTTATTGTAAATTATTTACAGTCATCTGTTTTTTTTTTAATATATTATATCAAATTGATTGTTCATATTTGCTGTACACAATAACCAATGGTTGCCAGTTAAAAAATGGCCGCAACCAGTGGTTGCCTTGATTTGAATTAATTTTATTTCTCGTTTAGATGAGTGTGAGCGAAAAAGAGGGAATGCACAGGTCGTTTCGTGCTGTAAACAAATATTAGCGTCTTCACTCCAAAAACGAATGTTATACGTATAAAATATTAACTGCGAAAACATACTATACGTATAACTATCACATCTGCTATGCTGTATCCTTGTTGTTGCCATACTGTATGTTCTTTTTCAAAGCCAAATAAGTCATGTGCATCTGCACCGAGTGTTCTTTTTTTCAACGTTTAGTAAAAGAAGAGAGATTTATAGGAAATATAGTAAACAATAGTAAAAACTTATAGCATGGGGTCACAAATTTCTAAAACTTGAGTTAAATTTGTTATGACCAAAAAACTGGAACACTCCATCCAGACATGTCAATAAATTTGCATAGTCTAAATCTCAGAAAGTACTAACTCTGTGATAACAATTATTATTTTAGAATTAAATAAAGAATTTCTTAAATCTTTTAAGAAATTGCCAATTCGCTAGGATGTCACATTTTGCAGATTAATGGCGGTTTAAACGGATCACTCAATTCATTACTTGTCTGAACGGAGTGGTCTACAAAATGTGCATATGATCGAAGAATTACTTTGAATATAACATTTTTATCTTGTAGTTTGACTCTTTCGCGAATTCGTAAAATAGAAATAACGGCTCAAAAAGCTTAACCTTGAAAAATAAACGAAAGGAGATTTTATGAAACGTTTGAACTGAGTGTTCCTTATATGCGGCTTTACAGATTGATATAAACCTCTTCCTTTGAAGCAATTTAGATCAATGTTTTTTTTACATTTTTTTTTATTGAAACATGAAATATCGTCCGTTGCTATAAACTATATACTTTAAGAGAAAATCCATTTAGATTTTTTTAAAGGAGGTAATGTTGTAGGGTGACCAGAATTTATCTTTCTTATTTAGTCCTTACTCTCCGCGCACATTACACATTTGTATAAAACAACTTTTTTACGGATTTTCCTGAAAAGGAGTCGAAATGACAGGATTAAATATAAAATAAATTATGCGCAAAATCCATAAAAAGGTTGTTTAATTTAAATTTATCTTTCTTGTTATTATGGAATTTGAATTTGTTAAAGATGGTGGTTACCTGATATCCAGTGCCAATTTGTTTCCTCTTCTCGCCGTAAACTACTTTGCCGTCGAATTCATTGCTCGGGACCTTCATGTCAGGCTCTACTTGCTGGATGGTAATGTTCAAGTGATCTTCTATGTCCGCTAAATACTGAAAGTGTAATTAATATATTTAAGATCTTCATACTCTTTAATTTTTAACTGGTTTCAGTAACCTATTCCGCGATCACTGTTTTGTAGTGTAATGTATGCGTATGTAGGTATAGTGTAATAGTCATGAAAATATACGAGTTTATTTTGCTTCGGAAGGCACTTATACTGACACCTGTCAACATGGAATCGCATTTCCTCATGTTGATCTTTTTCTGTAAATCGAGATAGAGATCGTGTTGCCGAACATATAGTCCATGCTGCCATCTGTATTACTCTAGCAAATGGCGTTCTTGAGCGACAGAAAAGGATGGAGCATAAAAAGTCCAGTTGTCCCTATAGTCTATTACGTAAAAACGCTTGCATCAGTCATTGCTAATAATAACACACTGGTGATACTGAAGGCAAAATAAAGGTGGAAAGACTAAAAGTATATTTTTGCAGTAATAACCTGAGGTTCGTTGTACCACATGCAGCAGCCCTTAGGCCTGTCGTCAATGAGGTTTGTGTTCCAGCAATTGCGGCCCCTGGACGAACACCATTCCCCATGGTACCACACCTGTAACATTATATTATGAAATTAAAACTTTATTTAAATGCACTTAAAATAAGATCTTTTGAATTGTCCGACATTTTGCCTCCCTGTCACTCAGAACGTATTTTGACGAGATAAAAAGGGCGCCAAAACACTCGTCAGGTTTATGAGAAGTAACGACATTTACAATATTATATATTGTCAGCATTTATAATCTACATAAAACAATGGTCGGCCCACAAAAAATCGTGTTGATTACAACAAAAGTAAACACGAATCTGCTTTATATAAGTACCTATACTTTAAATTGATATGACACAGAGGATATAAATAATAAGTTTATTACTATTATATATAAGAGTATACGAGAACTTTCATATAAAGACATTGAGTTACAAACGAGAGTAGACATATATTAATAATATTCCTTATATCGATACAAATTAACCTAGCCCAAAGAGAGCACTAAGACAAAGATGCCTTTGTAGTCGTAACACAATTATTATAACAACACAATAATATTTTATTCACTACTAGCGACCCACCCCGGCTTCACACGGTTGCAATGCTCTACTATATGATGCATGTATTATACATATAAACCTTCCTCTTGAATTACTCTATCTATTAAAAAAACCGCATCAAAATCCATTGCGTAGTTTTAAAGATTTAAGCATACATAGGGATATAGGGACAGAGAAAGCGACTTTGTTTTATACTATGTAGTGATTTTAAACGCACTTAGCAAGTGTGCAATTCCCACGTAGTAGAAGTGAAAAATTCAAAAAGAATACATACACTTATACAAAATACCAAGGTTGTTGTGATGTCTTCTCTCAAGCTCTGTACTACACAAACGCGTATTAACACACGTACATAATGCTTCTTATCTCATTTTCTCCTACGTTAAATCTTATGAATTTATGTATCTGTCTCTTTTTACTGTAGCTTTTTCGTTTCGTCGACTTTCAAATCATAAATAACGAAGGTAAAGAAGTTTTCACTTAAAAAAAAAAAATTCTACAGAGTCACACATCTGATTTGTACAATGAACTGCATTTTTTCATTTTTAAAGTAACAAAATGTTTTTAAAAAATATATATACTAGTACTATTTTATCAAAAAAACGAATAACAAATATATCTCTTTGTAGGCATAATTTGTACACTTAACCTCACCCTATCTAATCCTGGCAGGTAATTTGATGTTACTTTATAAAAACCCATTAATCAGGTACAAATGCTTGTCCTTACCGGGACTCGGGAAACTATAGATTTGGACTATCACTCCCGCTTGGCCAAGCTGATCGTCAATACCATAACTAGAGAAGTATAAATGTATTGAGAAAAAGATATCCTGGCAACCTGGCCAAGTCCGACAGCTTTTCGATTTTACCTAATCTGAATTCGAGATTTCGAGAATTCTAACGAAAGTCGGTGCTGCGAGAAGATAGCAAAAGCATTTACCTTTTCAGGTACTGAAGACACGAGGCTGATAGCAAGCCCCATGCGCTCGGCGCGTCCCACGCGACCGATGCGGTGGACGTAGTTAGATTTTTCGTCAGGGAGAGTCACGTTGATCACTGGAAATTATCTCTTGGAATCCACACTCTTGGATTTTAAAATAGATTACACTAGTTTACAGTACATCTGTTGCTAAAGAAATTTTAGCTGTTGCTTACTACATATAAAACGCTTTTTTCAAAAATATAATTATAAAAGTTTTATCAGCTCTAGTTTCTGAGTTTCAGCTATGTAGGCAAAATATAGAAAATAACAGGTATTTACAAAGAAAAACTTTTTTTGAAAAAATAATTAATCGTTGAGTTCCAAAAAACTTCGTTTTAAATCTCTTCTCTGATGTGTAGAGTTTGGAAAATGACGTATCAGAGACCAACAATAGTCAGACATCATATTCTTATCCCAGAAACCCTGATAGCGCTCTTCCATGACGCGTAAGTCCTGATACATACGCTCTCCCTGCTCTTTGCTCATATTTCCTAAATTTTCCGGAAACCTGTCCAGGTGACTATGGAGAACGTGAAGTTTTATGCTCATATTGCACCTCGTATTTTTTATTTGTAGCAAAAGGTCTTTTACAAGTTCAATATAATGGTCAGATTTTTTATTTCCAAGAAAATTCTGCATCACAGTGACGAAAGCTGTCCAAGCCTTTAATTCTAACTCAGTCATAGAATATCTAAATTGAGTATCATTCGTAAGTTATCTAATTTCGGGCCCATCAAAAATACCGGCTTTAACCTTTTCCATAGTGAGCTGAGGAAATTTTTGGCAAATGTAAGAAAAGCGGTCCCTGTTTTATCTTGTGATTTAACAAACTGTTTTATGATGCCCAGTTTTATATGTAATGGTGGAACGATAATTTTGTCACGAGCTTTAACTTTGTACTATGTGCAATAGGTACCCCAGCGTATTTATTTCCATTATGTAATAGGATACTTTTTAGACTACGTTTCGAGCTGTCAATGAATATACGCCAGTCGTTTGGTTCGTAATGTTTCAAGCCCATTTTTTTCAATAAGTTTTTGATATCTGAACACAAGGTAATACCGTTTTCTTCGGAAAAATAAAGTCGTAATTCTTTATCTCCTTCACGATAAAAACTTATTTTAGTATCTGAGAAAAGTCACTTTTTTTCTTTCAGTCTTGATGCTCACAATTCAGAAGCTTGTTTAGAAAGATTTAACTCTTTTTGGGAAAAGAATTTTGGCTCATTTGAAATACCTTCAAAATCAGAGTCATTTAGTGATGAGTTCGGTCTTTCAATGTCTTGTTCTAAGGGTTCAGATATATATTAAGGAACTGCAGAGGCGGGTAAACCGTGCACTGGACGTTGAACACAACTCGTACTTGGATACTGCCATTTAGCTCGATTTTTAGTGTTTAAACCGTTTATGTTCACACTATAAAAATAACAGTCTTGAAGATGATTCCGTGGTTCTCGCAAAATAGTCGATGTTCCAAATTTAAAGGTACTTCTTTTACCACTTTTCCATAATCATAAATATTCTATACACGATTTATAAACACAATTTGGAGCCCAAGACTTCTCATTTTTATCCAAGAGCATCCCAAAATATTCAAAATAGGTATTTTTCACCAACTCTGATATAACTTTTCTACAACTTTTAAACACATATTCTCCGCATTTAAAGCAAAAATGATCTGGATTGTTTAAAAAACGTCTCCTTGAACTACTCATGACAAAAAAACATTAAATATTAATCTTAATTCAGTAAAATACGCCTGCAATTGATTAATATATGCGCTTATTTGACAAAAATCTAAAACAAAGTAACTAGAGCTGCTCAAAAAAAATTGAGGGTAGATTTGACAAAACCAAGTCCTAAGTGAACATTATGAACCATTAAATTCACGGCAACAGACAAAAAGTTGAATTTTGTAAACTAGTGTTATTTATTAAGATTGACTTCAATTTATCAGTCTTTGAAATTTTAAAGTTTTTCATATATTTTAATTATTATATATGAAACATTCATTTTAAGATAAGCAATTTCGGAAATGCTTATCTTAAAATGTCATATAAGAGTTTGTGGCTGACCTGATATCAAGCTAGCAGCTTCTTTTGAATGTCTCCTAATATACTTACTTTAGTTATTTACTCAGTTTGATAAAGACTGATAAATAGATGAGTAAATGACGGCTTTGACAGTTTTCGTAACTTCTAAAGTTCTAGCTATAGCAAACACATACAAACTATTAGCTAGAACTTCTTACGAAAACTATCTTGTTGACATTTACTCGTCTTTTAATTAGTTCTGATAAAATTGGTGATAAAAGACTAAAGTTAGTAATTACGGCCACAAACTCTTATTCATCTCCGAAACTAGTTACCTTAAAATATTACATTTTTTTGAGGACTGATAAAATGATGTCAATCTGAATCAATTTTCCATTTCAAAGTGATGGCTACCAGAAAAACTAAACTTATTAGAGAAGGGTTATTTACAATATTTATAAAACGAATATCAAATAGCAGTCGTATCAAATGTTCTAAGATTTCAATAGGATTCTCGTGGCAGTAAAAATATTGATAAATACTGGATACTTTGAGGAGCTCGATAGTGAAGTAGCTATTTCTTTCTGCCTATTGTTACTGAGGCTAAGCCATTTTTTTCTTCATAACACCCGATTTCTTTCTATCGCTATTGGAGACGAGACATTTGTATAAACTCACTGAAAGGCAGTCCCGAAATATCGATGCCCCTAGCCGCGACATCAGTGCAGATGAGGAACTTAACGTTGCCCTGCTTGAATTGCTCGAGGTTGCCTTTACGTTCAGCCGGCTTGCGGTCACCGTGCAGACACACGCAAGTGAATTCTTTGCCAAATGACTTCAGATAACGCTCCAAATTATCGCAGTCCAGTTTTGTACGGCAGAAGAGTATAGCCCTGGGGGTTAAACATGTACAGTTCGAAACCTTATATCCGCTCTAAATACAGCCGTAACTAAAAGTTTTCGCAGTGTGCCTATTTCCTATAAGAACAAAGTCTTTTTTCATAACTATGCGTACATGCCGGTCGCGTGAAGGCCGATATTAAAGAGGTTTAAAGAAATAATTAGATACTAGAAACAAATCATGAAACAGCATATAAAAATCTAGCAATTTATTGTAAAAATAATAAAAGATATAATAATTTAAAAAATATACTCATTTATTGTAGCTGATTCAGCCGTTAACAGCTTAAAAACATTTTCTTTGGGAGAGATATTCAAACCTAATGATAGTTTAAAAGTATGCCAATGATTTTAAATGCATATTGTATATTTAAAAAAACTCACCGGTCCATCTTGTGTTCTCTAATTGCTCGTATGCAATACTCCCCTTTGAGAATCTTGACGGCCTCGGAGAGCGTCTCCGGCGTCGTATTTCCGCTTCTGATGTTATCTTTGGCATGAACACCGTCCGTTTGAACGTGTCTAGTGATAATAAAAAATAATTTACTATAACAGTGGCGTTTAGAGAATCAATAAAAACGGGGCATTATATAACATATGAATTTACTTAACAAATAAAAAAAAACAAGTACTGTTCAAATCATAAGAATACGCTTTTGCAGCGCATTAAACATTGGCTTGTGAAACATGGCATAATGTATATATGTATCCCAATGTATTACAAGGATGTAAGTATGCTTGAGAGAATTCAGAATAAATTTATTACTCGAATGAAGTGTAATAGGGTTAAGAACTTCAGTTCTGATAATAATATTGAGTCCCTCTTGACTCGCAGAGTGCTTAAAGACCAAGTGTTTTTCTATAAAATTTTCAGTATTAGGGTAGATTCACCTCTCTTGTTGAGTAAATTGACTTTCACGTGTTCTCCACCCAGTTCTAGGCATAAATATACTAGGTCTGCAATGCTGCTGCTGTTTGCAAATACTGAGCGAAGCACTACCTTACCTAACCTCACCTAAATTTCATCAATGTAATCTCAGTGGTTTGACTGTGATCAGCTTTTGAATTTTTCTTTCGGTGATTATTCCTCCATGGTAAAGTCTATATTTTTTTTACAAAGCCTATGTCCGTCAGGTTATTATCATGTATGTTCATGCCAAAATTCGTTCAAATCGGTTGAACCGTTAAGTAGCAGGAGGGAGACAAGCGAAGTTTGTGAGTTGCCTATAATAGAACTTCGCTTAATTATTTCTATGCCTATTTATAAAACATATAAGAGCGTGTAGAGAGCATATACTCATCTTATTAGATCGTATAAAAATATAATAGTACCTACAGCGCCATCGACTTATTTCACGAGATTATACCACGATTTCGTAAACTTTTTAAGGAATCTGGTACTGGATCTTAATAGGTATGTACCTACATAAGTACATAGGATATATGATCTATCTATACGGCCGTCAAGACCGTGCGAAAGCCCTCTCAGTCGGAGAGTAACTTGTTAAGCGCACTGTATTATACACGCGTCTACCTAATAAAAATATAATTTAACTTTGCAGTTGGTTTTCATTTGGACTCAAATAATGTTAATTACTTCGCTAAAGGTACTTGTGTTTTCACTGTTTTAGTTTAATACCTAACCAATTTATAATTTTAAATTGTAATCGGCCCAACCGTTATATTAATTTTTGTATTTACTCATGTTATAAAATTAAAAAAGAAAAACACTTTTAATAAGCTTAATTATGTTTTTAGCTAGCTTTGGAAACTAATTAGGCTAATGTACTATTTCAGTTCTAAGTTTATGATGTATAATAATATAATATGCTGTTTATTCCCTTAAATAAAAATAATAATAATAACTGTAAATAAACAACAAGTGCCATAAACTACCTGCCTGCTCAGTCGTAGGTAATCGTTGTAACCAAATTTATAAAATAATGGCGGATGGCGAAATTTTTGTTCTTTATTTAAAAAACAAAAATTATCAAATAAATTTGGGTCAGATAAGTGCAAATCGTCTTTCAAACCGATTATCCATACTAATAGATTGTTCGCGCAGGGGAGTGAATAGATACATTGTGCACAGTAAATCGATAACCTATCTCCGACAGTCGTTTCTTAATGGGATTGTTTTCCAACTTCATTTATGTAAGTTTCACAGTTAAAACCGTTTGCCTATGGACGACTCGCTTACAGCAAAATTCTCATATATATTTTGTAATTATTTCTGCAACAAAACTTTATTTATTGTATATTATTTTAAAATGATTGATTTACCTGCGTGCTGTCTCCCACTCACGATCCTTCTGGGGATCTACCATGACCACAACGTGATGAACTGTTTCCGGCACCGCATCTTCACCTTTCAAGTCAACCCAAGTTGGGAAGTGCATAAGTTTCTCCTAAAAATAAATTGAATTCTTTTTTCACACATCTATGATCAACAAATTATTCAAGGCACAGATGATGAGTTGGCATAGTAACTATATATTATAGTTTTCTGCAAAACGTATTAAACACGTCTACATAACGTTGCTGAAAATTATTTAACTATATGTAAATCAATATAATTGTAATTTAAAACCTGATTTTGTAAGAAAATGCTGAACTATGACGTCATTATTACAATTATCGGAGGTCGCAATTAGGTAGTCAAATAATCACATGTAAACTACGGCGTAAATTCAGGGTAAGTTCTGTGATCCTTGAGCAAACTCACATACTATACTTATTGAGAGTTTTTACAACTCCACAGAAATAACGACATTTAATCAGCATGGGTCAAGTCTGCCGGATCAATGTAGAAATAAACTTTTCTTTATTAACTAGTGTGGGTGCTGTGGTACCGTCGTTGTTTCTGAATTCCAGAACACAAGTGCTTTAGCTATTTAATTTGGGTTCAGTTAACATACATTATGTACAGACCCCTCTTTCCCACTGGGCAACTGGGCACTCTGGGCAGATGCCAAGGGCCCCGCGATCGATATGGGCCCCATAGTTCCTCCTACATCAATAAATCAATCCAACATCGAACATCAATTAGGGACTATATTATCGACTTGCTTATTAGTTTTCGCATGCGCAAAGTTACTCTACTCTCGACATAAAAAAGGCTATAGAATTTCAGCATGCTTTAATAATTTAAAATATGTGAGAATCACCCCATTTAAATGAAAGATTATCTATTGTCTGTTAATAAAAAAAACTGAAACCTTGTACTTTCATTGTCTATTCTAGTAATGAAAAAGTGTTCTGTCAAAATCATAGGGGCCCCATTATTCTTATATGCCCAGGGCCTCCAATAGGTTAAAGACGGCCCTGATTATGTTTTTTTTTTATTTATTGAAAACTTGGCTATTTCAAAAGTGAGTTATGTTATTAAGCTATCTGAGTTATAGAGAAATTTGGAATGTCTCTACAGTAAGTATTGTTTATAATTGGTAGCACCTACCGCCATTTTCTTTACTTCAAACGCATGTAGCGTAGCGGAACAAACCACCATCTGTAGGCGGCGTCCATCAGATGTAATTTTAGGGATTTGTCTGTGCAGCCGGTCGATCAACTCCCCATATCCAGCCTTCAATAGACCATCAGCTTCATCCAATACGAAGAATCGACAGTGGGTCAAAGCCAGATAGCCTGTTGCAAATATAATTAAAGACAACCGATTAAAATTATTTTGACGTGAATGTGTCTAAATCAAAGCCGCCCTGGAAACAATTAATATATTTATTTTTCTGACTTTTTGTAATAAAAGTTTGTAATCCCTAGAGGACCATCAATGGGAATTGAAAGTACAACACATTATAATTACTTTTTACCTCACTAGCTCGGAAAAGTTTGGTCATTCAATTTCTGCGCGAAAAATTGCGTTTTATCCGCTAGCGTGGAAGTGTGTTAAGATTAGAACCTTTCTATTCAAGGAAAAACGTATTATGCACATGGTACGTTCCGAATCGTCATTGAAGTCTTTATAAGTTACATTTTATTCTTATTTAAATGAAAACTATAATACTGCGTTTTGGTTTTATGAAATTATTTTTTTTTCGTAAATCATAAAAACAACAAGAATAAATAATATTTGGAATATACTATTTCTTCAGTACAATAATTATAAATGTATGGTGGGTGAGATTTTATAAAAATATGATTGGATTTCGGACTGGACCTGAAAAAGAACAGTCAAAGTGTATAAAGTAAAAAAAAAATGTATGTATTTTAGTCAATTCATATTAATAAAAAAGAAAATTTAAAAATATTACATTCAACATTACTAATTGTAGCAATCACGCTTTTAATTTATAATTAAAATAAACCAATTTACCATTTTATTTAAGCTGTTTTTCTTGCACGTAAAAATTTTCCTTGCTGTAGTGAGGTGAAAATTTTGCTTTTTGCTCAGCAGCAAATTTTTTAGCGTCTTGTACCTTTGAAACCCTCGCTACGCTTAGGATTCTATCTTTAATCCTAGAATCCTTAGCTTACTCAGGTTTCAATAGAGGTAACACGCGGTCAAATCTCAACCTTGCAGACTTGCATAACAAATAACTATTATTGTGCACCAAAAATATAAACAAAGATATTTAATTAATTAAAAATTTGTACAAAAACAGAATTAAAATAACGTCTCCAGGAAGTACAATGGGCGGTCTTATCGCTTAAAGCTTTTTCTAACTTTGGATCGTAATAGAATTCTTGTATGTAATAGGTGGTTTGGCTTAACTTTTGGTGGTTTAAAACTTAACAAAATCAAACTACAAATTTGCATCCAAGTAAAACAATAAAAAAGTAACATACAAAAATGAAGTATATCTATAAAACTGTAGGTTCTGCCTGTACATTTATTTTTTGGACAAATTTTATGATAAATATTCGTTTTATGACTCACAGATACCAGTTCTTCCATTTTTAAATTTTTGTCTGTCTGTATGTCTTTCTTTTTTTTTTATAGAAAATAGGCATGCGCTTGACCACTATCTCGCCTGATGGTAAGCGTCGATGCGATCTAGGATGTGACGCGCTTGCCTAGAAGATACCTATTCACTCGTGACTTGAAGACCCCTAAATTATATTTGTCGGGTAACACAGACTCAGGCAAAGAGTTCCACTCCTTAGCGGTAAGTATCATAAAATTGCAACCAAAACGCTTAGTGCGACTCTTTGGTATATCCACCATATAACAATGGTGGATATACCAAAGAGTCGCACTAAGCGTTAACACCATACAACACCATATAAAAAATGGGGACGGCGGAACAAGGTTGTGCAATTCAGCTGCACACTCTCCGAAATGTATCCTATAAAATACGGATAGCCTTGCTACCTTCCGTCTATGCTCAAGGCTTTTGAGCTTTTTACAGAAAAGATCTTCATTGCCGATGAGCCTCTTGGCCCTCCTCTCGATGGACTCAAGCGTCTGGAGCTGGTATCGGGCGGAACCGTCCCAAAGATGAGAACAATACTCCATACACGATCAAACTTGTACTTGGTAAAGGGTGAGCAACTGTTCCGGTGTGAAGTATTTTCTCACCTTCGCCAGAATGCCAAGTTTTTTTGAAGCCACTTGAGCCTTGCTCTCAATGAAAGAGCCAAAATTGAGAGTCGGTGACAAAGACATACCGAGAAGGTCAAATTGGTCAGTGATCGGCACGGATACACCTCGGAAAGTAGGAGTCAAGTTGAAAAGACTCCTTTTAGCAGAGAAAAGACACGCCTGGGTCTTTGACGGATTGAACCTTACTAGATTGGCATCGCCCCATTCTTCTATAAATTAAGCACGGATTGACTGAATTCAATGTAATTTGATATAAATAAGAAAGAGAGTTTTTTACACTTTCATGCCTAACTACTCAATTAATCATCATGAAATTTTGCATACACTTTAGGACAGAAATATAATTTTTAATCTGTAGTCTACATTACGAGAGCAAGTATAATATGAACAAACATTTAATAAGTAAAATATCATGTATAAGTATTAAAGTATAGTCAGTATTAATATTAAAGTGTTTTATAACATTCTGTATTATTTGATAAACATCTGAATCAGTGGCGTAAATAGATCAATTGCCGCCCGGGGCAGTTTACCAATTTTGCCGCCCCTGTCAGAGGGCTGCGCCGCCCCTTGGAACGTTCTTCCGGTGGGTAAAAGGTGCCTTATCTTTTTATCGTAGACGTAGAACTTGCCGCCAGGGTCATTTGCAACCTCTGCCCCCCCTATGGGGCCATTCATTTATTACGTAAGACTAATTTTGCTAGTATTTGACCCCCTCCCCCCTATTATAAGAAAAAATAAGATTAGGCTGACCCCCTCCCCCTTGTTTAATTTTTATTACGTAAGAATCTAAAGGGAAAAATGAATACACGTTTGGTTTGTTTTAATGTTTTAAAGCTTTTTCAAAGTATAATTTTAACTTTGCGCATTATTGTGATCTTACGTAAGAACTATTGAGACTCCCTCCCACCCCCTTGTAAGAAAAAATAAGACATGGTCGACCCCCTCCCCCCCTAAATCGTCTTACGTAATAAATGAATGACCCCTATTTACGCCACTGATCTGAATGTAACAGATGTTTTTGAGATAATACAGAATTATATTTTAACTGTTGCTCTGTTAATGCCAAACAAAGTAACAGAATGCCATTAGTCATCGACACAGCAGCTGATTGACATATTTTTGCCACCTTGGTTAGATCTGCGCTATATTACCTCCTTGTATCAAATCTTCGAGTCGCCCTGGCGTCCCGACGACTATGTCGATGCCCGAATTGAGCTGATTTATTTGATCTTTCACATTGACACCTCCAACCACTAGTAACTCACGAACTTTAGGATTCTCTAAGTATTTTTTAAATTTCGTAATCTGTGTGCATGTTTGCTCTGCCAACTCACGGGATGGCTAGAAAAAAGGTAATAATAATAATGAAGAAAGCAGTTGAACTTGAACTATAGAGGTATCATTTTAATTAGGCAAGGCAGGACTTGTAATAAAGCATAATCACCTCAATAATGATTGCTTGGGGAGCATTGTTGACTTGTTTACTCTCTGCAACAGCCCCAGCTGCTACAACATTATGTTTTACGAATTCTTTGGGAGCTTGACAAATTGCGATGGCATCTTTCGGTGGTGAATACTGTAAGAATAATTGTGAACTGATAAAAATATATGGAGTCGTGATTGTAAGTTGGTATGACAATAAGTAAAGATACATATTATTTTACAATATGACTAGAGGCATATGTATTTGTCTTCTTGAGAGTTGATCAAAGATGTTTTGTTTAATGTAGTAAATAATTTCAAAGTAAAATTTCAAGATTACATTTTTGTTCAATGTTGAGTAAATACTTTTTTTTAATTGTGGTAAATAGGTTTTTAATTGTTCCCCTAATTTTGTGAGAGTGTAAGAAAAATAAGGCACATATAATCTACCTGTGCGAAATCCAGGCAGGTTGCTAATATATTGTACTTAATAATCTTAATATTTTGTAACATTGCAAGTATTTTTTCTATTTCTACAATGCTGCTTAAAGAAATATGATGCCTGTATGTGTTAAGTGTGTGTATTATGTGTGGCATTATTACCAAATTCATAAATAATTTATGATAAAACAGAAGTAATATTGATGTCACAAAGTTAGAAAATTAAATTTGGATATTTAAATATAAAAACCTTAAAAGGCTGTGTGCCAAAGTTAAAACTCATTTCAGCATTCTTAAGCACAACTGCAGGGAAATAGCAGTCTGATCGTCTCGACTGATCTAACTTAAATGCAACACCCAAGTCTTCACCATTTTTGCTGTAACGAATTTCTCCATTGGTCAAGCTGAGAAGGCAACCTGTTAACAATTTAAGCAAGGACTTATATATCACCTTAAAAATAATATCTCATTAAAATCCATGATCCACATTTGGCAATCAGCTAGAAACAATCTCAACATACATTTTATGTAACATCATCATAACTTTCAAAAACATAGTTTGAAAGTTGACTTATTAATTTATTTAATCTGACCTAACTATGAAATGAGTCTCTTTTTCTTGTTCTGAAATTCCATGTGATATAAAGTTGTCTCCCCTTTTTTTTAAATGCTGTGTACTAGTTTTCATAGATTTAGACTCTTTTTTATTTCCTTTAACTAATGTACTGGATCTTTTGTTCAATGTCATCATGATTTGCAATATGGCCACAGTATGTGAATGTAGTTTTTTTTTATAGAAAATAGGCATGCGCTTGACCAATATCACACCTGATGGTAAACGACGATGTGATCTAGAATGTGACATGCTTGCCTAGAAGATGCTCAGTGGAGACAAGCGTCTGGAGCTGGTTCAGGGCGGAACCGTCCCAAACCTGAGAACAATACTCCATACACGATCGAACTTGTGCTTGGTAAAGGATGAGCAACTGTTCCGGCGTGAAGTATTTTGTCACCTTCGCCAGAATGCCAAGTTTTTTTTAAGCTACTTGAGCCTTGCTCTCAATGAAAGAGCCGAAATTGAGGGTTGGTGGCAAAGACATAACAAGAAACTCAAGATGGTCTGTAATCGGCTCAGATACACCTCAGAAAGCAGGATTCAAGTCGAAAGGGCTCCTTTTAGCGGAGAAGAGACATGCCTGGGTTTTTGACGGATTGAACCTTACTAGATTGGCATCGCCCCATTCGGAGACTGCCTGCAGAGATAGGTTCATATGGGTGACCATAGCCTCTCCATGACGCTGGATCTGTTTAGCACTGGCTCACATCAGACATATAGCTCTTTACAACCGTGCTATCAATGGCGTACCCCAAATATATACGTCATATAAAATTAAATACGTCATTAGTATGAAGCAGAAAAAGTGTTACAGAGAGTACGGAACTCTGAGGGACGCCGCGCGCGTTGATAGCCAAATGGTCCGACGAGCTACCATCAATAACAACTCGTATTGACCGATCTCTCAGGAAGTCCAATATCCAGACACATAAACCAGTGGGAAGACCATATGATGGAAGCTTGGTAATAAGGCCTTCATGCCACAACCTATGAAAAGCCTTTGAGATATCAATACAGTTGGCAAGCGCCTCACCATGCCTTTCGATGGCCTTGCTCTATATGTAAGTGGCATGTTCTAGAAGGTCTTCAGTAGACCGGTTCCAGCAAAACCCATATTGCCGGTCACTAAGGAAGTCATTTTCTTCTAGATATGACAGGAGCCTGTGGTTCAGTACTCATTCTATTATCTTGCAGAGAATGGACGTGACTGAGATGGGCCTGTAATTGGCAGGATCAGACATAGTTCGTAGTTCTTGGTAGTTTTTATCCATAATAAATTAATTCTTATTTAAAAAAGCTAATTTTATTTAAGGGGGAAAGCCACTGTGATGGGTCAAAAAAAAAAATTTTTTTTTTTTTTTTTAAATCAAAGTTTATACATTCAAAAATATGTGTACAAAATTTCAAGTCAAAATTCCAAAAATTGACTAAGTTACAATGACTTTAGTGAGAGCAGGTAGGCCGACCGTTTCTCGCTCGGATTAAAGCTGCTGAGTATCGCCTCGAAAAAGTTGATAAAAAAATTAATAAAGTCAACCAAAGCCTTGGAGATGAAGAGGAAGAACCGTCATATGGCCCAGGACTCGATAGTTTAATATAGGTATAAAAATTTTGAAAGATACATTATTTCATTACGAGAGAAATGGACTAAAAACTTTAAACGCGTTTTTCTCGAAACAACTTTTTTTGAACTGGTCGCATCAATAACTCAAACAATTATTAACCGATGTTCAATTTTTTTTTTTTGTTTTGTTCGTCTCAGCAGTGGCTAAGGCTAAGCGTAGCCGATTTTGAAAATTTTGAGTTTTACTATTTTTTAAACTGTCTGAAAACCAAAAAAAATGGTCGAAAAAATGAAAATATTTTCCATCGGTCGCCATTTTGTGAAAAATCAAAATAAAAAAAAACGGCTACGTACAACGATAACTACATTCATACAGATTACAATAATTTTTTTTTTTTTTTTAGTTTAGCGGTTTTCGAAATATCGATGCGACCATGGAGGGGGAATTTTTTTTGAGGTGCTACGGAATCGATTATATTGTTAAAACTATTTAATATTTTTCAATAAAAATTTGTGAAAAAGTCATTCAGTGTGTACTTAATAAAATAAAAAAAACCCGATCCAAAAATTCCTCAATTTACTTGGTCAAAAAAAATGTTGAAAATCACCTATTTTTCCGGCCGTCACAGTGGCTTTCCCCCTTAAATAAAGTGAAATGGCATTGCGGATTTTAAGAGATATTTGTTATTTTTAAATTTTATATATTTTTGCATTTTTTCAATGCTATCTTATTAGATAGAAGTTGTGGGTTCGATTCCTGCCTGAGTATTCACTTGTGAGCCAAGTAGATTTTTTCTATTATTTTTCTATTAAAATAATTAAGATTACCAATGTTAATTACCAATCAAACCCACAACAAAATAATTTACCAATTAAAAAAACTGTAACTTTTTATTTCTTTAATAACAATAGTTACTAAAGAAATAAAAAGTCACTTTAATAAAAGTGATTGATACTTCTCCCACAATATAATAATTTTTTCCCATGTTTGTAAGGATCAAAAACCATAATTTTTACATTCAAGTCTTATTTTCTAATATTTTAGGGTTGTTGCAATATTGATTATATACCTACCTATAACATCGTTTTTCCCAAATGAACTTCCATAGTCATCAAACTGTTTAGCATTCGACTTTTTTCCAGTGCCTCCAAAACCGAAACCCAATCTATCTGTGCCAAGATCCAACCTGGCCTACAAGACATTTATATTGTTATTAAACATAAAAACAAACAGTTAACATTAAATTATTGAAATTTCGATGTACTTACAGCTTGGGTAGACCATCCCACACGGCATAAGCCTTCATCAGTAACAGTGGCTTCATAATAATAATTTCCTTTAGTATGCACACCTTTTGTGGCTCGACAACCATGCCATCCTTGTTGGTCACGAGACTGGCATCGTAGACCGTCAGGAGTTACTGCTAGCGCGTCCGTGCGGTCGAAAAACGACATAGTCCATTCTGATGACGTCTGCGCTATCACTTTACTAGTCTTTCCTTCCTGTATATCTTTTAAAGTTTCCCAAACAATCTGCAAAATGGGCAAACAGAACGCTCCGGTTTTACCGCTACCAGTTTCAGCTGCCATAAGTACGTCTCCGCCACCTAGAATTAATGGTATAGCTTCAGCTTGGACATCTGTGGGGAGCGTCCAATCCATTTCTTCGATAGCCTTTCCCAGTTCCGAAAGGACACCAAACTCTTCGAAAGCAGTCATTTTAAACAACGACCGGAACACAGGAACCTGAACCTATACAATAATCTGAGACTGGAACAGCATATAATTCTTTAGACGTTTCTCTTTTTTTTGTTATCCCTTAAGAGCAAGCAAAGAGTACAAAGCCCAGACAGCTTTAATTTTTTTCTTATTAGATGATGATATTCATTATTTATGAATAAGAAAACGATAATATTAGAAAGTTTTGTTGAAAGAGTAATTTATATTCGGCTAATTATCTATGACTTTGTGATTTGATAGACATGATTTGTGAGTAAGCTGTCTGTCATCGTTGTTAAAAAGTCTGTTGGCTGATTTATAAATATATTGTGATATTATTTATGTTATTCTATTGAGCATCCTTGAAATATATATCAAATAATGAACCTCACATCCTAAGAAGTTTGAAAATAATAGATGAATAAAACATATTTCCCGAACTATACCTCCCTTTAAGCCAATGCCATGAAATCTTTAAATACGGCAATAAAAACAAAAAAAATGGCCATTTTATCAGATCAGCTGCTTGTCAGTATTGTTAGAAAATATGGGTTACAGAAATTGTAGGTTATACGAGTGTATTATGTATGACTTTTCATTCTTTGCATCTTAACCTTACGTTACGTAATGTGTAGAAGTAGAAACGTAAAGAATCTGCTTAAATATGGAATTTGAAAATACTGACCCTAAAAAAAAGCCTAAATCACCAATTGGTAAGGCTTTGATTTACACTACGGGAGGACTTGCTATAGGTGTCAGTATTATATGTATACCATTTATTTCTCCAGCCCTAAGGCAGGTTTGCTTACCTTACGTACCAGCCACAACTGAACAGTTAGCTGGTGTATGTAAAGCTTTGACTAATCGAACTGGAAAACTACTTGATGTAGGGTCTGGCGATGGAAGAATCGTATTCATCGCCGCTAAACAAGGATTTAAAGCAGAAGGAGTAGAGCTCAATCCTTGGTTAGTATTCTATTCAAAATTAGCATCCTTTACAAAACCAGAGTACCGTCAGACAAAATTTTATAGACAAAACCTATGGACATTTAATTTAAAGCCTTATGACAATATAGTGATATTTGGAGTTGAGCAAATGATGACAGATTTTGAAAACAAATTGCTGAATGAAGCAAAAAATGATGCTGTGGTAGTGGCTTGTCGATTTCCATTACCTAATTTAATACCAGTTGAAACTATTGGGTATGGTATGGATACAGTATGGAAATATGTAATAAAAAGATAACATTATATAAAAGTTTTTATTTATCTTAATAAAAATAGTATATCTAAATATATTTTTCCAATCAAAATCTACCACTTCTCTTTCGCCCTGTATACTTAGTATCAGGCTTAGTTTCTTTGCCTTGTTTTCTCCTCCTCTCCTTTTTCTCCAAAAGCCATGCTCTCGTATTCTTCAAGGGTTTGCCCCGGGCTGCTTTTAATGCATCCCTTTTGGCATATTTAACTTGAAGGTTGTCCTCAGCCTCATCTGTGCCTAAACAAAAATAGGATGAAATAAGCTCAAATTGTTTAGATTAATTAGTAGCTTGTATTAAACTTACCTAAAGCTTTTGGTAATGGACCAACACCACCAGTCATGAGTACTAGAAAGAATTTTTTAGCTTTTGCAGAGTTTGGATAGTCAATGACTACACCTCCATAAAAGCCTGCCTTCATTGCCTGAGTAGTAAGTAGCTCAAGTTGATTTTCATTCTCAGGGTAGAATTGGAATACTGCACGTGCAGACCTTGACTGTAATGAATAATTTAATACATTGGTGTGCATGTATTGTGAAATGGGGTAAAAGCAAATGCTAAAGACTTTGTATCTGTTTTATACAAATGAGTGAAAAAATTTAAATTATTTTGATTATTCATGTATATTTCCTTGCGTCAAGAACTTGATAATACTTACAACTTACACTACATAACTTTTAAAGAAATTGCCTGTGGCAGTATATGAATATATCCATATTTTTAATTTATTTAATGAAACAAGATACCTTCAAGTTGAGTAAAAATAATATATACAATGTCTTAATATCAACTTATACTCAAATACTGACCTAGCGTGCAAAAATTGACAAAATAAGATATCAAAGCAAAGACTGACAAACTACTACATTTACAAATAAATATATTGTTTTATCTACTTATAGATAGAACATCACATAAAATTATCCATAACTTAAGCTATAAAGATGAGTTCAAGATGAAAATGGATTTTGGAGAAAATGTCAAACTTTAATATTGCTGCCCTGTAAAATAGCCCTTTTGGACTTATCAAGTTCTTCACACCATGCATGGATTTATTTAATTGAATTGATTCACACTTTTTTTGGTTACTGCAATAAGTATCAATCTACTTTGCATATGCAGTCCATTTGTTACCTTTACCTTCCTGACTAATATTTAGTAGTTAAATCAAAATCTTGGAGAGTAATATCAGCTTGGCAATTGTTTTTAGTTTTTATTGTTTTGAATATGTGTTGTCAAATAGAAACTTACTAATGAAGCATATAAAGTGCTGAAAAATGTGTACAGTCTTTTCACTGGTTTGTGTGATTTTTTGTCAGCATTAAAAAGCCACTGCAAAGCTGACACAGAGATAGCTCCATCAAAACTACCAGGTTTAAAAGGCAATCCTTCTCCCATGTCTGCGAGGACTAAGTCACCTTCTGTCTCTCTTTCTAAAGCCACATCTGAAAATAGTTTCTTATTAATAAATATGTTAATAAATAATTTTTTTCCAAGTACCTGCTACAAATTATTAAAATTACCAAGCATTGAAGGAGAAATATCTAAACCAATCCACATGTGTCCATTTTCTTCTAAAACTGATCCTGATAAACCAGACCCACATCCAATATCTAGCAATAAACAAGGCTCGTCATCAGGTAGAAGCAGGAGCTCCAGACATCTTTCCGTCATTTGGGCTTGAATATCTATAATTCTAGAGCTAGAAATGAAAAAAGTGGAATAAATATTGTGACATACAGTCGCTTATACTAGCCAGCAGTTGTTACAAATAATAACTCTGATTTGATAACACGTTGCTTTGAAAAGTTTACTTATTTAAACTTACTTTTGGGTATATTTCCTAGCTTCTTCTTCATTGTAAAACTAGAACAAAAGTATTTTTATTATTTTGTCAATTTTAAAACTAATTATTTGTACTTGTACTGCACGACTCACAACTTCAGGAGGGGCTTGATGTTCCGGTCTTTTCGACATAATTTGATTTATTTATATCCATACAAAGTAATGAATTTCGCCAATTATTTTCGTTAGAAATCAAAACATTTCAACCAACACTGCATAACCTATAATATCTAACGTTATTTTTTTATGAAGTTTTCTCATAAGGAAAGGCAAAGGGTACAAAGATCGTTGGTCCACGTTACGGCGAGCATCCCCATTATTTTGTATGGATATAAATATATCAAATTATGTCGAAAAGACCGGAACATCATGGTTTATCCACCTCAAGTTCCTGATGTAGCGTGTAAATGTATGGTACTAAAATCATATCGGCGACTGGCTTGTCCAGGAGGTCACAAGTCGTCATTGGGCGAGATTCTTGAAAACTACTTATTAACTACACTGTCTTCAGTAATTTTATTTAGACGATGATTAATGATGATTAGACTCATTTATGAATAATAAAGATCAATGGATGGGGAATTAATAATAAAATTCTCTTTTCTAGGGAAAGGAATTGTTTTACTATATATTCAACATAAATTGATTATCGATTTTTAATAAATCAGTTCCTATAATCACCTTAATAAGAAAGAAATACTTATAACGATGCCGTAAGGGGGTTACATCCTTTGCCAAACCCTATGACTAAACCTAAAAAAAAAAGTTAAAGTGTCAATGTAGGCGCCAAAAGTTGGTCATATTAACGAAATCAAATGTTTTGTTACAAATAATATTGTGTTATGATTGTAAACAATTATTTTTTATTATTTTTGAAAAGCTTTCTTCGTTTAGCCAAAAATGCCTAAGAGTTTGAAGAAGGTAAGGTACAATTTTCATGTATTTAAATATTATTGAATTTTTTTTTTATGTTTGCCTTTTTATCTTACAGAATGCAATGCAATCAGGCTCACAAAAGTCTCAAAAGGCTATTACTCAATTCTTCAAAAAAGAAAATAGTGTTAAATCTAGTCAAGAACAGTTACAAACTAGGAATACGGGAATGGAAAATAAATTATCAAATAAACGTAAAACTGCTCAGAGTTCAAATATATACGATAATTTTTGTGAAGAGGGTAGTTTAAAGAAAATTAAGTTCGATATTCAGTTAAATCCACAACGGAAAGAAAATGGTGAACAATTGTCCCTTGAGTGTAAAGAGCTAACTCCATCCAAACATAAAGATTCTTATGAAAACAGAGTTCCAAGGTCTCCATTAAGCTCAATTTTAGAGAATGAAGACCTTTCTTGTGGTACATCAAAATCTACTCCTGTGAAAATGCAGAATAATTATGTTGTTAATATTAGCTCAACTGCAAAATTGTTACATATAGAAAATCATGGTGAAAACATAAATAACAACTGTGAATCTATTGAACCTATGAAAAATAGAACACCAAAGACAAGTCCAGTCAAAGGTATATATTTTCTTATTATATTTTAACATTTCAGTATACAATCAATTTTATACCTGGATTTTAACGAACTTTTCCTAATAACTTTTACTTCTGTGTCAAGGCAAGTGCACATCATTAAAATACAGATAATGACTGACATGAGTTAGTTGCAAATTGGTAATAAAAGTCAATGGAAAAATTTCTGAAAAACTGTTTAGTGCTAGTTAATTTAAGTACTTTTTATATTCTTTTATAAAATTTTGTGCATGTTGATCTATCAATTATTTTTGTTTATAGGAAATTTTAAATCTACAAATGTTGCAAAATTTTTAACATTTGAAGAATTATCTGCACAAGAACTATCTCCATCTAAACGTGGATCTACAATAGATACTCTTCGTAATGAAGATGTTACTGATATGTTTGGTGATGAATGGGAGTTAAATCATGTTGATGATTTGGTAAGTGTTTGGTCACAAAAGGTGCAGTTTGAATATATATAAAACTGAGGTTGAAAGTGTTATTTGTATTTATTTTTTTTGCTAGTAGCATCCATTCTTCAAATACTAACAATATATTTCTATGATTAAGTAAACATTATTTACAATTATATGATTAACCAGCAGTAACCAAATTTAAAAAATTATTACTGGCTTATTCTCTAAAAGGCAAATTTTTTTATAAATTATCAATAAATACTCCTCTACACCTTTATACCAAATTTTATCAGATTAGTGCAGCTGTTTTGGTGGTGAAAGTCAGAGTTACCTTAGCATTTATAATCTATACTACTATATAAATCTGTAGAATCTGTCTGTACATTAATTTTTCTTAGACAAATTTTATGATTAATATTTGTTTTATGAATAACTGACTACTATTTTTAAAATATTTGTCTATCAGTCTGTATTTCCTTGTATAAGTAAAGAATGGATTGACTAATTTTAAATAAATTTGGTATATGGTAAGAATTTGGTATTTGGTACATGTGATTGTGCAAATTACAGGCCATATATCATATCTATCAAAACCTCATAGTCCTAACTCATATTATAAATACGAAACTGATTTTGTTTGTCACATTTTCATGATTTGACTAGTCAATGAAATTTGAATGGAATTTTGTATACACTTTGCCAGGGGTACAGAAAAGTACATAGCGTACCTTTTACCTGTAAAAAAAGGGATAGAAATGTCACTTTTAATTGGTAGTCTACATTAACACAAAGACGCAGGTTAAAGCTAGTATTTAGTATAATATATAACTATTCATACATTGCCTACTTAAGATTCAATAACAACAGAAGTATTTACTGATGAACTCAATGCGACGATATTAAGGGTTTTTGCCTTATTATTAAGGAGGTTAATTAACTTTTGTAAGGTACATTAACCTATTGGTCTTGACTTCATCAGTAGGTACTAGGTACCAATTAACACGGGGTCTGTGTATTATATTCCATAATAAGGACTGTGGCCAAATCGTGATGATTTCTTATGTACATAAGTTACTGAGCGTAAAACAGTAAAACATGTATAACAAAACAGATAATTAAACACTAAAACAAAAATTCATACAATATTTACAAAAATTCATAATAATATTTTCAGTGTCAAATTGAAAATTTAGATTTGAGAATCATACAGAGATGTGAAATAATAAATGTGATAAATCATGGTACAAAAATAGAATTAAAATTGAAGAATGCTGACAATAATAAAGGCACTTGCTTTGTTGAAGGATTTTGGTAAGTTGTTTAATAGTTTAGTAGGAAAAAAACTATGGTCTTTCAATCATCTGCTTCAGCAAAATATTGCAGATATTTTTTTATAAAATTTAAGGAGGATATAATGTGTTTCAGGTTAGATACTCCTTTTTCTATTGGAGATATTGTTAGTTTGATAGCTTCTGGTGACTCTGCTGGCCAGTTTTATATTAACAACACATCAGGACTGCTAGTTCTCCGCCCTGATCACCTCATGTCCTCAACAAGTGTTGTAGCAGGTGTATTTTGCAAAAGAAAAGCTGTGTTACAGGAACGTTGGAGAGGCATTGATTCTGCTAATGCTGCAGTATGTGTTAAAATATTTTAGTAAGAAGTAGGAAAAACATTTGATTGGTTGTTTGCGAGCAGTAATTAAATATTTTATATATATTTTTTTAATTAAGTATGAGACAATGTTTTTCATATTTGAAGGTATTTGGGATAAAATAAAAAAACTGCTCTTGCTATTTGGATCATATACCTTATATTACCTTTTCAGTAACGGCATTTTAACAGTTATTTCTTAAACATCCTTCAATGCTACATGGTTTCTCATGGTATTTTTACTATTATTAAATCAATATTTTATTTTGCATGTAATGTGGATTTAGTACAATTACACTAGGTCACCTTATATCATTTAGCCTAAAATTCTAAATGTGATGTTTAATGAGCAAGGCATTCATCCTTACTTATCAATTAATAAATATAGTTATATAGTATAATAATTATCAGTTAGTTAATGATTTGTAATCCTTTTTCTTTGAGTGAGAATTTCTGTAATTTTAATGTAACTGCTGCATTGGTTTTTCAGATGACTATTGGTATTATTATACATGAATTAGTTCAGAAAACATTGACTCAAAATATTACTGATATGGCACAATTGCGAGTGGAAGCACAAAGAATCATAAAAGAATCCATACAACTTCTTTATGATGCAGGTTTAACGGAAGAAGAAGTTCTAAAAAATATGCAAATGTATTTGCCACCTCTGGGTGATTTTATGAACACATACTTCAATGCGAAATCAGTTTCTACATCACAATTGGTATTATTTTTTATCTTTTCAGTAAAAATGAATGTAGTCATAAAGTAACTACTATTTTAATTGGTTCTTCAATTATTAATTTAATAGTAGTGTTATATGGCATCATGGATATTGAGTACTTTTCTGAGCCCAACCAAGCAACTTTGCCTGAGAGTGAGGATATAGCCATGGTAGACACAAACTCACTAATATTTGTTAACTGACTTTAGTTGGACCCGTGAAAACTATTCTTTATGTAAAGCATGAGAGCAATTTAACTCATACAATATACTTGTTTAATAATAAGGTCCTTTTTAAGACTATGTAATTGTTTAAAATACTGTTTCATTTTAGAAAGCACAAAAAGACAAATGGAGTGGTAAGATTAATAAAATTTTGGATATAGAAGAAAACTTGTGCTGCCCACAGCTTGGTTTAAAGGGAAAAATTGATGCTACATTGGAAGTTACAATTCATGATAAAAAAGGTATATATTTTATTAAATGAGTGATTAGTTAGAGAAATTGTGCAGTAGAACATATAACATGCTATTTATAAGATAACGGAATCATTTAAATAAGCTGAGTTACCTAAATAATTGTGTTGGTTGGCTATTGCCCCCGTGATCATCAATGTCGAAAAGCTAACTAGAAGAGAACGTTAATGAGGTTTCATAACCCAGTGAGCCTCTATCGGAGTATCTTTATTTTAAGTTTTCCAAGCCACACTAATGCAGTCTCCACCGACAAACGTGAACATGTAATGATCGTTTTCGTAGGTATAAAACGGGAGGTAGTGCCATTGGAGTTGAAGAGCGGCAAGGCGTCGATGTCTGCCGAGCACCGCGGCCAGTTAGTTCTGTATGGCATGATGCTCGGCGCGCAACGCGGGGAAGACCCCTCACACGCCGACCAACGCGGGCTATTACTTTATTTGAAGTAACTACACTGCTACCATTAGATAGTGCTGTAAATGTAATTTTGAGAGAGGATTGTTCATATTTTTATTTTATTATTGTTTTTACGGTTACTAACTGCGGGTATAAGATAATCTAATAAACTAAAAATTTTATTCCAAGAATAATCTGTCAAATACTTATCAAATAATCTACACACAGTATAAAACCTTCCAAATAAAGTTCCAAAACAAGTTTGCTAATTAACTCCAATTGTCCAATAAACCGCCGAAGTTGTTAGAAATTATCTCTTCAATACTGTCGCAAAATATCCCAGTCCCATGCTTAAACCACGTTCACAATATTCCAGTAACTCGCTGAGGTAGCTTATTAAATCACTCTTTTTACTCTTTTCCAAAATCAGAACTACATATTACGCAGCTTTTTTTGTACCCGTAGCGACTTGGGCACCCTCCGGTCTCGGGGGAGGGAGGTGGTGAATCTTTTAAGGATACTCCGGCCCGGCTTCGAAGTTATGTCAGACTCGTACTGACTAAACACCATCTAGAAAGTGCCATAGCCTAGAAAGGCCCCCGCGAACCAACCTTCCCCTGACCAAGGGCATCCCCAACGAGCGCCGCCGCTCCAACTATTGCTGATGACCCATTAACATTATTTATTTATTGTGTTATTGGCTAAGGCACGGAAAGACGTCCATGCGTGCACGCTGTCTAACGATTAGGGATCTACAAGCAAAAAGGGACCTTCTTTATTATTATCTACAATCAAATGAGATTACTCACTTAGAGTAATATATAAAAGTCCAAAAATTTCGGACAACCTCTTATCAAGTCGCAAATTTCCAACCCTCTTCTACATTTATAGTAAATTATCTTATTCATGCAGGGATTGCGTTGAGCTCAGTGAAATTTCATGTGGATATCCAGAGCGGCGAGACTTGATAATATTAAGAAATCAATTAGTACAAAACTTGGCAGCTAGCCCGAAAGACGTCGATCCTGGTAAGCATGCTTGACCATATTCTCTTCCCCACTGAAGCTTGAAGAGTATTTTTAAAAAAACATTACCTTATTATAGTTTTTTTTTCCATTCACAATGCAATATTATCTATAAGAAAATATTACTTTCAATGTTGAAGGCAGTTAAATTTAAAAATTGATGGAACAATACTAGCTCATAGTAGAAGTTGAAATACGTTAGTAAATTTTGATGCGTCTGCCAGCGTCTCGGTAGCTCAGCGGCCAGAGCACTTGCCCGGATAGCGAAAGGTCGTGGGTTTAAATACCACCTGAGGGCTCGGAGGTGTGGTTGTTTTTACAAGCGTATTTTATATCTTATGTACCTTATTAGTATAACGCCTTAGAACTCTCATAACACTACTCTCCGACAAGAGATATTATCCAGGGCAGTGTCCCAAACATTTCGTAATATATTTTAATTATATCATGTTTCTATTAACCAAACCCTATTTATATTAACATAAAAGGTAAAAAGTTTGCGTAATTATGGCGTCTAATTATATACTTGCTGTTGTTTGAATATGACCCTCTGCAATAATGTAGAGGATAAAATTGCTTATATTAGTAAGGATTTATATTTGTACGTACTCTAAGCAAAAAAAAAAAGTTGGCACTGCATATGAATCCGGTTACTTGTTACATTGGTATTTTCTTATTATAAAGTTTCGCTTCTAAGTCTTAAAGGTAGATAAATAGGAATACGTATGTTTTACAATGTAATGTTAACAAGATATTTATTAATAACAGAACAACTGGTGGACATTGAAGAAGCGTCCTCTTTACTGCAACAAAAGCTGCCAGAACCGATACACAGGGAGAATGTTTGCGCTAAATGCCCATATCTCACTATATGTTCATTGCATTTGTGGTAAGTAACTAGAAAAATTAAATGTATGTATTAGGTATTTGAACATCCACAACCATTTAAAAAACAACATGTATTGAGGAAATTTGGCAGAATTTGATGTGTCTTTCTTTTTATTTCTCATAACACTAACGCTTTAGCTACTTAGCTTGAGATGACCGTCTAATAGTTTTTTTATTTATTTATTTATTATTATATTATTATTATATTTATAACACCTTTGCGGGTCATAAAAAACGCGTGTGTTACCAAAGCAAATAGTTAAGTTATAGTCCATACAAATTCCATAACAGTATTATTTGCCATTTCGCGCGCTATTGCTATTCACATTTCGAACTAATCCCCGCTCGTTAAAATCGCGGGAAAGCAACAGTGTACATTCACAGATTGCGTTTATAACGTTGCTTTCCTCAGTGGACAAGATAGTGGAAAAATATATTTGTGAACAAATCCACAACTTTTATAAGAAACATAAAGTTATTTATAAAAACCAATACCGATTTCAAAGAGGGAAAAGTGCTGATGTACTTTTATCGTGTTTTATTGACAAAGTGAACGAACATCTTAACCATAAACGACAGGTATTTGCGTTGTTCATAGACTTCTCGCGAGCTTTTGATACACTCAATCATGAGCTGTTGATAAGGAAGCTGGATCATTGCGGAGTCAGGGGGCCTCTTTTAACATGGTTTAAAGACTATATTCGCAACCGAACACTGGCAGTTAAAATTAACAATCAGCTAAGTGACTCTGTCAAAGTGACACACGGTACAGCTCAAGGATCCGTATTGGGCCCTCTCCACTTTCTGACCTATGTTAATGATATGAGCTCTTGCATTAAAAACTGTATGTGTTTCCAGTTTGCTGACGACACATGCCTCATATCGGCAGATAGGGATCCAAAAAAGGCTCTGTGTCAGTTACAATGCGACTTTGACGCCATAACCAAGTGGTGCCACGATTCTGGATTAGTTATAAACCCAAAAAAAACAAAATTACTCCACATCGTATCGCCCTATATCCGACCAGCGCCTATTCAGAATCTGATGGCCCATAATTATTCCTGTCTCCATTCATCCAGTGACAGCATCTGCAACTGCCCTTACATAGAAAATGTAAATTCTCATACATATCTTGGCTTAAAAATCGATAAAAAGTTTAATTGGGGCCTTCATATTGCTCATGTATGCAATAAACTTAGACAATTTCTAGCAAATATGACTATTTCAAGGACTCGAATACCCTTTAAAGTAAAATTAATGTTATATAACGCACTTGCTGGTTCATACATACGTTATGGTTTAAGCAGCTACGGACGAACTTACAAAACATACACAAATCTAATTTATAATCTCCAATTAAGAATAATAAAAACTATTGTAAGTAAAAACATCAAAAAACAACATTCTTCGGATGAAATTAAATTATTTCAACTATGTGAAATATTACCTATCCAATTTCAATTTCAGAAAAACATTTTAAATGAAAACTTTTTCAGTAAAAATTAAAAAAAAATGAACCACCCTATTTTTACTCGTGGGATCGCTCGAAACAAAATGCTTACAACAAAGGCGAATAATGTCTACGGCGAAAGAACTACCGCTTACCTCGTACCGCGCTTGATAAATCAACTACCCGCAGATCTTGTTGATGGTTTGACTCAATCGAATTTAAGGTACGAATTGAATAAGTACTTTTTCAAGACCTTTTTATGTACCTAATTTGCTCCTTGTAAAAGAGTTTATCAACTTGATTTCTTTTTTCTAGTGTATTTATTGTATCTTAACGCTTGCTTTAAACAGCGTTGCTATAAACCTTTGTGGATTTCTATACGCTGTTTTTTGAACAATACAATGTAATTTATTTTTAATACGTTAAATAATAAATGAAAAAAAAAATTAATAATAATAACATAATTAAAAAACCAACTACAACTACGTATCATTTTAATAATTGTAATTTCACTAACTGTTTCAATAATTAAAAATGAAAAAAATATAAAATGTTTTTTTTTCTGTTTCCTCGCAAAAGTGTTAAAAAACGTCGTACGATATACGTGCGTATTGGTTATAACGCCCTAATATCGTAATGTATATATATTATTATTTAATACATAGCATTTGACTTGCTAGTTTTTGTGTTATATTGTGAATTTGTAACATGCCGAAATATAGCCCACCACTTTACAAACACAAGTCTTTTGTTTTATTTAATACTTTTTTGCCATAAAAACAAAAATCAAGCCATAGTGCTAAATAAAATAATGAATCACTGATTACTTTGTCATCTCACTAAAGTAACTATTGATTATCTCATAGTCTAATAATCTTATAATTCATTAGGCATACAGAGGGCCTAAAGGTGTCAGACAACCACCCTTTGTCAACTATGCGCGAATCAGCTCTGGGTCATTTGACCCAAGAACATATAAAATATTTCTTAAAATGGACAACGTTACTCAAAATCGAAGAAAGGGGACAATCGGGTGCCTCTCCATTGCACACTTTGTGGACAGACAGTGTGGAGAAAAGGTAAGTTTTTAAGAACATTAGGCATACTCTTTTATCAAGATTTTAGTCATATAATAACAATAATAATCATATTTCTTACATATTCATACACATATAGGCACATATATGTAATATATAATTTGAGTGTGTGTGTGCGGTGTATGTGTGTGTGTTTATATATCAATGAAGTATTTATTACATGAAACAAAAATTGTTAAATTGTCTTTTTTATTGTTTTTGTTATTAAAATGCGATATTGTTTAAGAATATACTTTATAAACGTTATTCAGGGTATTTGCTAGGGCTGGTGGCTCACTGTGACCTTTTTATGGCTTCTAGCCCAGCAAACCTTTTTACGGTTTCTAGAGTGCAAGTGCTGCCTGCCCAAGGCGAAAATTTTTATTTTTTTTCATAAGAGTTAATTTTTATTTCAGAGAAAAACGTGGTACATGTGTCGGCAATCTTCAACTGACTTCTGTTAATGGATCAGGTGTTAAGTTCTTGCATATTTTCCATAGAAAGAAACGAAATGGAGGTTGGTATAACTAATTGAACCTAATTCGAGAAATATTAAATATGTGAGACATAACCTTCTCATAATAAATAATGAATTTTAGATATTCTACAGATATTAATCCAAAACCAAACATGTACTTTGGAGAGTAAATAACAGTTATAATTCGATAAATTAGTTATAAACTCAGCAACTCGATAAATAAGTTGATAAACCCTCAAGCCTAGGGCCTGTTGGTATAGTAGGTTAGAGTGTTACACCAAAAGATATTTCATAGATAATTTTCAAATTGTACGTATTAATCTAATTTTCAACTGTTTGCATAATCGTATGAAAATTTTAAATAATATTATAATAGTTCATATACGCAAATGTGGTATTGTAAAGTTAATACAAATATATTGACATTTTGTAAGATAGCTGCTTTTGTATCATCAAAACTGTTTAGATATTTTCATATCTATAGTTTCTGTGTGACTCCTCACACCACAGCAGAGTAGAGTAGCATCAATCCTTCTCACTAAAGAGTATCGTTAAAGACGACTAATGATTCTGGAAGTCATTATTTCACACCTCCCGTTAAGTACAAAATAGGCAGCATCGTTTTACTAATTATGGTCTATTACTGCGGTCTTTGCGGTCACAGTAGGTTATGGCAACGTCTCGGTATGCTCCTGTCCAGCAGTAGACGTGACAGCTTGGATGGTGTCTCTAACTACAAAAAGTAAAATTTGATATTAAACTCGTTTATTGTATCTATGCTACATAATACTAACGATGCATCATTACAAATATTATTTATATCCTTAATGAAAGGACAATTCTTTGTATAATAATTACTAGCTAACCCGGCCACGCGTTGCTGGTATAACCCGGCTACGCGTTGCTGGTATAACCCGGCCACGCGTTGCTGGTATGGTAACAAACACACACACAAAGTATTGTCATAATATAATTAGGATGTTGCATAAACGATTGAGTGTGGTATGTTTTTTTTTTCATTTGTAGATGTCACTGAAACTATAAATGGGTCTCGCGGACCCCAAGAGAGTGATTTTTGTATAGTAAGCATCGACGGGAAACCTTGGATTGCCGCTGGAGTGGTTGTATGCCTCAATGATAAGGAAATACACATGCTTCTGGAAAGGTACTTCTGTGTTAGCAGATTTTCTATATTATTATAAAACTAAAAAAGGTCATAAAATAATCGTCGCTGGCAAAGGTTTTACTTATTCCGAATATATCCTACTACATATTGATAACATAAGCTGGGAGTACCTCCACCCGTGAAGATGGTAACAGTGTAAACTGGCTAAAACCCCAGTGTTCCCTGGGTACGCATGGTAAAGATTTTCTGTGACAAACCGAACAACACGCAAGTGAAACAGCACGCGAAATCATGCTTAAAATACAGTCGTATTATTACGTTTGATACTAAAATACAACCTCTTCGATGCAAATTTCTTGAAATTAAAGAAAGAGTTAAAGACAATTGTAGAAATCATTAAATACCTCCGATTATAGTCGATAATCAAAACACATTTTTATCTCAGGTTACGAAAATGACAAGGTGCATAGCAATGCAGAGGTTGGGAAATAAATAATTTTAAGATTTAAAATTAAATTTCAACAATATTGTTATGACAAACAGAATCATATTAAAATGCCTTTATAAGAAAACATTAGTTAAATAAATACATTAGTAGATTATTTATCTTTCAGAAGATAATGAAAAATTTTAATTTTCAGAGATTTAAGCAGTCGTTTAAAGAAAACTACAACATTCCATATTGATGCATATGAGTCTTACAGTGGTATTGTACAGAATAACACAAACTTGGGAGTTCTACTGGATGATAGCGAAAGATCACAGAGGCTTCGAAGGTAAGGTCTAGAATAGATTATAGTAGAATATATTATATGTTAGAAAACATATCAATGTATATTGTTTTAAACTATCGTGGTCACTCAGATTAATATTAATCATTAATTCGAAGACCATGTTTTTTATTATTGAGACTCCAATATTTCGGCACAGTTACATATGCTGTCGTCAAGGGAGAACTGAAGTTTTTTTGCGGGAGATACCGCAGTTTAACAACAATAAAAACAGGAATGATCCTTTTCATTAAGACATATAAATATAACTTTATTATTATTCTATGAATCGGTTTTTCGCACCGCCTTTGAACTCTAATATTAGAGTAGTCCTAGTCCGCCCATAAGTTATGTTACAAATGAAAATGCATTTTTTTATGAAGTAATGTAATATTACTAATACTTATATTTACATATTTATTAGTCTCCACAAAAATTAAAAAAAATATTCTTTTCGAAATGGCCGCCATTAGCTTTTATACAGGCCTTTAATCTGTCTGGCCACGAATCTATGGATTTACGCACTGTTTCCTCGAAAAATTTCGCAACTACTTGCTCCAGAGATTTTTCAAGAAACTCGATGTAGTCGTGTCGTTTAGAGCAGGCCGTGCCCTCTAAAATTGACCAAACTGACAACGTTGATTCCTTAACTGATCTTTACCAAAATATCTTAATAAATATATTTTTTATTCTCTGCAGTGTTTATTTTCTCTTTCTCCCTTTCGGTGTCTCTCACATTGTATGTTGTTACAGTTTAATAATAGACAAAGAGCGTCCAGAGTTTGAAAAGAAGTTGCCGCGTGACGTGGGCCGACTCGGTACGAAGCTGATGCGTTCGCTCAACATACAGCAACAAAGAGCGGTACTACGGGCGCTCGCTGCCAAGCACTACGCGCTTCTCAAGGGACTACCCGGCACTGGTCAGCTCCTCTACTAAAAATTCCACCCATCGATTATTAACTAAAAATAGATTCTTACTTTGCTTCACCACCCAATTTAAATTTAAATATTTGAATCATATTTTTACTAATTTACCTATCCGTCAAACACATGATTAATATTTCCGATTGGTTGATTTCACATGGCGTTAGATTAAGTAAAATTATTTTTCACCTCACACGCTCGGAAAAGTTTGGTTTGTCATCCAATTTCTGCTTGGAAAATTGCGTTTTATCCACTAGCGTGGAAAAGTGTTTTAAATAAGAACCTTTCTATTCAAAGAAAACACATGGTACATTTCGAATCGGCGATATAGTCTTTATAAGTGACATTTTATTCTTATTTAAATTAATACTATAATGCTTCATTTTGGTTTTATAAAATTATTTTAGCGCCTTAAACTATACAAACAAGAAGAATAAATATTGTTTAGAATATACTATTTATTATAATTGTTTTAAATGTATGGTGGGTGAGATTTAATAACATATGATTGGATTTTGGACCGCACCCAAAAAATAACTGTCCAAGTGATTATGGTATTCTTAGTCAAATCACTTGTAATGGAAACCAATTAAAAAAATATATATTTAACATTACCAATTGTAGCATTTTAACTTTAAATGTTTAATTAAATAAACCAATTGAATATTTAATTTAAGCTGTTTTTCTTGCAACCAAAAATTTTCCTTGCTGTAGTGAGGTGAAAAATTTTGTATTTCACTCGGCAGCAAAATTTTTAGCGTCTCGTACCTTTGAAACTTTCGCTACGCTTAGGATTTTATCTTTGATTAATAGTAATAGTTCAATCCTAGAATCCTTCGCTTGCTCAAGTTTCAATAGAGGTAAGGGGCTGTCCATTAATCACGTGAGGTTCGAAAGGGGGGGAGGGGTCAATAAAAAATCACGAAATATCACAAGGGGGGAGGGGGGTTTTAGTAATATATCACGTGTACTTATTTTTTAGGCCACTGCGCGATACTGAACCGAAATGCGGCGTTACTTGTATTAATTTTTTGGTCAAACGCGTACAAAACGAAAGCGGCTTACTTCTTCTGTACAAATAAAAAAGCAAAGGGCATGTGAATTCTTGTCACAAGCAACTGAATACGAGCAATATCGTCCTCACGCGACGATCGAACGGTAGATCGAGAGATATTCTCTGCGTAGTGCGCGAAAATGATTTTTTTTTAATTCAGAATGGGTTCGCTCATGATCCCAATTAAGCCCGGGGGCAAAGACAGAATCCATGAAACGAGCTATCCCAAAAGGTGCCTATTCACCCTGGCTTTAAAAACAGACGGGTTATAAGTACAGGCAGTCCTCGTACTTACGGCATGTTAGGTTCTCGAAATACGCGACGTATATCGAAACGACGTATGTCGAGACATATTTTTTCATATATTTACATGAAAAACTCAAGGGTGAGGATCCACACGGACTCAAAATTAAAAAAAAATGCATTTATAACAAAGGATATACATACTTTATTATCAAAAGTAAGTTCTTAAAATAATTAGATATGTACTTATGAATTTTCTAGTTATTTTTGGTATTTGTGTGTTATTTATATTCCGTTGTCCTTGAACTAACTAAACAAAATCAGCAGCATGTGCGGGGTAATCCCCGCTCGCCGACACCGCCGGCCCCACGGAAATTGACCTCGCGTCAAGTGAATTCTCCTATGCCGGAAATCGAAACAATTGACGTATGCTTGAGGAATAGTGTCAAAACATTGTTCGACATAACTTGAAACGACGTAAGTCGAAACGACGTAAGTCGAGGACCGCCTGTACTCGGAAATATAGACGAAGGGAGGGGGTTCCACTCCTTTGCTGTGCGCATTATAAAAGAAGTCGAGAAGCGCTTGGTGCAACAGGCAGGAATAGTGACCAAGAAAGGATGGTAGCCCGCAATGCGTCTGGATGTCCGATGGAAGAAAGGTGATGGCGGTATGAGCATATGTAGCTCCTGAGCACACTCTCCAAAATACAATTTGTAGAAGACCGACAGACAGGCAACTTTGCGGCGGTGACCTAAGGTACGAAGCTTGCTCTTCGTCAATTTGTTGTCAGTAATGAGCCTCTCAGCTCTGCGCTGAATCGTGTCCAGTGCAGCAAGTTGGTATTTTGCTGAGCCATCCCAGAGGTGGCTGCAATATTCCATCCAAGATCGGACTTGAGCTTTATAGAGAGTTGAAAGCTGTCCCGGCGTGAAAAATCGTTTGACCTTATTAGCTGCAGTCTGAGCCTTGGACTCGATGTTGGCGCCGAAGTTGAGATCTGACGACAACTCCATGCCAAGAAGCTCGAGGTTGTCGGTCACAGGTACAGATATACCTCGGAAAGTAGGAGTGAGGTTGAAGGAACTCCTTTTTGCAGTGAAAATACACGCTTGTCTTTTGGAGGCGTTGAAATGGACGAGGTTAATGTCACCCCACTGGGAAACGTGGCTCAACCTCTGATTCGCTCGCTCAACCATGGCCTCTCTCATCAAAATCACGTCGTCACCGCTGGATTTAGAGTTAGACAGGTATCTCTCTACTCTGCATACCCAACAATTCCTAGTATTAACAGGTCATTGATGTGCAGCAGGAAAAGTGTCGCAGAGAGAACAGACCCCTGAGGAACTCCTCCATCAATAACCACTGAGTCAGAGGAGCAGCCATCGATAACTACTCTGATCGACCGTTCTGTCAGGAAATCGGTTATCCAATTACAAAAGTCAGCGGGGATACCATACACAGGAAGCTTGCGCAGCAGACTAGCGTACCAAACCCTGTCAAAAGCCTTCGAGATGTCAAGTGACACGGCAAGTGCTTCGCCGTGCATCTCGAGGGCCTCGCCCCAGCTGTGCGTCACATAAACTAGAAGATCCCCAGTTGAACGACCACGACCAACTGAGGAGATTGTGGCGGATGTGTGTGTGCGGCTTCTCTCCTCTTCTCTCCAAATGGTGATGGACCGGATCGAGATTTGAGTGTAGTCCTCTGATGTTCGCGAGGTGCACTTTTAATGGGAGGAAGTGCAGCCGTTGTTTAAGATTCTTCCTATTCCTTCTTTTCATGATGGTGAATGTTGAGGGGTAGGATTTGCAGTTGAGACGCTACTCAGTCGACCATTAAAGTACTCTTAGGCTAAGCTAACCACAGAGGGGAACTCACTTGGAGACTGCGGGGACGCCCGAACCCCCCGAAATGGCCACCGTGTCCTCCCATCCAGTCGCCAACTGGCACGGTGAAGAAATTCGGGATTTTTCGCGAGTTGGCGGGGCAGCCTTTCACGCGTGGCTGGCGCGCTAGTTGGGCCCCCTACTAACTGCAGTCGGCCAATGATTAAAACCGTGCTTCGGATCCCGCTACTCTCCAGAATGACTTGGTATCCTGGTACAGCATTGCCAAGATACCAAGACCGGTCCTAAGCTGCGCAACTGACTTATTACCAACCCCCATTGGCACTGGTACTCACGCCCCCCGACCGAACGGCAGAGCTGCTTGACGACGGATTTCGGTAGGATGGTGGTTGCTAGCCGGGCGGCCCCTTACGGAGCCTACCACCGCTGCTGGGATCATCAGCCGTCAACACGGGCCGAGTTGGTCCGTGATGCCTTTGCCCGGGGTGGACCGCTAGGAGGTAGATCCCAACCACCCCAAATGATGATGATGACGCCGAGTGGCTTGATGAAACCTATGTTGATCTTCAACAAAGCACTGTGCCAACAACTGACTTGCAAGATGCTTATCCAGTTATTGGTGTTGAAGCAAGTCTTGCTAATCCGTGATCCGAGGATACTGTACTTGCATAACAAATAACTATTTTTTATATCAGGTAAGACACAGACAGTGAGTGTGCTGATCCAGATGCTGGTGGGACTGAAGCAGCGCGTCTTAGTCACCGCTCACACGCACTCCGCTGTCGACACAGTGTTGACTAGGTAACTACTAACGATCTAACAACCACGGAAAAAATTGCTATTTTTTTTAAATGTACTGAGATTCATAATCTTTTTTCAATTATAACATAGCATTAGTTTATAACAAATATTTGTCTGAATAACACGAAGCTTAGTTGATCAGATTTTAACCTTTTTTTAGTCCTTATAGTTAATATCCGGGTATTGCATAGTAAGGTGTAATATTGTTGTGGATCTTAACGTATTCCTAATTTAAAATTAACTGTTATAATCTGGGATAATCTGGAAGCGGCTTATGACAAAAGGCGCAGCAAAATCGTCATACCGCCTTAAAATGTTTAGGAAATTATAAAATTTATTTAAATATAACAATTGGCATTTCTTAACATTTCCACATCCAATACAGATACAAATATTGTTTGAAATTGGAATGCGAATAAAAATGTTTATTGTTAGGAAATAAAAAACACCCACTGAATAATTATCCCATTAAGAAAGGCAATTTAGGAAGTTTAACGGATTCTTTAACAACTAAATTTACCTACCTACCTTAATTCTTTAACTTTTGTATTGTTAACAACTTTATATCGCTACATTGATGTACAGTTCTCCGAGTGGGAGTGACTAAGTCAATCCGCCGTGGTAAATACACTTTCCTTCCGTACACTTATTACCATCTGAAACTTCAATAAAATAACTAATAATAAAATAGTTATTTTTGTTTGTCATTAATAAATTGACTCTTTTCTTTAATTAATATATTTGGAAAATAATCTAATAACAAAACGCCAGTACTTATTATTTTTTCGTAACTTTGTTGTAGATTACCAGAATCGATCCGTGTAATGAGATTGGGTCCGAAGTCTCGAGTCTCTGCCGGTTTAGTTCACCGCTGCGAAGAGCGTTTAGCCGCTGAATGTACCACTACCCTCCAGTTGGAACAACTCTACGATTCTATGGTCTGTATTTAACACTCAAATAACGACCTTATTTTGAGGAGAATGGTCAGATTACTATATTGTGTTTTTGTACGTAGTGATGATGACTTAATACCACTGGTAACCAAAACGGAAGTAGCTCTAAAAAAAAATCGTAAATTTTATTATTACAACTATACTCTATCCATTTCGATCTGAGACAAAAGGTAAACAAAGAGTTTGTGGTTCTCAAACTTTTTTATCTAATTTTGGGATAAAAATATGGTATATTTAAGGGTGTTAATTTTTTATAATAAAATAGGAAAAGGGGTACTTAAGTGTATATAAAAACACAAGCTATCATTGCTATTATCCAAATGATACTACTAATTTGAATTGAAATAAAACAATTAATTCAAAAGTAATTCAAATTATTATAATAGGTTAGTTATAATAGGCCCGCAATATTCGCATTATCTCGTCAGTCTTGTTCACGACATCATTTTTGTAAGGATATGAATCTTTGGACCAGTTTTCTTCTACGCACTTAAATATATCGTCCAGAAGTAAAAGTGCAAGCGCTGCTTGGTCCAGGCTCACTCATTTTCACTGACAAAAACAATTTAATAACAAAAACTCAACAATAACAATATATTACAACGTAACACAACAATAAAACTTAACAAACACGACAATTATAACAAATTTTATCAAGAAACAACGAAATAATCAAGGAAAGAACGCACTCGCACCAATAGTTGAGAGAATAAAAATGGCGGATATAATCCGGCTAAACCCGGAAGTCACTTAGTTCTACGTTATAGTGTGTGATGGTTGTTCATCTTCATTTGAAGTATTATAAATGCGTAAAAGTTTGAGAATACTATTCATTTTAGGTCTTTTTAATATCAAATATATAGTAATCTAAACTTACGTTAAAAAATATATCTAACATCGATGTAAAAATACTGAAAATTATTGAAGGTGACAAGTAATTCTTAGTTATCTTAATTTAAAAAGTTTGAATAATAAAACATTGAATAGTCGTATGTTTTTGATCAAACCTTTCGGCAATGAAGAAAATTGACATCTTGAAGAACCTTTTTTATGGTTTGTTTACCTTTTGTCTCAGGTCGAAATGGATAGAGTATAGTGGACAAAATTCTTTAAATTATTTCTATTATTAAATATTTTCCGTTAGCGCCATTTAGTGTCCGGTAGACGAACTACTTGCGGTTAACGCGTTGCTATGGTAACGCATATACAATGGAAAAAGAGTGGACAGACAAACAACCAATTTGTGATCTTAGATTATAGATTAAGTGACACTTTGGTGAAATATTAATCCGAAGCTAGTATATTGAGGCGCCGCCATTTTTAAGTAAAACATCATTCTGAAACACACTTAATTAGCATTCGTGCATTATGTTCTCGATTCCAGACGCTCTCCCCATCCTTCTCACCCTAGGCGCGCCTGCATTACTAAGATACTAGAATTGCCTAAAGTGAACACCAAATTTTCCATAACTCCTTCTCTTTCCGAGCGGCAAAACTGTGGAACAAATTTCCATTGGGCATCCATCCTGTCTGTCCATCACTTTTGAAGTGAAAACTTCTTATGGCGCGTTGGGCACTTTTGTGGGTGAGCATTTTCAGCCGTTCTCGCGACAGATGAGATTTTACACAGATATACTCCGCGTGTATTCTTATAATATATGTATACTATACGCAGTCTTTGCATGGGCATTCGTTCGTGCCCTCGCGACAGACGAGATTGAGAGTTTTTTATATTTATTTTATAAATGAATATTAAACGGAAAATTTATTTATTTAAATATTTCATTTGACTTGTGTTGCTGCTATGGTATTGTGTTAAAAAAAACAAATCTAAAGTGTTAATAGAATTAATAAAAACATTGTTGTAGTGCTTTTGTATACTATAGTGTTACTATATTTTGTATACATTATTACAACTGCTGCTCGTCATCACGTAAGTAAATTATTATTTTATTTGGTAAATTTTGTTACGTACATAAACAAATGCAACACGTTATTAAATAAAATTATCTAAAAAATGAGAAACACGTGGGGTACATATATGTTTACAATAGTGTACAATACTATTAGTATACGCATAGGTATATATCAGCTGTCTCTTTCTTCGGCTAGGGAGACAACTTCCTGTTTTACCAACAGTTACATTACAAGAATACAAGTTTGGCGCTAGCGTTTAAAAAGGCGCTGCATTAAAAGTTTGAAGTTGATAAATTTTTACAAAATTACAGAAAATCTCGAAATTTTGATAAATTAGAAAAAATAACTCTATGCTCATTTCAGCTAAGAATTAAAAAATATCGGAAAGCCGGAAAAGTAGGAAAACCTGAAAAATCGAAAATATACTCATTTTATTAGAGAATTTCACTAGGGACGTGATTCGATGGTCGGAAAAGCGATGATCGCAATCTTAGCACAACAAAATACAAAACTACTATTGATGCAGTATTCACAAGATATATAAATAGATTTAAATCAAAATTGTTCATTTCATACTTTAGTTACCATAGACCTATTGTTTCAGTTTTAGAATTTAATGATGAAAATAATAATGATGAAAATGCTGATAATGATGATGTAAGAGTTGTTGAAATTATGGATGAGAATTGATAAATTTTGTATTTACTATTTACTAATATTTACTCATTTAAATAAAACCACTTCCTTCGAATATAGTTTCTATATTATTATACTTCATGTCCATTCAAAAAGTGCCCACATTGCTTTGATAAACTTGATTTTTTATGTACAATTTCTCATGTCGCGAGCGCACCTAAAAATGCTCACCCAAAAAAGTGCCCAACGCGCCATAAGTTCAAGTTTTCACTTCTGCCTGCACTCCCGGAGTGCAACCCCCATTTTTTTTAAGACCAAACTTAAAGATAACTTTCTAGCACAGTTATCATAGTCTGTGTATTCGCTATGTGCAAAGTGGGTGGTGGGGACCGTCAAATCGATCGCAGCGCGCGATGTGACAGAAATGTGAAATAACTCTGGACTGTCATGTATCAAATTGCAATATTTTCATACAATTTCATACTAACGCTATTAAGAATTTTTGAGAAAAAACGTTAAAATTCGCGATATGGGTCACAGTGTTATAAAGTGTAGAAACAGGCGGGAAAAGTTTTTCCCATTGTTGTTCGCTACTTGTTTTTGATAAACTTTCTTCTGTGTTGATATAATGTATCAAAGCAGCAATATGTTTGCACTTGCCACTTTGAATATAAACACTCTCGCACTTAACATTCGTAACGACACGTTCATCATTTATCTGGAATTAAAATTAACATTAAATTAATTAATATAAGTTGAGGTGCACTAACTCAAAAATACAATACTTAGTTCGTACACTTCCGCGCACATTACGCATTTGCATAAAACACTTTTTACGGATTTTGCACATATTTTTTATAATGGTTGTCATGTTCACAATATTTTAATCGAGCACGTTCCTAATTGTTAAAATTGTTTTATGCATATCAAATTGTTTTATTTTTACATTTTATTTAGTTATTAAATTCTCACTACGATTATATTGTATGTAACTGAGTAACAATGTGTGTAAATTACACACATTGCAAGACCTGATGATGAAGTTAGCTCTTTTTGCAAATAATAACAGTAAGATGGAGGTTGGTCCCCCTGCCCGAGTTTCTTTCGCCAGTTCTTCTCGGAAGGGCTCTCCCAATTTCCGAGTAGTATACAATGTAATCATAGTGAGAATTTAATAATTATTTTAAGGATTAAATATAAAATAAAATAAAATATGCGCAAAATCCGGAAAAAAGTGTTTTATTGAAATGTCAAAAATACAATTTCAATAAGTAGATATGAACTCACTTTAAATGATGTTTCGAAGGGATTATGTGTAACAGTAAAGACGTTTGTCTATCAGAGCTTATATTAAGTAGCTTTGTCCGTTGGTTCTAAGCTCTTCAACGTTTCTCACATGCTGTTCTAATACTATTTTTTCCTTTTTGCATAGTTTGAGGTTGGAAATATATATCATGTTCTAGCGATTCAAATCCCGTACGTATTATAACATACCATTTTTTTGTTAAGGTAGGAAAATCGGTTATTAATATGCACCAACTTTTTTAGATATTTTTATTTAATTTCGCTGAAAAACAATCCGGAAATCGTTATCAAACAATCCAGTTGCCATTATTTGACAGAACTCAAGTCCACAATAATTGTGGTCACTAGAGGCGCTGTCATCGCGCACACAGCGAATAACTAACTTAGTTACAGCCTTTAGTTATCTACTTTATCTATTTACTCAATATGTAATTTTTTTTGTATTTGTGTAGTATATAGTTAGTTTCTAATTATGTAGTATTTTGACATATGACAATAAATAAATTTTATTTTCCCAGGAAGTGGTAGGTGTGACGTGTCTTGGTGCTACCCATGCAATGCTCAGCAGAACAACATTCGACGTGTGTATAGTTGATGAGGCAACACAGGTGAGAAATTAAACAAAATTGAGGTTTGACTCCAGTTTTTTGGGAAAGCGCATTAACCACAATGAAATAAAATATAATTGTTATTATATTTTGTGCAATAACTTTATAATTAATGCATATCGGGAATAACTCATATCGTGTTAGTAAAATTAATCAAATCTTATCCTATGTGGTTGCGCCAGTATTCAATTCAAATCTGCCGCGTTGTTTATTTGTATGTTTTTGTAATTTTTATTAGTTTGGTCGACACTCCTAGCCTCACCTTTATTTATTCCATTTCCTTTTCGCTCATACCTTGTCTCGCATATGGAAGAGCGAGACGACCGCGCCATCTAGCGGTGGCAAATCATACCGCAATGTGGCCCACATGTGAAAGAAAACATGTCGACTAGTGGCCGCTCGCGCGTTTGCACCGAGTTCCGCAATATTAAATTGAACTAGTGGCCTATCCGCAAACCCCTACATCAAACTATAGTTTTATGTGACGGTGACCTCGTGGACGTAACAATAAGGAATAGCAAATCCCAGGGACGTTCTCGACAGCCTCCAGCATCTCACACCGCATGGCGGTCAAGGTATCGTGCCCCCTTCATCTTCCTCTCCTATTTGTTGTCGACGTTTATTTTCTCCTTTCTTACAGTTCACTAATTTTATATCGCCCGAATAACCACAATGTTAGTTCAATTAAATTCATTAAAACCAATTTAAATAATGAATCAATTAAAATCACTGTAATTGTAAAAACTATGTTTACGTGTAATTTTTTAAAATGGAATACATTGAAACATTCGTAGTAAAAGTTTGGCACTTTTTGGCCATAGACAGCCTAAAAGTGCCCAGTCTCCTTTAATTAACTTAATAGACTTTAGGACCATATTTTCGTATTCCTCATTTGACCACCTAGTCCGAATTAGGCTTAACTATTATATTCAATCAAATAAAGCTTATTACTTTCTCAGGTTTTGCAGTGCACTGTTCTCCGACCATTATTCGCAGCGAACCGGTTTGTACTCGTTGGAGACCCGGAGCAACTACCACCCGTGGTCAGAAGCAGAGCAGCTAGGTATTCAACCTTTGTATGATAAGAATGAAATAGTAGTACATTACTTCAGCGGCCGGACAAATAGACATCGACCAACAAACGTGATTATATAATTCACGTAAATACAAACTGTTTTCTACTCGCCAAACTGCTCAGAAATATTTTTTTTACTTTGAAAGTTCAGTAAAAAAATTAACGGAAATCTTAGACTAGTTCGATATTGAAATGAAATCTTTGACTAATTACCTCCTTATAAGATAAATTATTATAATAGAAAAATACTAGAAAAAATCGACTCGGGTCACAAGTGAATCTCAGGCGGGAAAAATTACCTCCTTGTTTGCCGTGTTGTGGCTTAAAAAGTCCATTTTTATATTATACGACAGATATAATATAACAGTTTTCAAATATCATTGTCAACAGCCAAACATGATAACGATAAATGAACTTTCATAGTAACTTAAAAAAATAACTCGCCACTGACGTCAAGGCGAATCGAACCCACAACTCGTTGCTATCCGGCCGAGGGCTGAAGTAATTGATATGCTTAGATCTTTGTAGTCCCACTTTTTAGTAAAAATTTTTTGAGGTAGAAAAATCTAGTTAATTGATTAAATAACAATAAATATATAAACATTTTCTTTTTTATTTATTATTTAATACTTGTGATATCGATCGATCGCGCTGGTATTTAAAACACATAAAAAGTAGTTTTCTTACATTCTTGTTGTGGTCAATTGAGGTTCATCTTGTTTTGCTTGCCCCAATGCCGGTTTTAGCACTACCAATGCCCCAGGCGAGATTTCTACGACATCCTCTAACTGCAATTTAAACCTATACCTACTATGTGATAAAAAGGCTAGCTATTAATACCCTTCACTTGGGATTATTCACTAAAATAAGCTCAGTGATACGTGTTGGGAAGCAAAAATAAACAATTTTTAGTGCCATCCATGACGCTTTAATTTGGCTAATGAAACACAGAAAACTGACGTTCAAGAACGTTCCAGTTTCTCATGAGCCTGCTACTCGAACAGTTAAAATATTTCAGCTTTATAGCGCCCCTTTAGATCAAGCGCCCTGGGCGGTCGCCCCACCGCGCCCTACCCCAACGCCGCTACTGGCTTGCCCCAAAAAAGCGATTTTGTGTCGACGATTATATTTTATGTTAAAACGTTGTAATTTAACTGTATAACATTTTATAACTTTCAATTGTCGTTTCAATTGTTCAAAATTCAAAAAATTGTTTTCAAATGTTATAAGAATAAGTATATTGATACAGGAGACTCGGCATGGAGGAGAGTTTGTTCCACCGGCTGATGTCCGACGAGGTGACTTCTACTTTGCAGCTTCAGTACAGGATGAATCGTCCGCTGGCCGACGTCGCTAATAAAGTTGCGTATGGCGGGCAGCTGCAATGCGTCGGGGATACGGTCGCGAACTCCAGGCTCAACATTGACATCAAAGTAATATAAACTTTACTATTGATGGTATTGAATTCAATTTATCAAAGCATTATTGGTTTCAAAGCCCTATTATTGCACCTGTGTGTGGCATTTTTTTAATTTTATTTATTTTTATGTAAATCGGTTGATATTTTCTCACATGATACAAAACTAATCTATTTACCTTGTGAATTATATTGAAATGAACTTAGAATTGCATTTGCGTTTAAGAAGTTATTATTTTGATTAGTTATTGATTTATAAATTAAAGCTCAGAGTAAGGCACTGAAAACTAATATTATAAACGAATCGGGTATATTGAATGATATCGAATTGATATTTTAGGCTATTAACTTAGTAATTTGGGAAATTTTATCACAAGTTAATATTTTCCCTCTTATTATTTGTAAAAAATTGTAATATTTTGTTAACAGAAAATCTCTCACCTCATTGAAGCAATGCCATGGCTTTTGTTAGCGTGTAACCCGGAATCAGAACGGGCGGCGATATTCCTAAATCTGGCGGCGGAGGTACCAGCTGATGACGACACAAATAAATGCCTCAACAAAACTGAGACTTGCTTAGTACTAGCTCTAGTACACGCGCTCGTAGAGGTAAATTATTTTAATAGGAAATAAAAAAAAAAATGCAAAAAAATTATCTGATGGAATACAGATGTTTTCTCCCATAGCTGGCTGGTCAAAAATAGATTTTATCTACTATGAGGGATAAAGGCAAAACGATCATTTACAAATAAACGTCACACTATACAAAAATAACATCCAAATGCATATTATTACAGCTTTTTCTATAGGCTTTTTAATATACTGGAAAATAATTTGGTTTACTTACATATCTACTAACTTTGCCTTAACTTTATACGTTTGTTATAAATTTATTAGCCTGCTTTATTTAAAAAGCTATTTTCCCAGGGCGGTGTGAAACATTCGGATATAGGCGTGATAGCGCCGTACCGTGAGCAAGTGGCTTTGCTGAAGCGTTCGCTCTCGGGGCGTGTGGAAGCCAGCACTGTCGATCAATTCCAAGGGAGAGATAAGCCCGTCATCATTTATTCATGTACTAAGAAAAATGGACAGGATGAAAGGAAAGTAAAGGTGAGTTTATTGGTTTATGGTATAATAGTTTATAGTACATTTGGAACTAATTAACTGATGTTACTAGATTTTTTAGTTACTTAAGTTAGTAATAACACTAATAGTAACACCATTAAGCTAAATAATATCTTATGCTTCCTATATATAAACACATTTGTTTTAAAAGCAAAGGCAAACCCTAAAGCTCTTCCTGTGGTGATACACTGATACTGATGGTGGTTGATGGTTGATTTTCCGCAGTTATTTTTTCGTCGATCCTCAATCAAAAAATATAAACTTTTTTGTTATAAGTAAACGGCGGCGTAACAATTGTGAAAAAAAATTAAAACCACCTCGAACCAATAGTACTCACCATAGCTACACTCCGCATGGCGGGACTGGTTGTGGGTCTTATGAATTGGCTAATTGACAGTTGTAAGGAAAATATATTGTTATAATATAAATATATTGCTATGTTAAATGACATAGCGTCAGCGGTGCTTAGTTTGTGCAAATAAGTATTTTATATTTTGAAAAAAGAAATCTGAGTTTTTTATCTGTGGGTTACAAGAACCTAAACGCAGGTGGCCATGACTAGGCATGGGATGACGTCACATCATACAAAACAGCGTCGCATACTTTGCTTGTCGTAAACAGTGTGCTGAGAATATTAATGTTTGAGCGAGATTTATTTCGATTTGTGCTTGTGAAAATATGAAGTAGGTCTATACAAAAGCTGATAGCGCAAATTTGCCTAAAGTAGCTTCGCATCAATGGTGCATTTTACGGGATGTAAATAAATTTAAAGGCAGCAAATGTCACGTGACCGGCTGTTTTCGCGCGATTTTTAAATTGTTGGTTAATTTTTTTTCCTAATTAACAGGGCTTTTCGAGTAAAAAAAAGATGTAATAGGTATAAAGTAAACCTACGCAATTATTTAATAGCCAACTGCTGTTTTGTTTTTGAGTAAATGAATAACTGTTTTCAAATAATTCAACGAATTAATTATATGAAAACAGATGTTATTATTACTATTACTAAAAAATAATCTAGTGTGTACAAAAACTCAAAGTAATACTCTTGTTTACTTTAGACTGATATACAGTGCATCGCATACCAATCGTCATCATCAACCATTTGTTTATATTATTTCACAGGAAGGAGAAGTTCTTAATGATCAACGTCGATTAGCAGTCAGTGTCACCCGCGCGAAACACAAGTTGATTGTAATCGGCAACTCTCACGCCCTGAGTCGATACGAGCCGCTGCAGCGATTAATCGACGCTTGCGTCGAAGTAACGTTGCATACTAGTGATATAACCGTAATAAACACAAAATATAGATACCAAGTTATATGAATCATGAGGTTTTAATAGATCGCTAATGCTCTTCAAAAGCGATGTTATTAGGTAATGTTAATTGTAGTTAGTGCCTGAACTTTATAAATTATTGTTGTGCGAATTTTGGCTGCCGTTAGTTTTGTGTATAAAACCAACTATGCTTGTCAAAAGTCTTGAATGTTTGATTCAAAAGTTGCTACTTGGTTTCTCAGCTGTCATCACAGATTAAATCTTTATTGTTGACTTGAATTTTGTTATGCGTGTAACGTTATCAACGATAATTAAGTTTTCAGTTAAGTTCCAAATCGCAAATTGCAATTAAATTTTTATTATAGAATATCCTGTTGTGTATATTAACGAAATAAGCTTTTAGGTCCATTTTTAATAAGATAAGTAATTATATTTAAATGTATTGAAATTGCTCAAAAGGGCATATTGCTATTATTGATTCAAAGACTGCCTTTGCCCTTACTCTTTAATTTTATTTAAAAAATTGTATTAAGAGAAAGAATTCTCGGTTGATGAAAAAAGCTTTAAGATACAAATATGAATGTTGATTGTTATTTGTTTTATGTGAAAGTAAATTAAGATGACTGACCTAATAATGCCACCAAGAGTTTGAAGATATTTAATCTATTTTACACTATATAATATTAGTAGTTAGTTATATAAATGGCTGCGAATTTATAACACTTTTGTACTGTGAATAACTGTGATAGTTCATTCTTAAAATATTATTGAAAAATTAGTATGAGACGATCTATTCCCATTTCACATTCTTTCACAGCAGTTTGCCTTAACAAATCTTCAATGTGTCCAATCAATAATAAATATGGTTCAAAACAAGCCCTTACCTTTAACTCTTTTGCCCATTCAGGTATTTTATACATTGTGTGTGTGTTAATAAAAAATAGCTAAGTCTCAGCACCCTTAATACGTTCAATACCACCACGATTTCTTTGAAATTCTTAGGGATGTCGCACTATAAAACCGCACTGCGGCCTGAATTTATGGACACGCTATAAGCATGTTCAATGGAATTATATAAAGGGAAATTCTTTGCTTGGTTATTTTTCGGTTTCAATAGTCTGCCTCATGATAGGCAAGATTTTAAGTGATTAGAGAAGTGTCACTTCGAATTATGGCAGAAATAGATTCCACAGTAATGTAGTAAGAAATTGTCAACCTTTCATTTTTATAAAAATATTGGATTATTTTATTATTATTTATTTACGGATACAATCAGCACTCATGCTACCTGCTACACGCTACGATATGTGTTTACTTAAATGTTACATAACTAAAAAAAGTTTCCAATAATAAAAATACATGCAAAGACTAATCAATACTGGATTTAATTTTACAGAGACATTAAATTGAAAGACACTTGGGCCCGATGCCTCAATTCCTGGAGAGAGATATATTTGATGGATATCAATTACTTTAATATTACGGTGGACCCCCGGTAGTCCGGCCCGTGTTTAATCCGGCGTGCCCTGGAATCCGAAATACCTATCGCTGTTAAATATAGGTATCTACAATAATATGATTTTGACAAATCCCCACTATACTTTGTCCAATGTAGGATGATACTTTTGAAAGTTGACACCTATATAGAGAATATAAAGTTGCTATTGCAATTTCAAGCCAAAGATAAGGAAACAAACGCAACCTTAGTACGCAACGTAGCAATAAGTAAGTGACACCTGTCAAAAGTATCATCTTACATTTAACAAAGTATAATGGAGATCAATGGAGATAATGCATGATTGAACAGGTTGCAACTTGTACTCGCCACCAATGTATTGTGTTCGACTCGTGTTGTTTTGATAGAAATTACTTAGATTAATTTAACCTGATGTAGTAGGGGAGCGGCCTAGCGTGTGTCCATTGTTTACCAGTTTAGATAGAATCTTAGGTACTCTGTTTAAAAAAAATCCGGCATATCGGAGATCTTAGAGAGAACTCTATAGTCCGACAAATTGGATAGTCCGACACCGCCCTGCAAAACGTTTGTCGCATTACCGGGGGTCCACTGTATATGATAATTATAACGTGATATAATACCGACAAATTAAGAAATGATTATTATCAATTCCTCTCAGGTGTTGTGATTAACATTTGGTTATGTTAGCTATAAATTAACCGAAGCAGACCGGTGTTAACATAATCTAATTTAACAATATTTAAGAAAGCAGATTATTATAAGTGATACTGCCGAATTTGGTTTGTGTAGTGTTGGGAATTGAATTGATTTTAATTAGAGCAACATCAGCCGTTACGAATTTACAGCTGGATATAAGACTGGACGTGGACGTGGACTAGGTGTGTCTGGATATCGGACTTCATGAGGGATCGGTCGATACGAGTTGTCCTTGATGGTATCTCGTCTGACCATTTGGCTATCGATGCCGGCGCCTCTCAGGGTTCCGTACTCTCTGTAACACTTTTTCTGCTTTATACTAATAACCTGTTTATGCCCGGTATTTTGGGGCACGCCGATGATAGCACGGTTGTAAAGAGCTATATGTCTGATGCGAGTCAGTGGCGAACAGATCCAGCGTCATAGAGAGGCGATGGTCAGCCGCATGAACCTATCTCTGCAGGCAGTCTTTGAATGGGGCGATGCTAATCTGGTATGGTTCAATCCGACAATAAATACATAGCTAAGTACCTTTACCATAATTTCATGTGTTTAACTTTAATTAAAATAATTAAGGCTTCTACTGTCCTCGTAGGTCTAGTATTAGGTAGGTACTATATGTATATCACTAGAGAAAGTGCGATTCCCATTCCCGGTCAGTGATAAGTCACTTTCTTCCCGTAGTGAACAATGTACTATTATTGATGCCATGCTATTTTATCTACTAAATAAGAGGAAAGTTGAATCGTCACTTTTATGACGGACTTTTTGGGTGTAAAGTATTTGAATTTGGAGGAAATATTGTTAATATATAAATTTATTGTGTCGTTTACTTTATTTTCGATTATCCCTTTTAAAATAAGCCCTAAATTAAATATTAAAGTTATTTTTATCATGTTGTTAGCTAAGAATTGAGCGTGCATTCTTTGGCAACAGTCTAAGCTTGTCTACATCACTGAAGGTATTTTTTTACGTAATGTTGCCCTACAAAATAATAGAGGTTCATCAGCTGTTCTGTCAAACGTATGTGACATTTAAACATTTTATACGTAGTCTGTAATTTAAACTTAAAACGCAGCGCGGTTTGGCCGGTTTGTTTTGGCTATTATCAATGATTTCGTAATTTAAACAATTCTTATCTGACTGACGTAGTAAGAAGTTTTTATTAACTACCAAATAAGTAAACTAAGTACTGGTTGCAATTATCTACCATTAAAGTTTCGACCGTGTTTGGTAAACCATTTAAGTTACTATCGAACGTTGTGCCCAAGTTATTTTGTTACTGAAAGTTTACAATCCATTTCATATCAGGTAAGAACCATATTTAATTTATTTATACGTTAAGTGAGCTTTAAATGTTTAATGTAATACAATATTTAATAACTTTTTTATGCTTGTGGGTTTAAAAAAAATAAAAATACAACTTCGCTTAGAATTACACAATAATAGCAAAATTTTTCCAGGTATAACATAAAAATATAATACAATTAAAATTGTAACGATTTGTTACTGTAGAATGTTTTAACATGGTGAATATTGACTGTTTAACTATTTTAGTAAAATATGTTTCAGTTGTTACCCCCAAGTAATAATGGTTAAAGCAGTAGCAATCATAACTGTAAGTGATACTTGTTTCAAAGATCATTCAAAAGACACATCGGGACCAACTCTAGCTGAATTTGCCAGGGAACTATATCCTGAAGCTAACATCCACACTCTTATTATACCAGATGAAAAAGAACTCATAGAACGTGAATTAAAATATTACTGTGATTCCAATGTTGAGTTAGTATTAACAACTGGAGGTACAGGACTTGCGCATAGGGATGTCACCCCAGAAGCAACAAAGGCAGTAATACAGAAAGAAGTTCCCGCAATAACTACCGCTATCACAATCCAGAGTCTCAAGCAAACACCAATGGCAATGTTGTCTCGTTCAGTGGCTGGTATAAGAGACAAAACCTTAATAATAAATTTCCCAGGTAGCAAGAAAGCTGTTTTAGAATGTTTTGAAGTAGTTCGCCCTGTCCTATCACATGCTATTTCATTACTGCATAACAATGTGAGTGATATCAAAACCATTCATGATTCAATGCAGTTTGGACATGTATGTCCGCATCGCAGTAATGTTAATGTGACAAAAGTAGCATTTAGGCCGAGAGAATCTCCATATCCAATGCTAGAAATGTCTGAAGCTTGGAAATTAATAGATAGTATGATGGCTCAATGGCCAGAGCATTTTGAGATAATACCTTTGCAAGATGCTGTAGGTAGAGTTGTTGCACAATGTTTAAGTGCAATGGAACCCATGCCCCCATTTGATGCATCTGTAAAAGATGGTAAGACGTTTTCCAACATTTAGTACCTTTAATGCTTGCAGTAATAAGTTTAGTTTTATAACAGAAGTCTTGTTGCTTTACATGTTTGACTCATCTACATGTACAAAATTAGAAATAATAGCACTCTCTTCCGCTAAGAAGCAATTAGTTCCACTAGTAAACTGTTGTTTATTTAGGTGAAACTGAATAATTAAACATATTATATGGACCTGTTACCTGTTTGTTAAAAAATCTGTATTTTGTTATCTCTGATAATGATTCCAAGTATTATTAATAATGTTAACCTTATTTATTTTTATAATTGGGGAAATACCTAACATGCTTTATAGTACTTTTTGGCTGCATTAGACAAGACCCCAAATTGTTTAAAATTGAGCCAATCATAAATTCATCTCTCACTAGAAATTTCAAAACCAGGGTGGCAATCATTATATTCACTCTACCATGACTGCCATTAGAAAAATTAATACCTACAGTAAATAATCTAAACAGTGATAGTGGAGTAATGTTTTCTCTTATATAACTAGTCTGGCCATAAATACTGTTACATTAAACCTTTTCTTTTTCTCAACTTTTTAATTATTTTGAATTCGGAACGCGTTTTTTATTTTAAAAACTTCATTCGAATTTACGACATTTTACATAAATATTTTTTCGTGTTCATTATCAAATTACAATATGGAATGGGGTGTTAAAGAAAATAGGGTTGCAGTGATCGTCTTGCACAAAGTGGGTATGAAGTCGTCGGTCATATTCCAGGCACTTCAAAAGATTGGTATCAGCCGTATGTTCGTATATCGTACTATCAACAGATACAACAACACTTCCTCTGGCGAAGACCATAAAAGATGGGGGCGGCCTCGTGCTGTTAAAACTACAAAGGCTATAAAAGCCAGAATTCGTCAAAACTCCATTAGGAAGCAAAACTATCTTATCGCGAGAAATGAAGATTCCCACTAGGATTCTGTCGAGTCTGTGAAGAGAGAGGGCGCGAGAGGGTTGTCGCGAGCGGAGCGCTTGGGGAGGACCCTCGGGAATAACTTTCGCAAGGGTAGAGTCCCCTCTCTTCACCGTCTGGTGACGGTTGAGAGGACTGCTCGGCTGGACGGCGGCCATGGAAGCTGCAGACGCAGACGTCCCGGAAGAGGTGCAGGGGGGAGTGCTTATAGCACCTCCTCGGCTGCCTCCGGTCTGCCGGTGGTGGGGCGGACGCGCCGCCTGCGGCGGCCCCTGGGAACTTCTGTTCTCGGGGGACGTCCCGTTCCCAGTGGGCTGGGCTCAGTCGGGGGGTGTGGTACTCCTCCTCCTTATCGAAAGGGGGGGGCCAGCGGTTGTCGGGTTGACAGAGACCGGCAGCTGCATTGCACCTGGCCTTTAGGCGTGCCGAGTGTTCAGAGCGTCACGGCTCACTCCGTAGCTCCGTTCCCCACGGAGCATAGGCTGCCCAAGGGGCAGATTAACACCGGTCAATAACGTGGCTGCATCCGAAAGGACACCACATAATCCCCACCAATGTGTTGTAGAACGCCGCAGGTTTTAGTAGGTAAGCCTCCAAGCCTTCACCGGGCACAGGCCGGGTGAGGGCATGTAGGGGATTCCCACTAGCCTAATGCCTAATGCATTTCCTGCGAAAAAAAAGGATTCTGTCGCGTATTATGAAACAAGACCTGAAGCTCGGTGCTTATCGTCAATATACAGGACATGTCCTAAATCAATCTTTATAATTAAAGTAAGTGGATCGATCAAAATGCCTTCTGTCACGATACGCAGGTGAAAAGCATAGAAATATCCTCCTTACTGATGAAAAAGTGTTCACGATTGAAGATCACTACAATAAGCAAACGGATAAAGTGTACGCTCACAGTTCTAAAGAAGCTGCTCAAGTGGTTGGAAAGGTACAAAGTGGTCATCATCCTGCGTCAGTGATGGTTTGGTGGGGCGTGTCTTATCAAGGCGTCACAAAGCTACAGTTTTGTGAAAAAGCAGTGAAAACTTTAGCTAAAGTGTATCAAGAGACAGTCTTGGATCGTGTTTGGAAACCTCTCAACAATACAATTTTTAAAAATGTACCGTGTACTTTCCAGCAGGACTCTGCTGCTGGTCACAAGGCACACACTACCCAAGCCTCGCTTGAAACCAACGTTCCGGACTTTATAAAGAGCTGAAGACTGGGCCTCGTCTAGCCCAGACCTCAACCCTTAGACTACAAATTCTGGTCAATTTTAGAGGACATGGCCTGCTCTAAACGACACGGCGACATCGAGTCTCTTAAAAATTCTCTGGAGCAATCAGTGGGGAAATTTCCCATGGAAACAGTGCGCAAATCCATAGATTCGTGTCAGACAGACTAAAGGCCTGTATAAAGCCAAAGGTGGCCATTGCTTTAGATTTGCTTAGACTTTAATAAATAATGTACATATAAGTTTTTGGTAATATTACATTATTTCATTTAAAAAAATGCATTTTCATTTGTAACAGAACTTATGGCCGGACTAGGTAGTTGTTGTTATCAATAAGTCATGTTTTATTTAGCCTAGTTAATGTCTTATGTAGTTGCTTCAACATTCACATCAGGGTACGCTTGTATAAGCAGCGACGGCGCGGGTGTGCGTCGGGTGCGTACGGCCCTGACAGCGGGAGACGCGCCTACGGCACCGCTGCTACCCGGCGAGTGCGCGCGCATCAACACCGGCGCCTCCTTGCCTGCAGGGGCAGACTGCGTTGTTCAGGTATCAGTTCGCCAACCATTCCTCTTATGTAAGCAGCTGAACCCCCAGTTGCGCTCACACCCGAATATAGTTGAAGAAGCGATCACAACATTTATAAAATAATTTATTCGCTGTAATAACACCATGAAACATTTTGAGGTACGAAACATAAGTTTGCACCATATTAATTCCGGGAAAGTTATTACTCATTTACTGCAACTAGGCTTTATACGTCTTTTTCGGGTGAATCTCCAACTGTGTAATAAACGCTACTATGGCGCTCGGCATCTCTGTTACCCTAAGAGCTCGCCAAAACTATCGGCCAACCGAGCAGCAAACGAGGCGGACTGTGTCCTTATGTCTGATAAGTAGTTATCCAGTCTCCAATCTGTAATTTACCGCTACAGACTCGCCCATGGCTTAGTTCTTTTCTAGGCCGATGGATTTGTTCTTTTCTAGGCCGACTGGCGGCTTCGTATGCGCCCGGGTCATTGATAGTCTATCAGCCAATCTACAACTATGCATATTGGTCACTTTTACAAATTTATTTTTTTCCAAACAACTGGCCTTCAAATAAAGGGCTACGATAGTGGCATTAAGACAGCATTATTGTTATGTAGTGGACAGAAGATTAAATAAACAAGGCTACACAACTATCGGTTAAAAGACAACCTCACTATTCTGATAACCGGGAACGCAGAAAATGTTCTCTGTAAGGAAATGCGTTCAGCTCTCTGAATTGTAGAAGAATGGTGGGACGATCACAAGTTATCAGTAAACCCGAGGAAAACAAAACTCATCCTTTTCACCCACAAAAGGAAGTTACCGCAACTTCAACTACCCTCTATCAACACAAGTCAAATATCTGGGCGTTATCCTTGACAACAAATTGAATTGGGCGAGTCATATCGAAAATAAATCCAAGAAGACCTGCATAACTTTTTATCAGTGTAAGAGACTAATTGGTAAAAAATGGGGTCTCAACCCAAAAATAACACTTTGGCTGTACATTTCACTTATCAGACCATCCATAACCTACGGCTCAGTTGTATGGTGGCCCAGAATACAACTGGCTACAGTAAAAACGAAACTCCAAAGCCTACAACTCTTAGCAAGAATTGCGGCAACTGGATGCATGAGAACCACTCCATCAGTCGCCCTTGAATACTTGCTCAATCTAAGACCCCAACACTTTTTTTTTTTTTTTTTTGTTGGAACTCTAGGCGAGAGGTATCCCTAGCCTCAACCCTCGGGTGCAAGTACGCACAATAACAAATCCCCCACAACAAAAACTTCATAACATAACGTAATCAGTCACACAATTTTAATAAATAAAAAAAAAGACCCCTACACCTTGCTATCCAAGAAGAGGCACAGGCGGCCGCACTTAGATTAAGAGCAAATGTACTACGGAAACATAGAAACACCACATTCAACTGTTCTAAACGATATCTTAAAAGAAAACCCACTCTTTGAGGCACCTACGGACAGTATACAGTGTCATCATGTTTTCGATCGAAGATACAATATCCAACTTACAGCCGAAAAAGATCATAACTCTGGCACAAGCGAAGTAAATACACAGACGGCTCCAAAACCACACAGGGCACTGGAGCTGGTGTCTTCTCGAATGACCTAAACATCAAAATATCGACCACCTTAGATAAACTCAACACTATATTCCAACAATTTATAGGTATCACCAAAGCATCACAGGCGGTTGCAGCCAGAGATGTCAGAGATCATAATATCAAAATCGTCTCCGACAGTGCATCCGTACTTCAAGCTCTGCAAAGCAACACCATAACATCTGTCCTAGTACTGGAATGTAATAACACATTCCAGTCCATTGCAAACGCAAACAGTGTAACTTTGCAATGGATAAAAGGACATAGCAACTCACTAGGTAACGACGCGGCAGACGAACTAGCCAAAAGGGGTTCAAATTGAACGGTATATGGACCGGAACCATTACTGCCTATACCCATGGCACAAGTTAGAACATGGCTGCGTAAAAAAACAGAGGAAAACCACCATACAGAATGGAACAATAGTGTAGGCTGCAGGCAAACAAAGAATGCCATTCCGGTGGCTTCGAAAAAACTTGCCCGCAACCTATCCAGAATAAAACAGGGACACAATCCGTAAAGTACTAGGTACAATAACCGGACACTGTCCTCTGAATAAACATCTATTTACCATAGGTGTGACAGACAGCCCTCTATGCAGAGGCTGCATGGAGGCGGAAGAAACGCCATATCACGTGCTCTTGGAGTGCAGGAGCGTGGCTGATCAACGGGCACGCTTTCTCCAGTCTCCAAAATCACTACCGGAAGCTTGTAGTAACCGGAAAAGGCTACTCGCCTTCTGGGATGGACTAGGATGGCTAGAGTAAAAGAAGAAAACTCAATCACGTACAAATGGCCTTATCAAGAGGCTAAGTGCGGAAAATGCCCCGTAAAACTAACTAACTAAAGACAGCATTATTATTTATTAGTTTTATACGTTTTGCATTTGTATTTTGTCGTAAAAGCTTGAAGGACCGTTCTTTAATTTTGCGGACAATTTCTTGCACACGCTTCCAAAGTGTGCATTGACAGTGCCTTTGAATGAGTAAAAATCAAACTTCTCGTTGAAAATTATGTACGACAGAAAAAATAATCTAATAATCTGCCACTTTAGATTCTAAGAATTTTATTGTTAAAAATGAATATATCTAATACTAGCTGATCAGGCCACGCGTTGCTGTGGTATGTATAAAAAAAAAACTATCGTATCTCTTCAGTTGGACCAAATTACACATAAATACCAACTTTCATCAATATCGGTTGAGTTGGTGAAGAGTTCACTGGGAACATACATTGTGACACCGGATTTTTTATATATTAAGATGAAGCTCGCCGCAACCCGTGTCGAGCGGGGCAACCGTTACACAAAAATAATCCTTACAGCATGATTCAGTATCACGTGCGACGGCGCGATGGCTTATTTCATGTATAAGTTTGGTGTTTCTATACCGATTTCTATGATTCTTTTTTTATTGAATAGGTAATAATGTTAACTTTTTTAAATTAGGGATGAGTGAGAGTATTATTAACGTAAGAGTAAACAAATATAATCAGAATGCTCCGAACTGCTAAGCTGTCAGGAGTTACACGTGTTATTGTGAGTCAACCATAAAAGATAGACATATGCTGTTGCGGGATAATTTTTAGACAATTTTATGTAGAATATTTCTGTCATACATGATTTCTATGTAACTTTAACCATTAAGGCTGCACACCCGACGGAAGCTTAAAAAATGGAGTAACTTCTCCCGTTTTCCCAAAATTTCCCTTCACTACTCTGCTCCTATTGATTGTAGCGTGATGAAAAGTATACTACAACCTGCCCAGGAGTATGAAGAATAATTGTACCAAGTTTAGTTAAAATCCGTCGAGTAGTTTTTGTTTCTATAAGGAACATACAGACAGACAGACATACAAAAATTTTACTGATTGCATTTTTGGCATCAGTATCGATCACTAATCACACCCTGATAGTTATTTTGAAAATATATTTCATGTACAGAATTGATCCCTCTACAGATTTATTATAAGTATAGAAGATAGAAGAAGATGAAAAGTATACTACAACCTGCCCAGGAGTATGAAGAATAATAGTACCAAGTTTCGTTAAAATCCGTCGAGTAGTTTTTGTTTCTATAAGGAACATACAGACAGACAGACAAAAATTTTACTGATTGCATTTTTTGCATCAGTATCGATCACTAATCACCCCCTGATAGTTATTTTGAAAATATATTTCATGTACAGAATTGACCTCTCGACAGATTTATTATAAGTATAGATTATTAAGACAACTGTCGGTGTTTCATCATCATCTTCATATCAGCCGTACCAGGCCCACTGCTGGACATAGGCATACTGTCGGTCTTTACTTTGGATAACTTACTTTGCTTTGCATGTGTAACTTTTATTATTTCATTCAGGTTGAAGATACGAAGTTGGTATCAGCTTCTGAAGACGGGCAGACGGAACTGGAGGTGGAGATACTGTTGGCACCATCGCCGCGACAGGATGTACGGCCCGTTGGATTTGATATACCTATGGGCACTGTTCTTGTGGACAAAGGTGTTTGCTTACGAGACTCAATCGCTAATCTTTTTTCTGTATATCAAAAAAAAGTCTTAGATTGCTTAGGATTTGATTATTAAGATTGCTTTTTATAGTTGGATGTACTCTCCTAACGGTAACCTTCTAACGAGAGAATATATCAGAATCAAGGCCAAAATTCCATTATAGTCAATTGAATCTAGACGAAAATCTAATAAACCATGTATTAGTTTTTCGTAAAACTAAATAATATGGCCCGGAAAAGATTTAAATTATATTTCAAACTTTATCTCAATACTTTTATGGTAATCAATTTATATATTTTATGCAGGTGATGTGCTAGATGCAGCTCAAATCGGTATGATAGCTGGGGCGGGTTACCAGAATGTCACAGTACGGGCACATCCAAAGGTAGCTCAGTTTGAAAAGTCTATCTTAAAGACTATTTTGTTGAAAAGAAGCTTAAGTACGGACGCATAATAGGCGCTCGCCATGAGGCCACTCTATTCGTGCTAAGCGTTAGATGTTATCGTTACACGAGAGCGTCAGATTTAGTACATTACCAGCCAGCTGCCTCTCCACCTCAGTGTGCGTGGCCTTCTGTCTCGCTCTCACTCATGTCAGTGTTATAATATAAAGGTTCGCTTCTTTCGAGCGTCCAGACGGCACTGTTATTTTGTTACGTAGCAATATTTTTCTTGTTGTAAATGAAATAAAAAATTAATAGACTCTTACTAACAAATGAATATCAATGTAGCCGAAAGACGCCCACTGCTGGGCGGCGGATCCTTGGCAGGCGGGTTGGAGATCGCAGGAACACGAATATATGTTTAGATAGCAGGGCAATAGATTTGAAATAATACTTTAATATCTGATTATAGGTGGCGCTTATGTCAACTGGCAACGAGTTGCAAGAGCCCTCGGAATCGAAGCTTAAACCTGCACATATAAGGGACTCTAATAGAACTATGCTCAAAACATTATTACGGTAATTTTTTTATTGTTGTCTTTTGCATATTTATTTCTAAACATTATAAAAATATTCTTTATTTATTTTTTTAATTAATAGAATAACTATGCCTGAAAGTTTAACATAAATGTAAAAATTTAGAGGGAGTGATTTCATGCTATTTTCAATTATATACATATATACCTAGTTAAAGTTTAGCTTGGAACAGTAAGTGGTTGTTTTGTCAATATGGAATGTCCGGAAAAAGTATTTACAATTATTTTTGCCAGCTAAAAATTACATAGCAAACAATAGTGAAGTCGAAGTTTTAAGAATTAGATATTTATTTTATTTAACATAAATAACAACTATTTAATTCCCTGTGATAAAAGTAAAGTCAGAAATGTTAACTGATACGTAGACGAAGTCGTGGGCAACAATTAGTTCATAACTTGCGTGTCATTACCATTTAAATTACTCGTGTTTCCGAATGTCAGACTGCTTACTGAATGGTATTAACCTTGTGGAGTCTCGATTTGGGATATCATTTACAATGAACACGATACATGTCTTGTGTGTTGATATTTAACGGATTTTTCATTTTTATTCTAGTACTAGCTTTCCGCCCGCGGCTTCGCCCGCGTGGAATTCGGTTATATTGCGGTATAAAGCACAACTATAAGAAAACTTCTCATTCCCACGGAGAAATCTAAGAAGCGCGATGTAACGCTGGATACAATTAGTTGTTAAACCAAAACTGAATGGTACACTATGTTATATGTTTTCCCTTGTTGAGCAAAAACATGCAGATACGCAGAACACGCTACATAGAGCTGACCATGCGAAAAAAATGTTTTTCCAAGTGTACTCCAGCAACCCTTAGAGTTTGGCCTTGTGCTTTATTAAAGGTCATTGCAAATGAAACCCTTATAGGAAATTGTAGTCTTTTAAATTGAAATGGGAGGTCTGTTACCATGTTTTAAAGAACATCCAGCGCCATCTATCGCATACCTCAAGAACTAAATAACGTAACTAATATTTATACCAATTAGTAATTCGTTGACTTTAGTGATTTCAGGATAAGTAGATGTAAAAAAAAACAATTTAGACGATAAAACAAATTGTACGTCATAACTCGAGAATTCCTCATTTTCGAGGATTCATTTTCGTATCATTTAGCTTCAAAATTTACATGTTCATATTCGTTTGCAATATTTTACCTTGTTTTAAACGACACACAGCGCCATCTACAATCCATCCATCAAGCAAACAATATTTTTGTTTTTCCTCGGGAATATCAATTTTTTCCAGGATAAAAAGTACCCTATTATTTAATCCGGACTTATCTTTACGTCTGCAAAATTTCAAAGCAATCGGTTCAGTAGTTACGGCGTGAAAGCGGAACAAACAAACAAACAACCTCACTTTCCGATTTATAATATTAGTAAGGAAGTAAGGATTAACTTTTTAATTACCAGTTCGGCAGAGATTGTTTGTGAAATCAATCTCAACCACCACAAAAATATGCCTCGTGTTCATTGGATTGCGATTAATCCTACATGTACATAAGTTGATGATAAGTTGATGATAAGAAAACTTGCCTAACTATATTGTGGTTTTTAGGGAGCATGGTTATGAAAGTATCGACTGTGGCATCGTAAGAGATTCCCCTGAACAACTAGTTGCAGCGATATCTGCAGCTTTCTGCCGCGCTGATGTTCTCGTCTGTACCGGGGGTGTTTCGATGGGTGAAAGGGATTTACTCAAACCAGTGTTGCTCAAGGTAAATTACGCCTTATATTGCAGGAGCAGGTTCAACATTATAGAAACTTACGCCAAATTATATTCTAATACTGTTATGACGTAAGACGCATTATTATCTATTTTCATATTTGAACAAAATAAATAGGCCGCTGTGAATGAATTTTTAGAGCTTGCCATTACTTTTTGATGTGTAACATCTTTCCTCTCGCTTTCCTGCAATTTGTGGGAGTGATTTCGTGAAATGGGACGGAAGTGTGTAACAGGAAGTCGCGAAAGCGCGCGCTATTCGATTTGACGGATGAGCGCGCCGTTTTAGTGTTGACCATCGGATAGTTCCAACTAATTTTCCGAGAGGTCGGTACTGTTAGCCATCAGCTGTGCAATTAAGTTACAGTGTTGTAAGTGTTAATACGGTGTATAAAGTTTGCTGTTATATAAATCAATTTATATGCTTCAACTACATAAATAAACATTGACTGGTGAAATTTAAAAATGGCAGGTAATGTCATGAGAACGCATGTGTTTAACTGATTTTATTCAATGTGCATATGGCGGTGTCCTTTCTCCACTTCTCTTTGCTATTTTTATCAACTCTATCTCAAATAATTTATCTTCTTCCTATCACCTGTATGCAGACGACCTTCAAATTTACTGTCAGGCTCCTGTCACTGAATTGCATAATGCAGTCCGTGCTATAAACAATGATCTCTGTCGAATTGCAGAGTGGAGCAAATCCTATGGCCTCGATGTTAATCCCAACAAAAGTACCGCAATTATCGTGGGAAGTTCCAGGATGATTGCTAGAGTGGACTGGCAATTGCTGCCAAATATAAACTTTGCTGGCACCGATATTCCTTTTAGCTCGTCAGTGAAAAACTTGGGATTAATTTTTGATAATAATTTGAGTTGGCGACCTCAGTTAGAGGCCGTCAGTCGTAAATTATATGCTTCAGCAGCTGCGCTGAGAAGACTGCGTAATTTTTTACCCACTTCCACCAAAATTGCACTAACGCAATCTCTGTTGCTCCCTATTCTAGACTATGCCGACGTCTGCTATCTTGACATCACGGAGGAACAGCTTAATAAGCTTGAGCGTCTTCAAAATTTTTGTGTTCGATTCATATTTGGCCTACGCAAATATGATCACATATCTCAGTTTCGTTCTCAGCTCAAATGGCTTCCCATTCGTCTTCGCCGGAATACTCACATACTTACTCTGCTCTACAACATACTATTTAATCCTTCAGCCCCTCACTATCTTAAAGAACGTTTTAAGTTTCTTCATACATCAAACACGTTTTCCTTGAGGTCATCAGATAATCTTGGCCTTTATATTCCCGCACATAGTTCCACGTTCTATGACTCTTCCTTTACTGTTCAAGCAGCTCGTCTTTGGAACTCCCTCCCGGTTTCTATAAGGCGTGCACAATCCATTGGCGTCTTTAAGAATCTCGTAAGGGAATATTTTCTGTCAATTTAGGCGAGCAACGTATGGATGATGTATCCTACTAACTAGACGTTATGTATGTGTATTATATACGTATGTATGTATTTTTAATTTAGGTATATGTGTTTGTATGCTATGTATTTATGTGTATGTGTGTATATGTATGTATGTATACGTATGTATGTATATGTGAATATATATTTATCGTTTACACCGCCGCCTCTTACGCTTCCTTCCAGTCCTATCCATCCAAAGGTTGTCTGGAAGAGATCGCTCTGAGCGATAAGACCGCCCATTGTAACACTATTTTAAGTTTTCTCTTGTTATCTTATTATTTCAATGTGGTGTTATCAATAAAGTGTTTTGTATTGTATTGTATTGTATATGCAAAATCCCGCACATGCGCACAAAAAAATGTAACGAACACGACTAATTCGCGAACGTGCATACGGTGGTTCGAAGTTTATGTAGACTCGATGTGGTGAATCTGGAACTTATGTGACCGTATGGACTTAGCTTCCGTGCATATATTATGCGATGCGCGATCGCGTAAACTCATAGTTCTATTTTTGAACAGCGATCGAGGCGATTTGGAATCATCGGTGCAAATTAAGAAGAGGTTTAAGAAGCGACCTCAGCAAGTATACAGGACAACTCTGACCTTGAATTACGCACGCAATTGGGATACTGCTACGGTTTAAGAGTTAGTTTCTGATAGCAAGTTTATTGGACGACTAAGTGTATTAGCGGTCTTGTTTGGGAATTGTATTTAGAAGTATTTTTTTGTGTGTTAGCTATTCATGTAAATAAATCCCGGATTCAATTAATTATTGGAATCTCTACTATTCAATATCCACAGCACTTAGTATACTTATAATATTACTCGTATTATAAAAGTTAGAGACGGATTTTTTTTAGTTTGTAGACACAATAAAGATGCTATGTTTTTTATCTCTTGAGTATGCAATTATTTTTTTTGCGCTTTTTCAGGACTTCAATGCAACTTTGCACTTCGGACGAGTGAGAATGAAGCCCGGCAAGCCCTCAACATTCGCCACCTGCGAATTTGAAGGAAAAACTAAATACGTATTTGCTTTGCCAGGTAAGTGAAATTGTCTTACTAATGGTTGTTTCCAATACTTGAGTAGAATATAGGGCTATCTTACATTTTTCTTTTCATCCTACATTTTTTTTGTGACAGTTAGAGACCTTTGCACAAGCACATGTGAAATTTTAAAAGAGATTTTCTTACACGAACCTTCGTAATCGCCTCGCAATGTATTTACGTGGCATTTTGAAGAATTGACTCATTATAATTCTTTTCCTATTGCGTAATTAGAAGCTCAACCATTTGCCATTTAAAATAGCTAAAGAAGGCATATATCAACACCGTGTAGAAAATATTATTTGTTAAATTATATTGATAAAAATAAATAAATTTAACGTAGGCAACCCGGTGTCAGCGTACGTGTGTTGCCTGTTGTTCGTGATTCGCGCGATGCGTGTGAGCAGCGGTCGCGGCGGGGCGTGGCCAAAGATGCGCGTGCGCCTCGACGCGGGCACGCCGCTCGATCCACGCCCCGAGTACGCTAGGGCCACGGTTCGTTTCCCCGAAAACGAAGATCTACCTGTCGCCACATTATTAGGGAACCAGGTTTGTGTTATGGATTACAGACAACTGTGTGATCTCTATATGTATGCCTGCAGTTTGCTGCATAGAACGCTTAAATTCCTGTTACTTAAAAAGGTTGGGGGTGTAGGTAACGTCCGCTCATAAGGCTGTTACGGAATATTGATTTTAATTAAATAAGAATAACTGCTCAATACTTCACATAAACAAAAGAAAGGAATTTTTGTTTTAAACGTCAAATTACATTACACCTATACTTTTGTTTTTGTTAAACTAGAACGTGTAGGTAGCCTTGGTTTACTTATAAAGTTAATTTTAGATAACAATATAGGAGTAGGGTAAAAGCCGGATAGTTGCCCTACTTTTCAAAAAAACTCCATAATTAAAAAAATATATGTTTATTAAGAACAAATCGACGTTTATATTAACACATAGGTCTTTAATCTTTCATAACAGCCCCTTTTTGTAAACATAGTTAATATATGTGTCAAGTAAATCCTGTTTGATTTGACCTCTCAAAAAGGGTATAGTTGCCTACTATAGCGGATAGTAGCCTAACGTTAAAAATGCTTCGGGGGATACTTGTATTTAAGTTAAAGTAAGCCTTTATTATTTACTGCGATTCTTTATTAAGTATTTACCTCAATATTAATTACATTCTAAAACAGTGTCTGTCCTCAAGTATTAAACTATAAAATTACAAAAAAAATGTCTCGAAATTTTAAATTGTATTAGGTAATAATGAAATATTATTATTTAATTTAAAGATAGAAAAATATGGTATTCAACTTTGGCATTAGCATTAATTATCACCAGAAGCCAGGGTTTTTAACTTTCCACATCTCATGCAATGGTTTTTAAATGTGCAACAAGTTTCATGCAACCACATTTTACACATCTTAAATTAAATCCAATCTGATTTCGATTTAGTAAAATCGTAAATCAAAACAATCTGCGCAATATTTCTGAATTAGCGTTTTTCACTTTTAATATATTTTCAGCGACTTTTTGCCTTTTTTTCCTTTGATTGGTGTTTGTTCGGTTCTTATTTTATTTAAAACAAGTCACTTTAAGTTAAAAAGAGCACCAAAAGAAAAAAAAAGTTTTATGCTCGTTAAAGACTTTATAGTTACGGATAGTTGCCTCTAGGGCTATTATCCGCAAAAGTAAACAGGGCAACTATCCTTTTTGATAAGGATACTTGTCCTTTCTATTTACGAAATAAATAAAATCTATTTAACAATAAAACCTAATATTTAAACTCTAATGCATGTAAAAAAACAAAAAGTTGACAAACTACAATTTATAACAAAAATATTTAATAGTAGACTTACCAATATAATTTCGACGCCTGTCAAAGTTTCACCGCGGAAGATTTTTGCTTACACGGAGAAAACACGTGCGCCTACTTTAACGGCTTATATGAAACCTAGGTCAGCAGGGAGGACACTTCCAATCATAATCAACCACTAATACCACCAACATACCTAACATAGCGTATTCAAAACTGAGGCATGTATCCGTCTGAGGCAACTATCCGGCTTTTACCCTATATATTAAACCATTTACAATCTTGTGTAAGAATGAAATGTCAAATTATTAAGGCGTATCATTTAAACTTAAAAAGTCATATATCATAACAAGGGTTATGATATATGACTCCTGAGAGCCACGGCCAAAGTTCAATAACTTTATTTTTTTTCACCTTTTCAACTCTCTCACAAGGATTCCGTATAATGCATCAGAAATCTAAAAGAGATCTAACAAATTAAAAAATATAAGAATTTTTAAGTGATACTTTTCTTTTTTAAAATTTTGTTATTTTATTTATAGATTCTAATGTTCTGAAAGCTTTATTTACGATTGAGTCTATATGCAAACAAAAGATAGTTGCTCGTCCATGATGATACCCAAGTCTCTTTATGTGTCTTAAGAGAACTTTAGTCATGCCGTATTGGAGAACAGTTTCTGGTAAATGATATTACGTAGCTCTTGTCAGGATTTAAGGAAAGTTGATTATTGTGATAATATTCGCATAGTGCTTCAACATCAGATCGCATTATTATTCAGATTGCATTATTATTCAGATTGCATTATATAAGGTTTCCTTACTCGCCATAGCGTTATTATTTAAAAAATAATGCATATAATTTTATATATTTTAATACAGTGTAGCAGCCGGCTGCTGAGTGCTTGCGGCGCGAGCGTGCTATTGGAGTTGCCCGCAGTTGATAGCGGCGCTGGACGCAGCCTGCCGTCCGGAAGCATCGTGTCAGCGCTTATCACCGGTCGATTTGATGCCCTGCGATCTATGTAGAGGGCGTTACCGGCGATAAAGTGTGGTGCACGAGGGATTTGAATACTGATGTAAAATTACTGTAAGTTAGTCCTTTCAATTAAAATATTATAGACATTTGTACTTACGGGCTTCATAATGTCTTAATTGCTAGTTAATATTTTTATACACCTGTGGGATACTTTTGTTTAGGCTTTATTTCTAATTTCTTGTTGTTACAAGTTCAAAAATATATAAGGTTGTTATAAAAAATCTTTTATTTAAATCGTAATATATCCTTATAAATATTGTTAAATTTTAAAGCCTTAGTAGTATACCTGCTAGCTAAGTAAAAGTTATAAAGTATTTTTTTTTTCACCAATAATGAGAAAGCAGATTAAACGTTAGCATGGAATGTGACCTCTCCTAGCTGAAATAACAGCTTGCGCTCGCGATATATACCTTATGGTTTCGTACATTAACATTCCTTAATAATCTCATTTTTTAGCACTGATGACCTGCAAAGCTGGTTGCACTGACCTTACTCATCGATTCAGTATATCCCAGACATACTCTATATGAATGTCGAGGCTTCTTAGCCTTACTATTATATTACTATTAATAAATATTATCGTCCGCAGTATCATATAAGGAAAAGGTTGCTGTCCATTTTATGGTTTGTGAGAGAGTATGGTGATTACTACCTAGTCACCTTTTAAGACACCCTTTAGTGTGGAGGGTTAGTGCTATTCTACTTTGCACGACACGACATGGTGCTACATTCCTACCTATGAGGGTCATGCACGAGTAATCAGACCTTATTTTATATCCAGACCAGTGTGCAGTTTTTCATAAAAGCTAACTCAGTACGAGCTAGGGAGTTTACTCCTGCCCGTATCATAAGTTATGATTTCTTCAAAACATGATTTTGTAAAGCGTTCTTTAAGTCTTCGTGGCACTCGCCAACGTAGGCCTTCATCCTACAAAGTTATCCTACTGGGTTCATTGAAGAAATATATCCTATTCCAGTCTTCTTGTGTCCGAAACACAATTCCAAGTCAAGCAAGACTGGCATCTCGGAGTTTACTTGGTGGTAATTTAGGGCCACAGGCCGGTCCATAACTGCGTATTAGTAGTGGGTGGCCTCGGGACCGTTTGCTCATTTTTTAGATAAAGGTTATTCTTGAGGTCCACATATGGAGAATTGCGATTGTTCGCTTTTACTTTTTTCATTGAAGGGAGAAAATTGTTTGTGTATAAATTGAATACTAGCTTGTACCCGCAGCTTCATTCGCGGTATGTAGACTACCAATAAAAGTTATATCTATTCCTCAGGAACAGTTAATTTTTTCTGGATTAAAGGTACCATATTTCCTTTTCTGTACCTTTGACAAAGTTAAAGCAAAATTTCATGATGATTGGTTGAGTCGTTAAGGCGTGAACGTATAATAAACAAAGAAAATTTTGTATTTATAATATAACTTAAAAAAATAAACTGGATTATGTATACGGAAAAAATCTAAATATGTCTATTAGTTTCTATTTAGTCCTGAAAAAAAAAGGAAATGAAAATAACTGTTAAACAAACGGTATTAATTTATTTCTCAGAACAATGCATTACACACTTCATGCACACCTCAGATCGGGAAGTACACCCACCCCATCCCTACAAACATCAGATATTGTTGTTAATTATTATACAGATGATAATTTATATTTACATAGATGCTATAATAGTATCTACAGTCTGTGCGCCATCGTCATTCATAAAGTATTATCGAGACAGAAAATAAATAGCTATAATGATGATAATTAATGTTTGAACAAATGTTCAAAATATGTTGTGATGGTATAATATAAAGGGGCGAGGTACATTATACTACATTTATACCTACAACTGGATGTATTTCTCAACTTTAATGAACAAAGAATTTCATTAGAGAATAAAAATATAAATTGTCATACAAAGCGTAAGGAAAAATAGAAGTAATATAATATCTGTAAAGTCATTAAGAAATACATCCAGTTGAGTACAAACACTGTATGAATAAGTGATTTTTTATAACAGCATACTATGTTCTGCGTTACTGTTAGACAACACGCTGCACTTCAAAGAACCTCTTCAGGTAATAGACCTGTCCAAGTGTCATGATAAGTAGCACAGACGCCTCGAAGATGGACCACATGACAACACGAGAGTTTGTGCTTTCATTGATTCCACGATGAATGCGGTCACGGACCTGTGGGAAACAGAATTGTATTAATATGTATATATATATATATATATATATATATATATATATATATGAATTATTATAAATATATAATAATAATAATAATATTACTTACATTCACACCAATTAGTCTAGCCCAAAGTAAGCACTTATGTAAAGGCTTGTGTTATGGATACTAGGGTAACGGATAGACATACATATATGATACATAGATATCATATATTTATAGAAATATATATAAATATCCATGATTCAGGTATAAATGTTCGTATTCATCACACAAACATCTGCCCCTACCGGGATTCGAACCCAGGGCCATTGGTGTGAAAGACAGGATTGCTATTGTTGCACCAAATATATAATGTATAAATTTACAACAAGTAACAAAAACAGGTAAAATATTATAAAAGTGGATTTATCTCTATAAGGATCTTTTCCAGTCAATCCAGATTATTGTGGTTGGTTGTATAACATTGTTGGATGTCATAAAGTCCAAACAAGCAGTCAAAATAAAATGATGTTTAACACGTTAAAGACCGCATGCCCACCGGTGGGTCATTCCGCAACAACATTACTGGCTCGCATGCTCACGGGTGGGTACACGACATGTTTTACCTGGGGATTGCTTGTACACCGGTGGGCGTGATTTAAATTCAATTTATGTACAGTAGTCCATTCGCACATTAATTGAAATAAATCTAGGGTTTAAATACTGTCTATCTCAAATTATTGTACACTAAAAAATAATATACGTAATTAATAATAATAAAAAATGCCGGTCCCTATGTGAGAAATAAAATATTTCAATGCAATCTTCAACATGTTAAATAATAGATGATACACATAAATATTTATAGGTATACATATGTTTTACTCACATTAATGTCTACTACCAATTAATTGGGTATATTTTTCTATGAATTTTATTTATTTATGTATTATATATGTATACAACCTAATAATAAGTAGACTACCTTTTACTCTTGTACCCATATCACCAGCTTTACAGTGCTTACTTTTGGCTAGGCTGGTTGGTGTAAATGTATGAAAAATTATTACTATAATGGGTCAAGTTTTGTAATTGCTTGAGTTTATTAAGCTATTCTTCAGTCACATCCAAAAACCAGACTTCAGCATAGTCAAGAAAAGGAAATAGGGAGCATAGTTAAGAAGAGGAAGAAGGAGGGATTTCACTAGCATAATTTTGGTCTTTGAAGGAATAAGTATTGAAGATATTTAAGGGAATAAAACAATTAATGTGTATGTTTGCTAACATCAACAATATTGCGGCCCATAATCAGTCATTGACATTAAATTTTATAGGGACGCCATCGTAGATGAACAGTGGTACCAATCTTCAATTCAATCTACTTGTTAATTTACTGCTAACAACCATATTGAGATTTTTTAGGGTTTACAATAAGGACAAATGATTAAGGTTCCAACAATTAAATGTAAAAATGTCTATAGACTTCTAGGTTATAAGCATAAAGGTGAAAATAATAAGATATAACTCTAGATATTTAGTTAATAAATAGTGGCACACCAGTTGCTAGGCATGACCGATCAGAGAAACTATCTTGGTTTAATATACTGTTGACAATTATAGGGGTATGAATGAAACTAGCCAGTTGCTGAGGCTGAAACGAGTTAAAGAGGGCAAGAGAAGGTCCCTTCCAAAATCCAATAAAACAATTGCTTAACTGTTTGATTGGTGTTATCCATTGCACAGCGATTATCCTGCTCTAGATTAAGTAGTGCACCAATAGCAATGTGGGATATAAGGATACGACATTATAAGCAGTTGTTGACGCACAAGAGATTCCATTACTGTAGATAACATTTGGAAAATTGATATAGTATGGAATTGTGAGTAGTTTGGATTGCAGTTTTAGAGAAGTGGAAAGACATGTGAGCCAGTATATAGTTAGAAATATAAGTGGTCACAATATTTTTATTTTATCTTAGTAGTTTTAAGTACTAGTACTAGACTAAGTCTAACCTAAAATATCAATTACTAAACTACGATTAACTTGGTTCAAAATTGGCTGAGAAACTTCTAGAGTAGGTTGTCCTGCTTTTTCATCATGTATTATTGGCAAACTAAAAGATTATTACTTTAATTACATAAGCTGAAGTATGAAGCATTTTATTACCTGCATGTATTCTTGTTCATGTTTAACAGTCTTGAGTGTAGTCGCTAGCTCTTTGATCATGTCCTCAAGTTTATTGTGGTCTACCTCCTCTTCCTTGCCTGCTGGTTTACTTGGGGCTTCACCTACTTCCATATTGAACATGACCACCTGATGAGAGTGAATATAAATTACGAAATTACTAACTCGATGTAAATTAATATATGTAAAACAAAAACTATAAAACTTTTTGACTTGTAGTAAGGAAGGCACTAATACTTCTTTGTTTAAAAAGAAAATTACTGACTTTAAAATTACAGTTACATTAAGTAAGTAAGTAAAATTGAGTCCATGTTATCAATACAAAATGTCAAAAAGTCCTGTGCGATAAGTAATGAACACAAATTTCTTTTATGCAATAACAAGAAGTTATTGTCTATAGATTAGTATTACTATAACACAAATTTTGACTAATTAGTAATGGTCATTTAAATACATGATTAGTAAATTACAAATATGTCAGGATTAGTAATTACTAACAAGTAGAATCACGGAACTAAAATAAATAAAAGAATGACAAGAGGTACTAGATTAATTTACGCACTGCAGGGAAGCAACTACTCTATGGATCATGATATTGCCACAAGGAAAGTGGGCCATAGCAACCTCATGGGCCCAGTGCAGACCGGTGTTGGCTGCTGCAGATAGGTCCACATTTTAAATGGCTATACATTTTAAAGAAGAATAGGGATGCAGATAATGGAATTGGCTTTTGTGAATGTGCTATATCTGCAATCTTAGACCAAATGCACTAACCACTTTGCATACAAGCTTCTCTACGATCTACCCCAATTTCAACTACAGCTAATATTACGACTTACCTTAGGAGTCATTGTGGACATTTTATTACTAAAGCAGTATGTATATTTTCCTGAAGTTGGTGCTGAGAACGTGTACACACCAGAGGACTCTCTCTCACCCTTTGTGATCACAGCCCCATCCGGTCCCGTTATGGTTACATCTATATCTAAGAAACCTCCCTCAGCTATTTCAAATTTCAAGCCTGTAATTATATTTAGAAAACCTTTAGTTGATAGATTGTTTACACTTGTGCCTTGAAGTCAACTTACTATATCATCATGACAAGAAAGCACTTTTAATCGTGGTAATTTATCATTTATAGTAGATATCCTACTTAAATAGACTTACCCATTTTTGTATCAGCTTCTACATTTTCGAAAAAACATTCTTCGGCGTGTGCATCTACAGTGATGGTATAACTGCTTGCTGTACTAAATAAAGCAGCAATAATAGTTATAGAAAAGAATAAGGTATTACAAGTAAACTTCATTTTCTTTGATTATTTATACAAATATTAAATAGAGTTCTAATATTATCAATAAACGAGAACATAAGCTCAATAATTTCTTTCTTTTCGTATTATCACCGCAGCAGAGCCACGTATTGACAATTAATGACACATTTTGACAGTCAATGTCAAAAATGACAGCTTTTTCTTGTTGTTTTCCCATAAGGACAGGCAATGGGTGTAAATCCCATACAGCCTAGTCTTCAGTTATTTAGTTTCTTCATTCGATGATGATGAGAGACGATCTATGAATGATAGATTATTAATGTATGATGAGTTTTACTGAAACCTTCCCGCGGATTTCTTGAGATAGCAGGAAAAGACAACTTCCGCTGCTTTGTTTCACTTGCCAACACTCTTGCATGTTCACTAACACTTAGTGATTATCATATATGATAGCATTGAAAAAATGCAAAAAATATGTTTAATCATACAATACTTAGGGATTAATATTCCACCATTATTACGCACTAATATGTACCACAACACAAATTTTAATAGAAGAAAGAAAAATGAACCCACGAAAGAGATGCTTTTCATTTTTATCTTTCTCTATGTGCTTCTCGCTCCTGCCAACAAGTCCGCTTTTTTAATTTGACATGTTAAGTTTTCTCCATAAGGAAAGGAAAAGGGAATAAGACTTATTCTGAAGAGTAGCTTTAGTAATTTCGTTTCTTATTTAGATTATGAAATAACCCTCCCCCTAGGTTTGAAGGTGTAGGTTTTACTGAAAGTTCCATTCCGTGGACTTTTGAGAGAGTATAAAAAGACATTTTCTGGTGTTTGATTTCACTTGCCTGTATTCATGCATATTCACGAACATTAATGGTTAACAATTTACCATTTTGAAACATTACTAACCCTTAAATTTTAAATAAACAGACAACCAAAACTGCTATAGCAACGCTTTCCGCTCCTGCCAAATCTATGTTATTTTAGGGTAATCAAACTTACGACTTCTGATATTCTCGAAAGACTGGAAATCTTCGGCGGCGTAGTGACATAATTTACGCGTTGTAAACCCTACAATTAATGTATAACTATTTGTTAGATAGCTACCAATAAAATGAAATGACAACCAAGCCACCATTTCTACTAAATAATTAAAAATAATACTTTAAAAATTCACGTACCAAAAATGATTTCACCTGAATAGACGGTAAAAATAACAATATTTTCGTGTTAAACATAAAACCAAAATGTTAGTTTTTGAGACATTTTACCAAACTTCGATCATCTCAGAAACCAAATGCCGCCGCCATAAGATCGGGATCCCAGACCACGTGTCACATGGTTTTCGGTTTTTCTGCTTCTCCTTGACTTTTCGAAGAAAAATTTTGAAGTGGGCTCGTCGTAAAGGTCTATTTCTAGAGCTTATTCCTACACTTAATAAGATTAATAATGTCGCCATTTGATCTGTTTGCCTTTTGAACTCTCTCTCTCCTTGTGTAACTAAAACGAACGAGACGTTACGAACTAAACAGTTCTAAATCAGTCACTTTCCATTGCTGTTGTAATAACTTTTATGTTTCTGACATTTTATAAATAACATGTTATGTATGTATACAATTGTAAAATGAAATTATATATGTAGTATTGTATTATAGTATTGTGTAGCCCCCGTGCAGTGTACAGACTTCGCCAATTCCTCGATAGTTAAGCTTAGTGATCGCTCGCAGCGATAAGACCGCCGCTTGTATCTTTGATGTTGTATAATCCATTACACGAGAAAGGTCATAGGCTAATAGCATCACGCTAAGATCAATAGGAACTGAGCATCAATGAAAAATGTTGCAAAAATCGGGAAAAAAATATTTCTTTTCAGAGCTTTCGTTGCGTGCGCTGCGTAAACGGTTAAAGTTACGCAAAAATCATGTAAACCGGAATTGTTCTTCTTTAAAATTTCTAAAAAGCATATGTCTGACTTTTAAGGTTGACTCACTTTACCTTTTATGGTTATCAATTTTGTTTTAATTTAATGCATTATCTGCGAAGCTGATTTGTAAACATGATATTATTCCTTATCAAAATAAATACATTATTCATCACAAGTATTTAATTTTTAACAAAATCGTTCTTAAGAGCATTTGATTTCAATAAATATCTTAGGAGATATCATAGTTTTCAAATAACTCTGCAACAAAATAACTCGCGGGAGAAAGGTAGTTGATGTATAATTACACTCTCTTTTCAAATCTAAGAAAAGGTATAACACATACCATAACTTAACAAGTCAATCAAACATGTTGTTTGAAATAGTTTTATTTTTATAAATAAGTGTCCAGACTGTTTAAATAACGCTGCTTCAATCCAATTTTTATACCTTCTTCAAGTATATTTCTGATATATACATAGATCTGAGGTTGGGTTGTCGATACGGTGAGGGACAACATAGCCGCTAGTCCGTTTGCATTTGTGGTATAATAGTGATGCTCTGTGTAAAATTGGAAGACCCTCAGAGATCACTCGAGTGCCTACATGTACAATATGCGATCATTAAAATGCTTGTTCAAATAAATAAGATTTTGACTAACAGTAAGATGTTGATATCACATTAGCCACCGAACAATGCCAACGACGAAAACGAAACATAACAATCAATGAACCTTTGTTTTTTAAGAATTCCGTTCGGTGGGTTTCCTGATTGCTTTTAGAGGCCTGAGTGAAGGTCTGTTTTGAACATACAAACGTTATTATTGCGTTTTATTTAAAATTACAGAGTAAGATTTTATTTTTATAGTAATAAGGTCCATCCTACAGATATTAATTCAAACGTGAGAGTTATGTTTGCACTGTTTTGTGGTTTGCACATTTAAAAACGAAAACGGCTCATGATTTTTCGCGATTGTTAGATGTTTGGGGCTGATTTGCAATTTTTTTTCCCAGATTAGTGAAAATCTATGTAACCCGCATACTAATTAAGTAATTCTGTTCTTAACAATTCTCCTATGAAATCAATGAAATTGTTACTTATAAGATTATGGATGAACGATTTGACGAAATACAATTTTGTCGGCTGGTAATGTGGTATCGTCATCATGGGGAATATCCTCAGAGTAAACAGGACTGGAGTAGCCTTTGCCCATCGAGCACATACCCCAATAGAGTAGAAATGTCAATCATTTTGTTTGAAAACAATTCCGCTAATTCGCCGCTATTCACACTGCTCTAACTGCGCTCCGATTGGCTATCCTAAGGTCAACTATTACTCTAGAGATGTGGTAGTGTCCAAGTATCTAAGGTTCATCGATATCGATAGCCAATACATCAGTAATTATAGCAATAGTGAATAATACATACGTGTTCTCTTATGGAAATAAATGCCTATAAATGCTGCTAGTGATCAAATAAGAAGATATTAACCGCTGAATTGCACCTCAACAAGAACCAAACCAATTACCAAATTACATTTAATTAGTTGTATTAAAAGTAAAAATTAAATGATCAATTAACCATTTATTGGTTTACTGATTTTTAAAATGAATTAGCTTCGTATAAATTCTTCTGACTGATTGTTTTTCATCATGTCTTTTTATTGCTAAAAAAAGCAATTTCAAAAAAAAAATCTTTGTTAAAAACCATTTATTCAAAAAAGTATAAAAACCGTTCAACCGTTTATTTCAAATACGCTATATACCTAATATATCGGTATAATCGATCATAGGCGGGGAGCCGGTTCCACTGAAACTCCCGTCATAGCGGAATCAAAAAAGAATTAAATAAATAGTACATAAGTATAGGAATAAATTAAGGACGGTATGCGTGGATTCCTATTGCCGAAACAATGTTAAAAAAATATTTATAAAAAATGAAAATAATATTTTACCGTCATCGCGGATATTAATTTTTTTTAATGTATTTGATAGCAAATTTTATTGGCTTTTAGAAAAAAATCACGAATACCACTTTTTTCTGCCGGAAGGGTCTGGCATACCTATTTGAAGTGTGTGATGAGGGCTAAAATTGGTTGGCCACTGAGCCAATTTGTATTTTATTTGAACCAACTGAATGTGGATTGCAACTGAATCAAGAAAATAAGTTGGGACCATTGTGGTATAAAGGCCCAACAGCACCTTCAAAAGTTGAAGAAATTCTTAGTGGCCAATTAAATAAGGAAGAAAGTGAAGAATCAGAAAATGAAAACCGTTGTGATATAGAAGAAATTGATTTCGATGATTATCAATAAATATACTAATTTTGAGAATAAACTCCTGTCAATTATTTCAATGTTATTTTATTGTTTTCATTATGTAAAATAAAGATTCCCCTACAATTCCTTGAATCATATTAATCCTCATATTCTTTTAAATCTATGCAGAGAAAAAGACATCTTATTCCACAAAAAGCATTTACTCCAAAATAAATTTATTGAACACCGTACATTTTGGAGTAGATGCTAATATAGTTTATGCACTTCAAAATTGTATGCGGGATTTTTCCGGCAGTTTTTGAGCGCGCATACCGAGATATATTTAAAAATTACTTAAAAATAAATAAATAAATGTTTCCGGCATGATGGAGAAATTTTAGCCCTCATCACACACTTCAAATAGGCCAGACCATTCCAGCAGAAAAAAAGTGGTTTGCGTGATTTTGTCTAATAGCCAATAAAATTTACTATCGAATACATTAAAAAAAATATATCCGTGATGACGGTAAAACATTTTTTCATTTTTTTTTTCAATATTTTTTTTAACATTGTTTCGGCAATAGGAATCCACGCATACCAAGCTTAATTTATTCCTATACTTAAGTACTATTTATTTAAATAAAATTTTTTTGATTCCGCTATGACGGGACTTTCAGTGTTACCGGCTCCTGGACTATTAAGACTCACATAATCAATAATGCACAACACTATCAATTAGATCATTAATGCAAATATTATAATTTCAAAATTACTTTTATGTTTGAAAAAAATATGTAATAAACTACAATAATGTTATTTATCGATACACCCCTTGATCCTTTGAATGCAACACTAGTGTTGAGAGCGTAGACTAGAAAGAGATGGCGTAATGAGAAATTACGTTATGTGGAAGCAGGACGCATAGACACCTGAACACGTGCGTCAACCATTTCACTTTGATTGTCCAGTTTAACTTGAGCCCTGACAATTTTTTATAAAAAGAAATTTTTAACTATAACTTTCCGATGAAAGGTTATTCCGTCAGTTTTATAATTTGAAGTTCTGCTCTTTTTTCCACACCACCGAATAGAACGACACGCCATTATGAAACTATTTAATTGAAATTAATTTCGGAATAAGCAGACACGTCCGCACAGATCCAATACTGGTTTTGTACTGTTTGAGTGGGAGCGAGCGTTAATATTTATAAGTGACAAATCACTAATCAGTTGCGGAGGCGGCAGCCCAATATTACCACTCTATTGGGGTATGTGCTCGATGCCTTTGCCTAACATTACCCCTCTGCCAAACGCACAAGCATCGGAATCCTGTGCGTTATATAAAACTAGTTGAGCGGCCATTTTGAAATCATATTAATCAGAACGTCTTACCGTGCAGAGCTCCCACGAAAACGCCTGCCTGTGCTGTTTTCTACTGTAAAAAAAATTCGAAAATATCTAGTATGCAAAAAGACGGCGTCACCTTTCATTTGTAAGTATAATTTTTAGGATTTGATTATTATTTAATTCATAATTTCATGTTTTAGCAGACTACAATTTCAAATTTCGCGCTCAAAGTTCGTTTGATGACGTCACGGCCGCACTCCCCACGAGACTACCTAGGGTTGACCATTATCGCATTTCAATTAATTAAGACAAAAATTAGAAAAAGTTTGTTGGTAATAAATAACTGTAATTTTGTATAAATTAATTACCAATTATAATATCGTTTTAACAATGTATGTTGCGTGTTTATTTTTAGTTTATTATTAAGTACATACCTACACTTTTGCCACACAACATGGTAATATAAAATAATAAATAAAATAATAAATTAAAATAATAATCAAACTATTTGCCCTTTTATTCATGCTGGGCGGCGCTCATAAACATTAAGAGTACTAATGCTGTATATACTTACAGTGTCCCTGACTTCTTAAAAAAGCACGGTTAAAAGGGTAACATCGCCACACCAGATCATTTCCGAGAAATCAAAATTTTTTTTCGAGCCACAGGACAAATTGTTTTTATTTTGTAATCAGCAACCCTTATTAATTTGTACAATATTTATTTGCACAATAGTGATGTCAACTTCATCGATATTGTGATTTTACGAGTGAGTAATGAATGAATGTATGAATGCAAGTAACATACTTAAATTGAAAATATGTATTTTTAATTTAAATCTATATGTCGCAGGGAAATTGTATAATTCCGCAGTTTACATTCGGCGTCATCAGTTTAAAAAACAGATACTCTATTCTTAGTTCTTTTTCTTAACGATAATAAAATACAGCTTAGATAAATTACAGTTTGTTTCGGTAATTATTACCAGGTATTAATGATGATTTCATATTAGAATGAGGTATGTGATTTTAAACTGATGACGCCGTATGTAAAGTGTGGAATTATACTATTTACCTGCGATATTATACATACGAGAATAAAACTGTCAAGATATATAATAAAACAGGTCAAGTCCACCTTAAACCAAATGGCTAGTAATGAGAGTAGAGGAAGTGAAATCACTAATTTTTGAACATTTTGTCTGTCTGTATGTATGTTTGAGCACGCATCACGCAAAAACTACGCGACTGATTTTGATGACATTTTAGTATGGTAATAGCTAAATGTCATCGTCAACATTTAAGTTAAGTTTTTTATTAATATTGTAGCATTTATAGCTCCTTTTAAAAACCGGCTTGTCCAACTGCAATACTTCAAGATACTAGGAGTAAGGTATGTGGTGCCAAAAGTCCTTTGTACATAAATGAAAGCTATTGGAAATAGTATTGCAGTATTAAAATTAGAAATGATCGGTATGTGTAGTTCATGCAAATATACTCTGCCCCTAGGCGGCATACTAATTGTTGGTATTTATACTTTAAGCTTTGAAATGCCCGGAAAATCTAATTTTTCATATTCAGTTTTCCTAAAGAATACAGCATACGAAAAAAATGGATTCATGCTTGTAATAGGTAAAAGGGCATCTTGGGCATCTTCAAGAACAAGTACTATATGTTCCATACATTTTTGTCTCAGTTTCAAAAATTATCTAACAATAGAAGAAGATTAGTTGCCCATGCTGTGCCAACGTTATTCTTGAATGATCCTCTTAGTTTATTATATAACTAGTTATGTTTCAAATAGATATTAACATGTTATATTATAACAGTTTTAGTTGATTACATTTAAATGCATTAATTTTAGGTTAAAGAATAAGTTGTAAAGGAAATACCTGCAAAAAGTGATGTAAGCAAATCGCAAAAAAATACAAATAATCAATCCGTCAAAGTAAAAATCTGAGAAAACTAACTATATTCACTATCGCTTTGTTAAAAATAATGTTTCAGTGTTCCTCCTTTCCATTATGGTTATACGCGAAAGGGTCCACAGTGAATTCTTTATATATAATAACACCTATTGTAAATATCTTTTAAATGCAATAAACTATTAAGTTTCAATTTGTATTTTAGGGATATAGCCTTCGAAACTGACTGTTGTTGCGTGTAATATCATCATTAATTTAATTTATTATTTAATACATAATGTAGGAAACCTAACGCAAAGTTAATACATTCATTCATTGAACATAACTGATTTATCGATATCGATATTCTCGTGCTATGTCATGTTACTTCTCACACAATGACATTCGTGTGTTTGAATAGAACGTTAACACACTTTTTTAAGCACGTGTGCGTGTATTTTAAATATGTTTGTCGTATTATGCATGTGTGCGTTTGTAAACACGCAAAGAGTTTTTGTTCCTGTGTGCTGGCATTGAATGTAGTAGTAACCTCACCCCCCGCAAAAAATGGCAGAAAAATATGTACGAGAAATTGACTAATGGCTACTCCAGTCCTGTTTACTCTGAGGGAATATCTTAAAAAAGTAAGTACAATAAATACGGTGTATTCTTGCACTTCTTACGTCGTTTACGATTCTTATCACGATAATGCTTGTGTTTTAGTGTTGTATTACTATTGATAGTTCTTCTATCAATAGTTACTTTGAACGTAAGTAAAGATTTATCATTCAGTAGGTTTTAATATTTAATTTATTTTTAGTATTTAATTGTTATTTAATAATAAGATAATTTGCACCGCGGGGCAGTCTTCAAGTAGACATAAGCTAAATAGGCCACCCATTTGTTACAGACTTGGGACAAAATAAGTTTTTATAGCTGTAAGTTGTTCAAAACGTTCATCTTAAATTATTTTATTATGTTTTTTTTAGATGTTTATATTTTTTAATCTTTTAATTTGTTTGTTGATGTCCCATGTACCAAATAAAAAAATGTTTATGTTTATATATTATATCGATACTATCAAACGTACAAAAAAAACTCACATCGAAAAAGACGATACCGTCAAATTTCTCCAAGTATATGTTAAGTTCAAAATCGAATCGTAATACTTACATTTAAAACATAGTAATACTTTTACGAGTAGGGAGCTAAGAGAGCGTGCCTCGGCAGCAGCGGCAGGCGCAACTCTTATTACTATTACATATCTATTATTATCTTATTACTATTAGGAAGTTAGGGCTGGTAAAAAAATACCCTATAGGTACCCAAACTCACTTACTCCTTAAAGAGCTTTAGCCAAATTAAGGCACTTGTTTCTACAAATTGTTACCATGGGAGTGGGGGTTTGAATTTGACTCCCTCCCTCCTTCCTTTATCGCTATAAAAGATGTTGTTACAATTTCTTGTACCTAGATTTCCCAAATATCGTACGCAAGGTTAGCCTGAAACCTCTGCCGTCTGAGGTTAATTTAATTATAATAAAGTAGACAGGACCGGTTTTGTGTTTTCCAACGATACAGTTCTAAAATTAATATACAATATAATGCTTTAAATGGACCAGTAGGAATGTAAACAAAATTCCTATCGAGGTCGTCACTTGTGTCTCGCGAAAACGTCATTCGGTACCCTAATAAATAACTAGTTAATATATACTAAGCTACTTCATTATTCGCCAGCTTCCACAAACAGCCAGCATTTAAAATATTCTAAAACTAACCTTGGACATTTTATTATTATCAATTTAAATCATTTTCTCACTCCCACGGTGGTCTAATGATTAGATAGGTTTATGTAACGGTAGGTTTCGTTCCGTATATGAAAAATCCAATACTTATTTTTTTAATTGTGACTAATTACAATCACATCACAAAATTTCATTTCTAATTTATAAAGTCGTTAACTACGTGTTACATATCTTATGACCAATTGAATTTTTAGTATTTAGCCTGATTTTGTAATTTGCTATTTAAAATAACTGTATCCTTTTAAAATATTCGCCTGTATCTATGTGTATTGCTTATGTTTTTAAAGATTTTATCCATTTTCTTTGAGAAAAACATTGAATGCATCAACGGCTTCTTCTACGAACGAAATCATTGTACTAACACTTCTCTTTCGGAGACAATAAGTGACCATATTAATAACTCATTGATTCGGTTTCGAGAGCTTGAAATTAAGTAATAATCAGTTGTTCATAGAGAGATCTAATGCATTTATTTTCTTTAAAGGCTCTTTACATGTCAATCGAATTTCCCCACACAATGATACCATGACGCAAAATAGAATTTACATATCCATGATATGCTTTTAGAGCAGTAACTTTTGAAAGCACCTACTTGCCTTATTCGACTCAAGGTATACCAAGCCTATCTAGCAATGAAACAAATTAATAAAGCGTTTTCCAATTGGTGAATACGTAAATTTTTACACATAAGAATGAAGCTGAATCGACTCGTTCTATTTTATTTTCTTTTAAATTTATATGACCACCCAGACGGTCCTGGGTTCGAGTCCCGAAAGGGGCAGATGATTGTGTGATGAACGCGAGCATTTGGACCTGAGTCATGGGTAAATATTAAATTCGTCTTATTATGGTAGTCTAGTCGCTACCCTAGTATTTATAACATAAGCCTTACAGTGTTTATTTTTGGTTAGGCTAATCGATGTTACCATTAGAAATGTTATTGTTATGGATTTTTTAGCGGGAGCGGAGAGCATCACTCTGGTTGGTGGTTTTGTTTTTCATGTGTGTTGTGGTGGATATTATAGTGTGAAATAAATAATGGTGGATTGTTAACCACTAACTGTTTATGAACATGCAAGAGTGTTGGTAAGTAAAACAAAGCAACGGAAGTTGTATTTTCCTGCGCTCTCAAAAAGTCCACGGGGAGGTTTCAGTAAAACCCCACACCTTTACTGATCAAGGATCGGCTATTATGTTCATTCATCATCATCTCATTAAGAAAAGAAATTACTTAAGAACTGGCTGTATAGCTTAGATCTTCGCCTGTCCCGAAAAGGATGAATATAAGCTACTACTACTACTGTTATTTATTATTATTATTAATTATTGGGTTATTACTTTTTAGCTGTTTATTAAGCGGCTTGTTTTAAGCTCTCTACAGCAGCTCTCTTTTAATATTTATTTATTTTATTTTATGATGTTTAGTGTCATGAGCAAATAGGTTGTTGCTTAGATAAATCTAAATCACTGCCTTGAGGCACACAACATATATTATAGCTATAACTAGAGCAATAGACTGCCAAGACATATGTGTTAATTCAACGTATTATTGCAAATTCATAAATATTTATCCAAGATAAAGCTTTTCCACTAACCCCATACCTTACAAGTTTGTTAATAAGCAATTTGTGACCGACAGAATGGTCGGATACATAAGACCAATTTATTTTTTACAAAATATTCAACATAAACATCCCTTGATTAACTAAGATCCCTACTTAATACTAAGGATATAAGTTTTGAATTTAAAATTACTTCAATGTTTGCTTGCTGAAAACTTACAGCCAGTCCTTTGTAGCAGACAGTGATGTATAAGATACCCTATACAAAGTATCCGAAATACGAGATGCAAGATACTTTAAAAAAAAGTATTTCAGATACCAGATACAAAATACCTATCTTTCAAATACTTTTTAAAGATATAATACTTTTGTAGGAAAACAACATTTAATTGAATTTAAGTTTATTTGTTCGAGAAAACAATTTTCGAATAGATCGCGTTGATAACAAGGATCAGGCAAATGTGACAAGACAAAATATGAAGGTATTAAAATGAAGAATTTTTATGTTTTAGTTGAGATTTGAGTAAAACTAATTCCTCAAACATATTGTCGCTCATCTTCCTTCGATGAGGCCTCATTACCATGCCCCCAAAGGAGAAGAGTCGCTCCCCAAGGGCAGAGCTGGGGCAAACAGGTGTTATATTTTAGATTTTTTTTTTATTGTAAGATAAGCATTTAACGAAACGAGCTAACCCAGAAGGTGCCTATTCACCCTGGCTTTGAAAATGGTCGGGTTATAAGTTCTCGGAAATACAGACGCAGGGAGGGATGAATCGTGTCCAGTGCAGCAAGTTGGTATTTTGCTGAGCCATCCCAAAGGTGGCTGCAATATTCCATGCAAGATCGGACATGAGCTTTATAGAGAGTTAAAAGCTGTCCCGGCCGCCGTGAAATATGGCTCGACCTTATTTAGGACGCCAAGCTTTTTGGCTGAAATTTAACCTTTCGATTCGATGTTGGCGCCGAATGTGAGGTCTGAAGACAACTCCATGCCAACAAGCTCGAGGCTGTCGGTCACAGGTACAGATGTACCTCGGAAAGTAGGAGCGAGGTGGAAGGAACTCCTTTCCGTGAAAAGACATGCTTGTGTTTTGGAGGCGAAACCTAGATTAGCCTCTGGTTCATTCGCTTAACCATGGCCTCTTTCATCAACATCACGCCGTCACCGCTGGCTTTTGCGCTAGACAGATATCTCTCTACAACAGTACTATCATCTGCACACCAATCAATTCCTGGTATTAACAGGTCATTGATGTGTAGCAGGAAAAGCGTCGCAGAAAGAACTGACCCCTGAGGAACTCCCGCATCAATAGCCACTGAGTCAGAGGAGCAGCCATCGACAACTACTCTGATCGATCGTTCAGTCATGAAATCGGCTATCCAACTGCAAAAGTTTGCGGGAATACCGTACGCAGGAAGCTTGCGGAGCAGACTTGCATGCCAGACCCTGTCATAAGCCTTCGAGATGTCATGTGACACGGCAAGTGGTTCGCCGTGCATCTCGAGGGCCTCGCCCCAGAAATGCGCCACATAAACTAGAAGATCCCCAGTTAAGCGTCCTCGGCGAAAGCCATATTGACGGTCAGTGAGGAGATCGTTGTCTTCTAGATATAAGAGCAACTTGCTGTTCAGCACTCTTTCCATAACCTTACAGAGTATGGAAGTGATGGCGATCGGTCGGTAATTGCATGGGTCGGCACGACTACCCTTTTTGGGTACTGGTTACACATTGGCAAGCTTCCAGGATTTTGGGATGTCCGTCAAGAAGAATAGGTGCGGCTCTTCAGATGGTGATGGACCGAATGGAGATTTGAGTGCAGTCCTCTAATGTTCGCAAGGTGAACTTTAAATGGGAGGAAGTGCAGCCGTTGTTTAAAAGTCTTCCTTATTCTTCTTTTCATAATGGTGAATGTTGGGGCGTAGGATTTTTAGTCGAGACGCTACTTAGTCGACCAATGGAAGTTTTCTTGGGCTAAGCTGAACAAAACTAGGAACTCACCTGGAGACTGCGGGGACGCCCGAACCCCATCGGGTCCTCCCGTCCAGTCGCCAACTGGCACGGTGGAGCATTCGGGATTTTTCGCGAGTTGGCAGAGCAGCCTTTCACGCGTGGCTAGCGCTCTAGTTACGCCCCCTACTAACTGCGGTCGGCCAGGGCTAAAACCGTACTTCGAACCCCGCTACCCACCAGAATGAGTTATCAGGTACAGCATAGCCAAGATACCAAGACCGAGGTCAGACAAGACCGACAGGAGTGACGGTGGGTGCGACATCTTAGCCGATGATATTTGTAGAAAGATAGTGTCGTCATCTGTCATTTAGTTCTCGACAATAATAACTATTTTCTTATTTATGGCTTGCACAATTTGTGCATTTAGCCAGTGTCAAGTAAGTATAATCTTTCCTAGGTAGAGTAATTTCCTAGGTTTGAAAAGAAGTGGGGTTTTACGGAAACCTCCTCGTGGCCTTCTTGAGAGAGCCCGAAAAGACACCTTCCATCCTGTTTTGTTTTACTTGCCAACACTCATGCATATTCAGAAACACTCAGTGGTTAATAACACGCATTATTACACACTTATATCAACCTCAACACAAAATTTAACAAGAAAACCAAAACCATTAAAGTGACGCTTCGCGCTTCCGCCAAAAAGTCCAATATCGAAATAAACGGCGCACTGCGTTTAGTTGCGTTCGGAAAGAAAAACTGCGAAGTTTATTTTAATAAAAGTATCTTAGGCAACAAAGTATCTTCAAAACACTAAGATACCAGGAAAATGTATCTAAATATAAGATACAAAATAAAAAATTTAAAAAGTATTTCAAACACAAGATGTAAATACGTATTTTGTATCTTGTATCTATATTTCAGATACTTTTATCTAAGATAAGTCACATCACTGGTAGCAGACATATACTCAACATTGACATTTTTTCTATAAAGTATCGCAGATTAACTGGAAAATAATAAAGTAAGTAATAACATTTTATTTTTGAACCCCATTTGTGTCATATATGTTTTCAAATAACCTACTCAAAATAATATTTATATTTTATGTCGGCCATTGACGTAAAAAAACTGGTTTTCTATCTAATAATAACATATCTAACGTCGCATTTCAGTATACTTATTATCATGTTTCGAACAGGTTTTTTTTAAATACACTTCATTTGTGTTTGAGTTTACAACAAAGCAGCAAAACTCACTCTAAAACTGGTTTAGCGACTCTGGCAAGCCGAGCCCATTTAACAAAAATAACCGAAAAATTTACTTGATTCTACATACTTAAGTGTCTCCTTACCCTAAAATGTTAAATTACATCAACCTCTTCTTCTGCCAAGAAGCACGATTCACTTCCATACATTGGAGTCGGTACCAACACGCCTCTATGGCGCCTCTTACATGAAAATATCTAAAGCATTCAAAACTGTGCCATAAAAACTGTCATGATGACTAGAACTGGTAGGGCAGTAAACAACATAGTAAATAAACTATCCCTACCTAGGTGTAAGAAGATTTTTCCAAAAAAAAAGGAACTTTAACAAAAACTTTTTAATAAAAGAGAATTATTTTGAAAACAGTGGTTACACATCTGGTGAAAATTTATGAACAATTTTTAACCAACCTCCCGAGTGGACTGTCTTCTCGTCTAAATTATCTGTTCGGAACAAAATGATTAAGCACCCTCACGGACGGATGGTTTGAGGGGTTCGTTAGAATAAAAAAATCCCTTTTGTACAGTCAAACCCGCTAGTAGCGACAAGAGATGAAGAGTTGTAAGTACAACCTATATACTATGTATATATGTATAAAAGTAATGTATTTTAAACCATACCGTTTCCCTACTGAGCTCCTTTACCGTATTTGCAACGTACTTACTGTTAGAAAACTGTACATCGCTAACTTAATTCTAAGAAAACATAAAAAATTGCTTTTTGACTCTACCATCACAAACAAAAGGAGACCACAAGCAGTAGTTCCTACTCGCGCAACAAATACCGTCTTCGCCCGTCGTCAGTTCATCAAACAGTCCGAACACATTTACAATAAAATAAATAAGTCCTTAAATATCTATGTTCTTAAAACATTTGACTGTAAAAAGGTTTTGACATCATGGTTATTGACGCTTAATTATAACGAGACTGAACAAATCCTAGAATACATAACCTAACAATGACTTATATATTTATTTAATATTTAATAATCTATAATATATGATATTCTATAATGGATCCTACGATACAACATATCAATGTAACACATAACACCCATAGAAAATAAATTACTTCTCATATGGAAACTCTCACGCTTCCTCAGAAAGCACAAAGTACTCACACTTTTACACTATGCACGCATGCACACACAAACACGCACACACACACGCGCACACTCACACGCGCGCACACACACACACACACACACACACACACACCAGCTGCCCATGAACGTGTTGTTTTACCATGGTCATTTAATTTGAAATTTATACTCAAGGTATTATTACTTGCCTTACGCTTTTTTTGAACATTAATATTTGTATTATTATAGGTAGTATAAGATATTATAAGAGAATAATTGTATGTATCTCGTTTCATGTTAATATAACACCGTGTGTTATGGAGGAGCGATGGTCCCTAGCACAGGTATTGTTATACTTAAAAGGGAACATCAACCTTGTCTCTATTATATAATTTGTGAAATGAAATAAATAAATTTTAATTTTAATTTAATTTTAATTTTAATAAAGGTTGTACTTACAACTCTTCATCTCAGTGCGGACAACTGAGAACCAAGTCAAAGTTGAGAGATAAGTCTCTTATAATGAAGACACCTTTAACTCCCTTTCTTATATCAGTATGAGCTTTTTAAAAGGATCAAATAAAGTTAGTTGCCTTTTAATAAGTATATTTTTGCATCTTATATCTAAGTACTTAAAGTCTATAAATATTTTATATATAACATTATTCCTATTTACTCATAACACCCAGACAATATTTTGAATATCACAATAATCATAATTTATGTAATAAACCTATACATAATTTAAGGGAGTAGCAAGACTCCTTTAAAATTGATGTACTTGCTTGTATAAAAAATATCAAAAGTGTGTAATTGTGTATTATTTTATACACGTTATGCACATTCTTTGGTTTGTGCGTAGCTTGTCACCAATGTTATACTATCGTCGTCGATCACGTCGGTATCAAGTCGATAACAGAGGCCTTAGTGCGAGTTTACGATTCGATACTCGATATCGTCCGCGTAAAATATTACTATGAGTATTTACATGAGCCCCTAGCGGTAACCATTAGAAACTACGAATCTTCATAGAAATCTGTAACGCGTTCGTTAACGAGTGTCGAATGCGTAAACTCGCACTAGCCTCAGTTCCGTCATATTGAAAGTAAATCTTTTCATTGATCGACGTTTAACTAATTCTTACTATTTAGTCGATATCGAGTTTTCTGAATGCGCCAACTGTCCCGTACATGTCACTATCCATTATTGGAGCTGGACTAGTATTGCATTGGTCTTTGAGGTTTTGGAGGTAATCTTTCAGTTCTTCGGCTCGATGTCTCCACCGCCGCGCGAGGGTGTCAATAGATTCCTCTTCGCCACCAAGATCTTTAGGTAGAACTCGTGCAGGGATGTGCTCCAGTAGTTCTTCTGTCTTGGAGTGAATGTAGAACTGTATGGAACAGAAAATCGTTAATAGCTTAGAGAATTACAGGGTTGATTTATGACAGAAATAATTTTGAAGTACCTAATTATTCGTCCTGTGATACATCTGTTACGAACAGAGCTTAGTTGCCTTACCGAGCTCCTATTATCAGGACAGATGTAAAACCGTACGTCTACATCTATTTAGTGAGCCAAAACAATTTGTTTTCTACACAAATCAATATCATTACACCTTTTTTCTAGTTGGATGGTAGGTAATTACAAATTGTTTTAATGCGTTGTGAACATAATGAAATAAAACTTTTATTTGTGAAGAGTTTCTTGTATTAGCATAGTCCAAACCAGACTCTCTACTGCACTTCTGTGTAGGCAGGCTACCTTAATTGGGAAAATTAGAATTTGGAAGTCCAAGTGCTCTTATAAGAAAGTGTCTACTTTCTTATCTCGACTAGCTCTCATGAGCGAGTGAGAGACCATATCGGAGATGTCTTCAGGAGGTTTATATTTTAGTGGAAATCATTAGGCCTAGGTTGAAGATTCTTCTTAGATTCCGCTTATAATTTTTCGGACATGGCTGTTTTTGTATGTTAATTGAGATCGAGATTAAGGAACGGTCGAGTCGAGATCGTAAAATAGTGAGATGTTAAGTTAAAGTTTGTTATTATATCTTTTATGCATAAGTATAGTAAAGTGATGTAATAACCAATCGATCGTAATAACAAAATCATATTGAACAATAAAATATTAGCACAAGTATTTACCTATCTTTGTTGTTTAGATGAGTCACTGGGATTAGTTATTAAAAAGCAAACCTATTCTTAATGCATTTCTTAAAAGAATGTTATTTTATTTATTTTTGTGGTCAATGACGGCGGAAACTGTGTGTATAAAATTCATTACGTGACTACATTGTTTATTTGCAAATACCTTTTCTGGTGTGTTTATATATCGGTTGGTGAATTTGTCTCAGTTTCATAAATAATTGTAAAATTCGAATTTGGATAATACAATATTTACCTAAATAGAATGAATGTTAATGTACTCTAAAAAGATATAGGCGTATAGTTATTTCTTTTTATCTTTGCACCACTTTGTAAAACTTAGCTAATATTTGAGACCTGAGTCTGAGACTTTTGAATTTGTCAAGCTTATTTTACAAACCTACACGAAATAATGTAACTTAATCATAAAGTATTAAAACTTCATGACATAAATGTTTTTTTATCACAATTTAGGCAACTATTGAACGTTATTTCGAATAAGTATGAAAATATGAGATACTATCATAAGTCTGGTGACCCTTACCGACAGAGCTTATAACGAGCTCTGTTAAAACCACAGAAGAAAAAGCAATAAGACCTGCTTTGTATGTGTATTTGCGGAGAAAAATTCCTTCAGTCGTTCCAAATTGTTAATGGTTTAAGTTATTACTATTAAATTACGGTCTCATAAAAAGAGTTTATAAATAAATAAGTATCATATATTTTATCGTCACAAAAATTAGATGAAGTGTGTCATATCATAGTACAATGCTATAACTTTTATTTATTTTATGAAAAAGTAGTAGTGTGAATTTCAGAAAGTGTAATTGCAATCAATGCGAAATTATATTGTGATTGTGTGGTTGGCATTACTGCAATTTTGTCATTATTTCTTTGACTTTCAATGGACATGACTTAAGACATCTTACGAGTTTAGACATACCTTATTATTAAAATCATTATTGTATTACAACAAATAAATCAGTCTTTTTGAGAAGAGGTTTTAGGGAAATAAATATATTGCATTAAGAAGTTAATAAAAATAAATTTTTGATTTGGAATAATAAGTAATAAAAAATAAAAAATTATTTACATTACTTTTGCATTTTTTTTTAATTCAAATGAAGATACTTTCTTATGTCATATATTTATTTGCCTGCAGCAGGGCATATAAACAAAATGTCGGGTAAGTACTATAGAGATGTTCTTTCAAATGATGTTATATTTAGGAGCGGTCTTACCCGTCTTTTGATTTTCTCGTTAACGCAGGATCGTATAAGCTGTATAACGGATGCAAGGAGGGGACTGGCTCCCACAAAGTGTACGCGCTTCATGCGTTGCGGATACGCCGCCTGAGCCAGGTAAATGGTTCGCCGCACCGTGTTGGCGGCGGCCATAAACTTCGCTACTAGCGAAGCCTGAACGTGTGATAACTGGGAAACAAAAACAATGCTAATAAAAAAACTATCTAAACTTCTTTCTTTATTAAGTCTAGAAGTCGAGTCCGCGTGGGATAAGTACAAAAAATTATTGAAACTCATAAAATAAAACAAGCTTTATTAGAACAAAACTTGGAACAACAACAATTAAACAGTTGGATTATTTATCAAATATGAAATTAAATCTGTGTGTCCTGTGAAAAGTGATACAAGTCGACTTATATCGAATTTGATATTATTCATGCACCTTCATCATAAAAAATATTCTCTATTTTTCTATTTAATTAACATTTTGATACATCTCTTAACTGCCGAGATCGTATGGTACATCTAAGGCGGATTAACCAGTTTTGAAAAATAGTTTTGTGTAAATAAATACATGTTGACATGTATCGTCTACAATAATCAAGTCATAAGTCGTTTAAATACATTAAACAATTGTGTATGAAGATGTATCTCAAGTAATTTCATTATGCACATATATTTATAACCTTGTAATAAAGTATCATCTGAAACATGATTACTTAAATTACCTGACAACAAAATAATATCACCTTTCACCACTGCTTCACATAAAGTGTAATATGATACAACTAATTAAGAATCATTGTACACAATAACTCATTTGTTGTGTTTTGATACAATAAATAGTTTTTTCTAAATATCTTTTGTTCTATAGAACGATTTTAAGTAGGAACTTAATAGTTTATAAACAATACAAAAGTAATACAAACTGTGTTACTACTTTGTATAATGATTATGCTAACAAATTTTATAATTTTTTAAACACAAAAACTACTCTACTGTAAAGTTAACCATTTTGAGATTGTATCAGTTTTCACAGGACGCACAGAATTTATTAAAGAAGAAAGTTTTACCAATTTAAAAAGTTACTTCTTGTTTAATTGGCAAGGGATTTAAGAAAACAAGTGTCTTTTTTACGTCAATGAACCTAGCGCCAAGTAAGATTTGTCAGGCTTGTGTTATTTATGACTAGGGTAACCGATATAATACACAATTATACCCATGTCTCAAGTACATAATGTTCGAATTCACCCCACAAATATCTGCCCCTTCCGGTACTCGAATCCGTGACCTTTACGGATGTTACTTATGGAGATGTTATGAGATTTATGATATGCATAGATGTTGAGAGTATTTGTAAAGATGCGCCCCCACGTTTTGAGTGGCCCGCCGCTTGGCCCCGCCGGGTTATTTTATTCTTTTTTGATCACTGAAAAACGTGGGATTTTTAGATTTTTAAATCTAGTATTATTATTAGAGAATATGTATGTATAATTGTTTGGTACGCTCTCTGCGTCCTGTACGGCTCGATGGATTTTAGCTGGAGAGGTGTCGTTAGAGTCGTATTTACTGTAGGAGTTACACTGTGTATATAAAAATTAAATAAATAGGAAATGGCGGAAAATAAAAAAGGTAATTACAAAAGTAAAAGAAATGGAGGATTAGTTAATTGAGAGCACATACCTACCTATAATCTTGTTTTAGGATTTTTTCATTTCCAAATTACAAAGAAACGCAGTCGGATTTTTTAGTTTTTTAAATTACCGTTTTTTCATTTTTCCTTATGTACTGTCGTAAGCACTATTTACGTACTTTAAGTTCTAGCACGTGCTCTCACCTGCATCTTCATAGATACAGAGAAAAGTGACTAAATAGTCATGGTGACCAAGTAATCTCGTAATTCATCCACATTGTAAGTTCAACTGACCTCCCAAATGAACACGTCACCGGAGATGAACGTCTCATCATGCATTCGGACGTCAGCCGTGAGTAAGATCGCACGCACCAGGTCCATGATGTTGGCGTCGCTGTCTGAGAGATTCTGCTGAATCCTGAACACGGTCACGCGGTAGCACTCGTCCGTCATTTTCGTTAGAGGTACTACATCCCTATTAAATTAAAACTTTTTGATTAAATCTTTTCAACTATTAAATCGTCAACAGTAAAATGTCGATAAAAGTAATTTTGACGTATCCAAATTATGAATTTGCCAAATGCATATGGTGTATGGTAGGGCTCGCTTTAAGTCCATCTAATACATACTGCATTCGGCATGAAAAGTGCAATTGCATTTGCAAAAATTGTTACGAATAGGAAATCCTTTGGTTCAATCAACTATTATTTTATAAAAAAAATGTTTTTGCTCTCTACTTCACCCATGTGGATTTCCCATATTATTTCAGAGGAAATACGGTTTTGTTATGGATGTATTTGTGCATCGTTAATCATATATCAAGTTTGTTGCCTTAATATATGTAATACAAGGAGAACCTTATTTAGGGATTGTTACATTTCCGACAATAGATAATTTTTTTTGAAGTAAAAATAACAAAGTAAAGTATAGCAAATAAATATTTTCTATTTATTAAAAAATAACACACACTAGTAATTTTGTTTTATAATTACTAAGGCAATATCTTGCTGTGCATCTATCATATGCATGCGTTTGTGAACTTTCACGTAGCTATTGCAATGTACAGTAGACACATTAACGTAACACATAACGGCAGACATTATTTTGTAGCATTTCAGATTTTTTTTTGTAAAATTGCCTCATATTTAAAAGTATGGCAATTATATACATATACAACAGAAAAGATAATAAACATTATTATATTTTCTGTACTACTAATATATTCTATAATCAGTGATGTATAAGATACTCTATACAAACTATCTGAAATACTAGATGCAAGATACTTTAAAAAAAAGTATTTCAGATACCAGATACAAATAGTTTTCTGAAAAGGTATCTGAAATACTAGATACAAAATCCCTATCTTTTCACTACTTTTTAAAGATAAAATACTTTTGTAAGAAAACAACATTTAATTGAATTTAAGTTTATTTGTTCGAGAAAACAATTTTCGAATAGATCGCGTTGATAACAAGGATCAGGAAAATGTGACAAGACAAAACATAAAGGTATTAAAATTGAGACTTTTTATGTTATAGTTGACATTTGAGTAAAACTAATTCCTCATACAGAGTCGCTCCATAGGGGCAGAGCTAGGCGAACTGGTGTTATATTTTAGAAATATTTTTTTAATTTTAGGATAAGCATCTTTATTGTTGAGGTACTGGAGTGTCTCAAAATCACTGGTGCTACTTGTGTTTTCGCCACTAGCAATAGAGGAATCGGAGTCCTCTAGAAACATATAATAAGAGTCATCTTTTGTTTTTTTTTATATCACCTTCAATGTTGTTTAAAAACTCCGATTTTTGATTTTCAGATCGATTCATCTTTCTTGTTTCAAACAGGACAAATTCTTTTACATATTCCTTGCGCGATTTTGGTACCCATTTCAGTTTAAACATGGGATGGGACACTGAGGCCACAGTCAGGTCACAGGTACAGATGTACCTCGGAAAGTATGAGTTAGGTGGAAGGAATTTCTTTTTGCCGTGAAAAGACACGCTTGTGTTTTAGAGGCGTTGAAATTAACGAGGTTACTGTCACCCCACTGGGAAACGTAGTTTAACCTCTGGTTTATTCGTTAAACCATGGCCTCTCTCATGAACATCACGTCGTCACCGCTGGCTTTTGCGCTAGACAGGTATCTCTCAACAACAGTACTGTCGTCTGCATACCCAACAATTCCTGGCATTAACAGGTCTATGATGTGAAGCAGGAAAAGCGTCGCAGGAAGAACAGACCCCTGAGGAACTCCGGCATCAATAGCCACTGAGTCAGAGGAGCAGCCATCGACAACTACTCTGATCGATCGTTCAGTCATGAAATCGGCTATCCAACTACAAAAGTCAGCGGGGATACCGTACGAAGGAAGCTTGCGCAACAGACTTGCGTGCCAGACCCTGTCAAAAGCCTTCATGATGTTAAGTGACACGGCAAGTGCTTCGCCGTGCATCGCGAGGGCCTCGCCCCAGAAATGTGTCACATAAACTAGAAAATCCTCAGTTGAGCGTCATCGGCGAAAGCCATGTTGTCACGGTCACTGAGGAGATCGTTGTCTAGGTATGAGAGCAACTTGCTGTTCAGCACTTTTTCCATAACCTTACAGAGTATGGAAGTGATGGTGATCGGTCGGTAATTGCATGGGTCGGCACGACTACCCTTTTTGGGTACTGGTTGCACATTGGCGAGCTTCCAGGATTTTGGGACGTCCGTCAAGAAGAATAGGTGCGGCTTCTCGGTCTCCAGATGGTGATGGAGCGTATGGAGATTTGAGTGCAGTCCTCTAATGTTCGCAAGGTGAACTTTAAATGAGAGGAAGTGCAGCCGTTGTTTAAAATTCTTCCTATTCCTTTTTTTCATGATGGCGAATGTTGGGAGGGGGTAGGATTTTTAGTCGAGACGCTACTTAGTCGACCATTGGAAGTTTCCTTGGGCTAAGCTGACCAAAAAAGGGAACTCACCTGGAGACTGCGGTGACGCCCGAACCCCCCCCCCCCCCCCCCCAATTGGCCATCGGATCCTCCCGTCCAGTCGCCAACTGGCACGATGGAGCATTTCGGGATTTGTCGCGAGTTGGCTGGGCAGCCTTTCACGCGTGGCTAGCGCGCTAGTAGGGCCTCCTACTAACTGCGGTCGGCCAGCGGCTATAGCCGTGCTTCGGATCCCGCTACCCTCCAGAATGAGTTACTAGGTAGCATACCAGCATAGCCAAGATACCAAGACCGAGGTCAGACAGTACGGACAGGAGTGACGGTGGGTGGGACATCTTAGCCGATGACATTTGTAGAAAGATAGTATCGCCATCTGTCATTAAGTTCCCGACAATATCGACTATTTTCTTTATTTATGTCTTGCACAATTTGTGCATTTAGCCAGTGTCAAGTAAGTATAATCTTTCTTCTATGTTCTTGAGTAATTTTCGAGGTTTCAGTAAAGAAGTGGGGTTTTACTGAAACCTCCTCGTGGCCTTCTTGAGAGAGCGCGAACCTTTAAACCTGTTTTGTTTCACTTGCCAACACTCATGCATATTAAGAAACACTCAGTGATTAGTAACACGCCATTATGACACACTAATATCAACCTTAACACAAAATTTAACAAGAAAACCAAAACCATTAAAGTGACGCTTCGCGCTCCCGCCAAAAAGTCCAATGTCGACTAAAGAAACGACGCATTGCGTTCAGTTGCGTTCACAGAGAAAACCTGCAAAGTTCATTATAGTAAAAGTATCTTAGGGAACAAAGTATCTTCAAAATACTAAGATACCAGGAAAATGTATCTAAATATAAGATACAAAATAATATATTTAGAAAGTATTTCAAATACAAGATGTAAATACGTATTTTGTATCTTGAATCTGTATTTCAGATACTTTTATCTAAGATAAGTCACATCACTGTCTATAATACACTAAAGACACATTACAAGGCTTGCCAGACGCCTCGTATGTTATCTGTTTTTTCACCCACAAATTTTTAAGAACCCTTAATTAGCTCCGTTGACGGGATAACCAAAATTACCGTATTTTTATCAATAAGCCAAGAAAAATGGATAATTTTGTAAAAGGTTTCGTTTAACAATTAATATAAATAATAAAAAATATTATTTTAACATTAAAAAATCTATTTAACTGTCTCCCGTAAAAAAGACTGAAACCCGTTTTTTTATGTTGGTAACCCTTAAATCACGCAGTGGCAAGTGGCAACCCTACACATTACAAATAAATAAACTAATATAGAAACAAGCACACAATATGGGGCCTTATTTCTAAATATCAAACAAAATTACATGTTGCTTGATTAGTAAAATAAAACGAAACGCACGTAACAACCGAGTGCATATGTCATACAGTAGGTAAAATATATACATACAGTCCAGTTACCCCACGACATCGATCATATCATCATTTCTGAGACCCATAAGCCCGGTATTAAAATAAACTGTTATATTGATCAGAAGAGTATATGACTTAGTTTTCCATGAGGGTCATTTTACACCCGTTACATGTAATGGGTCATTTTTTGCGGTGTTTTCACACATAGAGTCGGGCTGAGTCCCATTAGTGGAGAAATAATAAAGACTTAATTGTAAGTTAAATAACTATGGAACTCTTACAAATTTAAAATTATTAATGAACATTTTGGCGTTGACGGTTTGTATATATGAAGTTGACTGTAGGTACATAAATTGCCTACTCCATCTGTGATAGAGCTATTTTACAAAGTACAAAAATTCCGTTTAGTCGATATTTGACAGATTCTATATTAGACAAACTGAAAAAAGTGCGAAAAGTAAGGGATATTTTAGTATTATGTATTAATAAATATATTAATTGATTGGAGATTTGTTAAGAACATCAAAATTATTTTGTACTAGCGGCCCGTCCCGGTTTCGCACGGGTGGACATAATTCTTTAAATTTTTCTAGCATTAAATATAGCCTATGTTACTCAGCGTGAATGTAGCTTTCCAATGGTGAAAGAATTTTTGAAATCGGCTTAGTAGTTTTTGAGTTTATTCATTGCAAACATACAAAAATACAAACATACAAAATACAAATCTTTCCTCTTTATAATATTAGTGTAGATTATTTGTGGTTTGAATCTGTCTAATGTAGTATCTGTCATATGTGGAATCAATCTATCTGTGATGTCAAAAGTAAAACCAGTCAAGTGTCGACCTATAACGAGAAATTCCTCACTGACTATAGTCAATTTTTTTTTTATCTTAATATATTGGAAACAGTCCCTAAATACCATTATTTACTTATTATCTATACGTGTCTTTTAATTCTATGCCAAAAGTTTAATAAAACGTTACTCACATTATCTTACAAGCTTCGCTGAGTGGTGGGTCTTTTAATGAGATGTATTCGTAAAGATCTCTGAAGCGGGACCGAGTAAGGAAAAAAGCCTCCAGCTTGTTCCTCGCTCGCTCCGAGTCCATTCGGCAACCACGAACGAACAGCTCTAAGAAATGGGGATCTAAAACAAATATAACCTTGATTCGCTACCGCAGCTGCATCGTCTGATATCAATAAGCTTTATTATTAATTTAATAATTTTGGTTTAATTTAATAAGCATAAAAGTTTAAGTAAATCTTAAAAGAACGAGATTGCTTTGCGGTGCAAAATAAGTAGGTATGTAAAGCCATATAAGATCATGTAACACGATAATCGATTATTTGTTGATTGACTTAAAAAAATGGGTTGATTAATGACAATCGAATCAATTATTCAATTAAACGTATACCAATGAATAAAAATAATTATTAGCCCAGCGAAGCGGGCGGGTGACGGCTAGTATTATATAAACTGAAAAGCAGAGTAATTACTTAATGAGTGATCTTATCCTTTTTAACTTTACATTATATACGCCTGGTATATCCATCGAGTAAGGGCGATATAGCATTGCATAGTCATGTGATGTTAGTTCCTGTTTTTTTCTTTATATTTATACCCTTAAGGGTTGCGCCCATTCTATATGATTATAGCTCATCTGAAGAAAAGACATGGATTTTTGTTTCACATAATATACCAGACACACAACGAAACAATTGCTTCGCAATTATTGCGATAACCACTACTGAACTTGTAAAACTGTAAAGTTATTATTATGTAAGCAAGTAATTAAGCAATGAACTTGGGAACTTGGTTCACATGCTGTATAATGAAATGAGATTTTTTATACGAAAAATCGTATGAATGGATTATTTATTTAACTCTAAGGTAAATACTGTATATTTAATAGCCCACGTGTAACGGAGATAAACGGTCAACTTAATGTGCCAACACTGACTTATATACTTACTTATACTTATATACAATTCTGTATGCTCATATAAAGGGTCCTTATAAGTTAATGTTTAATCTTTCTCTGGTTGATTCTTTATAATTAACTGCAGTTATAGTGAACAAATTCGGTCTTATAGAAAAAAACTTTGGTAGGTAGGTACTTGTAGTTTCATGATATTTATTGAGTCTGAAGCTGAAGAAAATTATTAATCTATGTCCTATGTAGTTTAGATGCTTCTCCTCTTTCTGGACTAAAATGTACAGAAAACTCTCATGTGCATCGGTAACGCATGCTTGGTAACCTAAACAGGGCCCTAATTCTCTATGACCACTTAGCGATTCCTTGCTTTGAAACCACGTCAATATCGTAACTTGTTACGACATTTGCAAAATTCGTATTCTCTATGCCACAATGATGAAACCGTGTGGTATGAACGCGACATTAGCGTGATTAGAACTGTCAAAAATACCACGTTTTACAATCGCGCGGAATCATTGTGACTTGTTTGTGACTAGTAAATGTTTTGCTGTTTTTGTGCTAAAATCATTAAAATAAACTTTAAAAAGGTAAGTACAAGTTGTTATTCGTAATAAACTACCTACACACGACATATTAATGTTAAACAATGTAGTGAATATATTAAAATTTAAGGTGCCGTTGGTTTATATTTTGTTTAGATATTTTCTGAACATCTTCATTCATGTAGAAGACTGATAGGTATAAATTTGTATTTAATAAACGGGAAGTATGTTTGTAATCAAAATAGGCAATAATTCTATAATCTAAGTCATAGAAAGTCATAAAAGTAAAAAACAAATTTTAAATTAATAAAAAACTAGACATCTTTTACCTAGTGCTCATGACTTGAAATTAAAGAATAATTTTTTTGTATAATATACCTTTAGTATCTTGGTATAATTATCACAGCAGAATGTTTAGTTTTATATATATACTCTGTTGATTTCCTAAATAATCTTTGTTTGCAGGATGTCAAGGGCTAAGGTAACTACGACCCAACTCGTTCATTTGGTTGAATTTATCAAGGTCAACCAAGATGCAGAATCAGGACATGGTACTGGCCTTCAAGGAAAAATCGCAGAGCAGCAGTGGAAGACACTTTCGGAAACACTAAATGCCCTTGGAGGTCCAGTAAAAAAGGAAAAATAATAGTTAATAAAAAACATTTCATTTAAAACTGTCATATTTGTTTCATTTCATAAATATAAGTAATACATGAAATTTTGTTTACAAACATTCTGTTTGTAATTTATTGCTTAATAATTAGGGGAGATTATAAATTGGTAGAAAGTACTATCGTTTTAACAGGTAATTTTTCGATAATAAATAAATAATCGTTTTTAACACGGTAATAACTGTTTTGGCTAGTTTAAAATACCTTTCATAAATCTCACACAACCAACGACTTCATAATAAACGTTCAAAAATTACGTTTCATATTTTAGTCTTGTGTTTGTCAATTAATTATATTTAGAGCTATTGTCATATCGTTTATTGATTTGAATCTTTTAACAATATAAAAAACGTAAAACCGCAAATTACATTAACAAAATAAGCCTAAAAAACATTATTATTGTAGTTACTACATAATACATCAAATTTTCTAAACATCATTTCTGAATGCAGTTGTGACTTCGCAATGTACCAAAGACAATTTGTCTTGAAACATACAGAATAGAGGCGTCTCGATTCCTTATCGCGACATGGTATAAACAAGACACGATATAGATGTGGTTTGCGCGCGGTACGATATAAGTGTGGAATCTAATGTACCGTACAGAATTAGGGCCCTGCTTAGTGTTTAGTTTATTACAGTTCAGGGGTACCTAGAGTTTCACCGGGTTATGGATTTTCGATGGCTGGTCGCAAATAGGTGATACAGACACTGGTTGTCCGTTAATATCACGACATTTTATTTATAGCACCACAAGAAGTTGTTACGTTTAGTAAGTAATTATACAGAGTAACTACTGTAAATGATGATCGAGAATAACGCTACGTACGACGTAATGCGTCGACGTATTGTCGACTATTTATTTCCTTAATAACTACAACCTGTCAAACGAGTTTGAAATCTCCTATGTACCAACTTTAATTAATCTAGTGCCTATCGAGTAGAAATGTTGGCCTAGACCATAGCCTTAACCCGGTTTTTATATTGAAGATTTTCCACGACTGTTTCCCGCCTTTGTTTTACAGAGTATATTCAACTAGGTATATAAAAAACCTTTACTCTTCTTCTACGAATCTTATTGTTTTCAAATACTTGCTTCCTATTCCTATTAGGGTTTTAGGTCTTGAAAGTGATTTTGTTCTCAGTACCAGTATCGGACTTTTAAAGTCCCGGTTCTCAGAAAATTCATAAACAAAGTTTTCAGGCTGTTAATATTTTAATTGTAATACACGTCCGTAACTAATCAATTTAATCAAAATTAGATTTAAAAAGTTTCCTAATTTTTTATTGATTTTTTTATTAATAATCTTTACGTTACGGGAAACTACTGATCAGTTCGAAAATTGAGAGGACGACCTTTCCAAAAAAACTGCGAAAGAGACTCGGTCAAGGAACCAACCTGCATCTAACAATTAGCATCAATTACTTACAAAAAGGACAAACACCATTCAACGTTTTGTTTTATTAAACTAATAACTGAGTTTTATTACTAAGTTACTGCGAAAATTATCAAAGAGTTATCACGACTTATATTGCATTAATTGTTCTCGAAATGCCTGGGAGTTATTCCGATGATGATGGTTACGAGATTGCCAGTACTTCGAGACTCGAGACTCTCGGGACGAAAATTCTAATTCGTATAGAAGTACTAGCTGACATGGCCACGCGTTTCTGTGTTATAAATTAAAATAAAACCTATCCTATGTCCTAAATTTTGACAAATTCAGCAAAAAGAAAGAGAAATCATCAAAATCTCTTAATGAAAAAGGTTAAAATGGAGAGTTGGTGTCAGCTCGTAGTAATAGTGTACACTACACACGTGTAAATTATGAAATTTTTTTTATATTATTAGTTTTATTAGGTACGGCTTATCACAAATACTCTAAATGCAGTTGGTTTGACCACCCTTGATATAAAAATACTATAAAACTTGTATGAAGTGATTTATATAACTTTAAAGTCCGAGTCATTTATAAAGCTACTCTTTCTTGAAAACTAGTTAAACAATTGGTTCTGTGTATCTGATTGATAACTAATATTTCCGCTAATCTATTGCCATCTACAATATAAGTATTACTCATTGCTTTGCCTCCAGTTATACAAAACTGTATAAATAGTATCTAATTACTGTGACGGCGAGCAGTTAGTTAAACAAAGAGTTGTTTTCTAATAAGGCTCTTTGTATACAGTAGAGAGTGAAATGCATGAAAATAGTCTTTTCCGAGTGCCGTGCTCCCTCATTGTTAGAAGCATTGTCATTTCTTACAAGTCTACTGCTCCATAATTTATGTCAACACACATTATGTACGTTGCATGCGATGCGTAAGATTATCGCGTTGCAGACACCTTGACCAATATATCGTAAGCAAATGAACTATTTTGTCACAGTAATAGTTGAAATGCAAGTCATGACAGGCCACCATGTTTGCTGAACGTTGATCGATTGCTTTATATAACATTAATCACGTATTCTTTACAGGGTTAGATATAAATAAATAATTAATGTGTTATCATTATGCTTACACTGAGTAGGTACAAGTCTTTTTGTCTAGTTTTTTAAGTTTTATATAGGTTCAATTGTTTAATGTTTCAGACACCATTACAATTACAACAGATATAACGTCCTTGGTCTCAAAAAGCAATTTTTCTTATGAGTAAAAGATACAGAATTCATTATTATTCTAATGTAATACTCCTACGGAAGTCAGTTACGAAAGCTTACAAAGGAGCAAGGCTTTTCTTGAAATCGAAAGAATGTGTATCATAAGTTTATCCAATTAGCCAATGTTTCTTAATTTCAGTTTTTTTATTAGTTAGACGTTTTAAGGCAACAAAGTTATTATTGTTGTTATAAAACTGACACTCGCGGATATCTAGAAATCGAACAGGATATTTGAAATAATAATTTGTATATTATAAATTTTAATGCTCGTATACCGGTTATTTTACTGACCTTTGACTAGATTTGCAAATTATGCAATCAAAATTTAAAGAACTCCATGTTGAGCGGTATGCACATAGGTTTACCTGGTGACACCACTCACAGGACTCGAATTCAATCCCCGACAGGGTCAATGTAGAAATTGATTCGGGTCTGGGTGTTGTGATACCGACGTTGCCTCTATTTTCCTAACACAAGCGCCATAGCTACTTATTTTGGGTTCTGAACAGTGTAATCTTCTTTCTTCTACTAATCAACTAGCTAGTACGATTTTTTGTAAAAACATATTATGAAACCCCTTTTAAAAAAAAGTATCTATGTAATTTTCTAATTTCAGTATTAGGCCGTCCAGCTGAACCGCTATTGCTTGTAATTTTCTAATATTTATTATTAAAGTAATACTTCTTTTGGCGCGTTTACGTTTTTCGCACACCGTTACTGCAATCCGACAGTATGAAGTTGGCTATCCAATATAATTAATTTACTGACTTATTTTACTAAGTAAAGAAACTAGTAAATTATCCAACAAACTAACAAATGTATTTTTTCTTTAGTCAAACCTTTATTGATTGTTTATGGAGTTCACTCCTTAAGAATTGATTTTCATATAAGGAAAACTTACAAAGAGTAAACTTTAGTGATCGGATGATAGCGTTACGTCTTTGTGCGCAACCTATCGTGCGCACCTATCACTTTTATTTTGAAGTGTTGGTTTATTACTTACTGTGCCTGTTCAAAGACAATCGTTCTTAAGGAGTGAACTCCAGTCGTGCGTATGAGCTGATACACACACATTTTTTTTAAATTATATATATTTATTAAAGATTTGCACTTAACAATAGTGATTTTAGTTTCGGACAATTCTACAAAACAAGAAGATCCGCATATCATTTAATATAATTGATAGACAAAAGAATATTATTTATACTCTTTTCAAGCCAGCTTTAAATTAGTGACGTCCTCGTTACTGATATAAAGCTTAGCTGAAACCAGCCGTTGCAATATTTTAATATTTCTTTACTTCATTAGATCTTTGACCTACTGTGACTATAAAAACGGTATATTGTTTTAAACTTTCATGGTCACTAACATTATAGTAATATAAGTTATTTACGGGATTGCTACCATGTACCTCGTTTTTGAGTTTCCGATATTTCGGCACTGTTGCAAGTGCCATGATCACGGAGCGACTGAAGTAATTGCGGGTAGGCTGTTATTGGCAGAAATATTGGTCTACCCTCCGACGAAGTCTCTTATTGCGTTCGATACCCGTACCACTGTTCACATTCTCACTATTCACCTGAAATTGTTCTCGACACACAACACTTACAGTATCGGATCGCGACACGACACTTTTTTGATTTTTTCGGTTTTTACACATACGAAACACAGGATTCCAGATATTCGACAATTTGAACCCGTCCTCACGATTGAAATTTTCATGTTTTGTTATTTCAATCGCTTCCCTGACCAATCTTGGTATGTAGTGGCGTTCTGTCGAAATAATCTGTGGTTTATGAAACTCAATCCAGTGGTTAGGACCAGAATCAATCAAATGTTCCGCGATGGCCGGTTTCTGCTTATCGTTGTTCTTGATTGCTTTTATGTGTTCCCTTATTCGGCATGCTACTGTTCGTTTTGTTTGGCCAATGTACGAACTGCCACAGCTGCAATCGATCTTATAGACACCAGGTTTCTCCAAGGGGAAGTTGTCTTTAGGAGACCGTAGGTATTGTGAAACCTTACGTCCAGGAGTGAAGACAGTATTTAGCGAGTACTTATTCAGTATGTTTGAGATCTTGTCAGTCACTCCTTTGACATATGGCTGCCATTTCAGCCAATAATAGCCTACCCGCAATTACTTCAGTCGCTCCGTGATCATGGCACTTGCAACAGTGCCGAAATATCGGAAACTCAAAAACAAGGTACATGGTAGCAATCCCGTAAATAACTTATATTACTATAATATAAAAACGGTGTTTATAAAACTTGTAAAAGTATCGCATAAAGGATTATGTGTACACGCAAACGACTTCCGTTTTGACCAATTTTTTCGCTGCCTTTTTCATAAATCAATACATTTTAGTAAAATGTGTTGTTCTTTAGCTGTACTTAGCTATATCATAATACATTAATGGTTTTTATTATTTCTCAAAGTATTTAAACATTTTCTGATTAATAAATTCATAATAATAAAATATCTACATGTCGTAAATCAGCTTTCATAAAAAATATGTTGCTAGTGTTTTTATGAGTAGTCATAAAAACACTAGATAGCCACAACTCAGCAACAATTATTGTAATTGTAGGTATACTAATTATTGCGATCCTTTTGTAAATTTGTGCAAAACTTTTGAAAACTGATAATACCGTGTCATTTCTAAGAAACCATTGGTTAACATTGTTCGCATTAACAATTTATCATTTATTGAAATATCAAAAGTAAAAAGGTTGATTTAATTATGAGTTATTTCTATGTAGAGAACATAAAGACCAGACAATTAAAGTTAGGGAAATGTCGAATGTCATTGAAATATCGAAATTTATGGATATTATCTTCTTTTGTTTACGTAATAGCAAAGTGGGGCCTTATACAATGTGTCCCGTCACCAGTGTCGGAGCCTTAAATGGTGTGAAATATGGCATTTTTTATCGACAAATTGCCCCTCAAATTTGGTTTTTCTCAAAAAGCCAATAATTAAAAATAAACAAAAATAATCTTTTTGTTTTTCTTTAATTATTTTTTTCTATTTTTTATTCCATGATAATTGAAACATGTTTAGCTATCAAATGACACGTTTTTAATGTTGATAGGACATTTACATGGGTAGTGGTGGTCGAATTAGTATGAGAGCCTAGGTCTTGGTTAACAAGAAAACAAAATGGCGGCCGTAAGAAAAAAACAAAATTTGAGGGGCAATATGTCAATAAAAAATGCCATATTTCACACCATTAAAAGCTCCGACACTGGTGACAGGACACATTGTATATCCTTTTGCGTAATATTAACTGTTTTCCCTGTATTTTTATTAGTTTTTCATGACTATATACAAAACACGTCTCGAGTTCATACAAAATTCTGATAGAAAAATGACGTTAAGTTTCTGAATAACTTTTCCAGTTTTTTTGATTTTATGAAGATACATAGAAACAAAATCCGAATGATTATAAACATGTTAAAATAAAGCAATAACTAAATCGGTCAATGCTCTACATTATTACCGCGCCAAATTCTTATTCTTATAGACTTAAAATTTCATTGAGAGCTCTTTTAATTTGTAACATACGTTAAAAAATAATAAATATAAATTTTTGGATTTTTTCTCCGCCTATAAATTGAGACTGAGCTGAATAACTAAGTATATCGCTGTTTCATAGAGCTTTTCTACTATGTACAATAAATTTTAAATACAATAATGTTCTTTAATTTCTTGACTCTGAATAGGCGACGAAGCGTAATGTTCGCACACCTGCTATGTGATTGCTACGGTAGTGTTATTGTTGAAAAAGTAAAACTTGATAACTTTACGTTAGACGTTGGCTAGTTCTATTTCATTAATTTTTCGTTTACCACAACAAAAATATTTTATCTTAAATATGTACACATCTATTTTTATAAAGTTAGAACTTAACCGAAAAATCATGTAAATCTGCCTATCATTACGGAGATCTTTTTTGTATGAAACCGGATGTCTATAACTAGGAAATGGCTATCCATTTTCATCGATTCTGAGGGCTGTGAGAATGTTGTCAATCATGCAAACGAGAATGTTATCATCGCGTTTGTGGTCAGATTTTAAATTAAGAACTTATTTTCAAAATTTTAAGGTTAGGTTAAGTTATAAATGATAAAACTCATCACTTTTTTCATGAAAACTCCTTTAAAATTATTTTATGCACATTCCAATAAATCGCATCGAACACGCATCAGTACTCAACGACAAACACGCAATCTATTGCTAGGTACGTGTGTTTTAAAATAATAATACTGTTTATTTTTGACAATCTTTTCCAGTTTCATGTATGTAGAGTACAATATGAATTGGAAAAAAATACATTTGATGAATACTAATGTGACTTTTCTAGCCTTGGTATTGTTTTTAAATATAAATTACTATTTTTAATATCTAAAGACTTCATAGACATAATAGTCTTTATTCTTTAAATAAAAGAGAGATTTTAACATTAGGTATTTTTTCAGAGCAAAAGTGCTATTACTGGAAAATTTAAAATAAAATTATTAAAAGCTTGATTTATTTATATTCCAAGTCAGCCTGTGAACACGCATCTCGAAACGTCAGGATTAAATAATGCTCTCAGCATACGTAACGGGTTATATTCTCGGACGGAACGGAGATGTGACTTGCATCGTTCATAACGTGAACGTGGTTTTAAAACATACGTACAATGACGGTGTTAATCGGCAGACGTAGAGGATTTAAATAAAAGACTTTACTTTTATGAGATAATTATTGTTTATTATGATTAACTAAAGAAAAATATTAATCATTGCAATCTAATACCGTTTACCACTATATTACGTTTCCTGAAGTTGTATAGGGCTGGGTGCAAGCGAACAAATTCAATTAGCTTTTCATTTAGTTTAGGTGCGCGAACAAAACAATTCACAACATTACAGCATCAGGGAAGGTAATGCGCATACGCGGCGGGATCTTGGATGGGGCGTGCGGAATGGGGCAAAATTCAGTGTCGATGATTTTATTTCTCGTGTCGTCCCTTTCCTGACCTGTCCCGTTTCTAGTACGTATAAATTGTTGCTATATTTTGCATGCAACGATGCAATTCCTTCTGGCACGAGAAAAAACACGTCACGTATGCTAAGACCTTAAAAACATGAAATTTGACATGTTTCATAATCTAGTAAAATATTTAATTTCAATATTTCATTGTTCTTATGTTTGTGTCACGATCGGTAATAATGTTATAATTTTATTTGATTTATTCTTATTTATTTCGCTAATACTTCTCCAGACATTGAACTCACAGAAGTCGAATACCTATGACTATAATATGTACTTCGCACTTATTAGATGTCATTAAAAAAAGACATCATTTCAAGTTATTCATAAAGTTACGACCAGGGAACGTGGCTAAAGAAGGCTGCAAATAGTCAATCCAATTTATAATTAATTGCATTTATAGATTATTTATAATTATTTACCACGGTGTACCTAGTGTTTGTAAAGTTGTTAGGAATCTGTTTTAGTTAAAAGGTCCACTACTGTCTTGGTATTTGCACATAATGGTGTCGCTAATGGATCGAACAATAATTGTCTGGTGTTTTCTGTGATATAACATTTTCATTGACATTAACGAGAATCAGATTATAATATATTACATAATATAATTATATCAACATAATGTATAATTGACAATATTTCAGACGCGTAGATTCAAAGCTCCTTGAAGTTTGTTTTTATTGAGTTCTTATCTGATACAATCCCTAAAAATCTATCAGATTATTTTTTTAATTAAATATTTGAACATGCCTGATTAAAATATTGTGACGGTAGTAGATAATATATGACTCCTGTAAAGGAGTCGAAACGTCAGGATCTACATTATATTATGACAATACTTTGTGTATGTGTTTGTTACCATATTGTCAGTAAAAGCCTAAGAATAACATTCATAACTCTGAGTTATGACTTAATTGCCCAATGTAAGCGAATGTTATCTTTATGATTGATTTGGCCGAGTAAAAAATCCGTAAAAAAGTGTTTTATTCAAATTATTTAATATAGTGGTAACGGTAACAAGAAAGTAACTTTTGTAATCGGCAACAGTCTGTCTGCAGCCAACGCCAATTGAAAGATATTTCTATTATTTTTTTCAGTTTTTTCGAATAAGCTACTTCTATGAAGTTTTAAGTGTATGAAAAACTTTATACATGTTATTTAAAATTATAATTTTGGCATTAGACAAATTGATTACAAACATTGTTTTATAAGTACCTATGACATGATCGAGAAAACATGAAATCGCCATTCTTCCTAGTGTTTTAGTAGTTCCAACAAAACCACATCAACCTGTACAAAATTGTTTCAATTCTTCATTCGATTTTTAACTTAGTTTCTGTAACATTAATAGAGTTAAAAATCAATTAAGAAAATTTGACGATTTTTAGTAGATTTAGTTGTCCGTATCAATAATTGATTAAAAAAACTCAATTGTTATAAAGTAAAAACACAAATTTGTTAGTTGTAACGATTAATTTATTATTTTTTCTATGGTGTTCTTAATACTCGTAGTTTTAATAATATAATCCCTAGAAAACCTTTCTATCACTATGGTTTCATATAAGAATAAACGTTAGGGATTTTGTAGCAATAAGTAGCAACGAAGTAACATGAAAAAATCATCCTCTCTACTTGTTCTATGTGGTAGCATAGACAATCTCGAATTCTAATGTTGATTGTAGAGTCTTAAACAAACGAACGATAGTATGATAGTTCATAATTACGATTTTTGCAAGTTATTTATTTATTCATATTCATTCATCGTCAATAGTTTTTTTTTCGAACACATGTCTTGACATCTTTAATTCATTGTAAATTTCACATCATTCGTGTAAGCTAAGACAAATATATCGTTTTTTTTTTTAATTTTTATTATCTTTAGTTATATGAATGTAACTAATTGGGTTTTCGTTTAGTTCTCGATTCTCGTAATGGTAGCAATGGTTTGGAAATATTTACGACACTATGGAGTATCCATTTAGAGCTCTGAAAACTTAACAAAATCAACTTTACTAGGGAGCGTGAAACAAATTAAGGACTTTTGAATTATGTAAATGAAATTTCAAAATTAACGTGTATGTGATATAATTTACTGTTAGTTTTTGTTGTTGCAATTTGTATGGGATTTTTTGTAAGTAGTTGATATTGCAACAACAATTTACATTCTGCCCGCACCTCAGCTCGGGAGTTGCATCATGGGACCAATCTAGTCGAGCCAAACACGACTTGCCGGATACAATTCGCACAGCAAAACTCTTTCGTAAATTTAATAGCATACCAAGAGCCCTGCGGTTTGTTCAGTCAAATTATTTTTATCCGTTAGGTTTTATATTAAATGTGAAATAAAAACTGTAATGTTGATATTGGCAAGATTATTTGTAATAGCTCTAAATATTAAAAAAAATTAAATTCAATCCTAGATACGTACTTAAACTTAGTACTTAGTATGTGGACTAAATGCATAATGATGTAAGGAAACTTTTCTTATAATTATCCTCTGTGGTCAGTTGCAATTATAGTATTTATGTGTTCAAATAGAATAATAAGACGTAGAGCACTATATTATAGCTGTATCATTTGTTATTACTTTGACCATAATGAACTATAGAGGCATGCATCATTATAAACTTCATCTTATATCCTTTCGTCAGATTGGAAAATTAATATTTTATCTGTGTGCGTGTGGTTGTTTGTATTTCCCTTAAAACCCCTTATAAAAAAAAATGTATTTCCCTTCTTTGAGGTACTATTTTAGCATGGTATTAAAGTAAAATTATTTCGAGTGAAGAAGAAGTATTATATTCTATAAAAACATAAATTTAAAATTAATACTCCGAACTGAAAAACCAAAATAAAACTCTGAATAAGTAAAAAGTAAAAATCGTAAAATAAAACTTTAAACAAAAATAAATAAATTAATGAATATTATAAATGTATTAACCATCAAATATTCATTGCGTCCTGTGAAAAGTAATACAAGTCGACTTATATCAAATTTGATATTATTCATGCACCTTCATCACAAAAATATGCTCTTTTTTCCGTCTAATTAACATTTTGATATATTTCTTACCTGCCGAGATCGTATGGTACAACTAAGGCAGATTAACCTGTTTTGAAAAATAGTTTAGTACAAGACAAATGTAATACAAACTGTGTTACTATTTTTGTATAATGATTATGCTACCAAATTTTGTGATTTTTTAAACACAAAAACTACTTTACTGTAAAGTTAACAATATTGAGATGTATTAGTTTTCACAGGACGCACAGAATTAAAAGTAATGTTTATATAAAAATCTCGACCGAATATATTATATTACAATTTATAGTACAAGATAATATAATTATTTGAATTAAAATTTTGTCGTGTAGACGGACCGCTTAATACCTATTAATTTATATCTTTGTACCTACGTAATCTACGTATACCTAATGTACTTAATAATAATTTATGGAGCGGAGCGAGCGAAGCGAGCGAAGCTCCCATGGACCAGCTTCAATGGCGCAATGTCTGTTACGCCATAACTCCCCGAGTTCTTAACCGATTTTAATATCTTTAGTGTGGAATCGAATCAACAGGTTTAGGACCAGATTGTGACGGAGCCCGAATTTTGGAATTCCCAAAAATTCCCATCGAAACAAAAAAAAATAATTTCCATTTTTATGTATTACGCTCCGCTCCAATATATGGTGCTAGCGTAGCTTTATGCTTAGCGACTGCATCGCCTAGTTAATAATAATTTAATAATTTTTGATGAATTATTTATTTCATTTAAGTAGTTTAAAATGGAGCGGTCTTTATTTTTATTAAAAAATCTTTAGCCAATTTTACAAACAAAAAGGTGTATCTATTTTTAAAAAGCTCTTGTTACGAGGATGTTGCTATTATTTCGAATAAATGATACAGCTACCCGTTGACCTCGCATCTGTTTTACATATCTTAATATTGTCTTTGATTTTATCATGTTTTGTTTTGTGTTGGTAATTTGTTTGTATCTTGTTGTTAGGTTTCTCAATGTTTCCTCTTTTATTTAAAAATTTATTAAAGTTTTCTGTAATACAAAAAAAATCTTGAAAACCAGTTTATAAATGAAAACGCTTCGGGGAGTAATTGTATTTTTATTTACATTTCCTTATCGGACTTTACATATACCGGAAACGCCAAAACGCTACTTACGTAGGTGGTCGAGTCCAAAAGGCCAAATTGAGAGCATTTTTCTTTCTTTATTAAAGCGTTAGGTTTTATTAATGTTTCTTTCTTTAATATTCTGCTCTGGAATAGCGGTCTGTGCCAGAGATCTCGGGTTCAAATATGTTTGTGTTACGAGCTTAAATATTTTGCCGTTTATATAGCGCAGGAAGATAGTTTCAGCAATCTATACCTTATATACTTAGTTATATTAATGTGGACCTTCATAGTTTTCTTACTACGAATATAACTATTATATGAGCACTTTTATATTAAGGCATAGACATATTTAAGTTTACAATATTTTATAAAGTACTCTGTTTTGGTGTCATGAAAATTACCATACGATCGTGTGGATATAACATTTAGTAGGTGTTTTGTTCTAAAGACTGCGGAATTAAACATCAAATAAATAATACCTATGGGGTCGTATCAAAACCTTTTATTGTCCCCGACAAATAAGTTGAACATGATTTTGAAATCACGTGACATGCGCAGTAGTGAATAATGTACCTAAACTTGCTACTGCGCATGTCACGTGATTTCAAAATCATGTTCAACTTATTTGCCGGAGACTATACTACATGGCGAGATAGCACGACGAGCGTAGCGCGTCAATGTCGGGTAACACGGCATATATAAATACCCACATAGTTAAAAAGACTGACGTTGCATAAACTCATAGAAAAGACTGTTATTTTTTTTTATTTCGCTTGTCTGAAGAAGCCATTCTGAAGCATAAATGAAACAGAAATAAAGGATACCTTTTTGATTGGAGCTCCCATGGATCAGCTTCAATGACGCAATGTCTGTTACGCCATAACTTCCCGAGTTCTTAACCGATTTTAATAATTTTTGTGTGGAATCGAATCCACACATTTGGGACCAGATTGCGACGGAATTTTGAAATTCACAAAAATAAAAAAATTATGGTCAAAAAATATTGGCTCTATGGGATTTCCCATTGAATCAAAAAGCGCGCGCTTATTTTAAAAGTTTTCCTTCTTATGGAATTTTAAAATATTAACATTATGGAATTTTTTAAGTATTACGCTCCGCTCCAATATATGGTGCTAGCGAAGCTTTATGCTTAGCAATTGCATCGCCTAGTTTTATATTTCATTTATTATTACATTTTAAAAAATTCTCTCCAGAGAGTACATGTGCAATACGTAAGTAAAGTCATCACTATTTTATCACTAGAGAGGTAATAATTTGGTTTTGTAATTATTTTATTACTAGACTTAAGCCGTCATCATAATGGAAAACTTATTAACTTCACACCACAATGTACTTAAATATGCTGTAATTAAAATAATTATATCGTTACTATTCAACTGTATACAATAAGATAACTATGTAAACGGTGACATAATAGGTGTAATCATAACACACCACAGCCCTTACTACTCGTATTTCATAATAGTACCTTTTAATTTACCAACGAATTTATATTATTTTGTTATTAATCGAATTTTATGTAATTGACTTTAGAATATGAACTGGAAATCCAAATTCAAATTTTTATTTGACTAATAACCACAACCACGTAGAATAAATTTTTCTGCATTGTTTTTAAAAGCGTGGTTGAACTAGTTATAGTTGAACCTTTGGTATAAAATCAAATGATATTTTTTCCCTCTGATCAAATACACATTTTTATTATGATTGTTCGCAGATGACCTTAACAACGATACCGGGATTTGGGACGGCGAAATCCTTACAAATCGCAGCTTTAATACTATAGGGGCACAATTCGAAAAACATGATTGTTGGAAAAACGCCTTTAAAGAATTTTGAGCCCTGTAGTTTCACAAAAACGGTCATAAATAAATTAAACTATTAATAGCAAAATCATAAAACATCATAAGAGTATGTTCATTAAGCATGAAATATTGATCGCACATTAAATTTATCCCAGCACTAGTTACTTGCTATTAATAGTTTAATTTATTTATGACCGATTTTGTGAAACTACAGGGCTCAAATTTCTTTAAAGGCGTTTTTCCAACAATCATGTTTTTCGAATTGTGCCCCTATAGTATTAAAGCTGCGAAATACAGATGCGTGCACGCGCATGTACGGTTGATCTATAAGAGTGAAATTGTTGTTGGTACACTATGGATAAATCTCTGAATCACTGATGAGATGAGTAATAATAACGACTCTTGGAAAACGGGAACACATTTTGATCATCAATTCGATACTATAATTTTACAATTATTAATACGATATTAATATTTTAACTAGAATAAACTTATACCATTGTACTCTATCTTCTGATACCTGTAGAAAATATAAGTTCTATATCTAACCAAACAAAAATAAAGGTTCGGATTTGGATCAGAAGAAATTTTGTGTTTATTTAGTTTGTGAATTGTTTTTATTTATCCTGTTACTTATTTTATAATTTTAATGGATTCAAACTGCATGTCTTTTTTGTCGGATCGCGTTTGAGAGTGTGTTTGTGCAAGTAGTTCTTGTTTTGTTTTAAGTTTTATAATCTATTGAATCTGTGAATAGGTCTGGTTGTTGTTTTCTGTTTGTGTCTTTGTTAATATTTAATTGAATGTGCGCTGCGCCAAATTATTGTTATAATTGTAAGTATTTTTATACCTAATCTCATTTTAAGCGAACGTATGTTCTCGACTCCTCTTCCTATAGGTATAGTATTGGGTATTAGATACAGGTTATGGTTATATTTATGAATAAATAAAAAATAGAAAAATGTGTCATTCATTACACGTAGGAATGTGATGTTGCAGTGCTCGTAAAAGACTACAGTCGACATAAGTGTCCAGGTGTTAATATAGGTAAAGCTGTATTTATCTTAATATATATAAATTACGTGTCACGTTGTTTGTCCGCGATGGACTCCTAAACTACTTAACCGATTTTGATCAATCTTCGTAACTATCTGTTATTTGATCTAACTTAAAAGATAGGATAGGTTTTATTTTAATTTATAACATAGCAACGCGTGCCCAGGTCAGCTAGTATTAATATAAATTAAATTACTTGAATTGAACGTGGTGTAGGTACAAACAAGGGTAGGTTAATTTACCTAAACTTGTGAAACTTCCTCAACGTATTTTGAACTTAAACTTTTACATAGATTTTAATTTGAATTAAGAATATATTTAGTGGGTTAAGTTACTGAGCTGTTGACGTTGTAATGCTGTTTACCCTAGAAATAAATCGCGAGTTAAGCTGTTTAACAGCGCGCTGTAATAAACGCTATCTAAACAAATTCTAGACAGTGACCTTATTTGTTTGCGTACCTACGCTCGCTGGCTCGGGCAGGTACGGCGAAGCGGCCAGCATGCTCTGAAGGTCTCTCACCCCTCTCTCCAGGTCTCCGGGCCCTTCTCCACTTTCCTGTGTCATCACCTCCACCTGCTTAGCAGAGGGCCCTTGAAGGAATGCCATCACTGCACTGAGATAATCGTTGTTTTTTATTGTCTATCTTTATTAAGTCAGTACGCACTGTAGCAGGGCGAATGAAAAACTGCGGCCGCGAGGTGGTCAGCGCCTTTATAAGCGAGCCTCGATTAGAAAAGGTAAGGACATTAGGCATCGGACAGAATGTGCGCGCGACTTACTTAGTTGTATCAATTTTCTTTGTTAATTTAATTATGTAATTATTGTTTTGTGGTTAAGCATTTCATTATATATTGTAATAGATGCTTTTTTACATAAAAACTATATTTCCTATATATTATTATTAGCAGAAAGTTTTTATATTATGTAATTCTAGTATATAATTATTTTCTACAAATTTATATAACTGTTTTTATAGTTTATTTAAAAAAGCTTTTTAGTGAGTAACTCGCGGGGAGGTAAATATATAGAAGTGCTGCGGTAAGTATCTATCTAAGATTATCGGTTATTGGGTATATTGATGGGTAAATAGTTTCAATAAATCGTTTTAATCTTTTTTATCTCTCTCTTTTGTCTTCTCCTAATTGAGCCGAGGAAACGATGTTTATTTTATTTAATCGCCCGTTAAGAATACAAAACATCCCCAAGACTAAGAGGCAGCTGACAACATGATCCTTTGCGCCGGGTGTTTTATTAATATTTAATAAAAATCCCGTAACATAATTTCTGTAGGCACTCTATCACATAAATATGGGGAACACAGTAAATATAACTTATCAGAATACAGATCATTGGAACTGGCTTTATTTCAACGTGATCGTGAATCCTACAGATCTCATCAGCAGAAGCGTGCGGCCAAGTGACCTGGAAACCAATAGCTATGGTGGCGCAGTCCACAATTCCTTGACAATGGTAAGTATGACTTCACTAAAGCTATTTGCTAATGGCCTAAGCCAATTCAGTCACCACGCGAACCCATCTTCGACGTTAGCTAGCAATTTCATTTGTCAATCTCATGAATTTCTCATTTACCTATATTAGAGCGCCTACATGACATATCTGATATAAACAAAATTATTTTTAGAGTATACTTACATAATTTAAGATTTCTTAATAATGTCAAAAAAAAAACCAATTAAGCGCCAGCTTCTTAACAAGTTCAAAATTAAACATTGCTCTTATGACCATTATTAAGTATGAGCAATATAAGTACTATTTAAGTGATATAGAATTTTTAAGAAAAGGCCATCATTTGAAGGACAATTCGGAAAGTTTACATCCTTTTCTGGAGAGAGCTATGCTTGGTGTTTCCCTACGCAATCGAATCAGAAATGAGGAGATCCGTAGGAGACCTAAAACCGCCGACATAGCTCAAAGAATTGCGAAGCTGAAATGGCAATGGGCAGGACACATAGCAAGGAGAACCGATGGCTGTTGGGGCGGAAAGGTTCTCGAATGGCGACCGCGTGCCGGACGACGCTCAGTGGGTAGGCCCGCTACGAGGTGGACCGACGATCTGGTTAAGGTCGCGGGAAAACGCTGGATGCGGGTAGCACAGGACCGATCGTTGTGGAGATCCTTGGGGGAGGCCTATGTCCAGCAGTGGGCGTCGTTCGGCTGATATGATGATGATGATCATGACATCCTTTTCATGACGAACTAGGGGTATTGTGCGTATGATGTTTTTGTTCATACTACCTAAGGGTGCACTCATCATAACCATTTTACACATTGCAAGAGAGCACAATTCATGTCCTAGGTTTATATTATCTGACGTGCTTAAAAAGATTCATTTCAGAAGCGTACTTCACACTGCATGAAATTGAATCAAAATAGCATAGATTTCCATGTTATTCAAAGCTCTTGAACCACATTTTGAGGACTTTAGGAAACCGCTATAAAAAGAACACAGTACTTAAAAAGAGTACTACAGAAAAATATTAAAATTTTTGTAACTACTTATAATGAGTTCAGTTTTAACTACCTACGTATGCAGAGCAAAATCTAACTATATATTCCACTTAATAGAGAAAAATTATGACAATTTGTACATATAAAGGAAACATTTCGGAATATGTGGCATAAATATTATCTTAACCTTTTGCAAAACTTAAATTTAAAATATAAAAACCACCGATTTATAAAAAACAAAATAAAAGTATGTTTAAGTGAAATAGTAAAAAACCATAAAATAAAATATAAGTATATGTTATTAATGTATTAATAATCAAAAATGAATAGTAAGGTTTGTAGAAAAATCACGACCGAATACATTATATTAGACTTGATAATACAAGATCAAACAATTATTGAAATTAAAACTTTGTCTTGTCTTGACAATACCAAACTAAATATACGTTTGTACTCGGATTATCTATGTGTATATAATGTTAGTTTTTGGTAAGTGGTTAGTTCCATAATTCATTTATTTATTATATCAAATACAGTGCAACCTTAATATAACGTACCTCAATATAACGACTTCCTCGATTTAACAAATTCTTCGTAATCCCCTTGAATTGTCCATAAGAGTCAATGTAAAATATACCTTTACATTGCGAACATTGTTTGCGAACAACCTTTCTATAACGAATTTTCAACTATGAAATAAAAGTTTTAATACCTCTAATTAACGAATTTTGTCAACCCAAAACCTTTATATAACGTTCCCACCAATATATGACCCTTAATCTCATAATATGTGATTCATGTCGCGACAGGTTTCGACACGTTTTTTCGTAAAACAATCGTTGTTTAATGGAAAGTAATGTAAACATTGCTGCTTGTTACTATTGTCGAAGATTCAAGTTGCGATGGCTCAGAAACGTAAAAGGTGTTCCTTGTCAGTTGGAGAAAAGCGAAACATCATTAATTATGTTGAGAAAAATCCTACAACCAAAACTTTAGACATAGCTAATAAGTTCGGGATTCCCGCAAGTACATTGGCTACAATTTTAAAACTTAAAGTTTTCAAAATAAAGTAGCTTGCCTGTAAACGGTAGAATATTAAAATCATGCGATTACAAAGAGTAGAGGAGCATTGTTTACTTGATTTTTTTACCTGAGTTTTGTTTTGCGAATCATTGAAATTAACATTAAATTACCTACATAATGTATGTACCCACCTAGATACCTACTTTTACTGATTTTACTACATTTAATTTTGATAATAAATCTAGGGGAAAAATGTTGTTACCTACATAATTGTTTTTAAATAGAAAATACAGTAACTTAATAAAAATATGTTATCATTTATCAGTAAAAGTTGTTCGCTTTAACAAGATGAGTACGTAATGATGAGGTAAGTATTTTTATACCTCTTTATTACAAATTTTAGACCAACCTAAACTCAATATAACAAACCTCAGTTTAACGAATCACTCGATATAACGAATATTTACTTGTTCCCTTCCGATTTGTTATATCGAGGTTGCACTGTAATTGGTTGTCTGTAAAGTCAGTTTACGGTCGATAATTTTACGTGATAGCGTCATATGAAAACATTGATGAAAAATTGCATACTTTTATGAATTGAATTATTATCACTGAATTATCATTATATATATATATATATATATATATATATATATATATATATATATATTAATATATATAAATTACGTGTCACGTTGTTTGTCCGCGATATACTCCTAAACTACTAAACCGATTTTGATCAAACTTCGTAACTATCTGTTATTTGATCTAACTTCAAATATAGGATAGGTTTTATTTTAAATTATAACACAGCAACGCGTGGCTGGGTCAGCTAGTATATATATACTCTTTATTGCACTTATAAAGTAATAAAACAGTACATTTACATATTTGTAAGCAATGGTGGGCTTATCTCTAAAAGAGATCTCTTCCAGCCAACCAAGGGTTTGTGGGTGATTAAAATTAAGAGTGCAGATCATATAATATTCATAAAAAAAAAATTATAATCTCAATCAAAATCCAAAAAAAGTAGAAAGCTATTATACATGTCAATATACGACATAAATAGGAACTAACTATATTATCATTAATATCATTATCATTATCAAATAAATAATAAATAAAAAGCCTTTATTATTTCCCACCAATTAATTTTTTACATTTTCTTGGTAACTTCTTTATAACTAAGTAATACATAATTAACTTCTGACTTAATAGCTGCTTAGTTTGTTTCCTTTTTTACTATTTTAACTTAATTATTATCTATATAACTTGATTTGATTATACATAAATCCTATAAATATAAATAAATTTGTAGGAACCCCATTATTGGGTGAAGGCCTCCTCCAAAACTGCCCAGATGTCTCTATTTTGTGCTATCTGTTTCCAGTTTGGACCGGCTATCCTTATGATCTCTTCATCCCAGCGTGTCAGTGGTCTTCCTCTGCTTCTCTTACCTGAAGGTCCCTTCCAAAAGGTCACTTTTTTGGGTCCATCTCTTCTCTTTTAACCTTGCGACATGACCTGCCCATATCAAAAAAAAAACACACGTTTAACTCGCCAATAAATACGCAGGTTTTAAATAAATCATTTTTTCGAGTCTAACACTATAAATTATTTCACAGTTATGCACCAAAATATACAGGGTTTGCTATCAAAAAAGGAGTTAATTGGACTGACACTCAAAGACTTAAAATGTCATAATATTAATAATTTTGATCTTGATATACTAACTTTTACAGAAACATTTGTAAAACTCGGTGATGAAAAAAATATACACATAAATGGTTATGACTTGTCAGCTTCCTACTCTAGGTCTAAAAAAAGAGGAGGGGCATGTATACTTGTGAAAAAGGATCTAGAATTTAAAAATGTTTCTTGCTTCAATGAATTATCAATGACTTTTCAATTTGAGTTCTGTGTTACAAATTTGACTACGAATAATATCATTATTATATGTATTTATAGAACTCCTTCAAAAATAAAACGACATTTTGACTATTTCTTTAATAAATTTGATCTTTTACTTTTTAAATGTATAAATAAATATCCAAAAAAACAACTTATTGTGACAGGAGATTTTAATATCAATATATGCGAATCAAATGAAACTACCTCCAACTTGCTTGACATTTAAAAAAAATCTAACCAACACGGGGGGAGTCCGGTCTTGACGTTATAATTAGCAACGTGCACCATGCTACAGGAACAGTTTTGCCACTATGGCTGTCAGATACAGCGCAATTTTTAAAATTCCATGTAAATTACAAAAAGGAACTGCCGCAAACTATTTACCTACATTTATAAACGTTGTTACTCTGAAGAAATTCAGGAAACATTTATGTAGTCTTTCTTTCTCAGATGTTTACGAGCAATCAAATTTTGAGAGTGCATTTGAGACCTTTTATGAGTTCTTTTGTCTACTTTATACTCTCTGTTTCCCGTTAGTAAAAGTTAAAGTATCAAACTCCAATAAATTGTCATGGGTAGCTAAGGGACTCCAGAAAAGTTGCAAAATGAAACGAACACTCCGTTATAAATATTATTTAAATAAAAATTTATTTAACAAAGTCAAGTATACAAAATACAATAAATTATTTAAAAAATGTACAAATTACGCAAAAGACTAACTAATAGACAATTTGTATTAAATAGTAAAAATAAATGCAGAGCAACATGGACTGTTATTAAATCTGAACAAAATAGGTTAAATAAATTAAATTTTATAAATAAAATAGTAGACAACGGCATTATAATTACTGGTCCTAATAAAATTGCCTGTATAATAAATGATTATTTCGTTCATGTAACAATGCAAATCACGAATAAAAAAAATAATCGTCCAATCTCGTTAAAGCCAATAAGAAATTCGATATTTCTTAGACCCATTAATGAAAATGACACACAGGCAATTATAATGTCTTTAAGAAATACACAAGCCGAAGGCAATGACTCGATTTGCACTAAAGTAATCAAATTATGTGTAGATCAGCTATCAAGTGTACTGACATTTCTTATAAATCTGTCAATAGAATCAGGTATATTTCCCGAAAAGTTAAAAATTATACCATTACACAAAAAAGGTGATAAAGAAGAAATTTCTAATTATCGTCCAATTACATTACTCTCGGTGTTCTCCAAAATTTTTGAGAAGACCATGAAGAGACTCTTGTCGTCATTTCTCGAATCTTTAAAGTTATAAATCCGAATCAATTTGGATTCCAGAAAAACAAGTCTATATCTGATGCAATGTATTTTCTAGGGAAGGAGATATTGGAAAATGTAAACAAAGGCAATTACACGTTTGTGCTCTTCTTAGACTTGTCAAAAGCATTTGACTTCGTGCCACATAATAGACTCTTAGCGAAATTAGAGTGCATTGGAATAAGGGGAACAGCTATAAATTGGCTAACGTCATATTTGAAAAATCGTGAACAATTTGTTGAAATACAGCAATTAAACTCAAATCACATCGTGCAAATGCATAATTCAAATTTTAAGAGAAATAACAGTGGGGTACCGCAAGGCAGTGTCCTTGGGCCCCTTTTATTTGTGCTTTATATGAATGACTTGCCTTGCATTATAAAACATAAAATGATCTTGTTCGCAGATGACATTTCAGTAATAGTAACATCTGACAAAAATGGTTCACTTGAACAGCATCAAACTGAAATTGAAAATACACTAACTACTATAGTAGAATGGCTAATAGACAATAAATTAGAGATAAACTTGAATAAAACAAAATTAATGAATTTTAATAATTTGAGAGATAAAACAGTTGATATTAAATTTAATAATGAAGTTATACGACATGAAAATAGTAATTTATTCTTAGGTATAATTGTAGAGCCTAGTCTTAATTGGAAAGAACAAATAAAAAAAATTGCAACAAGCTAAATAGTTTCGCATTTGCGCTATATAAACTTGCAAGGATTGCTGGTAAAGATACGGCAAGAATGGCTTATTTCGCATATGTGGAATCTATACTTAGGTATGGCCTCTTAATCTGGGGAAACGGCACTGACATTAAAAAAGCGTTTACTTGTCAAAAGAGATGTATACGCGCGATCTGTAACATCGCTCCAGATGTCTCATGCAGGCCCTACTTTAAAGAACTTAATACACTACCTTTGGCTTGTCTGTACATTCTAGAAATAGGGACATTTGTAAAACGTCACTACCATTCATACATAAAAGTGAAGGATGTAACAGCAAAAAGTGCAAGATATCCTAACAAAATTATGAGAAATATAATACCAAAGTCAAAACGATTTCAATCGAATGCACCTGACATGTCTATTATGATATAAAATAAAATACCTGAAGCAATAAAACAGCGACCTTATACTAACTTCAAAACAGAACTTCGGAAATGGTTAATGCAAAATTCTTTTTATAGTATTGACGAATTTATTCGTTATAATAATAAATGAAATATCAATGCATGGATAAATTGACATCGTTAAGAGTGGATTGTAGTTGTTATTATTTTTTTTTTTTTTATATTATTGTTATTTTTGCATGTACTTTGGTTTTAGTTTTTTGTTTGACATTAGAATGGATTGATAATCAGTAAATGATAACATTTGTCAAGTTGTTTACAGTATTAATTGAATTAATTTTGAGTCACTGCAAAAATTTATTAGACGTATTAAATGTAATTTTGCATGCTATATGAAAATGGCTAAATAGGTTAAGGTATATAATCAATATCATATATGTAACATCTTGTAATACACCCTGTTTAATGCAAATAAAGAAATTGTAATTGTAGTAATTGTAATTGTATCCATTTGAGTTTTTGTGCGTAACTTAATGCGTTTGTTTTGTATTTTTGTCAACTTTCTTTATTTTAAGCATGCCTCGCTCTAGTCCTCTTTGACAAGTAGTGATTAGGTTTTTTATTGTTGAAGTGAATTTCCACGTCTGGCAACCGCACGTCAAACTTGGTAGTAGGTTGGAATTCATAATTTTCGATTTCATGGCAATAGGAAGGTTACTTTTAAAAATTTCCTTTAAACTCCAATATTTGTTCCAGGTTTGTTGTATTCTTCTTTTCACTTCCAGTTCGTTATTTTTCCGATCAAAACTAATTCGCTTCCCTAGGTAGATGTATGAATCTGTATAATCCAGTGGCACTCCATGGATTGTTATTAATCTTCTCCAACTATTTGTCATAGGAACTAACTATATACTACATAAATACAATAAATAAATAAAATTACACATTGAGTAAAAAGATAAAGTCAGTGGCGTAGCGTAGGGGGGGGGGGGGGGGCGCCCCGGGCAGCAGAGGGCCAGGGGGCGGCAAAATGTCGCCAGTAAAGTGGTTGGGTAGAGTTCAAATGTTTCATGACAGAACGTTTGACGAATTTAACTTTTCAAATTCAGTCTGCTTCTGTCTCCCGCATCCCGCATTACAGAAATAAATAAAGTCATTTCGTTTTGTCCATCGTTCAAAAACTTCATTTCCAGAGAGTGGTTCTATAAACCGTTATCTAACGGTGAGAAAGTTCTTCGAACATGGATGGCATATTCGCCATCGAAACAATCCTTGTTTTGTTTCTGCTGCTAACTATTCGGCAATTCCGACTCGCATTTCGGATCTACAGAGGGACTCAATAAATGGTGGAAGTTGAATTTAAGAATAGGAGAGCACGAGACCAGCCTTGACCATCAGCGAGGCTTTTTGAACTGGAAGGAGTTGGAAATTCGCCTGCACCGTAAAGTAACTACTGATCAGAAGCAACAAGAAGTTTTCGAAAGTGGGGAGAAGAAGGGGAGGGATAAACTTTACCGGTTGTTGGATATCATCCGATTCTTATCCAAACAGAATCTTGCCTTCAGAGGACATCGCGAGGACTTTCGAGATGATAGTGGGAATCGCGGGAACTTTCTAAAGTGAGTGCAACTTCTAGCTAAATATGACCCTCTCCTCATAGAACACCTGACTAAAATCAAGCTCGAAGCAACAGTATCAGTTTCATACCTGTCACCAGAAACCCAGAATGAATTCATAAACCTTCTGGGACAGAAAGTTCAAACAACCATTCTCCAACATATCCAAGAAGCGAAGTACTTTTGTGTAATCTTTGACAGTATACCAGACATCTCTCGCAAAGATCAATAGAGCCAGATTCTGCGATATGTACACATCGAAGGCGAAGAAGTCACCGGTGTGGAATCGTTCATCGACTTCTTTGAACCAAAAGGGAAAACTGCAGAAGACCTCAGCAACGATATCATCGCAAAGATTAATTCCGACGGACTGGACATTCAGAATTTGCGAGGACAGGCTTATGACAACGCTGTCACGATGGCCGCAGCAGTGATGATCTGGTTGAAGTTGCCATTGACTACGCTAAGACTACCGAGAGGTATTCGCATCAGTTGTCAAGATCAATAAAAAAATGACGACTAGATTGCAGCAACTTCAAGACATAGCGGATAAGTTCGGATTTTTGACGCCAGCGAAACTTTTGGACATCGAGTACGAGTGTGATCTTTCCCACGTGTTAGAAGACATCGACAAGGAGGAGTTTTAGATGGAGCCGAAGCGGCTCCAGCTGTTTGTTGCAAATTCTGAATCCGACGATGATAAAGGGACAAAGGACCACTAGGGCTACTACAGTTCATTCAGAAATTGAATTTGGGAATCCCAGTTCCGAATATAGTCATCTTGATTCGTGTATATTTGACCTTAGCTATCAGTGTTGTGAGAGAAGTTTTTCGAAGTTGAAGCTAATCAAAAATTATCTCGGCTCCTCTAGACTATCAAACTTGGCTATATTGTCAAAAAATAAGAACTGGCTGCAGATATTGATTTTGACAAAGTTATTTACGACTTCGCTGCTCGTAAGGCTCGTAGAATCCGTTTATAAAATCGTTTATCCTATTTTATCTACAATAAAATACTTATTGCGTGTAAAATGATGTATTGAAAATTTTATTTAGGTTTAGTGTCGATTGGGGGCGGCAAAATGGCTCTCCCGCCCCGGGCGCCCAGATGGCATGCTACGCCACTGGATAAAGTAGATAACTATAGTAAAGGTTGTAAGTAAATTTGGTTATGTTCAGACTGTGATAACTGTGCTAGAAAGTGATCTTTAAGTTTGGTTTTAAAGAAGGTGATGGACAGACAGTCTTGGATGCCTAAAAGAAGTTTGTTCCAGAGTTGTGCCGCTCGGAAAGAGAAGGAGTTGTGAAAAAATTTGGTGTTCGCTTTAGGCAGTTCTAGCATCTTAGTAATGCAGGCCCGCCTAGGGCGAGAAGGAGGGGGAAGAGTCTGGAACCGGGAACGGAGATAGGAAGGAGAGTTAGGGTCTTTTAGGATTCTAAACAAGTTGGTAAAAATGTGCATGTCTCGGCGGCATACGAATTGGCAGCCATTTTAATCGAGTTCTAAACTCTAACACCCGATCATATTTTCGCAGCCCAAATATAAACCCGATGGCTAGATTCTGGAGACGTTCGAGCTTATTCAGCTGATCCTCAGTTACATCCAGATAACATATATTATTTTGTATAATACAAAATTTGTATAATACATTATTTTGTATAATACAAAGAAGGAGTTAATTGAATTTTTTTTTTTCGATAATAAGTATAGACGTGAAATTAAAAGACTTGGAAACTCTCAAGAAGTCCACGGAAGTTTCAATTAATCCATACACCTTTACTGAAAATGCATCAGAAAAGGGTTATTTCATTATTATTTCATTATCCATTGATTATCCGTCGTTTATAAATCACCGGTCATCATCTCAAATTAAAAAATAATAGGCTGTATGTACTCTGCACCCTTTGCCTTCTTTTATGAGGGGGGGGGGGTTATAAACTATATGGGGAAAATAAAAAACAATTGGCATTCGCGATTTTATGGTATGATAAGGAACATTTTAAATCGATTTTTAAATCTATGTTTTAATTCCAAATTGCTATTGACTATAGGATACAGCTTAACTTCCGAATGACTCGGTTAAGTTTCTAAATCGCAATTGAAAGGTTTAAACACTTTATTTCAGTAAAATTTATAAACAAGAAAACGAGCGATAAGCCATAAACTTAGCTAAGGTCTAAAGGTGGCACTTCACATGGCCGTAGGCTTTTACTTTGGCGTATTTGTCTAGATTCGCAAAGCTTTGACACATAGGCAATTATCACCAACCACTTTATTTGGTTACACTGTCAAATTAGAGAAATGTAATTACAAATGTTGGCTTATTCATAAATGATTTTTGCCGACGATAGCGGACCTGTTTAAAAATGATAGTACAATTTATTTGCATACTTGCTACTAAAAGAAAAGGATATCATATTATAAAATCATAATAAAAGGCGAGAGGCTGATGGCTGATTGCTATACATAAGAAATAAGTGACAGTAGAAATATATGGCATTTAAATTTAAATATAATACATGGCTACATTGCAACGTATTGCGCCATACTATATATTTTAAAACACTAGAATTGTTAACGTTTATTAATTCGACGACAGTTTGACGCAATGGTAGCGATCCTGCCTTTCTATCCGATTCGTATCTCGGAAGGGGAAGATAATTGTGTGATGATTATGAGCATTTGTACCTGACTCATGGGCATATATATGTTACCAAAAATATAAAATATCTATGTATCATTGAAGTATGTCTATCCGTTACCCTAATATCCACAGCAAGTCTACATTTGTGTGAATGTAAGAAAAATAATATATTATTTTAAAGTCAGTTACAAAATAAAAAGAAGATAATGTTTGTAAAGCTATTGGCAGAACTTTTAGGAAAATTTTCTAACTATTATAGAATTACACCAAGTAACTGAATATTTGTTACTAAAAAAATTACCCTACTATAAACGACTCTTTTTAAATTGAGCGACTTTTATAGAATCATTGCCCAAGTCCAGTTTTATTTGATTTTATGATTCTAAGACGCAAAGGCGAACTCTTTCGAAATTTTTCTTGAGGATTCTAAAAACAACTATGCATTTGATAAAGCTCAATAAATTTGAGATGAAATGAAACGATTCATTCAATTTTTCTCGATATTGGTTTGGAACATTTGGTTGCTGGCCGGCTTTGATGTGTGACGGCAAACCAACTCGGGATGGAAAAAACAAAGATGATACTTTCTGTTGAGTCCTCCTATGTTATAATTGTACAAAAAAACTCTGTTTTTTTTAGGTATTGTACTTTTTAATTGAACATTTTTTAACACTTAAGACAGAATGGCAATTTTCAAACGCTTTCCTGATAAGAGCTCCTATTATCATAAACTGTCAAAGCAGCGTTTGCAGTAAATCTGTCGAAACATAAAATAATAACTTGAAGTGAGATAGGTGAAAGTTTTCATACACCTCAAACTTTGGAATCAGCTCAAAACGGTGTCAAAGGAAGGAAAATATGTTATTATTACAAACTGCACAATTTATTTTATTTCCTAAACCAGATGTCAGACTGATTGTAACAAATTTAGCCATGCAACTTTTTATTTAACATTATATACGATCCATTTAATTAACGTTTAACTTTGGGTTTTTTGGTAAATATGTCATATAGCTATAATTTTACAGAATAATAATTATGATGATGAATTTAAGGATATTTGAGTAATATTATTTGGCAACACTGACTTCATAGCCCCCTCTGTTTTATTCCTTGTGTTTGGCAGAAAAAATCGCTAGAAAGCCGTCCAGCTAGAAAGCCACTATGGTGGTTCGTTACTCTCGGCTTGAGGTCCATTTAAGGATTTCGCCGTCCCAAAACCCGGTATGTTGTTAAGGTCATCTGCGACCAACATCAATTACAAAAAAAATCCCTTATAAGCGATTGTAAACAAAATGGCGATCGTAAGCGGTAAGCGCTGTCAAATCGTAAATAGCTATTTTCCTCTAGGACGCAAACTTAGCGGTCACTAGGGAACATAACCTCAATTAAATATATTTTTATCAAACGCAGTGAAAAGTTTTAAACTATGAATAACATATAGAATAATTTAGTGAATGACAATATTGAAGAAGACGAGTTTACTACTATTATTTTAATGATTGCATAAAACCACCGGTTAACTTAAGTTTGTAAACAAACTTATGTAAGCAAAATGGCGGATTGTGTCAGCGCTACTGAAGTTAACAAACGTGTCCTTGCCGAAAACTGACAGTTTGTTACTCAGCGCTGGTAATCGCTCATAAGCGATTTTTTCTGCCAAACACAAGGATTGATGTATAGGCTAAAGGACTTTGAATCCAGGTCCGAAATAAATTAAAAAAAAGCCCCCTCTGGTATGTCAGTTCGGTATTGAAACTATAACGGCCATAATATCAAGTTGCAGTCGGGCTGTCGGTTATATTATACTGTTTACTTCAACAAAATTACGTATTGATAAATTAAAAATGGATAAAAAGTTACTCAAGAGTTAAAGTAAGTGCTTTTTACGATGGAGCCATCGAAAGAAGCTATTGCCGTTCGTATAACACGGCTGAATCGCCAAATATTGGGGAAAGTCACCAGTGGTGCAAGTAAACTGAATAAAAAAACTATCGACCGCGAGGCTCTTTTGGATGCTCTCACTGTTCTTTATGATGAATGCAATGACGATCCCGTAAAAAAAAGTGATGAACTCGTTCGGACCTTCGTGGACAAATGTAAGATTCATTAGCATGTTACAATATTATGATAAGAATTCCCTTCATTAAAAAAATGCATTTGGAATTTTGTTATTTCGTAGTGTTTCCTTTCTCACAACTTCATAATCTCATCCTTTAGTTATAATATCCAATTTTATAGTTCTTTAGCTTAACTGGTTCATAGAGACCTTAAAGGACAATTATTGGGTATAGGAGAGATGTGAAGACATCAGTATCAATAATATTTAACTTACTTATTTCAGATCGCAGCACTGTTGCAGAATTGCGAAGAACTCGAGTTTGCTACTCTGACTTTGAAGTGTTACAAACAATTGGAAGAGGATATTTTGGAGAGGTTCATGTAAGTAGATTATATCTTATTTAAAATACTGCTCAATAACTTTTTTGTCATTCAGTTTTATAATAGTAAACAACAATTATACTTTCTCCTGTGTACAAAATGCTGATGTTATATATTTATATGTGTTTTCTTATATTCCATGGATAAGGTTTTTGTTATATTCTGCTCTCTATTTTTTGTTTTATGGTATAACAAAAATCTAAAAGTTTATGTAATTATTACATAATAGACTCAAAAATTGTTTTATAGGCAAATCTATTTTTTTAGCTTAAAGAAAATTCAGAAATAAAAAGAAATCTCATGGCTATATTTCATCTTGAATTAAAAAAACTTCCTGCTCAATATTTCTTATTTCATAACACATTTTGTATATGCTAGAAAACAATAGTCCCTTTTTTCTGAGGTAATTATTAAATTAAGGCATGTGACTGGATGACTGATTGGAAGTGAGGTGATTATTTTAAACATAATAATCATCATGATCAACTTTTTTAAAATCTCCATGCTCATCTTAATGGGCTCATCTTTATGGATGGAATCTACACAGTCAGTGATATGATATAGAATTATTTTTAATAGTTTAATCTAGATAGAGCAAATATTTTTTTATTATTAACACATATTTGCAAAGTTAGAAACTCTAGACAAACTATTATTAAATATAAATATACTCCTTGTTGTCAGTGATAATCAAATAGCTTGGATTTTTGTTCCAATTTGGAATAATACTGTTCTGTAACTTCTTTAACACATACACTGCGGTTCACCCATAATCGGCCTTTTTATCAGGCTGATTGTGGGTGAACCGCAGTGAATGTGTTAAAGGCTTAATATTGTTTATATCTAGGTAGTTTCTACTATACTATAGTTGTTATATAGCTGATTTAACATTATAGTTGGTACGGGAAAAAGAAACAAGTGATGTGTATGCATTGAAGACCTTACGTAAGGAACAAGCACGGAAAAGAACTGCAGGCACTGCAGACGATGAGCGGGATGTCTTAGCCAATGCATCAGGCCCATGGATTCCAAAACTGCAATATGCATTCCAGGTACCTAATTTATTTCTCGTATATTTGGCTTAAGACTCCCATAAAGATGAACTTTCACTCGGCTAGTGATCTGAAGACAGATCATGATCTGACAAATGTCTTACATTTCACCAACCCAGATGTTCTAGTACTCTTTTGAATTTGGTAAAATATAGGTAGATTTATAAATCAGAACAATTAAGATAGAAAACTTGCCTTATATAATTTTTTTTTTAAATTGAATTCTGTTTAAGAAATTGCCAAAATTAAGAGAAATTAGCCATATTTTCGTTTAGCATATGAGGCAGAACAGGTGGGAGAGAGTATTGGCAAGTCTAACCATGCCTGAGCTATGAGGTATTATTGTAAATTAAGGGCAACACATAAATTACATCATATGAATGTCATGATTTTTTGACTCCCCAGACCTTGCCACAGGTGATCACATTTACTTATAATTGTCCTTTTTATGTCTCGCTTGTATATAAACCTTTAATTTATACCTATGCTAGGTATAAATTACAGTTAGAAGAATCTAGTAGGAAATTAGACATCAAATTAAAATGTTCAAATGGCCCTTGACAACTTTGAAAGTTAGACTCATAATAGATTCTTGAATTGATGGCCCGTTTTCAGCTGTGTAACACCTAAGTTAAAGATTGTACAGTAACTGGGGTGCTCCTGTAATCCTTTTGACGCGCGATATCGATACCGTGATATGGCGAGTGTGAGCTCGCCAAAACACTAATTCAATGTATCGTGTTTTACACTGTAACAGTTACAACTGCAGTTTGGAGTTTTAATAGTTTATATGTGACATCAATTTTTCATGTGACATCAGAATGCGTATGACTCCCTGAGTTTTTACAAGATGTCACACTAAGTTGACCCTGTTAGAACACTTTCAAGAATATCTTATGCATTAAACACTTAATGATCAAACAATGCAGTAGTAACAGAAAATAAATATTGCATTTCATCCATTGCAGGACAATACCAATCTCTACCTGGTAATGGAATTATGTTCGGGAGGGGATTTGGCAGGCTTGCTGGCTCGTAGGAACCACCCGTTGTCAGAACGCGATGCCGCTTTTTATGTAGCCGAAGTGGCGCACGCACTAAAAGCCTTGCATGGCATGGGCTACGTGCATAGAGACGTCAAGCCACACAACATACTTTTGGACAGGTTTGCTTGATTATAATTTAAGAAATATTATTTTTATCTTATTTACCATCTCAATGTAGTTCTATGTGCACTTAAGATTTTATTTTGATATAAACTTGTGGACTTGGGCCCCATGTAATCCGGCCCCTGTTTAATAGATTTACATTAATTAAGAATGTTCACTAATTATTTATATAAGCTTTCTGTATTCTCCTTTGAAAATAAAACATACTTGTGAAAGAATTATTTTGATACTTCAATTAGTTTCCAAGATATAGAATTTTAAAATGAGCCACTAACCTAGTCCAGGAGAAAGCAAAGGCAGCGGCCTTGAAACTAAGAGCAAACAGATTATGGAAACAAAATATAATAACACACTCCACAGTTCTGCAAGGAATCATAAAGGAAATACCATTTCTAGAGGCACCTATAGATAGAAAACAATGCAAACACGTGTTCGACAGGAAGTATCACATCCGACTTACATATTTTACTATTAGGTATTCTGTGCTTGCGTTTCGCCATAAATTATAATTTTTGTTTGAATGTCCTATTCAAATACTAGAAAATCATGTGTTAAATTTTAGATCCATACATGTACAATTACAACAAAATTGATTCAGCCGTTTAATAGTTATGGGGGTGGAAGAGGGGATGAAAAACCGATATTAAGCAAATAAATACAAGTGGGGTATCAAATAAAAGGCTTTGATTTTTCTATTACAAAATTGGTTGTTTGAAGGGTGTAGTTATGGGGATGAATTTACTGAATTCAGCAAACATACCCAAGTCCCACTCGCACTTAGCCGATATTTTACAAATGTTTCGCACATGTGCAATAGTAGGTAGTGCAAAATTATCAAGAGGCATTTTTAGTGCACAAATGTTTAAAAAAATACAATCGCAATAATGAAATATACATTAATTATATATACAGTTATATATACAGTATTGTTATAGATAACATTAAAATTTAAACAAATGTATTTTTCAATAAAAATATAAAGTAAAATAAGCAATAATAAGTACTACTACTAGTACTACAATGTACTTTACATTACTACTAACAGTTATAACTTAACCTATAGACTTTCTGTAACAAATCCCTAATAATCCTTTAGTAAAACATGATTTCTACATATATTTCCTTATTATAATAGAAAAATACTAGAAAAAATCGACTCGGGTCACAAGTGAATCTCAGGCGGGAATCGAACCCGCAACCTTTGGAAATCCGGTCCAATGCTCTCCCAATTGAGCTACCGAGCCTTGCGAACACTCGTCGAAATTTTCTAGTACATTCCTGATTTTACGCTGTAGGCCAGCGTTGTTTCATCAATGAGAGGAACATCCTCTCGTATTCGAAAGAAACATTTTTACAAATGTTTGGTCAATCGATTAAGATGAAACAGCCATGTTAGATTTATAATTTTTATATATTTTATGCATTTTCAATGCGATCTTATAAGATAAATTATTATAATAGAAAAATACTAGAAAAAATCGACTCGGGTCACAAGTGAATCTCAGGCGGGAATCGAACCCGCAACCTTTGGAAATCCGGTCCAATGCTCTCCCAATTGAGCTACCGAGCCTTGCGAACACTCGTCGAAATTTTCTAGTACATTCCTGATTTTACGCTGTAGGCCAGCGTTGTTTCATCAATGAGAGGAACATCCTCTCGTATTCGAAAGAAACATTTTTACAAATGTTTGGTCAATCGATTAAGATGAAACAGCCATGTTAGATTTATAATTTTTATATATTTTATGCATTTTCAATGCGATCTTATAAGATAAATTATTATAATAGAAAAATACTAGAAAAAATCGACTCGGGTCACAAGTGAATCTCAGGCGGGAATCGAACCCGCAACCTTTGGAAATCCGGTCCAATGCTCTCCCAATTGAGCTACCGAGCCTTGCGAACACTCGTCGAAATTTTCTAGTACATTCCTGATTTTACGCTGTAGGCCAGCGTTGTTTCATCAATGAGAGGAACATCCTCTCGTATTCGAAAGAAACATTTTTACAAATGTTTGGTCAATCGATTAAGATGAAACAGCCATGTTAGATTTATAATTTTTATATATTTTATGCATTTTCAATGCGATCTTATAAGATAAATTATTATAATAGAAAAATACTAGAAAAAATCGACTCGGGTCACAAGTGAATCTCAGGCGGGAATCGAACCCGCAACCTTTGGAAATCCGGTCCAATGCTCTCCCAATTGAGCTACCGAGCCTTGCGAACACTCGTCGAAATTTTCTAGTACATTCCTGATTTTACGCTGTAGGCCAGCGTTGTTTCATCAATGAGAGGAACATCCTCTCGTATTCGAAAGAAACATTTTTACAAATGTTTGGTCAATCGATTAAGATGAAACAGCCATGTTAGATTTATAATTTTTATATATTTTATGCATTTTCAATGCGATCTTATAAGATAAATTATTATAATAGAAAAATACTATCTTACAATCTAACATGGCTGTTTCATCTTAATCGATTGACCAAACATTTGTAAAAATGTTTCTTTCGAATACGAGAGGATGTTCCTCTCATTGATGAAACAACGCTGGCCTACAGCGTAAAATCAGGAATGTACTAGAAAATTTCGACGAGTGTTCGCAAGGCTCGGTAGCTCAATTGGGAGAGCATTGGACCGGATTTCCAAAGGTTGCGGGTTCGATTCCCGCCTGAGATTCACTTGTGACCCGAGTCGATTTTTTCTAGTATTTTTCTATTATAATAATTTATCTTATAAGATCGCATTGAAAATGCATAAAATATATAAAAATTATAAATCTAACATGGCTGTTTCATCTTAATCGATTGACCAAACATTTGTAAAAATGTTTCTTTCGAATACGAGAGGATGTTCCTCTCATTGATGAAACAACGCTGGCCTACAGCGTAAAATCAGGAATGTACTAGAAAATTTCGACGAGTGTTCGCAAGGCTCGGTAGCTCAATTGGGAGAGCATTGGACCGGATTTCCAAAGGTTGCGGGTTCGATTCCCGCCTGAGATTCACTTGTGACCCGAGTCGATTTTTTCTAGTATTTTTCTATTATAATAATTTATCTTATAAGATCGCATTGAAAATGCATAAAATATATAAAAATTATAAATCTAACATGGCTGTTTCATCTTAATCGATTGACCAAACATTTGTAAAAATGTTTCTTTCGAATACGAGAGGATGTTCCTCTCATTGATGAAACAACGCTGGCCTACAGCGTAAAATCAGGAATGTACTAGAAAATTTCGACGAGTGTTCGCAAGGCTCGGTAGCTCAATTGGGAGAGCATTGGACCGGATTTCCAAAGGTTGCGGGTTCGATTCCCGCCTGAGATTCACTTGTGACCCGAGTCGATTTTTTCTAGTATTTTTCTATTATAATAATTTATCTTATAAGATCGCATTGAAAATGCATAAAATATATAAAAATTATAAATATATTTCCTTTTCAAACAACAAAATACAACCTACCCAAATATAAGTTTAAATATAAGCGTAAACAAAAAAATTAAATAAAATATTTGTAAAGCCCTGTATCAAAAAAATAAGCGAAACAAAAGTCTTAACACGTAAAAAGTAAAAAAACATAAAATAAAACTTTATTAAGTAATATATACAGTAATATGAATATTATAAAATGTATTAACAGTCAAAAATTGTTATTAAGAGTTGTATACGGAATACATTATATTACAATTTATAATACATTATAATATAATTATTTAAATTATAACTTGGTCGTTTCACATGCTTTATAAAAAAAAATAATTATGAACAGAACCACCTATCATAAATTAACATTAAGAAGGTATGTACATTAGGTATACGTCGATAATCCAAGTAGGTACAAGGTATTTGTAAGTATGTAGTTTGGTAATGAGCGGTCTCCCAAATGCGACAGTGTTAATTAAAATAATTATATTATCTTGTATTATTAATTCTAATATAATGTATTCGGTCGAGATTTTTATATAAACCCTAGTAATAATTTTTTATTGTCTATTAATTTATAATATTATATATTAGTTTTTAAATATTTATTTTGATTTTTTTACTTGTTACCTATTAAGACTTTTATTACGTTTATTTTTTTAGCCGGGGTTTTTTGGTAGATTATCTAATTGCCCTTTATTTAATCCCTCATCTATTATTTATTAAATTTATACAACCGGAAGCGATAAGCTCGAGTAAAATTGCGACTAAGCGTAGTGTTGGAAAATGACGTCACACGCAGTCAAGTGACTGTTAGGGGAATTCGATATTCATGCGAACTTTAAATGGATGTAAAATCATAACTACTTGGTATTTTTAAATAAAACAAAAACTTGTGTATCTTTATATATAAAAGCTTTACTGTAACAAAGTTTCAAGTGATTTTACATGCCTATTAACATTCCTAATTAGCCTAGCCCAAAGTAAGCACTGTAAGGCTTGTGTTTTGGATACAACAGATGTCACCACTAAGTTGTCAAATTAGAGAATACTATAATATTTTATAATAACTTAAACCATTTTTTCATTATAAACTACAGTCATAATTAGTTCGTTTGACGGGGCTATATCCGCACTTAGTCTCGTGATTGTACGTGTTGTGGGTCCATAGTACGTGTGTTGGGTTCTCCTCTTACTCCAGCCAACCTAATTCATGCCAGAATGCTAGCTAAGTTATTGTAGCAATGACTTTGCGGATCTTGTCCCTGTTTAATCTGATGAGTTTTTTAGAGGCCTCTGGAACTGCATTCTTTGTTTGCCTGCAACCTTCGTTGTTTTTCCATTTTTTAAGGTGATTCTCTTCTGTTTTAAATCGTAGCTATGATTTTATTTGGGTTGGTAGTATGGGCAGTAACGGTTCCGATCTCTTGTAGTTGAGCCCCTCTTGGCTAGTTCATCCGCTGCATCGTTTCCGAGCGAATTACTATAACTGCCTTTGCTTTCTCCTGAATAACTAGGTCTAGAGGCTTTATGTTCAGGAGGTACTCAAGTGCGGCAAAAAACAAAAACTACAGCCATATCAGAAAATATAATCTTTTAACATTTAAATTTATCAACCTTCTCTTTATATGTGTTCAATATTTTTTTAAAGATAATTCTATTTTATTATGATTATTTTTTTACAATCCTTGCTCCAATTCAGATGCGGCCACGTGAAGCTGGGCGACTTCGGATCGTGCGCCCGGCTGTCGGAGGGTGGATGTCTGTCGCTGGGCGTGGCAACGGCGGACTACGTGGCGCCCGAACTGCTTGCCGCGGCTGACTGCGCGCGTCGACACTCTGTCTGTCACCAGTACTGCCGCGGCCTTGTTAACACCGCCATTGTGGGTTCGCACGATCGCTTGCATACAGCAACGGCACCGATGGGCTGCGGACTTGTCTAATACCAATAAAGATATATTTTATGATATAAAGTACCATGTGGCAAAATAGTTACTTCAGTTTTTAAGAATCAACTACATAACAAATTATAACAGTGTTTTCCAATAAATTACCGTCATAAATGGAGAAACTTACACCTCTTTATTGTCAACTAGTTAAACGATAATATACATTCAACAGTACACAGTCCCTTTGTATAGTTTTGAGGTTTATTCTTGGGGTATGGGCATAATGCAACATTTGCTTGTATTAGTTTAGTACAACACATACAGCTCTACCAGCTTATTACTGCTCTGAAAAATACATAAAACCCATGTTCAGTGTAGGACTGTTTACTGCAAGCCATTTACACTGTACAATTTCTTTCCATTTTAATGAAATAATTTGCCTGAAACACAGTCTGATGGATCATAGTCTGTTATGACAACTTTGAGTTCGCAGCTCGGTCCAGGTGTCGTTGTATGTTTGTAGACTCTGTTTATATTAATAGAATCTGAAAAGGTTTGCCGTATTATTCATAAAAAAAAATTATTGCTAAAATAGTTTTATTAAGCATTTCTTTCGAATTATGATTTGAGTTTTAAAGAAGACAAAACAGTATTACTAAAATAGGTTTACCAATCGTTTTTATGAATAATATGATAGAAGTATCAAATTATCACAACAGAGTAAAATAACTTTTGGCTGCTTGGTATTGAAAAAATAAGCATGAGTAGTACAAATAATCTGGAATCAGTAAATAAATGCCTGGAAGTTTCATGTGAGAATGTTTGTAGAAAAATCTTTAGAAACTAACATATTTTCTAATAATTGGTGATAGTTAATGTGTAAGGTGTTTTCTAATTAGTAATTTTTGTCATTGAGTTTATAATAAAGTATAAAATAAATTACTGAATCCTCTTAACGTTACAACTTTTGCTAAACTAGACATGTTATGTGTTAAAAATGTTTCCTTTTTTTTAAATATTTATTGAGAAATTTCATTTACTTCGACCTCTTATTTAACGTTTGTTTTCTAATGTTGGTGTTTCTTGGCAGACTGCCTGCGACTACTGGTCTTTGGGAGTGGTGGCATTTGAGTTGGTGACTCTAAAGAGACCATTTTCTTCAGGCGACGAAGATTCTATTGCCGAAATACTTGCTAATATACAGAAGTAAGTTAATTTTAATACAACATTTGGTGGCCAACAAATCTATTGTTTAGTGGAAACTAAGTTGATTCTCTTATTTATATGTCAAGCAAGCAAATGCTTGCAACTAATTACCCCACAAGTCTATAAAAAGTAACCTCTAGTCGTTAATCTCTGAAATATATTTATTTATTAAAATAAGTATTTAAAACACGGGGGGGGGGGGGGTTTCACCCGACAGGATGTGTGCCCCCTCCACTATTGGCGTCAGCTAGGGGGGGGGGGGGTAACGTTCCCCCCCTTTTGCGCAGCTTGCGCTTGCTTGCAGCTTGCGCAGCAGACTAGGTGGTATTTTATAACACTTGCTGAGATTTATTTTTTTGGTTATATAACTCTTTTCGATCTTTGTATAAATATTGTTGCGACTGGCTAATTGCGCCAGTGGTTTCGAAATGGTATTATGATTTCCCATTTTGTTTAATACAAATACGTTTATGGTCACTGGTTCACTTGCTCCTATTAAGGATGACACCCGAACCGAATCCGAGTGTGCGGATTGAACGCGAACGCATTGGCAGGTTTGACACGAATGTTGATAACCGGGAGAGAAGTTAAAGGGTGAATTCACGCATTGTAATTGCTCTTATTGAATAAAAAGCATTTTATTTTTATCTAACTTGAGAGCAATCTTTATCTTACTTTGGGATACTTAGATATAAATATTAAGGTTATTAAATTATTTCGAGGACACACCCCAGAATACATCTATTACTAATATTCAAGAGTCTTATTACAACATAATATTATTAGTAATCTGAGCTTGTTGCAGAACTCACATTACATGAAATATTTTTATGTTATTTTTATTATCTTTAATTAGTCATTACATGATGTAATATACCTACTAGTGTTCGTTTTGTGTTGCCTTGCCATATTACAAGTATTGAAACTACCAACTTGTGATAAAAACATCTTTTCATGCGGCATATTATCAAAAGTAAAATATATTTAAGAATAGTCCATGAAATAAGTAGAAAAAAATAAATATCCGTATTATTCATTTTATTCGTATAATAACACCAATGATATCCAGATAGTAAATTCAACGGATATCCGAATAACTCTGATATCCGGATAGTATGCCCTAATTTCCCACCATCGTCGGTGTTATTGACGTGAAAACAGATCTTACACCCTGCAACATCTCTAAAACAGTTGGGCAATCGGAGAAATAGACTTTGTCCTTCACATAACTTACAATATGCATAATATTATATCGTTATATTCAGAGTTAGAAAACATAACCATTTTTTCGATTAAGAAATAATGTTGGTTTAAACACGAAATAATTGTAAGATATCGATTAAATTTGAAATTGACAACATACCGTTTTTTTTCGACTTACGTTTTTCAAAGCCATTAATTCCTCTTATTGAGTTTGCAAACCTTTGACAATATTTTTCGCTTTGATAATTTATTACATATTTACGGGGTTTTTGTAACACCTTGTAGAAGGTAATATGAGGAATAATAACATGCAATGTTTCATTGAAAACAATGAATGATAGCTCCTTTTGCAATTTAAAGCTAAGTACATAATAACAGATGTGTGTACTAAATACCTGTTTCTACATTGATAAGAAGACTCCAGACTCTGCTTACCCCTCCTGTAGGACGGGTGTGAGCTCTGTTTATCTACGGAAAATTATTATATTGCACGATGAATTATTATTAGTTTTATAATGCACGAAAGAAATCTAAGGATAAGTAACTTTATAAATATAAATCTCTAAACCAGTTATGACAAGAATACGTTAATAGTCACAATATTTTTTTATTTGATTCCTTTACATGATTCATATGAGAAAAAAATAAAAAAAAGCCAAAACAAATATGTATTCTAATACAAGTATTGAAATGTTGGGTTATGTTTTCAGAAAAGGTTGTTTTCTTTCAATACAAATCTGAAAATTAAACTAAAACCTACGAATTCATAGTCTAGAAGGCTTGAGCTGTTTATATTTGTTTGTATCGACTGTGTACATTTTCGGTCACACGTCCATACAAAAATCGACATTATCCTTTTTCATTTTTTTATAACGTCATGAAATAGTAGCCGCCATGTCATTACGTCATACGGCTGTGTTTTATATGCTGTTTTATAATGCCATGAAATAGTAGCTGCAATGTCATTACGTCATATGGCTGTGTAAACTAAAAAGTGTTCAACTGTCAACTGATTGGCTTATATAAGCTTTATACTTTTATTATTTTCGTAACTAACAATTTTAATTTAACTTATTGTGAAAGATATTTTAGATAGGTAATGCATATAGATACTTATATCAAAGTTATATTTCACAAAAGTACAAACAAGTTTTTCAGATAATAGTTTGGGATCCCTTCTTTCAACTTTGAATCAAGCTTTTCTAATATTTAAATCACTTGAATCCACAATATTTAACAAAACATCAATACGGGGATTTCATTGTAATCTATTATACCCTTAAGTTCTCTACTACTATCTCTACTGTTTTAATATTGACTTCTATTGGCGTATTTAAATTTGGTAGAAAGAAAGAAGAAAGAAACTTTGAATAAAATCAAGTTTTAGATTATTATTAGTAGACCAGTGAACTACCATATATTGTTTACATCATCAATAGAATAATTTGATTATATTGCATTTCGTTCTTGTTACAGATACGAGAGTGAGCCAAATGCAGAACCTCCGTTCGAACCATCCCCGAACGGTCCCTCGTCTGACTGGCGCGGTCTCGTAGCTGGTTTGCTACGAGTTTCGCCTGGACGCCGTTACAGCTACCTGGACACGCTACAGCACGCTGCGCTTGCGCACACAGCCATGCACTCTATACGGGAACAGGCGAGTACAATTTCAATTCGGACTGAAGCTTGTATGTTACGCATGACTATTGCGCCTAGCGTCATCGAGACACGTCACAGAATATATGGCACGCATCGGAGCCGTTTCCGAATGCAAGAGTTTCTCATTAAAAAAATATATTTAAAGATGTGTGCTTTCTCATCTCATTTTCGTATTCGTAGCGATGTGTGGGGTCACATCTATGGTAAACGTGAATATAAAAACGTCATCACGAGAGCAGCTCTAATTCATAGTAAATATTTTTTTCTGTAAAATTATCTTAATATGTTTTTAGATCACAGATTTTTTTAAATTATATATTAGGTCGTCTCTCATGGTGACAGTTTCAGACAGCGCCCACTCGTAAATTTTTGTGGTACTGACAGATGATAACTAACTTTTACTTTAAAATAAGAGGTGGTTGTATATGAAATTTTCTGAATAGGAGTGTTTTTAATAAAAGATAGTCCTACCAATGTCGGTTTTTTTGTTAGACCAAGAAACTCTTATTGTTCATTTTTCATCTGTATTTGTAGTTAACAAGCTAGGCTTGGCCGTCCGGGTCCTCCCTGTTAATTTAGCAAATAAATGTCTGTGTCAGCAGGCGCCGCCTTGGGTGCCGCGGCTGCGTGGAGCGGAAGACGCATCGTACTTTAGTGTGGAGCCCCGGCCGCCGCCCCCGGCCTCTGCCACGCCCTTCCGCACTCGCCCACCCTTCGCTGGGCAACTACCATTCATCGGTGGGGCATTTTTTTATTAGCCTAGTCTTAAGTATAACAAATTCAGGACATAAATAAATGCCACCAGTCTTCACTGAATCTAAGGAAAGTTATGTAAATAAAACCTTTTTATTTATTGTTATTATATTATGCTTATAGTAAAAGGGATGTCGATTACATCATTCTCTAAATCGACATCGAAATAATAAAATTTACAGAATATAGAAGAATAGATATATTTCACCTCAAAGTAAAATCGATATTGATCATACGACTATGCTGAGCTCGTCATTATTCATTATTACATTTAAAAATGATGCCGTTAGGCACGTTATAAAAAGCAGGCTTCAAATAAGAGCGTGGAAACTGCTCCTCTCATGTTTCCGGTCGGCTTAGAATAACTATACAGCAATGTTTAATAAAGAAGAAGACTTTTTTATTTTGACTTATTTTCACTATATGGCACTGTATCACTTAGTGATGTTAATATATATATGACATAGACAATTGTCACGAAACTTCGTCCGTGACGGTGGCACATACATCAGCGCCGAAATAACAATGTATTAGTGGTCCAGGAAAGTTTTCAAATAATGTAATGCAGTATTCCGCCAATGAGTAATTCATTCCAAATACATATAACATATAGAAGTCATTATTTTCTCCATTTTCTTGAATGGTATACTACGATGTTTACAAACATAATGGAAAACATTAGTGTTGAATAAAACAAACATTCATTTATCACATTCTCATGGGTTAACGGCAGTGGACTTGGAATTAAAATCATTATGTTTACCAAGATATGAATTTTCAAAATCATGCTTATGCATGGTGCTTTAGTTTGCCATTGCCTTACATACATACACTCACGATGGCGATGATAGAGCGAAAAGTGAGAGAGTGTGAAGGATCGATGTTGGGTAAATGATATAGCATTTTGATAATAAAACAACATTTACCCTTGTTATAACCTGTAGTACTCACTTCAGTTTTATTTTATTAACCGTTGCCCAGGTTACTCATTCGTTGCGCCGGAAGAAAATGAGGAAACCTCCGGAGGCTTCAGTGCTTCACACGACTGCACTGCCATCGATTTGGCGACTTTTAAGTAAGTGCCGTTAAGCTGACAAAATCTGGATTTTAACATACAAAAGATGCAGTTAATCTTGATCATAGATCATAGAAAAAAAGTCGATTATTAAAAATATATTCATACACTAGATCTGCAGAAAAGTTAGCGGCTATGCGCGCGCGTGAGATTGCATCGTTACAAAGCAAATTAGCAGCTGCTGAATCCGCAGCGGGGATCGAAGCCGAACGGACACGTCGCGAAGCCGAAGCTGAGGCCGAAAGGACACGAGCGCGTCTGCAAGCCGAAATCACTGCACTTAGCTTACAGAACAGGTACGGTGTAACCATATTTCCATTTTGCCGATTGGTGAAATTTTACCTATCCTACCTGTGCGCCAAATGATTTGAAATTGAGATCTGTGGCTTGCCTTTAATGTGTATTGAGCACAAACATATGTTGCTGAGACACGTTTGTCTATGATTATATCCGTTAGGTAATTTGTATCCATAGTACTAGTTAGGCACAAAAAAGACCAATTAAATTCAGCAGATGTAGAGGACTAACCCTTTAATGCTTTCCGAAGTACGAGAAGTTTGAGATATCATGAAAGTTTCTTAACCTCCATAAATACATTGCAAACGCGCCTACTACTGCGCCATCAAGCTCCTCAACTAAGCCTAAAAAATATATTTCTTATTTTTTTAATTGATTGTTTGTTAAGTATGTTCAATTTCCAATTGCTTTCGAAAAGTGCGTTTCACCGCTGGGTCGGAATTTTGCATGGCAAGTATTTTAAGTTTTCTTACAATTCGTGCCTTTCTTTGTATGATATTAAGCAAGCCCCATCTGTGATATAAGGTGTCATTCCTACTCCGATATCCAACAGATCGCCGGCAATTAGCAAAAGTAAAAAAAATCTATCATAAAATCGGATCTCTTTATTTAGGCTGTGTATTAGATAGAACCGAAATTGCATTCGAATCTCAGCATTAATAAAAAAATATTGCGCTAATTCATATCAATATTTTTGTATTCCTCCTAAAATTCCAGCCGCTATAAACTTTATTTAAAGATTATTATATGATTTCTTACAGTGAAACACATGGTTTTTAAATGTCACTTCTTGATCTTGTTAGGCGATTGGAACGCCAAATAGAAGTAGAAAAAGAAGAGCGTATGGCACTTCAACGCACCAACCAAGAACTATCGACGGGCATCGCGGAACGCAACGCGTCTGAAGTCCATGCTGCGAAAGCGCACGTAGTTAGTTTACAGTCTGAGCGTGACGTTCTGAAGGAAGACCTAAGGCGGTTGGAAATCAGAATCGAAGAGCTGCAAGGAGAATGCGCTCGCGCAACTGCTGTCGCTGACACAGCTCGCTCTCAGCATCAACATTACAGGGTAAGTTTCAACATATGTATGTTTTTAATTGGTGTTTGTTCACATGGTTAGAAAACTCATTTTCTTAACTACTAAGGAAATGTAGAAGCTAGGATAGCAGAAGTGCTGAGAAACTGCAAAAGCAGCTTTAATGGCTATTATTATATTTTTCCTACAGAATGTATGCGAGAGATCTATTGAAGCATCAGTCAAAACTAAATGTTTTAAAGAAGACTGGAAACATTTTTCTTTTACTATGGGAAATGTATGAAGTATGGTTCAAGGGGCTAAAATAAACTCTTTTTTACTTTTTATTACGTCAAAAAATATTTGTATTTAACAGCACCGAATTATATCGACTTATCCATAGAACAGATTTCGATGTGATCATGACTAATTTTTTAAGCTTAATGAGACCTTATCTCCTTAAATTAAATAAAAAAATCGACTTATCCATAGAACAGAGTTCGATGTGATCATGACGCAAAAACTAGTTTTTTTAGCTAAATGAGATTATTATTATAAGGTCTCATTTAGCTAAAAAACTAGTCATGAGCACATGATCACATCGAACTCTGTTCTATGGATAAGTCGATATATCTTCGCCTACAGTTAAATTAATCTGATAGACATATCTTGAATATAATATTCATTAACTACAAATTTCTGGTAATGTATTGAATAAGACATTCATCCATAAGAATCACTGATTTAAAAAAATAATTGAACCACATTACTGCCGCTCTCTATACGGCTAAACACGGCTGGGCGGCTAGTTATGTATAAACAATCTCAGAGCTATTGTGCCAGTGAACGCTACGCAAACGTGTACATACACTAGGAAAAAACTTGAGATATTCTATATTATCATTCAATTCTTATATGGTATGTCTTAGATTTAAAATAATAATAGGCACTGTTGCCTTCTACGAAAGCATCTTGTACTTTTATAACAAATATATTTAGCAAACTGTTGGCTGTTGTTGTTGTTCCTGCATATTGTTATACTGTAAGTATGGCATCATTATCCCTTTACTTTCTCATTTGAAACTACTTTGAGTTAAATTAATATTATATTTTAATATGTAATTCATTTTCAATGTGGAATAATACTGTCAAATATAGTTTTTTTTTATATATTGAGTCAATATAGAGCTTTCTTTTCTATGAATTTTCTAATAAAGTCATGAAATATTTAGTATTATAACAAGAACTGCTTAGCTATATTACACTAAAAATATTCAGTGTGCAATTTCACATATACTTTATATTTTTTATTGATGTGACAGTTTTGTTTATCTTTAACTATAGGATATACTAGAACACGTTCAACAGCTACGGCATAGAAGGGTTACAGAAATCAACGTACGTCCTATAGTAAGTTCTATAGAGCTGTCCATAAATAATCGTATTTTTGGAGCAACCGTAGTTTCATGTATTTTAGTTAAATAAATAAATTTAGTTAAATATTCCATTACTCCATTTAAAATGTGATAAAAACAGCTTATGAGTAGAACGCCAAAGAAATAAACCAAATTAAAGAAAATATTTTATCATTACAAATCGCACTATCACAATCCTGTTTGACATTGACACCAGACAATCTGCCTGTCACAGATTACAGTTGTTACTTTTTCTTTTAATTGACATTGTAATATACATATTATATTCCATTATGCTCAACCTTGCATTATGTGTTTTTTTTTTTACTATAATACACCAGAAACAAGAATAAACTTCTTTTCCGATATTCAGTCTTCGAAAAACAAGAAGAACGTTGTTCGATTTTTATGATCAAATTGCGTGGTTATATATTAGTGACATTGAAATATCTATTATACTAAACACTGAACTCCGTCTTCTAGAATATCATTATTATCATTTAAAATTCAAGAAAGCGCGAAGTACCGAACACCACTGTTTACGTTTTAGTAGTACAGCAATAGTTTTCTTATTACTCACACACTCATAAATTTATAGGATTAAAAAAAAACATCCTTGCCAATATTCTTGGAATTTCTTCTCGGTACAAGTTCTCCCGACATAAGATTTATAGTAGATAAAAAGTTTTTTATCTTTTAGCTAATCTAGAATAGTTTTCAAATTAGAGCATAAAATATTTTCGATCTTTCGAAATTCGAACATAGAAGTTTCGAAAATATGATGTGGGTTTCGATTGTATTGTGTACGTTAGATTATTATAATATATCCGTTTTGAAGGTGAAATTGAATAAATTTACATGTTGACTGTGATGACCTGATAATATCGCATAGTAAAATTGCAATGTGGCGCTATTTATGTCATAATGGTAATATCTAGTAAAAACTCTTTTATCCATTGGAAAACATGTTATAAGAATTGCACAGTATAGTATTATATAGGAAGTTGATGTGTTGTTAGCTGTATTTTTACCTGTTGGATGCTAAATGTGCATGATTTTTGTCTAAAAGTTATGTTGATGATGGTCATAATTTTCCCTTCAATCCAAAATTGTAATGTAGTTTGTAAAAAAACTGTAGATTTCTTGAATGGTTAAGTTATTAGTTAAGGTAAAATATATTGTAAAGATAACAATTTCACAGGACTCTGTAGCGAAAGAGCGCGCGTTACGCCGCCAAACCCTAAGTGGTGGCGAGGCCGAGAACCGCGAGCTTGCAACTCGAGTCGCCACCGCTGAAGCCACTGCCGCCAGAGAAACCAGGGCGCGCGAACATATGGAGAAACGTCTGGCTGATTTAGAAGATGAATATGGTACCCTGCAGGCAGAGAATGCAGCTCTACAAGCCGACTTGGACGATGCCAAGAAGAATTTGAATAAAACTAGCGTAAATATAATAATATTATTAACTTAGACTAGAACACTGAAATTTCAATTGTTGCCAATATGAAGGCATAGAAATATTATTTCTTGGCTCACGTAGGGCGAGTATTATTATATATGATGCAATATTTATGTTATTATTTAAAGAAATAATTACAAGAAAAAAAAATAACCTTGTCACAGGTGTGTCTGGTGGGATTGGAACCCACATCTTAGATATAAAAATCTAGCAGCTTTATTCTAAAATAACAAAAAAATAGAATAATAACATAGCTTTTTCATCTTTATCCATTAAGATTACACCCGATGTTGTAGAACATCAAGAGACGACGCTGTAGGCAACTTAAGAAATACTCGGAAAAATCAACGCGTCTGTCAACGTTTTGGTAGCTTAATTAGAAGAGCACATGCCTGGATAGCGAGAATGTGGGTTGTCTCGCCTGACACCGGAGGCAAATTAAATATTTTCTTGTAATAATTTCTTTAGATATAAATCTAGCAGTAAAATGCTGAATAATAATGTTTGTATTGTTTCATTATCAGGAACTGTTACATGAAAAGCAACGTTTGGCAGATACATCAGCTGAAGAGCTTAAAGCTGTTCAGCAGCGCCTAGCACAAGGGCAGGTTCGAATACCAGCCCTTCTCACTCAAATTCAGGTAAAATAAACTGTTTATTTTGTATAAGAAAGTGTTAATGATATTGAAGTGTAAAGTGTATAAAGATCTCCTTTTAAAGAGAGTAAGGCTAAAAACACTGTTAAGAAAGAAGTGATACGTCAGAAAATAAAGAACATATAGTTATAAAATAATATATACTGCAACGGTAGCAATCCTGTCTTTCGCACCGACGAAAAGCACAACGCACCTAGTAACCATAACACAAGCCTTACAGTGCTTACTTTGGGCTAGGCTAATTGGTATGAGTGTAAGATTTTTATTTTAATGCGTTAAATAAACACTCTGAAATACAGGAATTAGAGCGCGGCGTGGAAGAAGCGGCGCGCCGCGAAGCCGCATTAGAAGAACAGTGCGCCCGCACGGAAGCGCGTCTGCGGGAACGGTTGGAGGCAGCTGACGCTCGAGCTGCACAGGCCGTCAGCGACGAGGCGCGACACCGGGAAAAGGTTACTTTTGATACATCAGAACTAAACATATTCACACTTTTGATTTTTACAAACCTTTAGAAGGCCTAACTTGCAATCTTAAAAAGCGCCCCACCCGCCACTATTTGCGGATTTTTAAGCAGCACCGCAAATAGTGGCTTAACACAAAATAAATTTAACAAAAAATTTTACATTATTTTCTCACATTACGAAATCTGGAACGCGAGGTAGTTATAACTTTTTTTCTTAGTAAAAATTGTGAAAGCAGTTCTGTTGAAGAAAATAAGGATTACTTAACAACATGAACTTGACGACAGGTGAATACTCTAGAGCAGCTAGTGCGTCGCTTAGAGCGGGAAGTGTCCGCCCTGGAAAATCGCGTATGTGGCGCCTGCGCAGCCCGGGCGGATGCGGAAACAGCCGAACAAAAAGCTGATGCACAGAGTGACACCGAAAGTCTCGCCGATGCTGCGCACGCGCAGCTCGCCCTCCTCAAAGAACAACTCGAACGGGCTGAGAACCAACTACAGGTCGGTTACTAATGAATACTTTATGAAAATAAAAACTTTCCTCTTATGACCCCGCAAGGACCCATACATGTGACATACGTGTGGCATATGTATCATCGCTGTGAAATCACTTCAGCCTAAGCTGAGAATGGAAACTATAGAACACAAAAGTGACGCTCAAGGGTGACACTATAGATCAGGTAGTAACCCTTATACGTACAACTTTCTAAAGCCATAACCTTGCTACGTTGATTTTTAAATTTGGTCGCGTCAATATATTGTTACAATTATGTATTCTAATAATAAGTTCATAATAGTATTTATGCCACTAGGGCATTATTACAATCCGCATGGGGCTTTCTAGAGCTATGACCCTCTATGATGTTTCCATTAATTGTTGGTAAAAAACAATGTTTTGGTATTCTTTGCATAACGCTATTTATACGAATAATTTTGAATAGGTACGCGCTGATGAATTAGCCACACTTCGACAAGAATGCCGAACCGCCAATCTCGCTAGATGGAGAAAAGAGCGTGAATATAACGAGCTTTCTGTCGAAGCTAAATCCACTGCAAGGGACCTTAAACGGGCGGAAGAACGGCTACATCTTGCCCTGGACGCGCGAAAAACGGCAGAACAGAAAATAACCGTGCTAGAAAGCGAGATAACAACGCTGAAACCTCAGTATGAGCAAGCGAGCAAGGAAGTGCAGAGGCTGAAGGAGCGGTTAGAGAAGCTTCAAAAAACGCATGAGACGGCTCAAGCTGAGGTGGATAGGTAAGTTATACAACAATCAGAGAAATTAAATGACATTTTTAATAATAAAATAACTTCTCTTTTTTAGTATAATTTTGTATTTTGTATATTAGTAAAATTTAGTATTTAGTTTTTGTTCTTATCCCGAGATAGATTTCATCTCTTCGTTTCATTTAAAAACAATTGTTTCGTATATTTCAATACACGTTAACCATCCCAAGACCATAAAAGATAAAATAAAATAAAATAAAAATGACAGGTCACGTAACGATATCCGTAAGCTGAAAAGCGAGCTGCAATACAGCGAGAAGCGGCGCTTACACGCAGAAGAGCAAGAGGAATTGTCGAGTCGCGAGCGCGCTCAGCTCAGGGACGAGTTGCACCAGACACGTGCGCAAAACGCACATCTCGATGAGGTAACATCAATTGATAAATTTTCACTTTTCAAACATTCTTTTATTTTTTTGATACTTTTATTTATATATAAAAATAGAATTCCCCTTTTTTCAATAAACGATGTTGCGCAATACGTCACAGCCTTCCGTCGCAACAATATACAAAAAACAACAAAAGTAAAAAACAAAGCGAATTCTATTTTTCGGCATTCTTGTCGAAGTTTATGTCGACTCGACGTCCCGAATCTGGAACATTCGCTAATAATTGGTTTTAGCTCCCTCGCGTATTTAAAGCTGAGTGCGATTGCATACAAGCAGTTCTAATTTTGACAATGATGGAAGCGTCTGAAATATATATTCAGAGCTACTTAAAGAGGGATTTAATAAGCGACCTCAGCGAGTTATAACTATGATTATTCTGAAAGTGGTTAACTTAAACGATTGGGAGATTCTGCGTCGGAATTTAATTTCTGATAACTTCGGCGAGTTTATTGTTCAACTGAGTTAACTAACGGACGGTGTGTCAGAATTTTAGGTAAATAAATGCAAGGTTAAATGAATATCCAATACCCACCGCACGTACCTTAATGGTGTCAGAAGCGGGATAGTCATGCTACTAACTACGAGAGAAAACACATCGGAGCCTGCTGATGACCCGATCGGCATAACTAGGAGTGAAGCTGGACGTGGTACGTCCCGTCATCAAGTACATGATGCTAACCGGTGGTTTTGTGAAAAATCTAGAAGACATGATAGTTAATGCTTCCACTAGCCATGTGCCACAAACTAATTGTCGACGCCAGGACAAAGTAGAAGAGGAAGCCCGTCGGCGATAAGAGAGAAGAAGAGGAAGCCCATCAACGTCAAGAGAAGCAAGTAAAGGAAGCTTGTCGACGCCAACATGAAGGCCATCAACGCCACGAAAAAGAAAGAAGAGGAAGCTAGTCGATGCCAAGACGAATCCCGCCGACGCCAGGAGTGAGAAGAATGAAATGTTGCCAAAATTACAAAATAATCATATGTATTGTGTGCCTAATAAATACACGGGTCGCATATTCATGAGTGATACCTATTTAGGTATCTCTACCTTGATTTGACACTGCGGTAGTGAACATCAAATTTTGTACTTTGTGCTTTATGCTTACGGGGTGGGTGTGCACTAGCAGTGGGAGTACTGAATCAGCAAAAGTGTATAAGCGCACGAGAGATGCGATAAAAATGATAATTTAGAACAAGAATCTTAATATAAAACATATACATTAATGACAGACTAATATATCCTTAATATAATGTTTCTTCGCCAGTCTCTTGTTTGGAGTTTTTTGCATATTCGCATTTGTTAATGCGCAAAAGATTTGAAAATAAAAATCGTCATAATGAGCAGGCGTCCAAAGAGTTAGGAAGAAGGTCAAGTTGGTGAGGGGCACACAGAAAGATAAATTTGAGTTACGTGGAGGAATCTGATCGATGGTCGTATTTATGTAGAGCAAAGAGGACTAGGCGATCCAACTGATCTAGAAGAATTGAGCTCAAATCAATGATCAAATATCCGCATAGTCAGTAAATGAGAGAATAAGACTGTATTAGTGTAATTTTAGTGAAAGTATTCTTTCGTTAAATATACGTTAAGCTTGTTTCAATGCAGTTTGTTGAAGTCAAATTTGTATTAACATGTAAATCTTAGTTATTCAGTGTGGAAATAAATGAAGATATTTTGGGCTTTTTAACGATTGGGCTTGATATTTGGTACAGGGCTCTGCCTGTGAGCAAAAATTGAAGGGTGGCTGGATCAATGTGCTTAAGCATTTTAGGGTAGATGATGATTCGGTGTAATCATGTCTGCTAAAAGACGTCCACTGCTGGACAGAATCATCCCCCAAAAGGGGTTGTTTGCCACAATCTCCACGCTTTACAGGCGGGATGGAAATCAGAGTGAAAGTCATATTTCAGAAAACACTGCTGGCAATTTTGTGGTCTAATGGAGGAGTAGGGTAATTACCTCCAGTGTCATTAATAGCCTTGAATTATGGAAATTTGGTGCTATTTTACTATACCGCACACCACATGGTGCAAGGGCGGATCCAGCTTTGGCGCCAGGGGGGGGTCAAATAGTCGTGGTCAAGTCACAAGAAGTAATAATTAAATTTTGATAATAGTTGATACAGGTAAAACGTAGATATTTTATTAATGTTTGTAAGAAATATACCTACCTACCTAAATTTTTAAGAGCACTATTCCTTAAATTAGAATTTTAAACCTGTGTGAACTTGGCACCCGACTTTGGAAAATTTGTTTTTTTTTTTTTCGAAAGATTGTTAGTAGTAATGCCAAAAAAATAATAAAATTAAAAAAAAAAGTCATCCCGAAAATTAGAAAAATCTGTTTTGGTTGTTTCTCGTAGATAAACGTTAGTAGTGGATTGTAGTGCAATTTTATTCGTTAGTAGTAAAATAGAAAAAATAAAAAAAATAAAAATGTTTCGGAGTATTTTTTAAAAACCATTTTATGACGTTCATACTCAAGGCTTATACGATTACTACTAACGGTAGACATGACAGGGGGAGGTTCGTAGACGTTATTAGTGAAAGATTTTTTGATAGTAGTAAAGAAAAAAAATTACTAGAAATACTTTAGTTGAGTAAAACTTGTTTGGGAGCAAAATTTACTGGATAAAGTCTGTTTGAAAATTAAAAAAAAATACTAGGAGCACTTTAGTTGAGTCAAATTCTTCCACTTTTAACCTCCACGAACCCCTCTTAGTCAATTCTAATGTTTGTAGTAATCGTATTTATCTTCAAAAAGATTTTATCCAGTAAATATCGCTCCAAAACAAGTTCGATGCTACTAAAGTGCTCCTAGTAATTTTTTTCTTTAATACTACCAAAAATACTTCCACTACGAACCCCTCCTCTTAGTCAATTCTAATGTTTGTAGTAATCTTATTCATCTTCAAACAGACTTTATTAAGTAAATATCGCTCCAAAACAAGTTTGATTCAACTAAAGTGCTCCTAGTAATTTTTTTTTCTTTACTACTATCAAAAATTCTTTCACTACTTACCTCTACGAACCCCTCTAAGTCAATTCTAACGTTTGTAGTAATTGAAGTCATCTTCAAACAGACTTTATCCAGTAAATATCGCTCTAAAACAAGTTTGATTCAACTAAAGTGCTCCTAGAATTTTTTTTCTTTACTCAATCAAAAAATCTTCCACTACTAACCTCTACGAACCCCTCTCAGTCAATTCTAACGTTTGTAGTAATCGTATTCATCTTCAAACAGACTTTATCCAGAAAATATCGCTCCAAAACAAGTTTGATTCAACTAAAGTGCTAACTAAAAACTTTTCAGTTGGCTTTGGAAGTTATAGCTTAGAAATATTTTTCATATTGTTTAATTTTTTTTTAATGCGTACAGGTTTTTTTCGCAGTGATTAGACGATTTCTTTAGACTAAAAACTAATACGTAATAATGCGTTTGACTATTTCTTAGAGGTACTAAATAAAAGTCGAAAGGAAGTGCAGTTAACAAACAGTAGTAGTTGCGAATGATTTTTAAAGTTATACGTCTTTGTACGCATTGAGAGTGAAATTTTTCATGTGACGGAAGTTTCGCACCCAGCATGCAACGAAAAAGCGATACTATGAAGTTAGCTGTTAAATCGAATAGGTTGACTTCAAGATATCTCATTTTAAAATTAAAAAAGTATAACTTCATCCGCGCGTACATAAGTACACACACGCTTTTTTTCTATTTTACTACTAACGAATTAAATTGCACTACAATCCACTTCTAACGTTTATCTATGAGAAACAACAGAAACAGATTTTTTTTAATTTTGGGGATGACATTTTTTTACTATTTTTTTTATTTTTTTAGCATTATCACTAACGAAAATAACTTCACTACTATCCACTACGAATAAACATCTTTCGAAAAAAAATAATAAAAAAAACAAATTTTCCAAAGTCGGGTGCCAAGGTCACACAGGTGATTTTGAATGCTTTTTAACTTAGTATTTTATTAACTTTAATAGTTGATTGAAGTAAGTTTAGTCGTTCCGATTGACCTCAGACTAAGTATACCAATGGACTCGCAATGTATTAACAATGGCACAAATAAATTTGCATCCAATCTGCCATTACAAAGCACCGTGTGATTGCGCTAAACTATCAGTCAGTGAGCATTATTTGTGAATACATTTTACAGTTCTATGTTTTTCATTGAATTTTTGAATGAATTGTCTTTGATTAATCAAAGTGAATGTATAAAAAAAACATAATAAGTGCGGAATCTTGGATGCGGTGTCCCTAGTTTTTGCCGCTATCTTAAAGCACCAACACAAATTTTTCGCAGTATTTCATGTCCTTTGCTATCCATAGTCTAAGGTCGAAACACAGCGCGCGCAAGTGTCACACGAAGATGAAAGGTGGGGCGGTAAAATTAAAATTTTAAATTCGTTCGTTTCCGAATAATGCATTCGCCATCATACAAAGTATTATATTAAATTAATTAAATATTGAAGGTATTTACATTAAATCTTATAATATCTTGTGCGAAAAATATATAAAAACATTGTTTATCAATTTTAAATAGTGGTCTACATAGGTCCTGGACCCGGCCCAGGGGGGGGTCATGACCCCCATGACCCTCCCCCTGGATCCGCCCTTGACATGGTGTCCGATGATTCGGATTCGATGTGCAGATGAAAAATTATCTGCGACATGGCTATTTAAGACGACACTCATCTCAAGCATATGGCAGGTACGAGACGAAGGGATGTTTATTGTTAGCGATTTCTGAGAGACATAGGTTTGAATTCCGAAGATTGTTTATCGTTATTGAATCCACCGACTATAAACAATGGATGAATCACCTTCGCTCTTGACTGCTCATAATTATTTGATTCAGATAGATAAAGTTTCGGTGTCAGTTACTCGACGTGTGAACAATAATTTATTTGTATAGGCAAAAATAAAAGTATCCACTTGTTATATTTCGCTCTCCATCTATTGATATAAAACATATTGTGAAGAATAAAGGGCGTGTTTTGTGCATTTAATTTTTTGTCACAAGAAAACTGACCACGAATTCTGTAAAGAAGGAAAAAGCTTGGTGATAAATATTTTATAAAAATCGTTCTTATATCTAAATTTTTTTTCGTGTACTGTTTTGAAAATAAGTGAAAGGTTGTTGAAATCATAATAAATATTGTTATGGAGCCTAGTTTGAGTCTTCGCATCAAACGTAAAACTGGAGGAGAAAAGCCACCGATCCGACCGAAACCACCATTCTTAAGAAATATCGTGAGCTTGTTGAGTTCATTCGGGTATCGTGCGAGGGAAAGCATTTGGATGCGGAGAGTGCGCTTCGCTTTAGTAGCCGATCTGCTGCAAGGGCGGTGTCGAGCCACAGACAATGCTATTTCTGCTTTTAACTCTCATATTATTACGGTAAACTAAAATTCATTTACCTTCCTAATTATCTTTTCTCAATTTTCTCACACTAGGTTGTAAAGGTAGTATGTTGCTAATTTGTGTTACAGAATGAAATTCAACAACTATTCTTTTGATTACCGGAAGAGTATACGGCATATTCATATGATAGCTAATTTTGACTATTGTCATGTTTCACAGCTTTTGATGTTTTTATAGAAATATTATTAATGGATCGATTTACATATTTATAAAATAATTCTAGCAACGTAACGCATTTCTGAAAACCATTTTATCGTTTTTATATACAGATAAAGAAAATAAAGTCCCATAACTTAATATTGTTCCAGAACAACAAAGCACTGCAGGAAGCCTGCAGTTTGCTCGAAGAACAACTCACAGATTTAGAGAAGTTGGCTGACATCCATGAGCTTAAAAACAAAGATCTTGAAGTGAGTACATACTTTTCCAATATATTTTTTTTATTCTCACTTTATACAGCCCCAATGGCAAGTTGATACATACAGAGTTTTATTATAAACTGTAATAGATCAGTTTGCTAAGGCGTTCTACTCAATGTTATTTTTCTTCTTAAAAACAACAATCCACATTTTCGATCACAACCTAATATTTCATTGTTTGTAAAACAATAGATAAACAGTTTTCATATATTTGTTTTTAATTCTGTAGTGAAACCAAAACGCACTCGTAAAGTTTGAACAAACGTGGATCCGCGTAGGCTTTGACGGTTTATTTGTAATAATCGACCAATAAATAATATACCCAATTGAGGTTAATTTTCATAGAAGTCGTATGACACGTAACCGGCATTATAAAATATTTTACTCCCTTTATTGAACTGAAACTGTTTTTTTATTATTTTAAACGAAACATCTTTTTGTATTTTATTTTAACAAAAATAATAATTTTAACTCAGCTGTTCAAAGAACAAGCCTGATAAGGGCATTACCACTTTGAATAATGAGAATTTGAGGTTTATTAAATGGAATGTAGTGGTTTGGCCCCTCGAAAGCTCACACACTGCAGACTTATTATCGCATCTATGTTTTATGTCGGCTACATGTTCTTTAATTCGCGGCCCTATACTTCTCTTTGTTTGCCCGATGGATGACAGGTGTGGTCTCAATCAATTTTGTAGACACCTGCTGCCTGGAGGGGTATATTACACTTGACAGGTCGTAAGAATTGATTAATGGTCCTGGCCAAGTAAGTAAGTTACTTAAAACCAGCTCTAATTCTCGCTAGAGATCAATGATTTGTTCCTATGATGCTACGTGAGGCTAATAAAATCAGGCAAATCCTAATTTGGATATGGGTAAAGGTTGGAGCGTTCCACCTCTGGATCCCAATCCAATAATCAAAAAAATCATATCTCCAAAGATACACATTGCAAGACCTAGAGATGTAGTTAGCTCTTTTTGCAAATAATAAAAGTAAGTATTAGTAATTAGTCTCTATATCAAAAGAGATTTCACATTGATGATCTGATTCATACTATTTAAATAAACTTGAATTGAGGTCGGTCCCACTGCCCGACTTTCTTTCGCCAGTTCCTCACGGAAGAGCCACACAATTTCCAAACTGGTGGTAGACTCGATAGTGTACAATGTAATCGTAGTAAGAATTAAATAACTAAATAAAATTCTAAACAAAACAATTTGATTTAGGGAGCGTTCAAGTATTACGTAACGCAATTTTTGAAGATTTTTGACCCTCCCTCCCCCCCTTGTAACGCGCCGTAACGTTTTACTGTACCCCCCCCCCCCCCCTCTCTAAATGTTACGTAACACTCAAGTGACCATTTTTACCTAAAAGTACAAGAAAGTCGCTAAAATATCCTTGTTATAGTTTTAATTGACTTTGCGGTAGTAATACTAAATAAAACAATAAATTTTTATCCCGCAATACATGCGTATTTTGTTTATTTTTCAGAAAATGTTGGTTTATACACAACTAGCTTTCCGCCCGCGGCTTCGCCCGCGTGGAATTCGGTTATAATGCGGTATAAAGCACAACTATAAGAAAACTTCTCATTCCCACGGAAAAATCTAAGAAGCGCGATGTAACGCTGGATACAATTAGTTGTTAAACCAAAACTGAATGGTACACTATATTATATGTTTTCCCTTGTGCAAAAAGCGCAAAACAGTGTATAAAGATAAAACAGCAAGTAAGTAAATGAGTCGAAAAGTGCACCGAATAAGTGTATGAGCTACAGGTTAAAGAGCGAGATATCATTCCACTTCTTACTTATTTTAAAAAACACATCGTTACCATGTTTTAAAAAACACCCAGCGCCATCTATCGCATACCTGAAGAACTAAATAGCGTAAGCTATCATTCCACTTCTTATGTATTTTAAAAAACACATCGTTACAATTTAAAAAAAAACACCCAGCGCCATCTATCGCATACCTCGAGAACTAAATAACGTAACTAATACTTATACCAATTAGTAATTCGTTGACTTAAGTGATTTTAGCATAAGTAGATGTAAAAAAAACAATTTAGACGATAAAACAAATTGTACGTCATCCCTCGAGAATTCCTCATTTTCGAGGATTCATTTTCGTATAATTTAGCTTCAAAATTTACATGTTCATATTCGTTTGCAACATATAAGTAGATGTAAAAAAAAACAGTTTAGACAATAAAACAAATTGAACGTCATCCCTCGGGAATTCCTCATTTTCGGGGATTCATTATCGTATCATTTAGCTTCTAAATTTACATGTTTATATTCGTTTGCAATATTTTACCTTGTTTTAAACGACACACAGCGCCATCTACAATCCATCCATCAAGCAAATAATATTTTTGTTTTTCCTCGGGAATATCAATTTTTTCCAGGATAAAAAGTACCCTATTATTTAATCCGGACTTTTATCTTTACGTCTGCAAAATTTCAAAGCAATCGGTTCAGTAGTTACGGCGTGAAAGCGGAACAAACAAACAAACAAACAAACAAACAAACTCACTTTCCGATTTATAATATTAGTAAGGATTGTTTTTCTCACTAATAAACTCTTAATAAAAAAAAATATTTTAACCTTTGGTAATGCAATTATAACCAGAAACCTGACTGAAATTAAACATTTTAGTCAAAATAAAATCTTATTCTTAACAAAATTAACAAAAATCGTATTATTAACAAAATTAAAATTGTTTTCTTAACAAAATAAAAAAAAAACAACTATTAACCAAGTAAGTAGGTCTATAAAAAAAAAGGGTTCTTACATGTAATTTTAAAAAAATCGAATATTTTTTTAAATATTCCTCAAATATGTAATAAACTAACGGCATTCGTTAAGATCGATAATTTCTATTATTCTTTAAGAAATAATTTTTTTTCGGTAAATTTATTATGCATAAACGAAAGTAAATTTCAAAACAAACTGAGCGCCTTCCCATTAGTTGTGACGTCACATGACATGAAGCCATGCGTTTACCGGCAACATATATCATTACAATGTATATAGATTCACCTATAGTAACTTGGCGAGTCATGTCATGTGACGTCATTCAAGGCGCGTGACAATGGCGGCTGTTTAAAGTACAATTAATGTACTGACCCAAGAAAATATGTTGCTTTAACAAAAATCAATTTTACAAAAAAAAAATTTAAAGTATTTTTCTATTAAAAATGACTCGATTTAACAATTTATACAATAAAAAAATCATGCAAGAAACCTATTCGATTGAAATTACTGCTGCTCTGTCCACGGATTTGCTAGTCACTCAGATTCTTTCATCACTGGCTTCAGTAAGAACATTTATTCTCTGTTACAGTAGGCCAAATTTTTTCACAAGAGTTTCTTGAGCCGGTTTACTTGGAACATTTTTAGTGATGTCCGAAACAATCAAAGTCGTGTTTAGTTCCGTAGACGGGATCTCTGCAGTTTCCTCATCAGTATTCTCACTTCGTTCATCGTGGGTATCGCTCATCTTTCGTTTGACAGCAGTGCTTTCTCGTCCAGCGACTCCGACAATTGATTCCATTAGAGATGAATAATTGGATGAAGCTACAACATCCGAATCCTATAAACCAAGTGAAAATAAATTAAGAATAGGTATTATTGAGACATGCGATAAAAAAGAACATAATATACACATATACAAGCAGATGCACCTGGTTTTGTTGAAGAGCACGTAAGTCGAGGAGATATGGGGCCTTAGTATTGCTGGCGTACTTGATGTTTTCATAGGTAGCTAAAAATATATAATACTTATGACCAGTTCTGTTATGAACAATCTAGGTTTGAATTACATATTACCAGGCGATGCAGTCGCTAAGCATAAAACTACGCTAGAACCATATATTGGAGCGGAGCGTAATACCTAAAAAAAGAAAAAAAGAATTGTTTCGATGGGAATTTTCGTGAATTTCAAAATTCGGGTCACAATCTGGTCCTAAACCTGTTGATTCAATTCCACACAAAAAATATTAAAATCGGTTAAGAACTCGGGAAGTTATGGCGTCACAGACATTGCGCCATTGAAGCTATGTCCTTATTACATTTTAGCAGTAAACTTACCTGTGTAAAATAACTAAGCATTGTTGCTTTCTTCTTCGTGGCCTTCACCTTCAACTCTCGTATAACATCATTTATATGTTCTATTAACTTTTGTTTAGCCGTTTTCCAAATTTCGGTGTCAGTTTTTGACACAGTTGCGCTGGTAAGTCAATATGAGAACCTTTATAAGCCAAGAACAGCTGATGATACAAATCTCCTTCTTTTGAGGACATTATAGTATGAACACTATGAACTCACTTTAATTACACTGACTACAGCAATTTGCTTCTGGATAAACACTAACGAATACTCACAATGAAAACAACTTTAAATGATGTACAATACAATCGAGGGATTCCTCGTAAAATATACACGAAAAGGGTTGGCCAACTTGCGAGAACAAAATAAAAATGACGACAAGACCAATTCAATGAAGAGATTCCCCGTAAAACATGAACGAAAAGGGTTGTCAATTAAATGTTACGTAACGTTTTGTAAGAAAGACCCCCTCCCGCCCCTGTAACGCACCGTAACGTTTTACGAGACCCCCCCTCCCCCCAAATTGCGTTACGTAATACTTGAATGCCCCCTTATTGAAAAATTTAACAATTAGGAACCTGCTCAATTAAAATTGTGAAGATAGTAGAAAATATATTAGTCATCGTGTGATCACGGCTCTTGTAAAGGAATCGAAACGTTAGGTTTAAATAAAAATAAATTATGCGCAAAATCCGTAATAAAATTGTTTTATTTAAATGTGTAATATACACGGAAGTGTAAGAACTAAAAAGTACTAATCAGTCAGTTGATTTGTTCCTTTTTTTGTTTTGAGGCAATTCTTAAATAACGGCTTAATTTTTCTTCTGAAGCACAGATGAGATCAAGATAATAATTTGGGGGTCATTGATCCGATGACCAGCCCTTGCTGAATTTGCTTAACTTCCGCAATCATAAGTTACCACACACACGTTAAGCAATGCGCTATCGAGCTCTTCAAAACATTAGTTTGGAAATTTATAGATATCAACAATACAGGTAGATGTAGAAAAAAAATTGTAAATATGAAATGTTTAAGATATGTTGAATTTATGCTTAACATATGCTTGGCTTGCTGATGCAGCAAAGTTTCATCACGCCGCATTTACTCAGGGATGTTACCTTAGGCTACTTCTCAAAAACCACTTTAATCGTAAATTGTTTTGTAACAGTCGGAGACACAGAGGTTGCGCAGCGAGTTGGAAGGTTGCCGCGGTAGGCTAGTATCAGTGGAACGGCAGGCGGCGGAACGAGGTGCTGCAGCGAGTCTCGCTGCACAGCAACACGAAGATGCTCGAGAATTAGCGCGACACGCACACTGCCAGCTCCAGCTGCTGCGAGTATGTACACTCATACGAACCCTTACGTCACAGCTTAAGTACTTGCACACATTTTACACATATGTAACGACGCACGGGCAATTAAATTGTGTCTTGACGAAAGACAAAAGAGACTGGTGGCACGGTGTACACACATCCACCGTGCCACCAGTACACCACACACCGTTTGTGGTTACCTCTAACTATAACAAACTAAGAATACATTCCGGAATGGAAATAAACATTTGTACAATAAAAATTTGACGACCGTTTGGTGCAACGGTAGCGATCTTGCCTTTCGCACCGGCGGTCCGGGTTCGAATCCCGGTAGGGGCAGATGTTTGTATGATGAATACGACCATTTGTACCTGAGTCATGGATATTTATATATATTTATATGAATATTACATATCTATGTATTATATATGTATGTTTATCCGTTACCCTAGCATCCATAACACAAGCCTTACAGTGCTTACTTTGGGCTAGGCTAATTGGTGTGAATGTTAAAAAAAAAAAAATTTATTTATTAAAAAATATTTATTTAAAAAATATTTATAAACTGCATCAACTTTTGACTAAAAAAAAACTGAATAAGTACTAGGTTCATAAACCTATTCGGCCGGAGACCAAAGTAGATAATGTAGAATTAGGCTATTGTGGAAGCGAACTTTGGTGTGAGTGATAAAACTGTTTTAATCCACTTAAAGCAAATCGGGAAAGTAAAAAGCATGAAAGATGGATACCTCATGAATTGTGTGAATCAAACCAACAAACACGCGTCGACTACTGCGTTATATAGCTCGACCTACACAATAATGAAGGGATTTTAAATTGGATCATTACATTACTGCAAACCATGATGGAAGAACCAGCTGCTAAACAACCGAGGCTGGTCAATCGTGCCAGGCCACTCCTGCTTTAGGACAAAGCGTCACAACAGACGGACGCTAAACTAGAGGAGCTGCATTTGAAATGTCTGCGACATCCACCATACTCCCCGGGCCTAGCTCGAACAGATGACCAGTTTTTCCGGAATTTGGATAAATGTATTCCTTTCAATATAATTATGCATAGTGCCCATGCACTATGCATAATTAAAAATGCTTTTTTATTCAGCATAAAAAAGCATAATGAGTCTTGTACGAATTATTTAGTCTAAGGCGACTGCAGGCCCAACAATATTATAATAATATAGTATTTTAGATTCTTGTTACATACATTTTTAATCTATATTCAGGAACGGCTAGAAAACCGTGAGTCTCGCGTAGCTGAGCTGGAAGCTCGCCTGGCAGCGTTGGAGAGTGAGTATTCAGCAACAGAAGCGGCACTGAACAGCGCTCTGCGTCGTGTTCGCGACCTGCAGGAAGAGAGCAGCGCGCTTCGGACGAGGGCACATGACCATCACGCGCACGCTCTGCAACTGCAAGCCAACCTGGCTGATGCACAGGTATTTTGAAAGTAGGCACCGTTAGAGAAAACAAGTGCGCTACAAATTTACCGATCAAACCTTTACGACTCGTAACTCAACAGAGCTTACATTATATAAAAGCTATAAGATAAACGAAAAAATCGTGAGCTACAAAAGTTAGTATACAATTAAATAGACATTAACGAGAAAGTTATTATACTAAAGTAAGGTGTTAAAATACTATTTGTTGCTGGGGATAAATTATTGAAAATTGCTGTTAAGGTTTGATCGCGTGCGTTTTCTAGGAGGAGGCGGCGGCGGCACGCGAGGCTGCAGAAGCAGCGGCGACGTGGTGGCGCACGCGCGAGACTAAGGCCGATGCCACGCTGCAGCAGCAGGCGAAACTTATCGACTTCCTGCAGGTATATAATGGGCTGCACAACTAGAACGCCCAAGCTTAAGGGCGCTTTCAATTTAGACGTTTCTTGTCGGACCGCTGCGGTACTGAAGCGGTGCGTTTGTCGTTTTGCGCACTGACGGTTGTTTGTTTTCATGCAAAGCCCGATGAGGCAACAGTGCGACGTCGATACCGGGAACGCTCGACAACAGAACGGCAACGTTGTTGTTGAATAGCAACGGCCCGTCAGCGGGTTATAACCACAGGCATGGTAAACGTGTGACTGGTTTGGCAAGAAACGTCTAAATTGAAAGCGCCCTAAGGCTAGTGGACATATCCGTTAGGGCGGGGCGGTCGTAACGCTGATGGAACGTGATTAATTTTACCTTGCTGTGGCCTTGGCACACCAGATATGAGAAGAAATTATTTACTAGCAAAAATCAATCTTATCTAAGCAGTCAGGCGGGAATTTACTAAATATTTATTTGGATATAATAATCTAGCATTTAATATAGGAAAACATAGCGTTCCAAAGACAGGTTTTGAATCGATTAGTAAAATTAATTGTCTTCTTATATGCCCTTACTATGCTTCAAGGAACCACAGATTAAAAACCCATGTACCTTTTTTGAGCGTGTCGGTATTAAGCTATCACAAATAAATGAAACAGCAGCGGAATATTATTAGGGGTATTCTGATTGCAGCCGTTTCTGTTATTTATCATGACTTATAGACTATTGTTGTGGGGCTCTGACCATATTGATGATATGTTTATTCTTCAAAAATGGGCGGTTCGCACCATTTACAACCTGCGAACCAGAGATTCTCATCGACAACTTTTACACAATATAATTAATGCTTGAAACAAAAATAACCTTGCTGTTCCAAGTTTCAGGCTTCACAAAACAAGAGGCTCATTTTAGGGTAAAATTTTATATTTTTATAATTAAGTTCGGTACACACTAACTGAACTACCCTTTTGGAAGTTTTTAAAGGTTTCTAAAAACGCACTCATGATTAGTTCTTACACTTCCGCGCACATTACACATTAGAATCCTGTCCTGTGATCACGGCTCCTGTAAAGGAGTCGAAACGTCGGAATTAAATATAAAATAAAACATGCGAAAAAATCCGTAAAAAAGTGTTTTATTCTAACGCACTTATGAACAAAGGCTGTTACTACATTCTTGATTATTTAAAATTCAAGAATATGTGGAGTAATAGCTTTTTTTTGTAATGAAATGTTTACTATATAAAACCCGTTCATTGTAATAGTATTTTTTTTTCTTATACTTACAATAGTAAACTTAAATTTTCTTAAATTTTGTATGCCTATATAATGAAACACAATAAAAGTACAAAGAAACAGCCCTTGCGGAATTTCTTGCGGCTTGTACTCCCGATGTAGAACTTACGAAGCCATGGCGTAGCTTTGGCGTTCAATTTATCTTTTACTTCATATTTGTATATTGTGTTTTCTAAACCACTTTCACTATCATTCAATCGATCGAGCAATAAAATACATATATCGAAACTCTCCCATGTTAGTTATTCTGTCGCTCTTTATGTATAATTGCTATATTTTGTTTTATTTTTTATTTAAATACTATTTACCAATACTTGCAGGCTAAAGTAGAGGAGGCAGGCCGTAAAAAGTGTTCACTAAGTAACAAATTGTTCGGCCGCTCGGGGCGGAGATCAGCGGCATCGCCGCCTCTCCGTCGGGCTAATAGGTAAGTCTCATAAGGTTTTGTAGCAAAAATTGCTTTCCAGCTGTAAAATGCTTAAATATGAAAATAAAATAACTAAATAAGGTAATTATTTTTTTTTTTATATAAAATGCTACCACACCGTCTTTGATATTATATACTAATTTTGGATTATCTTTTGAGTGGTTACTAATCACCTGGCATCAATTTGAAGTTCTGTACAATAACAATCACAATTTTACAGAGAGCTACGAGAGGAAGTCGAAAGATTACGTGCTCAACTTGCTAAACGAAATGGAGATGTCGAGTATGTATACTATTTAAATGCACTACATTTTATATATTTTTATTTTATGTTTATTATAATTTTGAAATTAAATTCTTTTCAGCTATCCTTCTTTCCCGCCTACACCTAAACGAGAAAAATCAAAGACTGAAATATACAAGTGAGTTCGATTTCTTTAAGAAAAACTTATTAAAATGAAATAAATGTTTCAAATACGCTTATCTGTTTCAGAAAGAAAAGCATCGACACACCTGACGGTCTTCAAGATAATGATTCCCTACAAGTAGTTTGGTGAGTGCTTTTTTAATTTTACTACAATTTATTATTCCCTATTGTCATCGATCGACTTGCGAAGTTATATATAGTAATAAATAGTAAGTTAACAGTATATGTCGGCTCCTCATCAGGGTTTATTTTAAAAACACAAGTTTGATATAAATCAGTCTTTAGCGCACATAAACAGAGGTTAAAGAGCGAAGGTTATGTGTGTAAATGGCACAATCACGATCTATTTATAGATCAAAAGTAAAATAGAGTTTTTAACAGCGTCTTGAAATTACTGTTAATAGTAAATCAAGTTACTGTTATAAATTCAAGAAAACTGAATTTAAATGCATTTTATATTATTAAATCATAGTGAACAGCTCATAATTTCTGTTTTTATAACTTAAGCACATGAATGGAAACTTTAAAAAGCGCTAAATGAATAAAATGTGGTTCAATAAAATGCAACAATTAAAACGTAATCAAAACTGACACATTATTGGTAAAATTGTCTTTGACTGAACAAATTATAATTGACATTCATTTACTTTATTAGAACTCTGTACTATTGCTTAATATTAACGTAAAGTGTAATTGATATGTTAATTTTAGCTTATAATTATTTGATAAATTAATTACATTTTATTGTAATTGCATATTTTAATGTAATATAAATAATATTACTTGTTAGTTATGTTTTAATTAACATTATATTTGGTAGTTAAATTAACCACTTTATGATGGTTGTAAGTTAGAATAGAGCTATGAATAAATTATGCTTATTTCACAATTAGTAATTAGCCTAAGTATATCAAAAGAGATTTCACATTGATGATCTGATTCATACTATTTAAATAAACTTAAATAGAGGTCAGTCCCCCTGCCCGAGTTTCTTTCGCCAGTTCTTCTCCGGAGTAGTAGAGTAGTATACAATGTAATCGTTAGTGACAATTTATTAAATAAATAAAATACAAAATAAAACAATTAATTTATATAAAATTTTAACAATTAGGAACGTGCCCGATTAAAATATTGTGAAGGTAGTAGAAAATATATGACGACCATTGCCCTAGTCAACCTGTGATCGGCTCCTGTAAAGGAGTCGAAAGGTCAAGATAAATTTTGCGCAAAATTTGTAAAAAAGTGGTTTTATTGAAAATTATATATTTATTATAGGAGTTTATTTTGATTCTTTCACCAACCACTGTTACTCTATTTTAAAGTACATTTCGATATGCCAATGTAATAAGCAAGCGTCGTCGGCGTAAGCCCCGTGTGCTACCCGATATGTATGTAATTGTAACATAAATCAGTAATAATAAATTACTCATTGTAACAACATATTCTTATAATTTCATCACCATTTACTACTTACTGGACAGTTTCGGAATTATCTAGTAATTAGCAACTATTGGTAACAATCTATTTAATATATGGTTAACAGACCATACAAAAGTAAATAAGAAACATATACATTATAATATATTACATACATGAATTTATTTTAAAAGGTAAGTATTGCGTGCAAAGTGAGTTGAGTTATAGCGTATTTTAATTATAAATTAGAATTAGATCGGTCTCGTTATTAGAGATTAGAAAATAATTTAAATATGAAAATAGTAGTACGCACACCTGTAGCATTGATATTAAATTTAAAATTTGCTATAAAATCAGTATAAACACAATTGTAAGAAAACCATAAAATATAAATAACTATGCATACATATCCACTCGAACCTATTACTTTTAACACCTAAAAAGAAAACATTAGCAACTGATAGAAATAGTCTAACTACAACTAAAGAACACTATATCTGTCCCATGGGACAGCTTTCATCATATTGTATCAATAAATGTATTATGATGCTGAAATGGAAATGATTAATAGCAAAATATCTAAGTCTGGAATCAAATTAACTCATTTTCAAATTATATAATATTGGCTTCCGTCCGCGATTTCATTTGCGCTGCCTGGGGCAGAAGCCTTTTTTTTAATGGCTGTAACTTGCTTTCATGTTAGTCTTATTAAAAAGAAATAACATATTAATATTATTGTATGTATTTTAAGTCATAATAAAACAATAAAAATAGATAAAAAAAAGTATATAGGTAAATACTTTTTTAATTTATAATTATAAAATGTATAAATAAATGGTCAATTTAATATTCAAAAATCCTATATTTATGTATTTCCTGTTACAGCTTTGTAATTTTTTACAAACTATATGACTTCATAAAAGTATTAAAGCTGAGCTATTTAAAACAATATCTTGGAGAAGAATATATTTTTACGTAAAACATTTATTATTAATTGGTTGATTGGATTGCTTCAATATTCTACGCAATCTAAACACAGTTCTTTCTTAATGTTTCTGTTGTGTATGTTTTTTTTTAATAAACAACTAAAGTATTAAAAATGTTACCAGGCCTGATGGTAGTCGCGACAGCATGAGGTCTCGCTATGAAGACGGCGCACTATTGCTGACGAGTGGCGACCGAACAATGCGTGCTAAGTTTTTGACGGACGACGTCAGCGACTTGCCTCATAATGAAGCTAGTAGGGCGTTCAAGGTACATATTCTTGTTTGGGGCCATTCATTTATTACGTAAGACTATTTTCCCTAGTTTTTGACCCCCTCCCCCCCTATAATAAGAAAAAATAAGAATATTTATTACGTAAGTACCCCCCTATTTAATATTTATTACGTAAGAATCTAAAGGCAAAAATTAATACATGTTTGGTTTGTTTTATTGTTTTTTAAAGAAACAATTTCTAGAAATGTTTATTTGTACTTACAAAGGTACTAATAATTTTTATTTTTTTTGTAGAACAAACTTTGATTTTCATTATTCATCTTTACCTACATAAGATTTTTAGTCCAGGGGCTCAAAACCCACTCGGAAAGTGGATCTGACACTGGAATATCTGTAATAATAGGTGTTGCTTCTTGTTGGTTATTCAGGAATGTGACGTCGTCAACGTTCACCCATTCCACATCAACTCCGACGCGGCACAAAACTTTGCCTCACCTTGAATGTATGGCTAAAGATTTTTCTTTTTCAGTATTTAAAATACGGCCATAAAGTTTTTGGTTCATTATCCATTTGCATAAAAAATTAAACCATAAAATATGTTGGTATATGGTAATTCATACTAATAATATTTTCGCATAATATTATTATTCATAACAAATTTAGCATAAATGTTTGAATCATAAATACAATCAGCATAATCATATTTAAGCATAAAATTCACAACCATTACTTTATAAAAGCATAATGGTATCAAACCATAATGAATATTATCATAATCATCTTACGCAGAATAAGTAATTGCTAAGACTTAACCTTACCTAAACCTCCTTTGACACTATATAATATAGGAAATACTGGTTCAAACAACCATTAATAAAATAAAAGTTTATTAAAAAATCCTATTATGCGACTATACACTTTGCCTAAAAACATTACGCAAATTATAATTATGCATAAATATATTAGGTCTAATTATAATTATGCCACATTACATATATTGCTAAAAATCAATTATGACTAAGTAAAGAAAAATATGACAAACTATTTTAGAAATAAATACATTATGTCAACGAAAGAGATCCCGTAGTTTTTACCTATACGCATCCGAGCGAACCTCGGCACTTGCACGGTTGCCCGCGCTTTTTCAAAGTATAATTTTAACTTTGCGCATTTTCGGGATCTTACGTAAGAACTATTGAGACTCCGTCCCACCCCCTTGTAAGAAAAAATAAGACATGGTCGACCCCCCTCCCCCCCTAAATCATCTTAAAATGAATGGCCCCTTTCTTATAAAGGAAACCATAAGGCTATAATTTTTTATTTGAAGATGTGATTAAGTAATGTGTAGTAATACTTTAATTTGTTGATTTGACTTCGGTTAATCATTACTAGAAAGTATTGATTAATCAAATTATGAAAAACAGATAAGTCTTGACAAATTATATAATTGGTCGTTACTTTTCGGTTGATATTCATAGTGGAAACCGTCTCTATTACATAAATATACACTTGGGAGAAAATAAATTGAGCCCTTTTCACCTTTCATGACTTATCTTTAGTATTAAGTCATATTACTTTGAAATGCATACTATCTGAAAGATACCTTTTAAATATGATTAATTTATTGCATGGAAATCCTTTTAAATAATCTATTAATGTTCTAAAAGAAGAAGCTGCCATTTTGCTTACAAATTGGGTGCGACTGAAACAGAATATCACGTATGTTATCGTCTACCGGTTTCCGAAGTATTTCCGATATACTAGTCGTGCTGCTGAACGACTTACATGTTAATGTTCGTGTCCCGCTTATAATAGATATTAACATTACTTACGGCTTACGTTGGTTTAGTATCCATATTATCGCAATAATTTACTAACTTAAATAAAGATGACGACAACAATGGCATGAAACAAATGGTTATGTTTAACTATATTCAACTTTTATTAAAAATCACAATTGACAAATTACCCTCATAAAAGGCTACTCGATAATTTATCAAACTATAATTCTTACAAATGAAAACGTCCCATTTAACTAAAAATAATTACGACGAAACGCAGAAAACGGAGATGATTTATTTACTCCCAGGTGTAGTTATTGTTATAATTGTTTTACTGATAAAACAGTAATGTTTCTGGCAGGTATTAAGTAATATTTAATGTCAGTGATGCTATAACAATGCAAATGTGAGAAATTTTTCGCCAAATCATTACTTTTTTGCAGTGGACGCATAATTAAACGACACATATTAACTTGAATTATTAATACTTTTCATTTAGCTGTCAGGGCAAAACAATAGTTTCAAAGTGTTGTTAAAGTGCCATACATAATACAAATGCATTTGTAAACCATCGATAAAAACATGATAAATTTCTTCAAACGCGTTGTTCTGCGTTTAAAATGCCTCGTGTTTTGCCCTTTTAACGTTCAATATTGGAACTTGTTAATAAAATGCTACTCATTCTCGGCGTGGCACATTAAACAGTCTTTCGTATGCTAGTCAAGTTTTGCTTGATTTTGAAATAAATCCCATATGTGTTGGAATTTGAAGATGAAAATTTAAAAGAGAAACATGACAACGTTGCATAGGGTGATATTCTGGGGATTGTGCGTATTATTAAAACGCTATGTTGTCAGGTGAAATTGGAGAGCCCGAGCAAGAGTAGCGCTGCGACGGTGGTGTGCGGTAGCGTAGCTTCGCGCTTGGATTGGGTGTCGCGCCTGCGGTGCCCCCCCTCTCATCCCTCTCCCCCCGCTGCGTACGCGCCCCGCCCCCTCGCCGCGGTGGCCCAGGCCCCCGCGGCCGCGCTGTTGCTGGCGCCCGATGCTCTTGCCATCTGTCAGTAACACATTTATTTATCTAATATAAATAAATTCCGACTTACAGACACCATCAAGTTAGATAAAATGATCAAAGTAAAAAAAAACAACATACATCATATAAAGCAAAAAATGAAAGATCTTGTTTATTGTACATAAGAAAGCCAGATGTCACAATGTACGTGGATATTTGACTTTTAAAGTTTTTGAATGCACAGGTATAGAACAAACACTTCACTTTTGAAACGGGATTATATTATAAATGTTTTTATGGTGGTAATTTAATTTATTTATATGTAAAAGTTAATCCAAGTCTCTTGGCTTAGTATACAACGAAGGTGGCACAGATCTGAGACTAAGCGAAAGCTTCATGCATTTCCTGAAGTTATGTATATGTGTGTTTATGCATATTAAATTATATGTACTCCTTTAATATTAATGCAGAGATAAAATTTGACTACTAAACTAACATTTGAATTGAAACAGTTGTGTTATTGAACTTGCCACAAGGAAACCTGTATAATTGATAAGTCGTTTCAGGTTGTTCTGACGGGCTCCATTCCCTACGCGGGCCCATCCGCTTAGAATGGGAGGCCGAGATATCACCACCGCGGCATTCGGGTGCCGTGCAGGGCGCCGCAGCGGTCTCCGGGCGTGCCCTCCTAGTGTATGGCGGTGCCTTAGCACATACAGGGCTCCTAGCATTTGGGTCCGCACTTCGCCGCGCTTCTAACCTCAAACCATCTATCGACGTCAGCAAAGTGCGACTACCAGATAATACCCCCCCGCATTTAGTTAAGGTTGGTTTTTAAGTATAATTTTTGAACAAACATTACGAGTTCGCAATGTATGTGACTAGTGCCTGGATCTGTTACTCACAATATTGCGCGGGTATAATTGTAATAAAGCTTTTTTTTACCTTTGCGCTAAAGGGAAGTGTCATTATTGACATCATGTCATTAACATTGCATTTACAATATTTAATGATCATAAAAATAATTTTATACGTAATACGTATAATCGCAAACAGCATAGCAAGCATACTGTTATATTTTTGCTATTTATTTGCATTTGACTAAAAAAACTCATAACAAGCATAAATCAAAAACATTTTTAATTATGTGGCATTTCAGACGGTAGTTTGCAGCGAAGGATCGGAGGGACCGTGTGCGGCGGTGTCGTGCGGGCGGCGCGTGTTCCTGCTGCGCTTCGACGCCGCCGCCGCAGAGTTCAAAGTGGCGCGCTCCCTCACGGTGGATCGGCCGCCGCCCGCCCTTCTCCTCACCCCCCGCGCCCTCTACATCGCCGGGGAGAAACCGCTGCGGGTGCCCCTGCCTTCGGGCGCGCTCGAGGCCTTCGCCATCGAGCAGCCCCTTGTCGCCGCCGCCGCCCGGAAGCATTCCGCGCCTCGCGCCATCCTCCTCATCCGAGAAAAACCCCTCGAAATCCTCCTCTGCTACGCCGAGTGCGGCATTTTCCTTGACGAGAACGGCAGGCGCACTCGCAACGAGGAACCAAAGTGGAGCTCCGCTGTCCACGGCTGGGAGTTCGTCAACCCATTTTTGTATGTTGTTGGCGAGGACAAAATCACCATTTTGTATATCAACGAGGACGCGTACCGAGCCCCACCTTGTACTTGTGACAACAGTTCTTTGGCTTCGACGGCTTCCGAGTGTTACATGCCTGAAATATTTAGCTTGAAAATCAAAGAACCGGTTCTGTTAGGCGTGACACCCAACGGAATTATAGTTAGTTCGAAGGACGGGGACGACTACAGGGTGTCTACTGTTGAGGGTCTAGCAGCGTTCCGAAGCGTCGGCGCTTCTGTTGAATCTCTAGAAACCATAACTGATTCTAAAGGTTCTTCTACGGACTTGGCCCAGTCTGCGACGGAATTGTCACCACAGGACGTATCGCGAGAGAGCGTGGAAGCTACGACCGGTTTCCTGGCCGACATCAGAAAGAGAGCGCGCCAACTTCGAAATAAAAATCGCAAAGAGCAGACACCCGATGACGTCATTAAAGAAATTCTCACTACAGAAGTTGGTTTGAAACGCACCAAAGTAAACGGCAGAAAATCGCCACCCTCAATTTCTGAATTCGATTCAGATTCTAGTGAGAGTGAGGAAAAAACTGAGACGTCCAAGTGCACCAATGATATATGCGCGGAGATGTTCACAAGACAAGTGCGTTTCCAATAGTATTATACGTTTTAAGAATTGTTATCATAATTGTGACCTACAGTGACATGACGATATACGATTTATTTTAATAGTTCCCAATTTATAATAGGGGTAAATGCCTTAATTAATATTATATAATATGGCGAAGGTTATAACTATCAAAATTTTAAAAATGTACTTTTATAATTTGTACCTGGAAATACAAATTATAAAAATATATTTCCTACATGTTTGTAGACATTGTATAAACTCGTTATAAATGTATGGTTATTGCTGGTATACTAACAAAGCAGTAAAATAAAAGACCAGCACTCCTCTTCATTAATACTCGTCATAGTAGCAGTTTACTTAAATGAGTTAAAATTATGGAACTGATTCACTGTAATTAGCAAACATTAAGAATAAGAGATTGAAAGTCAAGCTCTCGTAAAAGGTGGCATCTACCCTATTATTGGATTTGGAATGTGCTCGTCGTATATTTTGAAGGTGGTTGCTGAAACCGTTAATTTTATTTTAAGAACAATGTTTACTGTTTATTTTGATGTGTAATGGATCCATTGCATCATGTAACCGATTTCTAATTAGTTTTTATTTTTAAGTATTTATTGTGTATGACCGTATTTATTATAGTTTAAATACACCATAGTTACTGATAACCATTTGTCATACTTAAAGTGAATTACATTTATAGCTCTAAATACAAAGCTATAAATTTAATTGATTTTAATGAAATATGAAATAAAACTCTCCAGTAAAACAGGAAAGGGTCTGAATCGATTCAACACATTTAAGGTTACCCCATTGTTATTGTTCAAAAATTATCAAAAATAATAAAACTATTTAAACATCAATTAATATATCCCAGAATAGATACAGTAAACGACTTGTCTACGTATCCGAAAATTTAATTTGTAACTTATTTTAAATTACAAAAAATTGAATTCAAACCCAATTAAAAAAACATTTTTGTTAAGCAGCATTATACGTTAATGAACTGTTGATTGAGGTTACCAGTAACAATTCTACATAATAATATGCTTCTTATTACTTTGCTTGCCTATAAATTTAAACCTGAGTTAGTTATTTAAACTGGAATATTTTTCCTAATTACCAATTAGGGAGTAATATTGAGACGGAACACATTTATATTGTAGTTATTAATAAACTATACTGTGATTTGATACTTAACTTTTATTGTTAGATTTAATTTAAAGTAATTGTATAGTTTCTTAAGTCTTGTTCTGAGATAATACAATTTCGTTTTCCTCATTTGCTAAGTCGTTTCAATGTATCCTTATTATAATAAGTGACGTTTGTTTTAGTATGTATAATATGTTACGAAATATATATTTTTATACAATTTATCTTTTTTTTATATGGATGTTCTAAGGCCTTCGATACCCTTTGTATTGTATATGATCGGCTCAGACGGCGAACCTTTGTGCGCCCGCGAGTAGGCCTCTAAGGCCTATAAGAGCCGTGCTGCCCATTTGCGCGCGGGTTTCAGACACTCAGCCAAGCGTAGATAGGATACACACAGTACTCGTATAAAGCTTTCTCCTTTGTTTAAAATAATGTTTACAGTGTTTGATCATTATTTTATAATATATTTGAATTCACATTTGAGATCTCCTACACATTAGGAACCAACATTTTGGAAATAGCATTAGTAGCTAGTTACCGAAAAAAAACACCTTGTGGATATTAGATTTAAAATAAGGACGTGTCGCTGGAAACAAACCACAAAAAACTGGAAAATAAACTATTTGACCGATGCGGCTATAATGTCTGTAGTTAGTTTATCAGTCTCGGGTTTAGAAGATACGAGTGTCTCCTCAGCTGTGGCACAGTTATTTCAGCGTGGTCACCTGGATCTCGAAAACGAAAAGACGCGACGTAACGACGAAACTCTCATTGTTTAGAGTTGATCAGTAGTTTGTTATTATTTATCGAGAAATAATGTGGTATCAGTTGAGATCGATCATTATTTTCTCAATAAATTCTGTTAATTATATAAAATTTACTTTAATAATTGCTTAAAAAAATATAAACCTGGATCATTTTGTACTTTTAGCTTCTAGACTATTCACCATTAAAAACTTTTGCCGGATACAATTCTAAGATAACTTCCAAGTTATTTTTAGTCATATAGTAATAAAATACTATACAATTAAACGTAATTGGTGAGCTTCGGTTATTTTATTACAGTGACCTGCAAAAAATTATCTATATTTTGAGCGAGTTTCTCTCTATGCCACAACAGTGTTTCACAACCTATCCAAAATGAATATCCGCCTGTTTTAGCAAATTTTTATTATTGTACACAAACTAGGCGATGCAGTCGCTAAGCATAAAGCTATGCTTGCACCATATTGGAGCGGAGCGAAATACCTAAAAAAAAAAGATAAAAAAATTTTTGTTTCGATGGGAATTTTCGCAAATTTCATAATTCGGGCTCCGTCACAATCTGAGGCCTTAGTGCGAGTTTACACTTCGATACTCGATATTGTCTGCGTAAAATATGACTATGGATTTTTGAATAAGCGCCCCTAGCGGTAACCATCAAGAACTACGAATCTTCATAGAAGTCTATAACGCGCTCGATAACGAGTATCGAATGCGGAAACTCGCACTAAAGGCCCTTTTCCTGTCATGCGTTTTTCCATCCGTACGCGGATCTGGTCCGCATGCGTGCCGCCCGCAATCTATCATTTCATACATGTTTTTACTATCATGCGGGCAGCCCGCGAGCGGTACGCGGATCGGCTGCGGGCGCACAGCCCGCGTGCGTTCTACTCGGACGCGGGCGGCGTTCTTCTACTCTCAGTGTTGTTTTTACTGTGACGCGGAACGCACGCATGGTTATAGACGCCAACAAAAATGAAAATTGATATGGAGAGTGTGATAGTTGAAGTGCACTTTCGTCCTGCATTGTGGGATAAGCAAAATACTTTGTATAAAAATCGCTATGCAGGAGCAGCTGCTTGGCTAGAAATTTGCCTATATATATATATATATATTGATAATTTACATTAAACATACCAGTAAATTGTCTGGTTTCAAGATATGGATCTACTCTGAATTGTTTTTTATATTTGTTTTTTTTAAATGTTATAAGCGGTAATCACTTTTTAACGTTCATTTTTGGACACGAGTGTACTCACTGGCGACACGCACGAGACTGCAGCGAAACGGTAAATCTTTGTCCTGCGTGTGGCCAGTAGCGTGCTATCACCCGCATGCGGACCAGATCCGCGTGCGGACGAAAAAACGCATGACAGGAAAAGGGCCCTAAGGCCTCTGGTCCTAAACGTGTATCAACATGTGGAATCGAATCATCGATTCCACACAAAAAATATTAAAATCGGTTAAGAACTCTGGAAGTTATGGCGTAACAGACATTGCGCCATTGAAGCAGATCAAGTTAATATGTTTTGGAAAAACGTTCGTCTGTTTGGGAACATTTGAAAAGTAAAAATACAAAACTTGGTTTTGAATTTTAAATCGAAGTTTGGATGTGAATCGTAATGGCACTGACCACTTTTACATGGTATTAGTAAATATTAAAATGAAAAGAAATGTTTAAAATGTTGGAATCTTTTATTTACATTCTTATACATTTTACATTACATAATATGAAGTGCGATAAACTCGCGAGCTTATAAATTCATTACAAATATTCAGTTTTAGCCCTCTTCATAAGAAACTTATTTCATCGAGGGTATTCTAAAGCGATCGTTTCACGGAAATGAATAATAATTGAGTTACAAATAACTAAGGAAACTTAAACTCATTCATTATTCTGCATGTACTTGAAAAGTGTACTACATAAACCTGACGGAACAGCAGAGATCTTTTATATTCACAATGTACAAAACAAATAATAATTATACAGCATAACAAGACATCCTACGCTTAATAAACATATTTCAGACTCAGTCGAAAATAGTATAATCATAATTATATTACAAATACCGCTGAGAGATAATTTATACATACACAATGCACGGAGTTTTCACATTAAATACAAGAGGTAAACTTTCACTGTCACACATCATCACACAATTATAATATATAAAATTTCAATCATGGGACAGTTCGCGGCCCCTCCTCTAGTCCAAGACGACGGACGAGCAGAGTCGATGCCGGTAACGGTTACCGTAGCTCTAAAGACCACGTGGCGGATATCATTTCGAACTTTTGGTGTAATAAGATTTACATGAGGTAGAGTCAGACTAATATATTCTGAATACAATATTACTACGGTCAAAATTAACCTTTTTGAATGGGGAATAATCGGACGATGTCCCGTGGGTTGATTATTATGTACAAGTTCTTAGCATAGACTGTCGCTAGATAATTACCGGCAGTGTGAATATTGACTACGTTGACCTTGAAGTTGTGCGAATAAAACAAGACTCAATGGAACACGTGTTAGTTCGAATTTTGTAAACACAGTTGCGTGTTGTATGGTATTATTTAGAAGTAGAATAATTCTGAGTGATAGCTCCCGCAGGTATCAGTTGAGGAAGCCGCGGCACTGCGGTGCACCACAGAGGCAGGGAATCTTCTCGTCTTCCAGCGGGAACTTGTAGTCGTATGTGATTTCTTCGTCGACGCCGATTGGCTGTTTCGAATATATAACGATCTTCTTTTGCGATTCTATCGTTATAATCTTCGCGTAGCAATTTGGCTGTGGGGAAGGATAGAATTTTAATATTTTTTGTTACATTTGCCTAATTGTCATTTACAGAACATGCAGTGATACAATTAAATTGAAACATCGAAAAAAATAAGTTGGGTGTCGATCAAAAGCCTGCTGTAAAGTATTAGACAACTGGGAAAATTCTCAGTGGTTCCATTATTTTGGACAGCGCCTCCATTTTGTAATTTACATTTTCACTGTTTAAGCTCGATATATCGATTTTTCCAATAACAAAATATCCACTAGGTGTACCGGACGACCGTTTGGAGCAACAGTGGCGACCCTTTCACACCGACAGTCCTGAGTTCGAGACCCGGAAAGACAGATGTTTGTATGATGAATACGAGCATTTGTATCTGAGTTATGGGTATTTATATATTCTATAAATTACCAAATATTTATGTATCATATATGTATGTCTATCCGTTACCCTAGTATACATAACACAAGTCCTATAGTGCGTACTTTGTGCTAGGCTGATTAGTGTGAATGTAAGAAATATTATTATTATGTATATTTAGAAAAAATGTGAATAATTCGATGTATCAAGAACTTTTGAAAGCACTTTTCTATACGAAATTGAAGCTAACTTATTGATGGTTATATGACATAAATGGTCGTTGTTGGGAGTTCTCTCTGGAGAACTTTGTTTCTAATTTACATATTCTGTCACTAATACTAAGGACGGACATACACAGTTAGCAGTATATAATAAACTTTTTAAGTAATTTTCTTATGCTTAAATTAAGAAATATTGTAAAACAATGTAAGAACGAAAATATAGCGCTTGCTGAGTTTCGAACGTTTTTTTTTCGGCACAAGATCTCCCGGCTTCATATTTATAGGAAATAAATAGGTTTTTTTTTTTTATAGTTTAATAGTAACCAATAAATTTAAATTATTTCTTAATTGATTAAAACTAAATTATCAACATTAGTGAATTGTTAAGTGAGAACACCCTGAATGTAGCAGATGTACGTTAACTATTTATAAGTTGTAACTTGTCGCGCTTGTCACATGTCAGAGTGAGACAAATGATTATGATGCATTGCAGTCCACGGTAAACCCGACTCCTATTTGAGTTTTTAATGCCTACCTACATATTGTTATAATATTAATAATGTCTATCTGTGTAGTAATGTATAAAAATTGTCAATCTCGGCGACTTAGGTGTACGGTAAAACTCGAATGAGTTTATGATTGCACCTAACCTATGTATTTTTATTGTGATTTTTTCTTAGATAATAAATAATAATAATAAAAAAAAGTAATTACGTAATTGCCAACATTCAATAAACGTGACGTTGTCAATGCTTATATACATACATTGCAGCTGTGGTTGATGAAGCGCGCCAGGTTGCCGCACTTGGTGGCGTCGATGATGGTGTCCAGGTCTATTCGGAACAGATACGAGCTGCCGATGCCGGTAGCCTCGTATTGGGCTTCGCGGACGTCCGCCACTATCGGCCGGATCATTTGACCCACGTACTCTATCACCATTTCATCCGCTGCTATCGGTTCCTGAGGAATAACAGGCGTTTATTTCAAAATATGTTCGAATTTAGAAAAAAAACCGAGTGTTCGGTTTTATTGAATGTTCCATAAATTACAATACATATTTTTGGCATAATTTTTATGATTAATGTTATTCGCTTGATTTTAAATATTAAAATTGAACAATAAGTTTGAAATGAACGAAACCAAAAAGATAAAATAAAATTCTTTAAATTAATTTTTACCTGAGCAAAGAGCCCCCAGTCGTGAATACCAGACTTGGCGAATTTCAACTGCTTCTTCCTGAACTTCAATTGGTTGAACTTTAGCAGGTCTGAGTCAGTATCGGTGCCTGAAAAATACAATCAGTAATTTATTTTAATACTTACTTGACACCAATACCGACATTTTGCAACAGTATTTTAACGACGGATCTTTTCTAATCACAGAGACGGTCGAAGCTCATATATATCATACTCATTATAATACAACCCATAATGAACGGATTGGTGTGTGCAGCCAGAACCTACGGCTCAACATGCTTCCGAAGCACAGAGGAGAGGATATTAATTTTGGTCACCCATCCGCTGATGGGCTTGGCAAATATTGCTTAATCTCTGCAATCATGGGCAGCACACGCCGACCACTAAGCCATCGAGCAATATACACCGCACTGTTAGTTTTGAAATATTATTTTAAATAAATAATATTAACTGACTGACCGTGCAAGATTTGAGCAAGAACAAAACTAAGCCTGCGAGACTCTTGCGTGTTGCAAGAGAGATTTTGGGCAACACTACTGGTACTGGATGAAAGCTGCGGTCGCTTTGAATGAAATAGAGTGTACCAAAGGCGGTGAGCAGCCGGCGCTGGTTGGAGCGCGCCTCCCTGGAGAGCCCCTGCATCTTGGACGCCTTCTTGTCGTCGGTGGCGCTGATGGCGGCGGCCGCGGCCCGCCCGTGGTGGTACTTGTATTTCGCTTTCAGCCGCGCGTCCATTTTGTAATAGCCTTCCGTTCGCGCTGAACCGCTCGAGTGACCCTATATCAATAGTACATTATTGCAGAGGCCATGAAAAAGTTGCAGTTCCTAGACGAGGATACAGTCTAATACGAGCACAGAATTGCAAATATGGCCAAGGTATGGATAGTGCTTTTATTTAAAAATGCAATTTAAAAAAAATTGTTTCATTTACTGTTAATTCTAAGTTGGTATTTTGTATCGTTGCGCACTAACGACGACATAATTACATTATGACTTAATATGCAATATAGGAATATCCCAAAATTAGGCTCTCAATTCTTATATTTACTACTGACCTGTAAATCTTCGTAGATGTTGTTATGCCGCTTGGACTTCTTTCTGGGTGGACTATAGCAGACGTCTGTAGGCGGGTGGTCCACCCAATGAGTGTCGTTCAGCCAATATCCTTGCGCGTCTTCAGCCAGTAAAGACTCGTATGCCCGCCGCAAATATTCTACATCTTCTCTGTCTATGCCGCGAGTCAAGAACTCGTACATAACATGCATTTCTGCCATTATGTCGCGTTGTTTGAAGGTTACGCTCGGATACATGAGCGATTCGTAGTCGTCGTGGCTTTCATATAATCTGGAAAGCGAAGATGGGATGACGTACATAATATGCGAGATATGTTAATAATCCAGCTCGAAGGATCAAGCTTTCCACGACGAATAATGAAGAGAAAATGATGTTTTTTATTTATTCGTTTTGATTAAATAAAAAGAAAATTAAAAAAAAGACTATTTTCTTTTTTTTTAATAATTTAATATGGACATGTTTTAACTTACTTATTTTGTATTTCAGCCAATTTCTTCGTTTCATGTTTTCTCTTGTACGGCCTCTTTGCGTCTTTTTTAGGTTTCGCTTCGTCAATTGAGGGTTCACTTTCCGGTTCTGCCATCCACGTGTATCCTAAAGGTTTAGAAAAAAAAAAGTTATGGTTAAGCTTGGATTAAACATAAACATTTACACATTAAACAAGCAATTTCACGGAATCGACTCGGATGCACGGCATGGGCAGAGAAGTGCTAGAGGTAGCGGAGCTTTGTTAGACTTAATAGTTTTTTGATTCATCGTGCTGCTTGCCTGACACGACAATCTCGGAGAATCGTAATTTACCTGCTAAAATTTGGTGCCTCTTACCAGTGCCAAAAAGCGTGAGCTTCTTTACAATTGCGTGTCTTTGCAATTTTATACCAAAAAAATTAAACCGGTTTAATTAAGTTTTGAACAAAATCCATAATGGTAACCCTGTCGCATATATGAACTGCGGAGTGCACCTGCCTAACTGTTTTCGTTTTACGTCTATTAAAGCGGTCTTGCTTATATCGGTCATATATTCTTTAATGCTAATTAGAGTGATAGCGAAAATAATTGAGTAAGCGGTAGACTGAACACAGATAATATATGAAATTCGTGTAATATACATACATACAAGTGGTTTCATAACATTATTATAATCCCATATATGTAAAATAGAGTATGCATAGAACCTCGGAAAACTATATTAATGCTTGAAACCATCACATGGTTCAAAAAATTGATTGCTTTATTTAAAGTGATAACCCTAAATTTCGAATCCATTTTCTGAATATTCAATCATTAGTCGAGTGATGATTTTCAGGTTTTAAAATAATATTCCGGGGTTATATGCATGGTCCTCTATTAACCATATTCGGAATTATACAGGTATTACAAAACAGCCTGTATATTTATTAATAATAATATCATGAAATATGTATAAGACACCAGATGCAAAACACGCTAATACTTTAAAACCGCCTATCTCACAGAACAGAGTAGGGCAACAGGGCACTGACCGTGGTCGTGCTGCAGGTGGTTGGAGGGGCGGCGCTCTGCGGGCGCGGCGGCCGGCGGTGGGCGGCAGTACGAGTGGTCCAGGGCCACTTGCGACGCTTGCGACGCCTGCGACGCCTGAGACACTGGCGACCACGTTTCCGATTGCGTGCCGCTCGCCTGTTCGAAACACATATTACATTTCTCCATAAAAATATATATTACACAATTGTATCCCTCTAAAATTCATTATACCAAATAATAAAGTTTTAGTATTTACTTGCTCTTAAAAAAGGTATGCAACGAAATTTAAGGCAGTAACGAAATTTTACCGTTTCATATGTATCGAGAATTTTCAAAATAATCGAGTGCGAAGAAATCGATTTTCGTTTTCGTTTTTACGTTTTGTGTTTATTATTTTATCTGGCTTTCGCTTTTTTCTATGTTACAGTGCTTACTATAGACTGGGTTAATTGGTTTGAATGTGGGAAACATTATATTTTTACTAGTTTCTAGTTAAAAAAAAGAAACTTCAATCAACTAACCTCTTTGACTCCGTTAACGCTAACGCTCGTCTCATTGTTACTATTCTCGTGTTCGCTGAGCGACGCGACTCTCTGGCGCTTCTCCTTTTTCTTTGTCCTCTCTTTTTTCCTGCGCACCGGTTCTTCTTCGGAGCTGATTTCGCCTTCTTCCATTTCAGGCTTGCTGTCGCGTCTTTCTGGAGATTTGACGTGATTTTTGACTGGACTTCGGATTTCCTTAACCTTGGCTTCGGGCGGACTGTAATTAAAACGTGATTTGATTAAATAAATAAAAAATTCTGACAAAATTAGATCATAACTGTTTAAATAAACTGAGATGATGGTATAGTGAACAACTAAGTAATACTTCCATTAATATTTTTGCTGTTATCTCACGTTCTAAACCTTTATGAAAGACGACGTAAGTTCTTCTGTGATTAAGTCGTTGCTCGGAGACTTGGAAGAGAATAATGGTGAAAATTCTGTTTTACATAATAATTAAGCGGAAGTAAATTATGAAATTCCCTGAAGGAAATTATCTTCCAATTGGTTCATCGAAGAGTTACCTTTCGTCGGGAGGTTTTTCCGGTTGGGGTCGTGTATCCGCCTCCACTTTTCTCCGCTGCTCTTCCAGGAATTCCCTCTCGATCTGCTCCATGTATTCTGTGTTTCGACGTCTTCTTTCCTATAGGAAGATAATAAGAATTCAAAGATGAAGCTAAATACGTTATTGTAGCATAATAGCGAAACCTCACTCCAATAACACAACTACTCACTAATTTAATTCACAATTAGTAAGCTTAAAATCTCTAGTTATTTTTTATAAATATCAATGGTTCTTTCACATATATCAGTCACAGCATTGTTATATGTTATTGTAGCGTAAAGTTCGATCTGTTCAGTATATCTGGTGAAAGTAAATTATATTATAAAAATACCTGGTACTCGCGCTCCTCTTCCGAATCTGAGTATACTCGATCGAGAAGCAGGTCCCTTGGTTCCGGGGATAGGATGGGTGACCCGAGGCGATCGTCGGATGCTTCCACAGGAGGTATAGGAGTTTTCTCTCTCCGACTCTGCTCTGCTTCGCTGTCTGATGACGAGTACACACGCCGTAAACGCTCCTTGTTTGACACCACTTTGAGCTGAAATTATTGTTACAACATGAATACGCCTATTATTTTATTAAAACGACCGCATATTATTTTATTAAGTTATTATTAAAGATTAAGTGTATAGAATGACAAATTTTGAAGCGAAAACTGATAAATATTAGTGTGTACGTGACGTAATCCTGATTGTGCGTGTGAAAAACTAGGGTCATTATTTTAAGTTCTTTCAGCGATAGCAATAAATAACCTTAGTTTATTTTTCTCTCATCATCATTATAAATAGTCAATTTATGTAATGATTTCAGTGGCACAGACATTCTCTACGGATAGAAACAACGTGGGAAATCGGGCCGTAACCCAGTGTGGATTATTGGGTGCTATCGAATGCAGATACACAGCACAGGCCATTATTTCGGAGTCCTTTAGCTCAGAGGCGAAGCTAACTATCAGACTATGTGACGCGACCCTAATTTTGAGCATCTGTAGACTTTATGAGCGAATAATACAACATAAACAAACAATGGTAGCAGACTCCTTTAGCTTGAACTCGTCGTCAGTACCTGATATAGAATATATAGAATGACAATAGACCTTATGGAAGAAGAGCAATTTACCTCAGCCTCCTCCAGCTCGGAATCATCGTCGGTATCGGAGTATATCCGTGGCGCGGCCACCTTGCGTTCCCGCTCCGACCCAGATTCCGAAGATGAAGACCGGCTCGATGATGACGATGAAGACCTTACAATAGTAAAATTAATTTATAATTTATTTTATTTACCTAACGTAAAATAAAACCTATAATATCTATTAGAAAGCTATAAACTTAAGACTAAAAAATACAAATATATGTGCGCCACCGACAATAGTTCGACTGTTTTGAGATGGGATATCTACAACAATTATGGTAGTACTATGGTAATTATGGTAGGTTAGGCATAAATTGCAAATAACACTGGGACATCTTTGATCAATTAAATAAACTTTTTTAATAATTACCCGCCTTTTAATAATTATTATTAATTGCCACAAAAATTATGTTCGTTCAATAAGTTTTTTATACTTATCTAACACAAATTAATAAAACTGTAAGTGTCAGTTACTAACCTGGAGGAACTACTAGACTGCCGCCGTCGGCCCCGCGACAGATATGAACCCGTGTTTCTAGTCCGCGGGCTTGTCGATGGCAAATCTTTCTCCTCATCCGAGTTTTGCACCATTTCTTCCTAAAATTATGAAAGTATACAAATGTACATAAACCTTAAAATGTAAATAAAGACCCTGTTTTAAGTAATACAGTATAGATAAGCTTATATTAACCACCTTAATGTTATATATCACATTATCGATTTTAAATCAGATAGCTAGAAATGGATAACGTGATCTGACTAGTCATGACACTCAAATGTGGTTATAACCTATCAGGTAATATATATGAAATGAAAATGACGTGGAAAACAAATATCTGAAACGAAATATCTAATTAACAATTGTTGTATTTGTTTTGGGATTACTAAGTCATTACAAAGGAAAATATTCTAATTTACTTTATTTTTATATCGATAAATCTTGGCATATGCCACATCCCTAATGTCGAATTTTGTCGACAGGGGTTTATATCCACACAAATTTCTAAAAATTTCAATCAAATCAGATATTATTTTTAAGACTTATAAATAAGAGACGAGTTTTAAATTGTAAATTGTTACTTAATTAACTATTTACAGAAAATAACCATTTTTTGATAAAATACAGCGTAATTAAATTAATAAAGCAGATGAAATGAGATGGGATATTCGGTCGTAAATATAAGACCCAGGCGAAATGACCACAATAATATTTGTCGCATTAATCCGACGAAAGCGTTTAAAGGGTTAACTTAGAACCAGATATTTCCAGATTTTTTTAAGTATAATTATTTAGCTAGTTTAAATAATTAGTAGATATTTAAAACAATTTCTTTTCAATATTCCGAACAGATAAAGAGAGTAACTTTCGACTACAATGAGACATGTATTTTCTTTTTGGCATACCTGATCACTAAGCCTCTTAGATGAGTCTTCGTCTATAACAACAGGCGAAGGTATCTTTCGTTTTCGACGGAAGCTCGGCATCTTGGGTATGGCGGCTCGTAAGCCTAGACCGATACCCATACTGTAGCCACCCAGATCCAACCCTAGCTCGCGAGACTCCATTATTGATTTTATTGAGTCCACTGTCTCATCTTTCTTGTTTGAGATATCCTTGGAGATAATTGATAATTTAATTATAACTCAACTTTTTTATGATTTCTTGAAAAAGTAAAATGTCTTACAGGCTATCGAAAAATATCGACAACATTTAATTTTTCCAATTCTATTGACTAGTTTAAAAATATAGCAGAATTTACGTTACTCATATCATATATTAATAACAAATATTTGTTTTAATATTTGTTCCATTTTTTAAATTATTTTTAAACTAAAATTGCAGACCCTTAGGCACTTCTTCTTCTGATAGCTTTTTTAACTTTTCCGACATAAGTTAAAAACATATATACAACACACAATACAGGGCACTTTAGTTCTACTCCATTTTTAAACAAATTAATAAAATTGGGGAATAGAAAATTAAATTAAATTTAAATTAAATAAATATTGTCCATAAAAAATGTATTTATTACTTATTTTGGAATATGACGCATCAAAAATACGGTTTAAATGAAAGTAAATTAGGTAAGTCTCATTAAATCTAAATATATTGTTTTATACTACCTGTAAAGGTTGCTGTCCAGTCTCTTCCTTAGGTTTAGTAGGCAGCCTCGCCTTACGGCTTTGCTCATCCCACCAAACCTCGAAACTCTTGAACGCGGTACTTTCAATCATTTTCTTGTTAAAATCTTTCTTTAGGATCTGTTTCAGTTCATTTGTAACTCTCTCTATCACTCTGTTTATAGTTGGGTAGTGAGGATTATCCAGTTCCTAGAAATATAAAAATTACCGTGTAAAACTATTTTAAAAGTATTAATGGGAGTGAACGTTATGGGATTATTGTTTCATCAAAATTTTACTGCGATAAATTGGATGTAGTAAGGTAGGTCATCAGCAGTATAAAAGGCACTATAACAAGTCGAAGGTTTAGATATAATATTTTAATTATTTAAACATTTAATTGCTAGTTTAACCAAAGGTCCCGTTAGCTAATCTTGAAGAGTATTTGCCCGAACAGCGAGGCGATAATAAGATTTCAATTACTGCCTGGCGCCTGAGACAAGTTGATTTCTCTTTGTAATAATTTCTTTAGATATAGTAATTCTGTTATTTTAATATTTTTGTAAATAGATTAATAAAAAAAGGTAGCTAAATTAAGAAAAAAGATCCTCGGTGGTTGAGCGGTTACTATACGCAGTAAAGAAAGGAACGTAACTTTTCTAATCAGATGAGATCAAGCATAGTTGCTTATGCATTCGGTGAAACAAGGGCACATTTGCACCTTGCTTAATAACAATCACTGTTATCAATTGGTTATGCCAAGGGTTGCAATATCGGAACCTCTTTGACAGCAAGTCATGATATTCAATCTCTGTGTGGCTATCGAGTCACATCGAGCCTCCTTGATGAGTGTTATCAGGCCTTGAATATAGGAGCACATAATGAGGTAACCATCCAATGGTCCAAAGGCCATAGTGGAAGACGAGGTAATGATGTTGGTGGTCAACTGACAAGAAAGGAACCTATCATACCCATTCCGATCAGCTGGTTAAATTACAGAATCCGTGTACACACAGCAACATCGCATCAGCGATACTGAAACTCTCCGTAAACTTGCAGACAAGCAAAACTTGTCACTGCCGCGGGTAAAAGCAATTGGTTCTTGAACTATTTTCTGTCCACCATGCGAGTGGTCGACAGTTGTTTTGTATATTTTTCATACTTTTGTGTCTTATAGGCGTTATTTAACAGTTTTTATATATTAAACAAGTGAAGGTGCGATACATTGTGTGTGTTGGTACCTGTGCGGGCGCCCCCTCCGGGAAGGGGTGGTAGTGGTGCGGAAGCAGCGGCGGCGGCGCGAATCCCCCGCCGTACGCGAGCCCCAGGGCGCCCGCCGCCCCCACCGCTCCGCCCGCCACATAGCCCCCGCCCCCGTACGCTGAAGCACACAGACAACGCATACGCTGCACTAAATAATGGTACTCTTAAAACTAAATTGATTTAATTATTTGTCTATATTTAAATCAATTAACTGCTAAATTTAAGACTGTTACTGCTTGCTCGGAAAGGGATAGGTTACAAAAAATTAAATCCCGTTTGAGGCAAAAGACAAATAGCATATTTTATTAAAAATGGCTTTAAAAAGACTAATATAAACTATACTCTTTGACGACCTCCGTATTCGAGCGGCTGGTATACCAGTTTTCGTGGTAATGCCACTCCGTGTTCCCGGGTGCGATCCCCGGTCTGATCACCGTTGGAAAACTAATTTTAAAGTAAAACTTCTTTACGCACGCTGGAGTAAGCCGATGAATACGTGACGAGAGCGTTACGAAAAGTGTAAACGGGCGAGGGGAAAGGAAGTTGAGAGGGAGATAGAAGTTAGTGAAGATTGAAAGAGAGAGAGAGGCACACATTTTCTTTCTTTATTAGCCATTTACTTTTCGTAGATCTAATATATAAATGGGAATATAGATGTAGCTAGTCTTATACAGATGACAAAATTTCTAACACTAAATTATCTTATATTTTTTTATAATAAACCCATTTTAAATTAAACCAAATCCAGTTCTTATTTTGATTTAAAGAAAACCATAAAAACAATAAAATTTCAAATTAGGCAATTTTAATTTTAAGAGTAATCCTGGATCCTTAGGATGAAACACCACAGAAAGAATGGGCCATAATCCAAAACGCAGGATCAGATGCGGATTCTGTTAATGTTAATGAGACCTAAAGAGTTAACGTCATATATTACATGATGAAATACTTCAACTATTAGCAATCAGCTAAAGAATGACTTTTAGACCTTACCTCGAAGTAAGTTTGTAACTTTTACTATTTGACCAACAAAACAGATGAGAGTAACATATTTATCGATATTATCATTTAAACTTCTTCGCATCATAACTAAACTCAGTGGTTACAAAGGTGGTTTTAAATTTTGTGTATTGTTTTGCTTATTTATTTACATACCTGTGGGCGGCCACACGTGTTGGTAGTAGGGATTAGGAGCTACGGGTGGGCAGTAGTATGCTTCCGCAGGAACTTGCTCTTCTATTTTGGCCTCTGTCGAAGACAGCGATGACAACGACATCTGTCATCAAACATACATCAGATATTTTAATCTTGTTTCTTCCTACAAAGGAGACGGCATTTTTGGATACGTGGTTTTGAATACATAAAGCTATGGATATGTAGTCATCATAGCATTATGAATATATTCAATACTAGAATGCTTTGCTGTTGATTCTCATAATAGAGAAAAACCTGTTACATTAATCAAACTACTTTTTACCAGTTTATAAAATGGAATACATTCATAAGTTTTGTAAAATGATTGTGACCTATGACGTAACTATTCCATCAAATTAGTAACTAAAAATCTTGTCTAGCAGATATTACATATTAACTAGGTTTCCGTACACGACAAAAAGGGTCTCCTTAAAAGTTTTGCAATTATAATTGTATGATACTAGCTGACCCGGTAACGCGTTGCTATGGTAACGCGTATACAATGGAAAAAGCGCGGGAAAAATAGCGGACAGACAAACACACAAACAACAAATTTGTGTTCTTAGAGTATATATACTTAACACCCCTTTACCCTCATAATTCCCCTAGCGAAAATTCTAATTTCTGTTCTTTCCTCATTAGAAAAAACTAAGAGTTAATAATACAGCGAGAGTACAGCGGAAGGGGCATCTATACTGCTCAGATAAGTCGTCTATAAGTAGGCAGTGCCTTTGTCTTGGAATTGGTTTATAGTATCTTGTTTGTATTATGTGGTCTTCCGTCAACTGATTCAATTTTTATTAAAGTTATCTGTAGTGTTCTACCTCAAATGAATATACTATTAGTTCCAACCATGTGTATTTTTATTGAATACAACTTACCTGGTCATCATCGAGGTTATCTTGATCTTTCTCAGGAGGCGCTAGTGGTGATCTTCTAGGCTCATCTCCTGTCAATAACTCGTCTTCTGATGACGATATATCCGATCCGATTTTGTCCATCGCTGGAAACCTCATACGTTCTTCTTTTTTTGATTTCTACAAAACAAAATCTTTTAATGATTAATCGTTTAATAATTCTTGTATTACATCATATTACAGTTGGACCGATTTAAAAGGTATCGCACACCACCCACCCCGCCTCGTTTGGAGGACTGAAAAGACTATTTTTGATTAGCTCGTCATGCTGAGCGTTCGATTACTACTGGTTTATCTTTCAATTTTGTACTTTAGATTGCACTACTCGTCTAGCTCTGGGGAGATTGAAACTAAAAAATACGACGTTGCCTGGTGGAATAAAACCAAGAATTTATCGACTTTCATTCTGACATATATTTTTTTTAATAATTCTAATTGTTTATCGCTCGCCCAATTTGTCGATGCGACTATTAAAACTGTTCGCACGACTATGCGATGATTTCGTTTTCTAACTGATGTCGAAGTAGAAGATGAGTTCAAGATAATTGGCAACAGTATGATCGCGCAAGCGATGGTAAATTCGGGCGACGATTAACAAAATTCCTTTTTGTTATTTATAAATAATAGTGCTTAATTTTTTTCATAATGTGAAAAATGAAATTTATAGGTTTATTATTTTAATAAAAACGTAATGTACGGACCCATTCAACTGTAACTTTTAGGCACTCGAGGTAGAACTCCCGCGAGAGATAGGGCGAGGGAGTCGTCGATAGCGGCTCCCCGTTCACCTCCTTTCTCTGGTTTATGGAAATTATACTGCCACGGTCGTCGCTGCCTGAACCTATTGCACACAATCAAAGAACCGACACTTAATTTGGTTTTCTTTTTATTTACAGTTAACGGCAATACAAGCTGTCAAAATTTGTTTACCTAACAACAAATGAATGACTGTTTTACTAAAAATATATGTGTACTTCAATGTGTAACTTTAATTTACATATTTAAATAGAAATATCCTACACTAACAAATGTATTTAAATCCTTACTATTATCTGCTTTAAAAAAGAAGAGCTAATTCACTGGTTCTACATATTGAATAAAATGTAATCGTTTATGCCAACGCAGGGTTCATACCTTCATCGTCGGAAGGGGGTTGAGGGGCATCTAAGTCCGGTATATTAGCTGGCAATCGCTCATCATCTTCTTCTTCAGACGACATGCCCAGAGCCAGAAACGGGGGCGCCAGGCCGCCACCCCCACTGGCACCCTTCAGCAGCATTGCTATCCTAAAGTTAACATTATTTTTGTAACGGATCACTTTATCATTAATGGTATACGACGCTCGTTTGTGTTTGTGAGGTAGGGGATATCATCTTCTACAACTCAGTACAATAATTTTATATGATACGCTGATATTAACCTTATGATGGTTTACTATCAAACGGATGTAGCAAATTAGAAGACGAAGACAATTCTGACAGATTTCCAGGGCATGCTCTACAGTTCTACAGTAATAATTCGAAGATTACTGAGATCAGGCATCGGTGTCTTATCTAACTTACTGTATAGCTTAATATCGACGACTACGCTGTTGGATACGAGTGGTATTAGGCTACGATTTTGGGTAGCGGTACGCGATAGCGCTGCGTAGTGTACTCGGGGCCCTATAATGTTGCCGGTAACTTCTTATTGCCACTTTAGTGTTTGGTGCAATGGTAGCGATCGTGCCTTTCGCACCGATGGTCCTGGGTTCGAGTCCCGGAAGGGGCAAATGTTTGTGTGACGAATACGAGCATTCATAACACAATCCTTACAGTGCTAACTTTGGGTTACGCTAATTGGTGTGAATGTAAAAAAATATTATTATTATTACTGTATGTTACCAAAAACTAACCTCGTGTCAAGGTCTACATTTTTGGGCTCATCCGCAGGCGGCGGCGGCTTGGGTTCGGGCTCCTTACTGTCGCTGCTTTCCTCGGGTGGACGCGGCTCTACTATTTCTATGGGTTTGCTTTCCACTGGCAGTTCCTGCTGATGCCACTTTACTGTTAATAAATCTATATTTCTTATTACAATTTTCGTGTTGGAATTTTAGTGTCACTTTTTTTATATTCACTTAACATTTTTTTATAATTTTCTAATATCCATTAAAGAAAACGAATGAAAAGGACATATAATGTAAAAAGAAGATGTCAAAATGTTACTATGTAACAACAATGGTAATAACACAGGCATTAGATATGAAAGGACAAATGAATGCACAAAATTTATTAAAAAATAAAGAAAAAAAATTAGTTAAGCATAGTAAATTCGACACGAAATGATATTTAAGAAATCATACAGACAAAAGCGCATGCTTAACTTACCTTATATTTATAACAAGCTGAGTATTGTGTCTAAATTGGAAATAAAAATCATCGAAAGAATTTACAATCCGCTTATAATGCAACCTCTTTTTCACTTTGATACTACATGCAAAAACTATTCTTTATAACCACTGCCTTAAGTTATCATTTCGCTGCATACTTACAAAAGTATACAATTTACTCAAAATTAGTTCCACATGCACCTACTCATCATATAATACTACCCGAACTCCGATAACACCATGTGAAGGCCATTTTACATCACACCTACTGTTCATTATTAAGAGAAAAATAACATACAAACTGTTTTATTATTCTCTTTTGATTTGTTCCATGAGTTAAGACAGAAAAAACACAAGCAATGTAGTTATCGTTATGGCGAGACCAGAAATCGAGTAGACTAATCTAAAAAAAAAAGATTTTCTAGAGACGTGCTCGTGATATTTCTTGTGTGTACGACAATGCCGCTTGCTGTTTCAGCTCTAAAAATATTATTTTTAACATGCCTTTGCTATCTAAGCGAGTGCCTCCAATTGATCAAAATAATCTCATGTGTTTTAAACACCTACTCATAAACAAATTGCAATGAAAGTAAAAATATGTTAAACTAGAACGATGAAGTCGCTAAACATAAATCTTCGCTAGCGCCATATATTGGAGCGGAGCGTAATACTATTATAATGATAAAATATTAAATAAAAGCAAAATTAAATTCAATAATGTTTAGTAAATTTTAAAATTCCATAAAAATGAAAAGTTTCAAAAGCTGTGTATCAATGGGAAATCCCATAGACCCAATGTTTTATGGTCATTACTTTTTTATTTTTGCGAATTTCAAAATTCGAGCTCCGTCACGATCTAGTCCTAAACCTTTTCGATTCATCACAAAAAATACAATAATCTGCTAAGAACTCATAGAGTTATGGCGTCACATACATTTCGTCATTAAAACTGATCCATGGGAGCTTCGCTTGCTCCGGTCCAAAAAAAAATGAATAAAAAAAAACTAAGAAGCAAATAAAATTATTAATGCACGCAAAACATCCGTCTCCTTGCTAGCACACTAAACAAGGTATACATATTTTTAAGGTCATGACACTACGGCATCTACGAATCGGACCTTTTCCTTCTCCTTAAGCTCCTTGTGGTCTGGCGAGGGGTCGCGCGGCGCGGGCGTTGTCGCCGCCCACCCGGGCGTCGCGCTCGACCGTCGCTCCAACTTAGACCATACTAACATTTAGACTCGTGCACTATACCATCATATCCAATATTTTCCTAAGCATTAGTGTATCTGTCAAATGTGTGTGTGTGTGTTTGTGTGTGCGTGTGTCTGGCGTTACCAAAATAACAGTTCCAGAGATGGGAAAGCACCGTATGAAAGTAATGGAAGTGAGCGTCTTTACTATTATTATGTAACAAAAAACATGGGTTAGTAGATAAAACATTATTTAGATGTCCAAAGTTAAAGCATAATTGAAAACATACAATCGTTAGTTGATAAAATTACACGCACACAACAGTTTTCAATGAAAATGATTAGAATGTGATCTTGAAATTCTTATAAAAATGCTTTCTAGAAGAGCAAAGAGTAATAAATAAAGGTAAACAATTACATCTAAATATTTTTTGTAATATTACATTAACTATGTATATAGGTTCTCAATTTGTATTGAAAAATTCGAAACAAATTATATTCGAAACAAATTATATTCGAAACAGCTTAACGAAACATTTTTTTTATACAATAAATGATCTAACATAGCTGTTTGTTGCGCATCGACTTAATTTCTGAACAAGTTGTTATAAACAAGCCAAAAAAACACATCCTTATTGCTCTATGGTCACTATACAACTGGTCTGTATAAACAGTAGACAAGAAACTTGCGGACAATATGAGTTTAAGTATCTACTTAAAGGGGTTGGATTGAATTGTTGTTTAAACTCTCGTACTTAAACTCGATACAGCTTAGGATTTGTTAAAGGGGTAACAAATCAGCATACAGCCAGCTTGACGACTAGGAAATCAGCCTATGAATTTTTGCAACATCAGATGTATCATAAGCTCATAGCCAATTTAAACCCTATTCCTATATCTAAAACACTACTTACTGCATAATACACAATGCAATATCATTGCGGTATTCTGTAAGGAGTTTTATTCTAATTGAGGTCAATTGAGACTCACATGAGGATGAACGTAAGGAGGTGGACCGTGCCTCCACTCTCCCCACCAGGTGCCGCTGCTACTGCCGCCGGGTGCTGGCGTGCCAGACCCATACCGATACCCGTAGCTGCTGCGAATATAACGTAACTGTAAGTACAGTTTGCATACCACTAAACGGCTTCCAATGTTAAATAAGATTTTAAAAATTTAGAATTCAGCTATTATTGTGATTTTTGACGTTATATATATTGTCTTATAAATCGATGAACGTCGGCTGCACGCACGAAAAAGCATGACTCATTGACACGTTCCGCCTGAGCCGAGTGTGCAAGCGAGAAGGGATAGAGAGGCACGATCTGCCAAGCGGTCGACTTGTGACGTATCTATCTCTCTTCCACTACATAGGCCGATGCCTCCGAGGAGAAGAGAGACAGCGGCAGCACACATCCTACACGTGAAGTGTATTGACAACTGTTTATAAAGTGAAGTGAATTAACTCTTTCTTTGTATTATACAAAATAATGATAATTCAGTGATAATTTTTTGTGGGTTATACAGGGTGTCCCAAAAACGACACGTCACAGTGACACTGGAGTTAGGCCAGCACAAGAGGCATCGAACAAGCCTAACATGACCTCAGTAAAAGTTGCTCGGTTTTCAAGATATTTCCAATTTAAACTTTTTCTAAATTTTCAAGTTTCTTAACATGTTCAGTGCTAGCATTATGTTAGATAGCCCTCAGGTTTCCATTTTTCTTTTGCACTCTTGTTGCGAATAGTTGCTTAAGATGATAGAAGTGTTATTTCGTTGACAACTTATGTAAAATGTGGAAAAATACTGGATTGAACTTGAAAAAAATTGAACAACGAAAAATAACTTTCAACTTTGATCACTTGCCGTGAAAAAAATTTCAAAGAAACTAAATGAGCAAATAACTTTAAAAACTTGCATGTGTTATGCCAATTCCAAAATGGTATAACACATGTATCTTATTGGTTTAATAAGTTTACAGTAAATGCTCGAACTGTCTCCCTTGAACTCTAATACATAAGTGACATCGCCTAATAAAATTACGGCTCAATGTTCTTAAGCTGATTTCTGATATGGTGCGAGCTGCATCGAATACACGTCGCCGTAACTCTTCTTCGGATCTTATTGGTTTCGCATAAACTTTGTCTTTTAGACAACCCCAATAAAAGAAATCTAAGGGATTTAGATCCGGGGAACGCGGTGGCCATGAAATTGGCCCCTGTCGCCCAATCCATCTTTCGGGGAATGCGTTGCTTAGGTACTGACGTACTGGTAAGGCATAGTGTGCTGGGCAGCCATCTTGTTGGAACCACATCCTTCGTCTCAGCGCCAACGGAGTATCTTCCAATAATACAGGAAGGTTGTTTCGCAAATGTTCTAAATAATTTTGTCCATTCAGAACAGGCGGCAACTCGACCGGTCCCAATATTTGACCGTTGAAAATTCCCGTCCACAGATTAATTTTAAATTGGTACTGTGATCGGTCTTCTCTTTTTTCATGTGGGTTGTCTAATTGCCAGCTATGGATGTTGTGCAAATTGATATACCCATCCCTTTTGCAGGCTGATTCGTCGCTCCATAACACTTCATTGAAGAAATTTGGATTTTCTCTCCATTTCTGAATCATTGTCCGGCAAAACTGGACACGCGCAGCGTAGTCCGCCGGAAGCAGTGTTTGGACGCGTTGGATATGGTAGGGATGGTATTTGTGGCGTTTTAAAATTCGATGTGCCGAAGATTTGGGAACACCAGTGCGGCGTTCAATAATTCGCACTGAAGTTCCTGGCTCCTCTCGTACTTGCTCTAACACCACGTTGTCGTCAACAGTCCGAGGTCTTCCTTCTGAGTGACTCACTCCAGGTAATCTGCCATCACGATAAGCGTTCACAACTCTTAAGATCACTTCGTAAGTCGTCGGATTACGGATTGGATATCTTTCGGAGTATAATCTTGCAGCCAATCTTGCGTTGTACGAAACATTGCCTCGATTGGAAACCTGCCTGGTTTCGCCGTAAATCAAGTGCATGTCCGAGTAGTCACGGTGAGTGTATTGGGTACCACGATTTGCCATCGTTAATAAGACAGTTCCGTAAAGCAATATCAGTGTCCAACAGAGCGCCGAGTTGTCGTTCAAAACAGAAATCAGAGTCCAGAGAAAAGCCAAGTCGATTTAAATTAAGGAATACACGGAAACAAGGAACGCAGAGATTAACACGGTTGTCGTACGAAACGCAAGGTAACGAACTGTCGTAACAACTTGATTTGCAGTGCAGGGCCATAAGAATTAAAACTACAACCCCTCTTTCTTCTCCATTTCTTTGAAAAGATGATAACGACACGTACGTCAAAAACAAAGCTATTTGCTTACAATATCTAGCCGACAAAAGGGTAATAAACTATCCTTATCTTTCATTCTCATGCATTTGACAAACAAAAAAGCTAATAGATAACAATAACAATGCCTTATCGTTGCGCGTGACATTATTTTTTTACCTGCTAGCGGTAGCTTCCGGGGTTCCTAGTATTAGTGAAGCATTAAAAAATCGTATAATATTAAAATAAGACACATGTGTTATACCATTTTGGAATAAGCATAAGACATGCAAGTTTTTAACGTTATTTGCTCATTTAGTTTCTTTGAATTTTTTTTCACGGCAAGTGATCAAAGTTGAAAGTAATTTTTCGTTGTTCAATTTTTTCAAGTTCAATCCAGTATTTTTCCACATTTTACATTAGTTATCAACGAAATAACACTTCTATCATCTTAAGCAACTATTCGCAACAAGAGTACAAAAGAAAAATCGAAACCTGAGGGCTATCTAACGTAATGCTAGCACTGAACACGTTAAAAAACGTGAAAATTTTGAAAAAGTTTAAATTGACAATATCTTGAAAACCGAGCAACTTTTACTGAGGTCATGTTAGGCTTATTCGATGCCTCTTGTGCTGGCCTAACCCCAGTGTCACTGTGACGTGTCGTTTTTGGGACACCCTGTATATGGTGACGACGTATTATATTGTAAATCTCGTTACTTCTGTTAAAGCTGACGAGTTTCTCGCGCCAGTTCTTATCAGTTAAGACGTCCTGAATATAGGTAAAAATGTTTAACAACTCAAAACAACTCATTTTAAGTCCATTTGAATAAAGTTATTTTCATTGCATTACTATTCGATTTCACTCGAGACTGCATTTAAGTAGGATCATTATAATAGGTTGTAAAAGATATGGTTCTGAATTTTATATTCTCGTATTAAAGATCATCAATATCGGTGTCAACTATCCAAATAAGGAAAGGCGTTCCCCAAGATTCTGTACAGAGTTTAATTAATACTTGTGATTTGACCTTCTTTGTCGAAAATAATTGTTAAGATTTTTTTTTTTTGATGATACACGACACTTCACACTTGTTCCAAATGAATATGTTATTATATTACTTACTATTTTGGTTCTACAATAAATATGATGTGTTTAGTTGCTAATTGAGTAATAATACTAATTACTTACCTGGGTTGATAATAAGAGTCATAGGAGACGGTGGTAGCGGGGGTGTAGGGCACTTCTGGCACGTGACTTGACGCTGCATATGTGGAGTCACTGGTCTCGCTCGTTCCACGTCCATAACGCTCACGGTACCTTGTTATTAAAAAAACAAACATGACTTTGTCGATTTGATCATTCTATTATTTGTTAGGCCATCTATGTTTAAGCATTATTTTATCAGAAACGCCTGAAGGTATAAAGCCAAAATGAATATAAAATATATCTATATGAATTTGGCCTACGATCTCCTGTCGTAAAAAATTAAGTTTCTAAATAAAAAAGGCCACTTAAGCCGTGTATTTTGAACTTAGCATGTAAATCGATTTGTAGCGTTTATCATTCATCTACTAAAAATCAATAACATTAATGCAGCAATATTCATAATCGAATAAACCATAATAATTAGATTTTCTTTTCAATTTTTTTTTTACATATTTCAAATAGCCTCTCATAAAACTATAAAATGATAACAAACATTAAGAATTGGGCACGACATTGTTTTTAGGTTAACTCGTAAAGAACCAATTTGCCCAGATTTACCAACCAATTCTAGGAGACACGTTACAAAAGACATCGATTTTTTAAGATGAATGTGGCATGCAAAAATAAGATCTCTAACAAAGAAATGTTGCTAAATAATACATTTTAAATACCTTCGTCTACATTTTCTTCTGCATCGTCCGCTTGTAAAATTAAACAAATACATGTCACATTGCATTTGAAATTACTTTAATGAATGTTTATACTTCATTAAAACAATTGAAACCTATTTCACTTTTGACCAATAATAATATTATTTCTCACATTTACACCGATTATTGCCCAAAGTGAGCACTTTAACTCGTGTGTTATGGATTCTAGGATAATATTAGTCATTTATTTCTTTCTGGTCACAAACTTACATGGTTTAGGATATCTTACAACTTAGGATTATGAATAGACATACATATATGACATAAATATGTTATATTCCCAGAAATGCTTTAGTTTCTCTGATGAGTATAAACATTTGTTCCTGAGTCATGGTTATTCATTTTTTTATTTATTCTTGTATTATATTCTTCATTTAGTATTCATTCATTTCATTCATTAGTTTGGGACTTGGTGGCATTGGATATATCTTATTATTATTACTGGAATATTAACTTTACAGGTAAAATAGAACAGATAATGTAAAACACTTCCTAAACGTACTAGAAGCTTCACATAGAATTCTCAGGTAATATAAAGGGACCGCTCAACAGCGCTCACTATCTACTTTAAATTTCACCCCTTCAACATAATCCTAAGTTGTATATTATATTACCTTTCTCTATCTCGGTCCCTATCTCTCTCCCTGTCCTTGTCGCGATCTCGGTCTCGATCTCTGTCGCGATCTCGATCGCCACGGCTGCGATGCCTGTGGCGGTATTCCCTCTCTTCGTCAGACCACCGCGTGTTACTGTCGCTGTGCTCCACGTCTTTGTAACGCGGGTGCGATTCCTAACCAAGACAAACACATATAGCTTAAATATGATGGATAATATAGTTAAATCTTTTTTACTGAAAACATTTTTAAACAAAAACTGTTTTTTTTTTTAATTGTTTGTGCACCTCCATCTGATATTAAGATATTATGTCCCTATATATATATAATAGAAAACTAAAGTAATTAAAGACATTAAGATCACATCAATTATTTCATTAATACATCTCCTATACTTCAGAAAATATAGTTTGATACCTGTGACACAAAGTAGATAATATACAGAGACACCACTTAGTACAAGTAAATGGTATCACCCTAAAACTGGTTATTCAACTGGCTATATTGCTTTCATTCTATTTTACGATAGATGACACTAGTGAGAACACAAATAACGCGATACGTATTGCCATCTAGTGAGACACTAAGAATATGGTTGTCGCTTGTTGTTGTTAGATGGCGCTTCGTTATATAGTCTACTCACGGACGTTGGTCGATGCGTAATCAATCGAGGTTTCGTATGTCAGTAAAATCTCTTTATTCACGTTCGCGGGGTTTAACGTTCCAAAAATATGCCGCGAATATAGAAACCGTGAATATGGAAGGGTAATTAGTATGGAATCATAGGGGGTGCGTTACAAGTTACAAAATAAAACGAATATTTATAAAAATAAAATCAATTTGAGCTGTAGCATTATAAATTTGTCTTTTAAGAGTAAGGCTCCTTTCCATAGATCGATCAGCTTTCATGATCACAAAGTTAATTTGCGTATAAACCTTCACTCAGACTTTTTAAATTTAATGTATTCCTTACCAAGCGGACCTATGAGTAGTTCGATCCTCGTCGATGTACTACGAACGTAGAACTACTCTATTACCACGAGGGGTAATATTCTTTTTTTAACTTGCTTTTGTATTGTGACGGTAAGGTTTGTTTTAATTGACATTAGTCCACATGGTCAAATCTTTCATGAAAGCCGCCTGGGCATATACCAGAACTCAAATAATGCTGCTACTTTAATAAAAGACTGAATCTCTTTCTATTTACTGTTTTCATCCTCGAATAATGAAATTTTTAGCCGCGAATACAGGAACTGTGTTGCAATTTTTTCTCCCTCGGATAAGGAAACCGTGAATGGGGAACTTTTACTGTATTGACGGAACATTGCGAACGATTTTAGGAAACCACTTTCTTAGCTATTCTAACTATGTATGTTTGGCTCAGGTTTACGAACGTGTCGCGTATAATACCTATTTGGAAAATTGTTTTTTTGTTTGAAACGAAAAAAAAACACTTTCTAGTTTATTCCTTTGTTATCAGGTCAAGGCCAGGTGACGTGATCCTGGAGAAATTGAGGGAAATAAAATATAAGAGGCACGCCTATCGAGATTTAGGTATTTTAAATAGTAACTGGTGCAGTTGTTACTGAAAACACCCGTGGCCGTAATAGGTATGGTTGCATTTTATTGATGGACAAAACATTTGTCACTATCACATGTACGTAGTTACAGTTTTCAGTGACTGAGAGTTATTTTATTCGTCGATAAAATGTCGACCATCTTAAAGGGTTTTAGGATTTCATGATTGGGCCTACTAATGTACTTCCGATTGGTCTAACATAGCACAGTGTTTTATGGAACCAAAAAAATTTACACAATACAAATTGAGGTTTTTACATAAATATATTATTTATACCCTAAAATAGCATGAGTTCAATTCCCAGAAGTCTAACTCCAATACTTTTTGAGGAAAAAAATCATGAACTTATCGTGACCTTTGACCTATGAAATCTAAAATATTTTTTATAAAATGAATAGAAAGTGAATAGAATAGTAGTTTATGAAACTGGTACATAATGAGGGGTGTAAAACTTAGTTATGTGCAGTTTCATACACTACTTTATCTAATCTCATACATTGAATATATTAAATAAAAGATAGAGATTAATACAGTTTATTTATTGGTTACTAGCTTTCCGCCCGCGGCTTCGCCCGCGTAGATTTCGGTTATATTGCGGTAAAAAGCACAACTATAAGAAAACTTCTCATTCCCACGGAAAAATCTAAGAAGCGCGATGTTACGCTGGATAAAAAATTCATATACTTCATTCCACTTCTTACGTATCTTAAAAAAACACTTCGTTACCACGTTTTAAAAAACACCCAGCGCCATCTTTCGCATTCCTCTAGAACTAAATAGCGTAAGCTATCATTCCACTTCTTACGTATTTTAAAAAACACATCGTTACCATGTTTTAAGAAAACACCCAGCGCCATCTATCGCATACCTCAAGAACTAAATAGCGTAAGCTATCATTCCACTTGTTATGTATTTTAAAAAACACATCGTTACTATGTTTTAAAAAACACCCAGCGCCATCTTTCGCATACCTCAAGAACTAAATAACTTAACTAATACTTATACCAATTAGTAATTTGTTGACTTTAGTGATTTCAAGATAAGTAGATGTAAAAAAAACAGTTTAGACGATAAAACAAATTGTACGTCATCCTTCGGGAATTCCTCATTTTCGGGGATTCATTATCGTATCATTTAGCTTCTAAATTTACATGTTTATATTAATTTGCAATATTTTACGTTGTTTTCAACGACACACAGCGCCATCTACAATCCATCCATCAAGCAAACAATATTTTTGTTTTTCTTCGGGAATATCAATTTTTTCCAGGATAAAAAGTACTCTATTATTTAATCCGGACTTTTATCTTTACGTGTGCAAAATTTCAAAGCAATCGGTTCAGTAGTTACGGCGTGAAAGCGGAACAAACAAACAAACTCACTTTCCGATTTATAATATTAGTAAGGATTGTAAGTGTTAACATTTTGTATATTACAATGACTTTACTGGTAGTAGATTAAGAGTGACTGCTGCCGCAGTCTCTAAAATGTCGGGCGGCGTTAAATTTTCTTCACTTTCAGTATCAGATATTTTAATAAACAATAATAATTATCCAGCGAAACACAACAAAGAATTGCAAGAAAACGTTTTATGGCGCCAAAATTTCCGGTATCACCGCGCATGCGCCAAAGCGCGCTCAGCCACAGATAAAAAATGAAAAAAATGAAATAGTGCTATACGAATTGGCGCAGTATTATATCAATGGTCTGTAATCGAAACGTAATGAAAAAAAAAATATTATAACATTATTTTGTTAGACAAATAGTGATATTTTTTGTAATATTTTTTTTTATTTTTTGTAATATTTTTTTTATTTCATTACGATATACTATTTGTCAAGTTCGTCAATATAAACTCGTTTTGAGTTTAATATTTTCAATTTTACGATGTGAGAGTAGATAAAAGAATATATATTTTAATAAATATGAGTGAATCGGACATAATCACACGCATATAAACGCGTTTCTTTAGCTTAAAAATCCATTGGTTTGGGAGCAGCATTTTTTTTATTTCGTATTTATTATTTTTTCTCCCTAAAAACGAAAAAGTGGAATCTACAACTGAAATAGAAATATACATAAATGAGCCACGTCCCACTATTGCGGCGATTAGAAGATATTCATTTTTAAATTTTTACGCTAGGGTTGTTACCGAACTTGATCTCGAACGAAAATTTTTAAAATATTAATATGTGTATTATTTTTGAACGAGAACATCGATTTTCGTTTTCGGGTCTGGGTGTTAACTGTTAATTGTTTGTTTTGTGTGTTTCGGAGACCCAATCAGACACAAGTTCATGCCTGCTTACTTCTAAGTTTTTTGTTACAAAAATAGGCTACTATGCTTTTATTTTCTGATCCAATGCAATTTTTTTAAAGATGCGATCAACTGATTCACAGACCCATGGCACCGTATTGCCTCAGCAGGGGCTTACCCAACCTACTGAGAGCCATAGCCAAAGACTATACCTCACCGGGCCCATCTCAGCCACTGGTAAAATTATTAAAGCCTTCGCCACTAGTATTTTTTCGAGCGATGTAGAAAGGCACAATAAGCCTACTTCTAAAGCGGCAAAGCCACAACCTTATACGCCTAAAGAAGCTCTTAATATGATAATAGATAGACAGTTAAGTGACATGTAAACAAATAAGGGCAGATCTTTATAGGAGAGGATACCCAGCCTATCCACCTCATTACAAGGCGACTGAGTCCTGAAATAAATTCTGGCGTCAAGTTAAAGTAGACGTGGTGCACAAAAAAGGTGCCGGCAGGTGATGAGATTTACCTAGATCGATTTTAAATGTGAATGAATTTCTAAATCTAAAATTTCATCACAATCGTTAGACCCGTTTCCGAGAAACCAATTACCTACATACCAACATATTTATATAGGTACATGCAAGAATTGCTCGTTTAAAGTATAGGATGTGTGTATATGTGTTAAATTATTTCAATCAACATAGTTTATTTTTTCGACCATTTGGCGTGTAAGGTACAAAATTAAAGATGTGGTCGAACATACATAAAGTATTCCTACATTATCACATCTACATTAGGTAGGTAGTATATGTAAGTATATTGTATTCGTTTATAAGTGTTGTTAATTTATTCAATTCATTGACGGTATCAATTAACAAACAAAAAATGAAACATTTTCATTTAACACATAGTTGATCTTTTTGACAACCCCAGATCATGAAAGTTGACCTTTATGTAAATTCTATCATAACTTCTTAAAACCGCAAAAGTGGGATTTGGTTTATAGAACCTTTCTATACTAAATCCAGGTTCCACTTTTGCCGATTTTTGGAGAAAAAAAAAAAATTAAAATTTAAAAAAATACGTATTACTCAGAAAGTAGGACACTTATGAATAAAATAAAATTGCGACATTTTGCCTTTAATAATTCATTATCACGTGGCAAATATCTCATGGACAGATATGGAACCTTTTTGGATAGAAGAGAGATAATAATAATAATAATAAATATTTTTTACATTCACACCAATTAGCCTAGCCCAAAGTAAGCACTGTAAGGCTTGTGTTATGGATACTAGGGTAACGGATAAACATACATATATAATACATAGATATGTAATATTCATATAAATATATATTAATATCCATGACTCAGGTACAAATGCTCGTATTCATCATACAAACATCTGCCCCTACCGGGATTCGAACCCGGACCGGACCAGAGATGGAAGTCTTTTGAAGAAATTATATTGTTATTTTTTTATATGCGCAAATTTTAAAAACTTTACTACTTCATATAGTTTTTTACTGAAAAAAGTGATTTGGAAATTGAACTCTTGCCTTTATTAGGGTATAAATAATCGATTTATGCAAAAACCTTAAGGTGTCAATTATTTTGTTTCCATAAAACACGCCATCTAGCGTTACAATTGCAAAACATTTCGTAAGCCTCATAGCTGAAAAGTAGTCACATGTAGCCTATACTTTCGTATTCTCAATTGATTATTTATGGTGTTTCTTATCTTCAAATTTAGGAGTCGAATTAAGGTTGATGTGAAGTTGTTAATATAAAATATGCTAGTCTTTATTTTAATATCAATATTTCTACTTGATTCGTCTTATTTCTAAACATGTGAAATGTTATAATTTACAAATGTTAATGGTAGTGACATCTATTGCGGTTTTTTAGAATTAAAAATCTCTTGTATGAAATGGTAACCCATGCCCGTGATACTTATCATCGAATCCGACAATACGACTATGAATAAGGGTCGCGACAAAAAATTACCACATCAATAACTTTCATTTTATATAGAAACGTGCTTTGGCAAAGCACATTATAAATAAAAGTAGTGTAATTTACACTTAAAGCATCACCAACTTTCGAATTTCCCGATATCAATATTTTCCCAGCACTAGGCATATCACTTAGACATATGTCATAGGTATCAAGATATGTTTTGCCAAGTAGAGGAAATCGCACATTGCACCATTATTAGCATGTTAGATCGAACACTAATCATCAACATCATATCAATATTTAAGTACTGTAAACAAACGAAACGTAATTATATCTGAAAAAAAATATCACATTACGGCTGATTCACATGGAACAATGCTTTAATATATAATTTCTGGTGAATCTAATAAATAACATCAACGTAAATTATTATAATAGAAAAATACTAGAAAAAATCGACTCGGGTCACAAGTGAATTCTCAGGCGGGAATCGAACCCGCAACCTTTGGAAATCCGGTCCAATGCTCTCCCAATTGAGCTACCGAGCCTTGCGAACACTCGTCGAAATTTTCTAGTACCTTCCTGATTTTACGCTATGTTTGGTCAATCGATTAAGATGAAACAGCCATTTTAGTTTTATAATTTTTATATATTTTATGCATTTTCAATGCGATCTTATAAGATAAATTATTATAATAGAAAAATACTAGAAAAAATCGAATCGGGTCACAAGTGAATTCTCAGGCGGGAAAAAAAAAAAAAAAAAAATAAAATAATTATAAAACTAAAATGGCTCCAAAACCCCCCTCCCCTATTTAGATCTCACGTGATTAATGGATGTCCCCCTAAGTTCCAACAGACTAGAAACCAGTTTCCGAAAATGTTGTAATATCATATGCTACGGCACTTTGTACAGAAGACCAAAAAGCATAATTTGCCACTTTTTAGTGGAGCCCTTTAATTCAATCGCGACTTGGGTGATTGTGCAGACTCCAACGATGTAAGAGAAAACTAAATGCAGAGCTCCATTCTCTGAATTTCTAATATTTATTTATTTCTTTTTATCTTATTATTTTGCTAATTTATAATAAGTGAAGTAATGCTCAACAAACTTTGACATGAACTAGTTAAAGACATGAAAGCAATGTTAAAGACTTTAGACATATATGTATTTGTTACTAAATACTTATATTTTTAACTGCTAAAAGGATGTATGAAGGATAAAGGATGTTTCTTGTTAAAGTCAAATATTTAATGTATTTGTTCGCTGTTCTGACTCTATTTCCTTTTTTTGTATTTGTTTTTATTACGTCTTGTCATCATTATGTTTAGAGCATTTTAAAGCTATATATTATGTGAAATCCTTAGAGTTTAACAAATATTATGGCTTAAAGGATTCTTAAAGGAAACAATATTAATGGAAAATTAAAAAGTTTAACCATTGCATCGAATGGTTTGCGAAAACTCGCCCAATTAGAATCAATAAATAATCAATTTTGAGGAAAAAATATTTACCTTTTCTATCAACTTAGTTTCTTCCAACCGCTTGCTAAGAGTGGGATCCACTTTCTGAGTACGTACTTCCTCAACCAAAACAGGTGGTTTGATTACAGGTACTGAAACTTGTTTTCTCTCCATCGTCTTTTCTTCAAATATTTCCTGGCACCTTTTACCAAATGGATCATGGAAGACATCAAGAACCTACAAAAACATTGCATCTATGTACTCTTTATAACATCAAATCATTATCTTATTTTATTTATGCAAATCTATAGTAAATTCAATTCATTCCATTTAGCTTTTTAGTAATATTTAAATCTATTAATTCTGTTAAGTAGTAAGGCAACCCGCATGTCAAAGGTCCAAACAAGAATTAGGTAATAGTAAGTAGCATTTTAGTTATTAAGAGATATGTATAAATTTTTTTTATATATAAATAGTTTTGCTTCATATGAAGATGAGCAAAACTATGGCATAGCAGCGGAATTTAGCTACTTAACAAGTATTCAGAAAATGGAAATATACAATGTTGATATACTTTATCAATATCTTTATTTTTAACACTAAAACTGTAAATACTCTTATGCCTTTAAATATAAAGTGATCAGACAATCTATAACTTTTCTGACTGATGGTTGTCAACATATAAAAAAATGAATTGTTGACGGAATCCATTTTTTTTTATGATTCTAACTTGAATAAACTTTTATTAATGCTAACATATAATTAATTCCTAATAAGAAATATGTCATTAAGAACATGAAAGGTTAAAATAAATGCCTTGATGTAAACGCAAAATATGTAGTGATCATTTTGTAGTCAATCCAAATCTGTATCACAGTAAAAGAAATCAAATATGTATTTTTGGTTCTCACACTCATTCACCTCTCACCCATTTAAAACAATTTTTTTTTTTTTTTAATTATAAACATGATGTTTCTATTGTTGTCAAAGTCTTATTAAAATAATAACTAACACTTTCTATTTACACTTCTTAATTCTTTAAACTTAGGGTAAAATATGAAAGAAATACTTGTAGACTTGTAATGTACTTTAGTTAGTCTTACAAGATCATATTACTAGCGTTATAAAATAGTTAGCCATGTAGTAACCGGCAGTGTAGAATAGCACCAACCCTTAACCCTCAAGGGTTTCATAAAAAAGTTATGATACTGTAATTAATCATCATAAATCTCTTGTAGATCACAAAATAGGCAGCTTCATTTGTCGATTTATAATCTCTTACAGAGATTTCCTATCTGCCAGCCATGGAGAATAGACAAAACGCTTCAATTTTGGGTGCACCAATGCACCAGTGAACATCTAAAAGCTGAGATGCTGATTATAAAAAGGACCTGGGTGAGCTCATAAAGGTTTCCCAGGAAGTGAATTAAAGTAAATAGTTATTTATATTTATATTTATTTGTATTAAATTGCATTGTTTCAATAATTTTAACTATATAGGTACACTTAAAAAATAAAGCCTTATTAAAATATAAAATTTCATTCAAATAAACAGAGCTATATCTGAGATATGCATTACAAGAAATACAAGAATTGATAATTAAAAATAATAAACAACATACCTGACCCATTACGGACTTCCCATTATACTTATCAATGCACATTTTTGAATATTTTATGTCTTGAAATACTATTCTAGCAAAACCCAAATGTCTGTTGGTAATTGGGTGGTAAAATATTGTCAATTCTTCATAAGGACCCACTTTGTTCATCATGTCTGCTAAAAATGCTTTATCAATGTTATCATTTAAATTTCCTATAGTTATTTCCAGTTGAGGTGGAATTCCCACATAATTTTTGTCTATTTTGAACCTAAAAAAGTATAATATTATTGCATCAAAATCAATTTACATATTTGAATGTTTTCAAATTTCCCGCCATTGTCATTTTAATGCATTGTAAGGTTAGGTTGGTAGCACTGTAACAAGGCTATAATAAAAACAAAGATCATAACCAAATTTACAAATAACTTTTACAATTATTTCATCATTACCAAGGTATTATTTAATTTTAATGGTGTTAAAATAATGCTATGATTAGTAACATTTGTAACGAAACAAAATTGAAAATTTACATTCACACGCAGCATCTGGCACAAACTTATATTTTCCATATAAAAATGCTGTAATTTTATACATTAACAGCAGTGAATAATATAATGGTTCCTATTTTAAGAACACTGAATAGCCAAAATCGTCAGATGAAGAAAGTCTTGTCAAAAGTTAAGTACCAGATCATATGATCCACAGGAGATGAAATCAAGGTATTAGTACAAACATAACAAATAACAATACCTAGGAACTGGTAAGTCAGCTGGTTCCAATCTATTCCATATTCTTGATAACTGTGATCTAGGATCTCTGCATTGTACAGGAGGATAGGTAGGATCTCCAGGTACACATCCATCATATCTGTATAATTTGGTTGCTCCTTTCACAAGGAATGGATCCATGAGCAATTTATAGTTTTTGGGTGCTTTATGAAGCACTGCATTGTGACCTGGAGTTTTGTGCTCCATTCCTCCATTCATTCTAAAATTTAAAACAATAATAGTATTTTAAAATTAATAACCTCAATATCTTACGAAAATCGCAGTCTTCACAAAAACTTGTTTTCAGATAGGAAGATGTTGATTAGAACCTGCAAAAATAATTTATTAATTGAGTTAAATGTAAAGTATATGTTGAAACAAACCTTTTATTTTTATAAAACAGTATATTGTAACAAAACAATATTTTCGATTTTCTGTTTGACGCGCATTATCATCATCATTTTATGATAAAATAAACCTGTGTAGCTAGACAACTAAAGCCAAACCTTTCTTTTAACAATATTCAACTTCTTATTGAAATAAAAATAATTCCTTATTACAAGCTCTCTCCATGGTGACGGACACTTTGGAACTGTATTTGGCACAGATAATAAACATACTTACTCTTCACACTTCTTGCTCTGAAAAATTCTAAATAATTAACACTGCTTTAATTAATCAACAATGATGAAATATTACCAAGATTATTTACTTCTAAATTAGAATACCAAAATTTAGAAGATTTTTCATTGACTCTAATGGTAAATTTTAGTAATCTGTGTTATTGTGCGGTAACTGTGGTAAGTTAAATTGTGTTAAATTATAGTCAAATGCTTTGGCCGTCAGAGTACAAAAATATATACTTCATAGACATGTTAAAGTTTTATAATATTGGACACATTGTTAACTTGTCAAAAAGTGCCATAAAATGATAATACCTGTTAAATGGCATAGTAATACAGTTTTTATTCCTAGTATTTTCCGTGTACGTGGGTTTATTTTGAATATATGTATATCCTTTAAATACTGCTTTTAAGTTTCGTTTTCCCTGAAAAGTTGACTGGTCGAGAATGTTACTAGCATTAAGTCCACCTGTTACCAAAAAAGTTAAAGTAGGATTGACTACATTCAGTTTTTAACTGTTTGTAGTCAATTATATTATTTGTAGTCTTTAACTGTTAGGTTTTGTTGATGCATTAACATCTTTGTTTTTTACATCACAATCTCTAAGTGGAATAAATATTTTTTATCCTTTGTCTGAAACGTCACTTTGACCTGACCATTCGAACCAGCTTTTTATTGTCCATTAAACGAAAATTTGTTATTCTTAAAGACCCTCAACGCTTTTAAAAATTATGAGAAATAAATAAAAGGAAAAGAAAAATAAAGGGTTTCTTTATTGTGACTATGTTTTAAAATAAATATATAAAAAACAGAGATCTAAAAAAATTAAATACCTATGAATTGTTATTGAAGAAGTAAAAATAAAAAACATTGCGATTGAAATTCGATTACTTTTTGTTGTGATAACCTATACGAAAGTGTAATTTTTTATATAAAATGTGAAAAAAAACCAACGCATAGAGTTCAGTATAAAGGTAGGTAAACGTGCTGTTGACCATACTTATCTATAAAGTACTGACGACCGCAACTTATATATTGTTATAAACACGACACAATCCGTGTGTTTGGCAGAAAAAAGCGCTCGAGAGCGCTTACCAACGCTGAAAAACAAATTAGACAGTTTTCCGCCAGGACACGTTTGCTAACTTCAGTTGCGCTGACACAATCCGCCATTTTGCTTACTAGGAGATGCAGTCACTACGCATAAAGCTACGCTAGCACCATATATTGGAGCGGAGCGTAATAACTAAAAAAAGATTTTTTTTTTTGTTTCGATGGGAATATTTTGAGAGTTTCAAATTTCGGGCTCAGTCACAATCTGGTCCTAAACCTATTGATTCGATTCCACACAAAATTATTATCGGCTAAGAACGCGGGAAGTTATGGCGTAACAGAGATTGCGCCATTGAAGCTGATCCATGGGAGCTTCGCTCGCTCCGCTCCAATTATCGCTTAGCAATCGCCATTTTGCTTACAAGCGCGCTCAAGCGCTTTTTTCTGCCAAACACATATATTAACACTAGATTAGCTCATAGTACACTTAGTACTAAATAGCGAGTATAATATCTGTAGTATGAAAATCTAATATCTTGCTGCTCTTTTTATCTGGCAACATTTTATTGTCTTACACTGAGTCTGGGTTGTTGCATCATCGAATTTGGGTAAATTTCTCAAATATTCATTATGAGACGATTCAGCTTATGAAACTGATTATTTGCGATATTTTACCTCACAGTTTTTTATTTATTGGTTTCTTGTTAGTACTGTAGTAATAGTGATGTATTTTCAGGAGTAATGTCCAATAAAATGATTCCTGTAGTGAAGGCCGAAGAGGAGGAACAAGAATTAGTGGACCCTCAGACGGTCCTCAGGGTATTTATTCATATTTACCTTTACAGACCAGTAATTAGCCTTACACAATTGATGCCAAAGCTGTCAGTTTAAAAATAACCCCAAAATTGAATGTGCTGGAGGGGCTGAAATGACTTTATAATAATATTATATAAAAAAGTCACCATTTACCCCGTTCAAGACAGTTTTTAAGTACCTATTAAACCAATCATAAGCTGGCTTTGTTATAGCATTAAATTCCATCCAGGAAGCTACTTGAAATGCAAGGTGCTTTTCAAAATGTACATATTAATTATGAAATTCTTTATTTTTTTAGTTTCAAAAGGAATCACTGTTACAAGGACAAATTCAGGTTTTTTTCTGTATTAAATTTTGTTGTTAGTTATTTTTTGTACATGTATATAAATATATTTAGTCAGTACTAGTTTAATAGGTTTAGGTAGCTGTTTACTGAAAATCATCCTAGTAAGGTTTTTATAGAGTACAAAAGCTCATTAATTGTAATTACATTATGTATTTGTTTTACAAATAGAAAATAATAATGCATTATTTATACAACTCACTGAAATGCTATCATGAAGCATTTATGGAGCACACTTCATTGAAACCTGTCACTATGAAAATGACATATTATTATACAATCTGTTCATTTATACATCGCCAAGTGTGTCCGGATAAAGATAGGAGTTACTTTATATCTTCTGAAACAAGATATATATCCAGTTAGTATTTCCATATCTGCTTAATATATTTGGATTTCTTGGCTATTTTTTTTTATTTATTAATTGTTTTCACGTATACATATATGTACATATTGCTTAGAATAAAAGCAACAAAAAAACATAAGGTTTAAACTATAGTTATTAACCATATAAAATCATAAGTTATCTCCTGCTAACTCTTAATTATATTTATCCATATCCACATCTGTTTATTAAATCTAGATTAGTCAGCTGTCTAGTCTAGATGGCCACATGATTTGGAGTTGAATCATGTGATTGCATTGGATATACTGGATATGCTAAGGAATTTTAAACGGAATGGTTGGATATATATACTGTGTGGGACATAGCTACAGAATATAACTGTGTCCGGAGTTACACAAGTCTAGTTTATTTAAAAAAATTAACAACAGTATTTGTATTTGCTGCAGAGATTTCTATATTAGTTTTGTTTTTTAACTTCATCATTAGTTGTTATTTTGTTCTCTAACATTAGTTACATAAGATAAATCATTATTTCAGGAACAATGTGCCCAAAAACAAGATGCTGCTAACCTGTGGGGCAAATACCAGGAATGTAATGACCGTGTGAATTCTCGTTCCAACACCACTGAAACATGCGAAGAGGAACTTGTTGATTACCTACATGTACTTGATAAATGTGTCACCAAAGACCTTTTCAAAAGACTTAAGTAAATAGTATAAATGCTGTCTCAATTCAGAGCAAAGGCAATAGCATCTAATAGACTAGTTTTGTGTTGAAAGGAAAGGTATGGTTAAAATAAAAAAATATTTATCAAGTTCATTGAGTAAAATGATGGTTTTTAGGTTATTGTTAATTTGTAAATAAATGCACATTTACAGTTTCATCTTTGTTATATTCACCGTCATGCCTCTATAAGTGTATGATAGTAGTATGTGCAGCACTATATACTATATGATTAATAAAGCAATTTTTGGAGAGTGATCAATTTTGTAAATTGATTTCTTTACTGATACTCTTTTTACTAACATTATAAGTGATTGAGTATGGGTTCAAGCTTAGTGCTCATATGCTGCTGATCACGTGGCCCCGGCTATATCATGTGGTCCCGGCTGTATCACTTGGTAGGGGGGTTACTACCCCACAGACCTGGAGTCACCACCCCACAAGCCTGGTGTTCCACCCCACAGGCCTGTTGGGTTGTGGCAGTTGGTCAAATTGTGAAAAAATTTCAGATTCTAAAACCCAATTCGTGGCTGATCCAAAATTAAAAGTCATTTATTTCTATGTAATACAATATAATATGCTACATAATAATAACTGTTATAAAGCCATTAATTAACAAAAAGACTCCAACAAATCAACCTAAATGACAAATTAGATTTAAATAATAACTTACTTATGACTGTTTGGTGCTACGGAAGCGATCCTGTGATCCTGTCTTTTGCACTGACAATACTGGGTTCGCGACCGAAAGGGGCAAATTTTTGTGAGATAAATACTATCATTTTTAGCTCAGTTAGTATCATTTATATATATATATATATATATATATATATACATACATCTATGAATATAAAACATATGGATAGACCGTTACTCTAGTATCCATGAAACTAGCCTTACAGTGCTTACTTTGGGCCAGGCTAATTGGTGTGAATGTAAAAATATATTATTATCTTTAAAATAATTATATACCCTTAAATGCATGATAACAGATTTGATGCCGAAATAAATTGATGTTTCATGAAGCTGTAATTACAAAAAAAAATAATAATCTATTTCAATCTTTATTTTTTATAAAAATATATATTTGTATCGAGTTCGATACACTATGCATTGAATGTACAAAATAATCGTATTATTATATAGTTGGAGAGTTATGTTAATAGGCAAAACAATCTTTTGTTTTCTTACAGCATAAGTGAATATTGCACTTAGAACATTTAATTTTACTAAATAACTTACACGACGGCGTCATACATTAACCACGTGTTTTTGTTCTAATGATGTTATGACCCATTTGGTCAAGCCTAATTTCAGGATGTGGCAAGGTTTCCCTTGTCGCTTTTTGGGTGAAGGTTGATCTTCCCTTTTTGCACTGGTGCTTGGACGCCCTCTGGTGTTAGCAGGAGTGTATTTGCAAAGAGTTTCGGCCAGCCCTGATCGAAAGGCTGCAAGGGTCATGATTTCCTTGTGGGTGCCTTTTCTTTCTGCTATTTTTTATGTAATACCCATGAATTTATCACAGTTATATCTAGGAGATTAATATACTACTTTCTACTCTTCATGCTCGTGATGCTCGTGATCGGGTGCTAACTTGGGAAATGGTTCTGCTTTAATCAACGAAATAATAACATAACACTGTTAGTATTGTCATAATAAAAAAAAAAATGTTTTTTTATTTTGTGGATTATTTATGGTGACGATATGTTATATTGTAAATGTCGTTACTTCTGTTAAAGCTGACGAGTTTCTTGCGCCCATTCTTCTTGTCAGTTTAAAAGACGTCTTAAATGGGTGGTAGGTCAAAATGTTGGACGATTTAAAATAACTTATTTTAAGTGCATTTGAATAAAGTTATTTTCATTTTCAATCCTATACCTTCCTAAAAACGAAGCCATTAGGTACACGCCACCCATGTGCATGTTATATTTCTTGACTAGTTTGGGGCACGTGATAGGAATCCTCTTCTTTTCTTTTTTTATCAAATCGTTTGACATTTTCCTACATTATATCGAAGGTAAAATTACCCGTTTGTTGTCCTTCCAAATCACAGTTGTTATATTGATGCCATCAAAATTTGTTACATATTCTTCATACGACCCTTTTGGAATTGAACTTTTCATAACATCTTGCTTAGTGGTTAACTTGCAAGATTTTCCTAGACGGTTTCTTTGTATGGTGCCTAGTGAATATATATATACCTTCTATGGCTAATGTACAGGGTGTTCCAGAAGCCGACGTCAAACCGGAAGCGGGTGATAGACTAACTCATACAAGTTATCAGTAAAAAAAAAATCTGTCATATATTTAAAAAAATCGATATAATTTACACCCTGTGACGGTTTTTTCACTCTTGTTGCTACCAATCTTGACTTTTCTAAACATTTTATTTTGTTTTGTAATCCTGAATAATGCTTCTTTATACTCTAATCTAAAATTTAAAGCCAGCTGCTCCGGATTAGAAGAATATGCCATTTTTATCTAAATTAAATATGCAACGTTAATTTTTCGCATAGCATTAATAAGCTGCACTGAAAAAAATGTACTATGCGAGTTTGGCAATTAACTGCGAAAGATGTAACATTTAATAAGGATTCCAAAATGGTATGATTCTTGACGATTTCTTCAATGGGGACCAGTCACGTTTTATGTTATGAATGCAGTTCTATAGACATTGAGAAACTAAAACATAAAGTGCAAAAAATTTTGTTCTACGACCAAAATTGACAAAGTTATGAGCAAAATACCGAACGAGGTTCACAGACCGCGCGAACGCATGCGATGACGTCACAATGACCCAGCGCATGCCGCCGAACCACTGCGCGGTTTTATTCTGTTTGCGATATTCGTCCAACAGGGAGCGTAACGTCACCAGTTTATACCCAATCGATTAATAACTGATTTTATTTGTTTAATATTAGAAGGTTGTTATTATAATATAACAAATGAGTGAAATAAGGTAGATATCGGTTTTCAGCAAGCGCAAACCGATAATCTACCTTAAGTGGATACCTTCATGGTATTTGATAATCTTAGTAATCATTTAAACTAGACAATGTCTGAAATTCGTGGTTGGAAACTCAGAGGTAGGCAAATCTCATTATCAACCTAATCAGAACAGCAGGATAATAAGTAGGTAGGTACACGTACTTGGACTAGCCTATAAAATACCCAAAAGGTTTAGGTTAGTCAGCCAGGGCAGTTGTGTTTGTTGTAACTACCTACGCCGTTATTTTAACATTGTTATGTAGATGAGTATGTAGAAACTTTACTGTTCAAAAAATATTATGAATACAATAAATAAAATTAGAGTTAAATACTTCATTTGACAGGAATGTAGGGGAAACTGGGTACACTTGATTCCCCCTTTTTATTTAGCTCTGTAAAATCAGTTTTATAGCCTAGATTGCGGATGTGTTAGAACCAAAATGTTAAGACATAAACTGTCCACAAATTATTATAATAGAAAAATACTAGAAAAAATCGACTCGGGTCACAAGTGAATCTCAGGCGGGAGAGCATTGGACCGGATTTCCAAAGGTTGCGGGTTCGTTTCCCGCCTGAGATTCACTTGTGACCCGAGTCGATTTTTTCTAGTATTTTTCTATTATAATAATTTATCTTATAAGATCGCATTGAAAATGCATAAAATATATAAAAATTATAAATAAACTGTCCACGTTTCCTAAGAAGTAAAACAGCGTAAGTCAATATTTGTATATAACAAAAGACATAAACAAAAATTAGGGATATGCTCCAAGTGTCCTCGTATATGGGAGATTTGATCCCGCCTAAAAGGAGACTTGATCTGGGGGGAATCAAGTCTCCCATATTGGGGGACATTTGATACTTTTCGTGTGATCAAGTCTTCCATATTTCAGGGAAACTTGATACTTTCTAACTGAGCAAGTGTACTCGAGCTTACTTTTAAACTTGATTTATAAAAAAATGAAATGACAAATTATATTTATATAAATGTAATTCTTTATTAAAAAAAATCTATTAGGAACTTAGTCTTTCAATAATCACAATAATTTGGCTCAAATAACTTCAAACATGTCATCTTCCCAACAATACTAAATTATTATCAATGGTAGGTCAAAAATCAGTACAAAAAACAACTCAAAAATAAAAAACATAGTCTCTTAAATCTTTTCATTATATAAATTCTTTTGAAAACTAACAATATCTCAGATTATAATCACGTAAAGAAATTAAAAATTCTAATTAAACGAAATTATTGTATTGTGTCTATCAAAACTTATTGCACAGGACATGCTTGTTGCTTCCGGAACTCGCAAGGATAGATTACTGTGCCATTTCATAAAGACATGCAACCATTCATAGCTAGCAATTTTATTCTCTTCCCAGTTAATTGGAATATTTTTATTGATTTTTAAAGCGAACTCATATGTTAGTTCTCGAGCTGCTTTTGGTGTACGACTGTAATGTATTTTACTTGTTTTAATAACATATTCTGCTAAACTTGTTTCTTCTTCTTTAGATAATACTAGCTGACCAGGTAACGCGTTGCTATGGTAACGCATATACAATGGAAAAACAGCGGGGGAAAAAGCTGACAGACAAACACAAACAACGTGTTCTTAGATTATAGATTTGATATTGTCTATAGTTAGGCTCTTATTCACGAGAGGCGCTCCCAGCAGCGACAGCATCCTTTTTTTCTGGCATATCCTTTCAAAATCATTGGGGATAAATTATAAGTTTTTGCAATGCCTCTTATTGACTTTCCAGCATAAATTACATCATAGACAGCACTTTTATATTATGAATGTAAATTTTTTCTCTCTTTTTAGCACCTTGCTTCGTCTTATAAATTCGTAGCATTTTTAGTCCTGAAAATAATTTAGTCTATTAATTTATTAAATTGGCTGCATCCCGAGATTCCATCATATTCTACCTACCCGCCATATTCATTAAAATATATAAAGTCGTAATGCATGAAAAGTAATAAATAACAGTTCCTAAAAAAAAACAATTTAATATAATTATCATAGTAAATACTGCAAGTTGATAATATGTGTTATTAAAAAATACAATTAATAAAAAATACTGTAGGACCAATTAACACAAATAAATAAAAAAGAGTAAATAATAATGACAACACTGAAACTCTTTAACATAATATTTAATTATTTTATAAACAAAAGAAAACTTACCAAAATTTGGTTACACTGCACGAAAAACATGTACCGTCCATCATGACATAAACTTTCAGTTTTGAATTATTATTTTATTCATAAAAGTCATACCGCACCATAAACAAGCCGGGCTGCCAGTTAAAACTAATCTATTACGTATGGTAGTATTATAAAAGTTGTGTACCATGTGTCCCAGAGGGATCAAGTGTACCCAGTCTCCCCTACCTGCGTTCTTTGGACACGTAATTTTGAGCTATGAATAAACGAAATCGCTTTGTTAAGTCCTATTATTGTTTCTAGGTAGGTACTACTTTCTTAAATCCGGTTTATTTATTATAATCTTAGTACCTACTATATTTACAGCAAGTTTCGTGGTGATAGCAGCAAGAAAACTTACTTCTCCATACAAACTTCACTTGTGGTCTTCCTAGTCCCTTGGGGTCAAGGAAGGAAGCCCGAGGAAGGGTTATTAGAAACTTCACTACTTACACTTTTTATCATTAATTTACTCATTGAAATATACATAATACAACCCTGTATTTTTTTTAACATTCGTAAACAAGTTGTAACTAAGTTACCTACCCACTTGTTTACCACACGAGTAATGATGATAAAAGTTGGTATACAATTGTTGTGTTGTATACAAGGTAATTGTTGTGTTGTATACAAGGTAATGGTTGGTAGGGAGATATTTACATCAAAATGATCCTCGCAACAAAATCTTGAAGCTTGGCACGAAAGCGGAATTTTGTCATCCCTCTTCATGACAGTACACCATTTTTTCCGTACTTTTGAGTCCTTTGGCACATTGAAAAACAGTTTTTCAGGTGTACTAATTGAAGTATTAGTACATTTCGGTATTATACAGTACTTATAATCCGGCATATTTTCACTTAAAAACTGCAAAACCACAACATCACCCGCGCAGATCGAGGGAATCTTAATAAATGAATTGCGGAGAGTGCGCGCGCGGGCGGAAAGGTAATCGTGACGTCACATAAGTTATTCGGCCGCCCCGCGGTCGGCTTGTACAAAATGTGTAATATCTTCGCAACCAATGGACCGATTTCAATGATTTAAAAAGTATCGTACCTAAACGAGTTAAAGGAACAGCATTATATAGATAATATATGCATTTTCTGACTTGATACGGGGACCCATTGTGGACAATTTTTTTTTCCAAAACAGGCAGTTTTAAACAATTTTTTCTTACGTACTTAAAAATTATTCTAGTGTACCCATGATTTCCTTTAAGGCCGTAACTTTAACATTCAAGTTTGAGTGAGACTGAAACAGTCATTTTACGAAGTGTGAGAGAGGCAGATAGTGAAATAAATGAAATACACAAAAATTGTTTAACATAATTCATTTAAATGTCAAGATTTACAACTAGTGTTCAAACTGTTTTCCTTCAGCCCTAATACAGGCTCGACATCTTAAAGAAGATCGGGGTAATAACCGGGCGAATCTTCCGTTGTTAACAAAATCATTTGCTTCTATTATTCTTTGCCTTAGCTCAGTCACAGTTTCGATTGGCTTTGCATAAACTTTTTCTTTCACCGCTCCCCAATAAAAGAAATCTAATGGATTTAAATCTGAGGAACAGGCTGGCCACGAGATAGTACCAGATCGTCCTATCCATCTGCCTGGGTATTCCTTATTGAGATATTCTCTCACGGAACTGGCATCTTGTTGAAACATATCTCTTAAGAATATTAACTGATTCGTTGCTATATACAATTATCAGAAACGATGGCTATGAGCTTGATTTACGTGAAAAATGAAGATAGTTTTATTCTGGGTAGATTTCCCTAAAACTTAATTTAAAGGAGTTACCATCGATTTAAAAATGACACGGCTCCAGTGGCTAGCGCCATACGCAAAAGAAAGTGATGGCACGCCAGACGTGCCATCCGCAACGAATCGGTTAAGTGGCACATCTTCCATTAGATTTGGTTAATCATTTTTTTAGTTACCGGTAGACACGTTTCTCAGTCTGTTCATATCATTCAACGCATCATTGTTAAAACTTAGTCCGCCATATTGGATTTAGAGTGAAGTCACTTAATTTTTCGGTTTATTCTAAGCAAGCCCTTTCATTTGATAACCAAATTTCATTGAAAATAATAGTCCGCCATCTTGGGGGTTTCACCATGTTGGATTTAGAACAACTTCACACTGCGAACCATATTTTGTCATCTAAACTGAATGTATGTACAAAATTTTAGCTCAATCGGTTGAAGATATCTGCTTCAAAATTGAGTTTCAAGCTTTAGAAATCGCCATATTGGATTTGGAGAGACGTCACGCAAATATGGGTAGTATATTGTAGGAGAGTGCATTAAAAATAACTAGTCCGCCATCTTGGGTGTGTCGCCAGTTGGATTTAGAATGACGTCACACAGTTAACCATGCATCGGTATCCAAACTGAATGTGTATACAAAATTTCCGCTTAATCGGTTAAAGATATCTGCTTCAATATTAAGTTGCAAGATTTCACCCGAACAAATATACATTGCATGTTAAATAAAAGCTTTTAAAAATGAAATAAACCAGTTCCTCAAGGGGTCAGTAAAGGTGTGGTGATTTACAAACCTCTGTGGACTTTTTGGTCTACGGACTTCTTCTCTTGTTCACAAACAAACACTCATGCATACTCCCAAAACTTAAATGGTGAACAATTTACCATTACACTTATATATTATTCGCCACAACATATAGAAGAAGAAATCCAAAACTACTCGGGATGCTTTCCGCTCTCGGCAAATATTTTGCTTTAGTTTTAGTTACATGGTTTACCTGTGGATTTAGACAGTGTCCAATTAATAGAAAATAATTTGAATTAATATATTTTTATTTTAGCAAATATAAACATTTAAGGAGAAACAATTTTAGATAAAATTATGATAAATTTCAATGTAGATAGTTAAGAAAAAACAAAAATGGCACATATTAGAAATAAATAATAATACAACAAATTTTCAAACATCATGTAGCAAAATGAATATCACAAAAATAGCCATTTCAATTGGTGCAACAGAGTACCTACAAAATAACATTGCCAAACTATAACCAATACGGAATGTTTTTGGAATCCGAAGTGAAATGAAATGCGAAGATCACCATAACCTTTTGTAGTATACTATTTATTTTGAAAGTATAATTCAAGAGTTTTAATAAGCTTATTTTTATTTTGAAGATAGCACTCTTAAAACTATTTCTTCATTCATCAGCAGTAGCATTTTCAGACTTTGGCATTATTATAATTATATTTAAATGCTACATTTACATTATTGAGGCACGGAGTCTTGATGCACTATTTATTTTTATACAATATAAAATTTAGGCAGTTAAGTATTCAGTGTAGTACTTTTACAACATCTAAAATTGACAACACTTGCTGAAAACTATGCGGGGTGTATAATTCATACTTACGTAGCAAAACTAAAACAAGCATTGTCTATGTACCTATAAAATATTAAAACGTACAAATTCTTAACGATTTCGTATATTTAAAAATCGAAAGCATAGCAAGGACATTCGTATATATCAGTAATAAAGATAAACTGAATTTGTCCCATACAACACAACATAGGCAGTCAATTCAGCTTTTACAACTCATTTAACAGACAAAATTAAAATTGTATAAGTAAATCTTTAAACCTTTAGACACCCCTCCATTTAGCAGAGTAATTTTTGAACGCGCGCTTGCTTACTTGCAGATGTTCTTAACTCGTATTTGAAAAGAGAGACTCAATGACATGGCGCCTCTTCGTGTCAACATCGCTACTGTGCCAATGCACATGCGTGTTTTTAGCGATTCACATGCGCGACAAAATGATAAGGAGAAGCCAACGCCTTCCTATGCATTCATAGATGTTATAGTTCGGAAAATATGATTAAAACTGTTTCCAGCAAACAGAATACTATATCACGTTAGCATCGACACTATAAGTTTGCATCACGATTATATCGCAACTTAATATCACATATGTGTAAATAATAGGGGTTAAAGTATGAAATTGCCGTTTTATTGCAATAGGTTCTTTGAATTGACATAGAATCTTCATGGTTTGAGGTTTTCGAATGAAACTTTTTTTAAATGGTTTCTATGATGTTCTTTTTTTAAAAAATGTAAAACATTTGAATATCGACTTTCAATTGTTTTTGTTATTCAATTTAGACAAGAAAGATGGATACTGCGAAAATTCGAGTTATTTTTGAATACGAGTTCCGACGCGGAACTAACGCGGCAGAAACAGCCCGCAATATCAATGCTGCGTTTGGAGAGGGGTCTACTAATGAACGCACCGTGCGATTTTGGTTTAAACGCTTTCGTGATGGAAATTTCGACTTAAAGAACGAGCCACGAGGAAGACCGCCCACACAGGTAAATAACGATGAATTAAGAGAGATAGTGGAAGCCGATCCTAGTCAAAGTACCCAGGAATTAGCGGCATGGTTTAACGTTACCTTACCCACAATATTGACTCACTTGCGTCAAATCAATAAAATAAAAAAATACGAAAAATGGGTGCCTCATGATTTGACTGATCTGCAGAAAGAAACGCGTGTTGAAACTTGTGTTGCCTTGTTGAACCGGTACAGAAATGAAGGAATATTGGATCGAATTGTAACATGTGATGAAAAGTGGATTCTTTATGATAACCGGAAAAGAAAAATGCAATGGCTGACCCCAGGTCAAATGCCACAACAGTGTCCTAAAGCAAAACTTACCAATAAAAAGGTAATGGTAACTGTTTGGTGGTCTCAGCATGGTGTTATTCACTATAGTTTTCTCCGATCTGGTCAAGCAATAACGGCAGATGTCTATTGTGCCGAACTCCGAACCATGTTGACAAAACTAGCAGTAAAACAGCCCCGACTCATGAATCGATCTTCACCATTATTGCTCCACGACAACGCGAGACCTCACACAGCACGAGAAACCATTTTGACCCTTCAGGAACTGCAGTTAGAAACCATTCGTCATCCTCCGTATTCACCAGACCTTGCTCCAACGGACTACCATTTTTTTCGTGATTTGGACAATTATCTACGTGACAAGAAGTTTTCTTCCCAGGAGGCAGTACAAAATGCTTTCACACAGTTTGTGCAGTCTAGATCGTCGGAATTCTATCGCAAAGGCATTAATGACCTTCCCATTAGATGGCAGCAATGTATAGATAATAATGGCAACTATTTTGATTAAATAAATTTGTTAAAAATTTAAAAAATAAACAATATAGATTTTCAGTACAAATCGGCAATTTCATACTTTAACCCCTAATATTAACAGTTAGCGAGGCACGCATTTGCATTGCTGCTAAAAGTAGCAGTGTATAAAGAGCCTATACAAGAAATTATTTAAACCGACTGTATGCATAAAAGTTGTTTGTATCAAATTCATATTTTACAAGGGACACGCAATTGTTGAAAGAATTTACAATTTTACAATACATTTTCTCGTCAGTATCGAAAACCTGTCTCGTTCCATGAAACTGATTCGCTGCATGCAGCGCTAGAGAATTTTAAATAAAAAAAAGTACCTCAATAACCTCTTCGCTTGTGAAAACTGCACTAACCTAAAGTTGATCTCTTTTAAATTGTGACATACTATATTCATTAATACAGAAAGTCCTTAAAACTAATACTTGTTGACCAACACTGAACATAAAAAAAGGCCAGCCTCATTGATGCCGAGCAATGCGTGCTACAGTCAGGAATCGTTCTCTTCGAAGATGTCACCTTTAGACTACTAACTGGCGCCGACTTGCAGTACGTTGAAACAGATTTCACAAACTCGTTGTGGTTTGTTCATTCCAAATTTCAATATGGGTACGTCTTGGCTGGAGCACTTATTGCATAGCATTCGACCGCAGTGACGGCTACAAATAAAACATAAATAAAGATGATTATTACTGTTGAGTGTAACAGAACAGCAAGGTACTTTGAGCAAGTTTGAGATTTGATAAAGCGTTTATAATGTGAACTGAAAAGTAAACACTGAACTTTTGTCGGGGAAACTTGTCTTATTTGATTTATCTTCTTGTAAATAATACCTAAAAGAAAAATTTCAAAAATAATTTGGTACAATGGCAGCAATCTTGCCTTCTACACCAATCCGGTTCGGATGATGGTTGGGGTATATGTTTGTATGAGTATAAGTATTTGTTTCAGAGTTATTACATGTTTATGTATTAAAACCATTATTTAATCCCCACAGTAAAATTAAATGAAAAAGCATTCACATAAGTATTATATTTGTCTTTAATTTTAGTACCAAAAAATTTTAATGGGAGAGTTGATCCCTTTGAGTAGAACACCTTAAACCTTAGGCACACGGCGTATTTTAAACACGCAGACAACGCACAGAAGACGCGCGTATACGCGCTTGAAGTGAGATTCGAACGCAACCTTGTAACCTCGTACCTTCGAAGTTTTATTATTGCAACTGCGGCGCGGGTGATGAGGTGGCGAGAGCGCGTGCCCCTCCTCTGCCCCTTCGCGCGCGTTCGTATCTCGTTTTAAGCGCGTTTGTATCGCGTTTTAAGCGCATTTGTATCGCGTTTTACGCGCATTTGAATAAAACAAACGCAAACCGGGGCATCTACGGCCCCGAGATGCCCCGACCAGAATACACCGTGTGCGAGGGCTTTTAAATGACATTTTACGTACAAACACAAAAGCATATTGTTTTAGGCGCAGCTATGTCTTTTATGGTAACTGCCTTTAAGTTATTTGTTATCATAAAGTTCTTAAGTTTTTTACCGATACCGTAAATAATTCAATATTTGAATCTAATTACAGTGTATTAGTACTATAACAATTAATTGTTATATTTTAAGAATTAATATGTATTCGTACCAGTGATGCTTCCTCATGGTGAGCGTGAATTTGGTGCCACACTCCTGGCATAGGTCGCTCTCGGCCCAGGGCGCCTCGGCCGGTAGCGCGTCCAGGAGCCTGTGCAGGAGCTGTTTCGTCGCCACCTGCGTAATTCGGTCACACATCACAACCTCTAACAACTAAATCACTCGTATTATAGTGGAAATTGGACGGATGTTTCAACAACAACCCAAATAGGAAATGTAGGAAACTATAGCCTTAATTAAGATTTCTACAGTAATCTGACCTAATTCAGGGCAACGACACCAGAAAGCGACGTGGGTATAAAAATAATGGAGGCCGCAAATACAAAGCACAGCATAATCTCAAGTGACTTTAGTTAAGAAAAAAAACTTCCGAAAATTGCCTGTTCTTATATTTAACTCTTTATTATCATAGCTAGACCAATTAAATAAGTCGTCCCCCACTACGTAAGATGGCTGACAACTTACTGTCTTATTTGTTTAACCAGTTACGTTTATAAAATGACAACGTGATTTATGTACAAATGAATAATAACAAATTGCCTGCGCTGCGATACAAAAATCTGCATACCTAATGGAAAATCGAGGGCAATGACGCTCTACGACTGACCTTATCCGATGTACGGCACCTTCACACTGAAGCGTTCGTTTTCGATTAAACACCCTTTCACACAATTTTGTATTTTATTTTATATTAATACTAACAAAAATGGACTGTATTGTCTGAAACAAAATATTTATTTATTATTATTAATTTACTTATGTTAAAAATACCTGGTAGTTGAATATGGAGACTCCATCCTTATTTTCCTGAGCAAGGCAGGCACCGGCACGCACTAGCGCGCGGCACATCGCACCCTGCCCGTTCATATACGCGAGCAACAGAGGAGAATTACCCTATACAACAGAAAAATATATAAATCTTCGACTCCAGTTACAGTCTTAGAATGTTTATAATAAAGATAAAATTATTCTTATTTAACATAAGTATTTACGATACTTTATTAAACTAATCTTGCTGTTTCAATATATATGGGCCTTATTTTCTCAACGGCATACGCGGCGGAACTAAGCCGTTTTTACAAGGCATCAACATGCATGAGGATCCCATGTAGTTTCGCGTACGAAGTGCACGTGTTTGTAGATTCCACGAATTAATATATCCAGTTTTGTAATTTGCTACTCGAATAGGAATTAGAATATTTAAAATTCCAATTTAAAGGCCATTCCAGTGCTCTTTTTAAAAGTAAACATTATGGTTTAAAAAAAAAGGATGATTGTGATTAGACGCTGTAACTTGACATGAGTATAGAAATGAGAATACAGAAAGACTTAAATAGCCTTTGGCTTAAGGTATAAAAACTTATCTCTACTTGCCTGTAAGTCTGTCCTATTGATTGGGTAATCTGGCATAAATTCCAGGAATATTTCGCATATAGTAGCCGCGTTGTCCTTCTTGCACCAGCACAGCTCGTGTAACGGATTGCGCCCTGTTACGTTCAATATTATATTGTCAGAATTAGTCATGTTGTTTATACATATTTAAGATATTATTGATTACGTGACTAAAATGCGAATAGCACGAGCTGTCTAGATACGTGGCCCGATCTTGTTATTTTATTTTACTGATCGACAGTTTCAGATCAAGGTTTTATGAAACGGAACCTGACCATTCTCTCAACCTTTATTGTAAGACAAAAGCTTGCTTCAGCCTTTTGATGGAAATATTAACACGTTTCTCGATTGTTTAATCATGAAGGTTTTATCGAACTGAGGCTGGGTCGTAACCTATCACATCGCACATATACATGCGTTCAATTTGATAACTGTGGATGTATGAACATTTTCATGTTTGTACTTCTCCTTTTTGACGCGGAGATAACTTTTGAAAAGTTTTCCACGAGCTCAATTATGAAATCCCATTATGTTAATTCGCTCGGTAACTTGATTGTGGCACCATATATATCAATTCTGCGGTACACAAACCTATTTCTTATCGAAAACATGAAGATGCTTATCGGTACCGGCTTGGAATCGTGTCCAATTCTTTAGGAACGAGTTTTTATTAGATTTCGCTTAACTGAGTGGTGTGGTCACAATTTTATACAGTAGACGAGATGGACGTAAAAATTCCTGTTATGTATTGGTATAATCGCCTTTGGCAGTTTAAAAACAACATTTTAAGCAGTCTCTCCTTGCATCCCATCCGGTAAAACAGCACATCTTGGTTTGAACTCGTCTATGGAAATTAACATTTATTTTTTAATACCTAAATATAATAATATAAATAATAATAAATTTCAGACAATAGTTAATTGTTAAACGATTTTTGAGCCCCTAACTAAGCAAGGCTTGTGTTCGGGGATGAGCGGGTGTGTGCTTAAAGGGGATATTGATGTAAAAAGTTATAAATTAAATATATCACTTTAATATTGTATAAGGCTTTAAACAGTGTTCAGTTATAATAAACGTCACTAAAACTATTATATAAAATGTTAAAAATGTATGGTATGTTGTATGAAATGTTTATAGGTTGAATGTTAGTGAGTACACCCGTCCGATTAACCGATACGTAAAGCACTGAAATTTTTAAGTTTAATTCTAACTAGATGACCTGCGGTGACCTCAATTCAGTCTCCGCGCCACATTAGGTAAAACTAAAAGTGCTGTGTAATAAATTACGTATATAACACATAAATAAATTGATGAATAAACACGACTCGGGAACAAATGTTTGTGCTCATCGCACAAACATTTGCCCCTTCTAGAATTCGAACCCGGGACCATTGGCGCAAAAGCTAGGATCGCTACCGTTGCGCCAAGCGGCCGTTAAACCGATCCCTTTTTTACAAGGCAGTTTTTTCATTTAGTTTGCATTGATAAAAGTGAAAAACAAAATTTCACTGGATTGTTTGGTTAGATAACGCAAACAAGATGAAAGTGTGACTGCTAGCACTGAAACACGTACAACACTAAAAGTTCCTGCACAAGATCGTTAATCGGACCGATGTTTTACACCGATTTTAATCTGTAATTTTGTAACCCACTCAAAGTATATGTCCGCAACTTTGTTGGTAGTTCTTTGATGGAGTGCAAACTCTAAATTCATATGGCATAAAGGCCAATCGGACGTGTGCGTTGTAAAAGCGGTCGTCTGCCGGAACGCTAAGCGGGATGTCGAGAAGAAAATAAACTGGTGCTTAGCCATGGTCCCGCTTTACCTCGACGTACGTCTCATGTGTTTTAGTTTGTGGTATACCTCTGCCTACACTCAGACAGAGAAAATCCTACATATTCGTGCGTCAATTGGAGGCGGGTGGAATCCGTAAAGGATTGCCCCGGGGGCAAAAATAAAACCCAAGTGTTTATATGGTTTTTAAAGCGAGAACTAAATGTCCTGATACGTTGACGGATGACGCCGATATTGAAAGAACGGAGGTCGCTGTCTAAAAGGGCTAATATGTTGGCCCGCAGGTTTGCTCAATGTTCTGACACTATTAAAATAAGACTTTTTGCACATCATTTTACAAGAGCAGCCTTTGGGTCAATTTTACGCAAAAATCATATCGTGGATTTGCGTTTAATATAATAACGACTTCAGGGCACTACTGATGCTGTCGCGACATTGGAGTGCATCAGAAATGTTTGCGGATGCGCAGATCGACAGTTTCCCGGCCATACAGCTCAAAAAAGCAGGTTCTCTCCTGCGACGGGTTTGGGGCAGCTGCACCAGTGTTATGGAGCGTATAGCTGATTGTAGGGACTGTCCGCTGATTAGTCATTTAGTTTGTAGTGTTAAGTCAGTTTTTGATATAATTTACTAACATAGAATGTAAGTCAATTGTATACTAACACCATTAGATCTTTGTTATCTTATAAATAAATAAATATTATTATTATTATAGAAAAGAGGTGATTGACCTTTGAGGTTGGTGGCCGCAGCGTCGATGTCAGTCTCGGCGAGCAGCGTGCGCGCGGTGGCAGCGTGGCCCTCGCGCGCCGCCACGTGCAGCGCCGTGTCTCCCGCCGCGTCCACAGCGCCGCACTCGGCACCGCCACTCGCCAGCGCACTAACTATGGCCGCGTGGCCCGCGCCCGCCGCTACGTGCAGCGCCGTGCGCCTACTCGAACACACCGTACATACATCAAGTTAACATTGGCTCGCATGTTGACTGCCATTACAGGTGCGAGCACGTACAAGCAACTGGCGCGTGTGTACAGTATTCAGACGTCTCTCGCACACTGACACTCTTGACGTGTGGGGGCGACTAGTAAAGGCCATACAGCATTCTGACTATCGTCCCAGCGGCAGGATCATGCCAATATACGCCGATAGCACGATGTTTCGAGCTGTCATAAAGTTTGAATCGGACCGTATAAAAGAATGCATTACAAATATGCTAAAGCATTATAAAAAGCAAAATATTAATGATGCCATTATCAATGGATATTAATCCATTATAATTTTGTAAATAAATAATATTAGTTTAATAATAATTCAAGGCGCAAAAATGTGTTTTTATTTCTCTTAGAATCTGTAGAGATGGATTTATATGAAATTATAAATGAGATGCGTTACCTTTGTTAATATTTCAATACGTTGATTAAATATAGCAAAAACTGAACGTAAATCAACTGTTTAATGAGAGGCCTAAGTTTTGACTGCATATCATAAATAACTAATGTCATTTGAACAGAACTCCAAAAATATAAAAAAATCTGTTATTTTTAGGTGCTTACTTGTGAGCATCTCTGTCATTAGGTCTTGCGCCGGCGAGAAGAAGACTCCTCAGCAAAACTTCGTTGCCTGCATTCGCCGCTAGGTGAAGGGGCGGCGCAAGCGTTGCGTCTTGAACACGCGAGTTGACGTCCACCTCCACTGATAGGAGAAACATAACGCTCTCCATATCGCATTTCTGGATAGCTACGTGAAGGAAGTTGCGGCCTTTTTTATCCACCTAAAAATATGAACACAATAAAACATTTTATTATTACAGGGGTTGTGAGTTTGCCAAGTCCTATCTATATCAAAGTAAAGCTGCTGTTTTCGTCGGACTTTTTTCTTCGGTATCTTCTTCTATACATCTTTAGAATACTCCAGAAAAATCCTAAGGATAACCTTAGTAACCATTTTTAATTTTTACATACTTCTAAGAAATAATGGATTGTTATAAACTTGTTTTTAACAATACACTGTTAATCTAAATCCAATGAAATACGTTAGATACGTTACGCATTTAATTTGCAACAAATTTGTTCTATACACCATATCATTGAAATAATATCTTATAAGATAGAAGAAATATCCATGTTAATATGGCAGGTTCAGATTTAAGCGTTGCGTGTTTTCACATGGACAAGTATATGTAGCCTTTTTGCGAGTATATCACTTGCAAAAAAGTGGTTGTCTAATGAAAAAAATACTGTTTTTTCATTAGATTTTATAACCTTCTATAGCAAATAGACTGCAACTATTGAAAATTACATACGCACACTAATTCACACTTATTTTAATTTGCTATTATGACAACTCACAATTACTAATATTTTGGTCATTTGATTTTATTGTATTGAAATTAGATTATTGCTTTTCCAAAATAACTTACAAAAGTATAAAAAGACCAGTTTCAAGTAAAAAAAATAAAAAATATAATGCAATTTAGTTTATCAACTAATAATAAAGCAAAAATTTCAATCTTTTTTTCAGCTTTGTAAAGAAGAATATTCTAAGCACAAAGTGCGGGCATAGCCTAAAGTTTAGAATAGTTGTAACGAAGTTTCATATTTCTTTTCATACCAACCTGTTCGGCAGCTGAAGGATTCTTCTCCAAAATCGCTTGGGCTGCTTTATTATTTCTGGCGGTGAGCGCTGCCGCAAATGGTGACACCCCCTTATTGTCTCTGGCCGATAAGTCTATGCCTGGCTGCGATAGGAGCAAGGAGATGATCGCAGAATGTTGATTTTCTATGGCTATGTGGAGCGGAGTCTTGCCTTCGGAATCCTTTGAATTTATATTAGCGCCATGCTCCAGGAGCGTCTGGGAATAAGGTGGCATATCATAAATAAGGATAAAAATGGTAACATTAAATATAAATCAAAACTGCTTATCCGTATAGTGACACTTGTATGGCATCAGTGAGTATTATTAGTCTCAAGTTCTCACCTGTATGACATCAGTGAGTCCCCAGGTGCAACATAAATGTAAAGGCGTATGAGCGTCGGCGACAACGTCTGCGCCTGCGCCGCCCGAGCCCACGCGCCGAGGGGACTCCACGTCGCAACCAGACCGGATCAAAAAAGTGGCAAGAGCCTCTTTGTTCTCGTCGATGGCTCTATAATTTGTATACATGAATACATTACTATAAATAAACTATATTTATTAACTTAAATTAGCAACTAGGCTACATAAAGATATTGATACTTCCGACAACACACTTTGGATCATAATAACTTCCACTATACTAAATAAATATAAAGGGTAACCCTTTGTTATGCATAACAAACGCGGTTTTGGTTTCCGTCTAATATTTTATTTCCACTCCTTAAATGGCAAATCTATAATCTAAGATCACAGTGGTTTATGTGTTTGTCTGTCCGCTCTTTTTCCATTGTATCAATTAACGTTATCATAGCAACGCGTTAACCGCAAGTAGTTCGTCTACCGGACGCTAGATGGCGCTAACGGAAAAATATTTAATAACAGAAATAAAATTAAAGAATTTTGTCCACCCGTTCGAAGTCGGGACGGGCCGCTAGTTTAAACAAATATGAAACTCTATTGCGTAATTGGTATGAATTTTAAATAGGAACTCGGATTTGTTATGTATAGTTAACGTTAACTAACATCTTCTGTAACATGGTTTTTTATAGTAATAAGTTATTCTAAAAAATGAAAAGGTAGCGTTCAATTCGTTTAGAAATGACATCATGCATGCAATAGATTCAGGTTCAATTCAAAGCATGTAATCTTTAAACTGAGATGCAATGTGAATGTTAAAACACTGCATTTGTCCAGCCATATAAAACTTGAACTGGATTGACATTTTTAACACGAGGTCAATGATTTATGACTATTACGTGACATTACACATCACACGGTGAAAGTTATTATCATTGGTATAGACAGTAATTAAAATATTCGATTAAGTATTCTAGTCTTTGTTTTCAGTATTATAAGCGCAGACGATAATAATATTCAATACACATGAAGAATAAGCATTGTATTGAGTAAAAAATGCTTTTGTACGTACAATAAGTACGCGTTATACATACATTTGTTATATTTCCGATACTACATTATAACGTTAATTAGAGTAAATGTCGAGAATTATAGCTTTGTAGAAACATCGTGGTAAACAGCCCTCGTGCAATAATAAAGTAATTATATTTTATATAAATCGTATAAAATTCGGAATACAAGAAACAATCGAATCCGCAAATTGAGAATTTATTAATATGGATGTCTTATTGGATATCACATATTTATCACTGTTTGGTGCAATGGTATCGATCTTGCCTTTCTCACCAGTCACGGAACAAGCATATGTTTGTATAATGAATACGATCATTTGTACCAAGTCATGGGCATTTGTATAGATTTCTATGAATATTAGATATCTATGTATCGCACATGTATGTGTATCCGTTACCCTAGTATTCATAACACGACATTTATAGTGCTAACTTTGGGCCAGGCTTATTGGTGTAAATGTAAGTAATATTTTTTTTACTAAGCATAATACACAGTGATCTAAACATTTAATAATTGGCACTTGAGAAGTGTATACCGTTAGTAAAATAAAAATATGTAGCTTACTTCCGCAAAACTCAAGCAGTGTACACCACCCGCCCGCCCGCAAATAAATGCAGGAGTTGTTAGATTGTGCAATAACGAGCACTAAGATGATGCTCCGTGTGGGGGCGAAACACGTGTAGAGTAGTTGATGAAGGTGCCGGTGTCTGCGGTTCCTGCATTTATTTGCGGGCGGGTGGTGCACACTGCTTGAGTTTTGCGGAAGTAAGCTACATATTTTTATTTTACTAATGGATATGGACTTTCGCCAAGTAACGCCTGATTCTATCAAATAAGTGTATACCGGGCATAAGTCATGTGTTTTTCTGGCTGCAATAGCATTTGTTAACTTCTTACAAAACATGAAGATAAAATAGGTGTTGTCTGCAAAGTGCACTTACTTGTGTAGCAAAGTCTGGAGGCAGCCGTCAGGCCCAGCGCCCCAACAATCAGCGTCCGCACCGTTCCTTACAAGTATCTGTCATTATAATATTAACGTAATATATAGTGTAAATCCCTAGCCAAAGTAGTAGAGACCGGATATCATTTTGGATCTTGATTCGGAGTCACGAGGAACCGCTAAGCGTACAGTGATTAAACTGTTTATTCCACCAGTAAACATTCAACGTCTTACTGTTAGTTAGGGCGTTGCCAATCTCACAACCATCTCACAAAATGGCGAGCGTTATTTGAATGTATAACAATGTAAAAATAACCCGTAACATAAAGCACGTAATATCTCATATAGCATAAGACTGTGTGTGTATCGTTGGAAGTGTGATTTATTGATTGGCATATCCAATAACGATATTTAAAACGTGATATCACGATAAAAAATTACATAAAACTTCAATAACTCCTTTTCATGTTGTTATTTCCACTTCAGGGGTTGCATTTTTCTTCAGACATACACACACATAAAACGTGGGTTCGATTCTAAAGCACATTATAGTTCTACATGATACCCAAATGTGGCCACGCTAATGATATGTCTCAAGTTGTAAGTGTATGCCTGTTAACTGTGAGTCTTGCCTAACGCGTGTCAATAAAACACTCAACCTGTATTTATGTACGATTTAACAACGAATATATAAGTCTCGTCTAATTTCCTTGCGTTAAGACTTACACTAGCCACTTCTTCCTGTCCAGAGTCGAGGGCTGCCCACAGCGGCGGTACACCGTTTGCATCAAGTCGGCTCATATCCACGCCACGTACACACAGCGCTTCCACCACCAACCCTAACCGGCAATGGATGGATAACTGCAGCGGCGTCTCGCCAGCTTCGGTGCTGTCAAATAGCATTATTATTATCATTTCTATTCAAGAACAGAGAGAACTAGGGGAGAGGAAATGGTACATTAACAGGGAAGTAAGACTGTACTTCATAACACAGGTACTCTAGATTTTATGTGTCTATTTAAATTTCAGTTATTTATTGTGCCAATTTAAAACACCCACCGAACGTCTCGGAAACTAAAATTGATATCTTATGTAAAAGACAAATGACATGACAATTTCCAGGTGAGAGAAAACATAGTAGATTTTCCTACCTTTTCTGATTCTTTAAATAAATAAATATTTTATAATAATGTTATATATTCTGTATGTGTGTTACTTCTCGATAATATATCGAAATTATTTTTTTTTCGGTAATATTTATGTACAACTAAGATCTATCATACAACTTTACTGGTATAAAAGTCACATAGATAAGAATAATAAAAAATAATTTAGATGAAGGTACAAGTATATGACAAATAAAGTTGTCATCTAATTTGGTTTTCACCACTTTCTTTTCTTCTTTCTTCTTATTTTCACTGAAACAAAATTATACCTAAGGGAGCATAGAATCAGGTTGCATGTTATACTTATAATATAAGTAGTTATATTATAACCGTAGATTTTTTTTTCTTTAACTAGTGACATATTTCCGTGTTCTAATTACAGATTTATCTGACTCAACAAAGTAGTTCTGGCTGCGTAACGTATAAATTCATAATGAGATTTTGCTGTAATAATTTCACTGATAACTGTTGTATTATAACAAAACCAAAGACAATACAATTTTTGATTGATGTCATATGGTTTCTAATTGGGAAATTCTTCATTTATTTATTTCCAAAATGGGAGGCAACGCGTACAATGACGATAGAGCCTATTTTCAGTTACTACTTTTCTTAATTTGATGATGTAGAATTATGAGAGCTGATTTATGAATATAAATTAAATAATCCCTTTCCCTAGGTTTCAATGCAGGTGTGGCGATTGACTTGAATTAATACATACTAATATCGTCACCACACATTTTTTTTTTCAAGAAAATCAAGCTATTGTGAGTGACGTACCCGCTTCCAATACTATATAAAATTTAAATCAGTGTGTTCTTGTCCGAAAGCAATAACACTGATTTTTGGCCATGAAACATGTGTAGCAAAAATGTCAAATTTTGTAATAAAACAAAACAAAGCAGCTGGTGTTGCTAAAACATTAGGTAAATATACTAAAACAAAGTTCTTCTGACAGAACAAGAAGGCAAAAATCACAACGAGACTTAGCCCTCATGCTGTCGATACCAGCTCTATTCAGTCAAAGAACTTACCCCAACTTCTGCTATGTAAGTACCCAAGTATGATCGTAGTTTGTATCTGCAATACTTGCAGTATTTGCAGTATGGACAGGTAATTATTTATAATATTTTGATGCTTTCAAATATTTCATCTACTTACAGTGCGTCCATGTCTGCACCGTGGTCGAGCAGATATATAGCCGTTCTGGAGTCTTCTTCAACTATTGCTTGGTGCAGTAAAGTAAATCCTTTACCGTTGCGGATGTTGGGGTCAGCGCCACCCTCAATGAGCGGTATCACGAGGTTTTTATGACCTGCATTAAACAAATATATTTGAGAGGTTTTAACCTACAATATATGATACATTTTTATTATTTCGCGCTTAGTTAGGGTTGTCTATGACAGCTTGTCTAAAGCTTTAAGACTGCCAATTGTATTGTAACATTTGATCTGCTCTACTGCTTATGGTGTAATGAAATATAAATGGAGAACTAATATGATTAAAGAGCTCATGTATATCTGTATACATATAAACGAATAACGTTAGAATTATATAATTTTCTTCAAAATATTGTTAGAGCGGAGGGCTGTGGCAAATCACGTACTAGTTTGTTTCTAAAATCGAACGAAAACGTAGCCGCGGTGATTGACTTGTTTTATAGAAACGTAGCTTGCTTTATAACGTAGTTTTATAGCGTAGGTATAAAAGACGAGGATTAGCACATGGAAGAAAAGATAGCGAGCGCAAAGGTAAGTGAGTCAGACAGCTCGTTGTTCGAGTATTACTATGGCTCTAGGTGGCGAATTTAAAACTGCTTGGTTTAAACGTAGAATTTCGCAAACGATCGAAGCGATTTAGAAGTATCTTCGGAGCGATTTAAGAGTGATTAAAAAAGCGACCTCAGCGAGTTGATGGACTACTGTGACCGTGGTTTAAGCACGCGATTGGAATATTCTGCGAGAGATTTTATTAGTAATTTCTGACTAACTTAACTTAAGCGCGTGTATTGGTTAACTGAATTAATGTATGTATGTAAGAACTGTGTTTTGAAGAATTTTATACTGTGTTAAAATTTTAGTTGAATGATTATTGGGTTAATTTAATTATTTTATTTGACAATCCAATACACCACGTACAATATAATTAATTACAATTTAAAAAATCTTAATAATTAACATTTAGACCGCTGGTAGACACTAAATATCCTTTTGTTGTGAGTCATACAGCTTGATTGTTAAAGCATATTCGATGTACATTCTGTATTTCTTTCGTACTTACCTTCTGTGAGAGCAAGGCTGACTGGTGTGTCGCCCTCGGAGTTCTTAAGATTGAGGTTGGGCACCAGACTAACATTGCTGCGGTCAGCCGCAGGAAATTCCCCTTTATCTACTTGTTTCTTATACTCTATGATTGCTAGTACTGTCCCTTCTTGGTTGTTCAGTACTGCCAAGTGGAGAGGCGTTTGTCTAGTTGGACGAAATTGAATTAAGTAATGATGGGATATTAGACTAAATAAGCTTAAAATATAGCTACATGTCAATAAGGATTCAAAATCCTGAATAACGAAGACATATGAATTAATAACTACATAATCTTCATCAGTCAGTATGTTAATAATGAGTTTGTTATCTGAACAAGACTTCATTTAGTGTGGTTCATACAATGCCCTTATCTCATTAGCTGACTGTACTCATTTAAAAATATTCGAGTCGGTAAACTCTTCTGTAAGTGCGAGGCCACACGATGCAGTGCGGTACGGTGCTACACCGCATCGTAATGAATTCGAGGTATAGGGTGCCACACGGCGCCGCACCGCACCGCGGTGAACAGCGTTGCGCTGCGGGCGCATTACCTCTCCCCGCTTCGTCCCTCAGGTCCCAAGTCCGGCGCGCTGCGGTGCGAATCCGCACGGCAATAACGCGTCGTGTGACATGACATAGTGATTTGTATGTAGGATTACGCAGCGGCACCGCTCAGGCACCGCACCGCACCGTTAACGCATCGTGTGGCCTCGCACTTACCTGTTTATTGAACCGTAACAAACGTAACGGTTCAATAAACAGTGAACGCAAGATACAAATCAAAAGTGCAATGTAAAATAATATCTGTATACTTTTTATGTAAATAGTTAATATTTTCCCGTGGTAACTCCATAAGTAGCTATTAAAGCTAGTAAAGAACATTTGTGTTTCTTTTATTAGTTTAGCTGTTTTAATAACTTCGTTTCGTCTTGGAAAACAGTAAAAATATATAGTTAATAGCATAACTGACCTGTAGACTGTGTCTTCTTGTTCCCCGTAAGCAGTCTGAGCGTTAGGTCTCGAGCCGTGCTCCAACAAGGCGGCCGTGAGTCGCGCCAGACCATTGGCGCAAGCCGCATGTAGGACAGTCATGCCAGACTCGTTCGTGTGGTTCAGTTCACCGTTCAAATGAGAGGCTAGGAATACTGCGGAGTCCTACGAACCGTAAAATAATAAAATAAAAAATAAAAATAACAATTTACTTTCCAATAGCTCGGCTCACAAGTGAATTCTCAGGCGGGAATTCATCTTGAAGAAAGCTTTCTCCAAGATTTTTAAATATTCTTGCATATACAAATATATTTTTCAAGCCTCATTCCATCGTATATAATGAAATAAAAAAAGATATATTTCCAGATAAAACCATAAATTTATCCCAAGAACATACAAGTATATATTTATGCACGCGAATCGCCAGCTTATTGTACAATTTATCGGAATACTTGTTTGAGTGGAAGTTCATGGTTTTTTTAAAATGTTAAAATCGAAATAAATTTTCGCGTATTTTTAGTTTTAACGTATATTAAATTTATTGTGGCGTGGCGTAAGGAGACGCTGGGCGTTGCGTCTAGCGTCAGACGCTAAATTAAATCTTACTAATATTATAAATCGGAAAGTGAGTTTGTTTGTTTGTTTGTTCCGCTTTCACGCCGTAACTACTGAACCGATTGCTTTGAAATTTTGCAGACGTAAAGATAAAAGTCCGGATTAAATAATAGGGTACTTTTTATCCTGAAAAAAAAAAATGATATTCCCGAGGAAAAACAAAAATATTGTTTGCTTGATGGATGGATTGTAGATGGCGCTGTGTGTCGTTTAAAACAAGGTAAAATATTGTAAACGAATATAAATGATACGATAATGAATCCCCGAAAATGAGGAATTCCCGAGGGATGACGTACAATTTGTTTTATCGTCTAAACTGTTTTTTTACATCTACTTATATGTTGCAAACGAATATGAACATGTAAATTTAGAAGCTAAATGATACGATAATGAATCCTCGAAAATGAGGAATTCTCGAGGGATGACGTACAATTTGTTTTATCGTCTAAATTGATTTTTTTACATCTACTTATCCTGAAATCACTAAAGTATACTATCCAGCGTTACATCGCGCTTCTTAGATTTTTCCGTGGGAATGAGGAGTTTACTTATAGTTGTGCTTTATACCGCAATATAACCGAATTCCACGCGGGCGAAGCCGCGGGCGGAAAGCTAGTATATTAATAAAAAATAGTCTTTTGTTATCTAGAGTAACACGCTGCAGTTTGCTACCGCTGTGAGTTACGTGCGTGTTGTTTATAATTGGCACCGAAGGCTAGGGTATTGCAAAATTTTAAATTAACATACCTACAAAGCTTTTTATTACCGCAAACCAAAACCGTTAGAAACGTCATACCTTTTGTTCTTATTATTTGCAAAGAGTTCATAAATATAAACAACTTACAAGTAACAATTATCTTCTAGTAATATGTCGAATAAATAACACTCTGAGCACAAACAAGTTTGCATTGTGACTTGTCCAAAAAATATAAGACAACAACATCACATACATTGTTCTGAACCCGAGTTAAATAGCTAAAGCACTTGGCTGGTTTGCGAGAATATCGACGCAACTCAAAAATCTGTTAAATTGAACTATACTTTGTCCAATGAAGGATGATACTTTTAACAGTTGACACCTATATAGAGGGTATAAAGTTGCTATTCCAATGTCAAGCCAAATAAATAAGGAAACAAACGCAACCTTAGTACGTAGCAATAAGGAAGTGACACCTGTCAAAAGTATCATCCTACATTGGACAAAGTATTAATATGCCAAACGATCTTAAATCTTTGATATTTTATGGTGAACAGAGTCGCAACGTAGATATCGCGTCACCGTTCGCTCGAAAGAGATACAATAACATTTTTTGGTATGCGATAAAAGATTAAATAAGAAATTTGAAAACCTTATTCTATGAAAGCAAAAGTTTTTAGTTCAGTCGTTATTCTCGAAATCCAGCGGCTTGTTCTATGGCATTCAGAAACAACGACGGTGCCACAACACCCAGACCCGATCCAATATAGAAAAGTTAGTTTTCTACATTGACACGGCTGGGACTCTAACTCGGGACCTCGGAGTGGCGTTACCATGAACAACGCTATGCGAGTCACTCGACCATGGACATCGTCAAAAGTAGTAGCTGTAGGCTCCGTAACGGACTGCGATGGAATCTCTTATTTCTTACTAAAGGCACATGGGGCCGCATAGCGCCCCGCCCCGCATCTTTATCGGAGCACAAAGTTATTATATTTTTGTTTACGTGCATATTGCGCAGCGGACGTCACACGCCACTTCACGAGCCGCTTTTCCTTATTTGGAGATAACGTGCAACGCGCGTCGGTTTTCCCCAAATGAGCCTGAAGAAGATTTCGTTTAGGAGACCATTACTGGGTATATAAATAAAATAATAACTCACTTCAAACCAGCCTTGTGCTAGAATGTGCAGTAAACTGTCACCAGTCCCAGAGTACACTGGATTCGGTTGGCAGCCTTTTAGTAACAGTTTCGCCGCAAAACCACGTTCAACGATGTTCTCATGTTTGCCTTCCACCGGATCTTCAGTAAAGGCGTTTTTATTCGTGACCGGGGTATCGAAAGGATTGGATCCGTTCATGACTAGAGTTTCGCTGGAAGATATCGACGCTCGTCTGTCGTCAACCAGTGCATAGTACAGAGGGGGGTGTTCGTCAGCGATTGTCCGCAAATTCGTGTCCAGTGTTGGTTGCTTAAGAAGAAGGTCGAATAATCTCTGATTTCTTGCTATCACTGCTTGGTGTAGAGGTGTGCTGAAATTGTGATTTTTTGTAAAATATAGAGAGCCCAACTATTTATTATAATCACTTGCAAGGGCAATACAAATACTTGTTTTTCACAATGTGACGCGTTTTCATATATTATCAATTGCGTTAATTGTATTTTATATTTAAGACAATAATGCTGCTGTTTAGGACTTTTAGTTAAACTTTTTAGCAACATTAACGTATAAATTACCACATAATAATGACATGAAAATAAACTTTAGTCACTTAAAAAGTTAAAGGTGAAACTTAAAAGATTGTTATTATCAGTATGGTATACATTCAAAGATAAAAATATATATGTATTCATTTGGAAAAAATTAACCTTAAGTCAGTGTCATACAAGAATAAAATTGAATGTGCACCTTGTATACAATGGCATAATGTTGACTTTTATCAAACGATACATGTTTCGTTATCTATTACTTATATTATTATCCATGACTGTGCCTCAAATGCTTGTTAATAAATGTGCAAATTCACTTACAATCCTTTCCTATTTTGTCTGTTTATATCGGCACCTTTCTCGATCATCGCTTCTGCTATTTCGGCCATTTGTTCCATTGTGTCTTCGTCGCAGGAACTAGATGTGAGGGCAGCTATAAGGTGAAGTGCAGTGTCGCCCTCCTCCCTAGAAAATATTAAAAATTTCGTTCTCATCAACCTAGTGATATCGTGATAACTGAGCTATAAGCCGTCCATCGGGATGTAAACACCAGAAACAGGGGATATAATATACCATGCGGACGCCATACAGATTATGTGCCTTTCGACAATTATCATCGTTTCTTTTGGGGATTCTATTGATTTCTTTATTGTAGGTTACGACGCCGAAATATAACATCTTATCTTCAACTGTACCGAAACTGCTAGATAGCGCATCGGTAGATCAATAATTTCTGTGTCTGGTTATTTACTGCCTTTTATACAAAAAAATTATCATGTATTTGATAACGTAGACTCTTACGGCGTAAATTTAATTACGTCATTACATTTGTACAGTACAGTAGGCCGCACAATATAACAATTAGCCGTGTAAGCATTTTTACCCTAGTTAACCAAATCTGGGGCACGAGATGAGTCTACAATCACAACGTGACTCATAAATATCTTTATTAACTTCATCTATATTTAAGTATTTTTATGTAAGTAAACGTCATTATAGTAAAATCATATATTCTTTTTTTTGGTGTACCATCAGCCCGTACACACATATATCTTTATCGAATCACAAACAAAGTGGCGTAATGTAGTATCTACTATTTTGTTATTCTTAAATTATTTTTTGCAATATTGGAATTAATTTTTTTAAGAGCCAACTTTTCAATATTGTTAAGTCACCGGGAGCGTCGTAGTCAATACACGGTAGTGTTGGCATGAGTCGTTGGAGGTAGCACTAATATTTATTATAACAACGTGGAACTGGTAATGCTCACTTGGTTGTCAGATTAGAGTCAGCTCCATTTTCTACGAGAAATTTGGCTGAGAATGAGTCTCTTGCGTCGATCGCTCTATGCAGAAGCGTGCGCCCCCTCGGACCACGCGCATCTGCATCAGCGCAATGTTGCAGCAGAGTGGTTGCTATAGAGGCGCTGCGCCCGCGCAGAGCTAATTCTAAGGGCAGCTCGCCGCGGGTTGACATGGCGTTCACTATGTCCGTTAACTGCAAAATCAGAAACTGTATTTGAAGGCTAATATTCTTTTTGATAGGGGAATTGATTTCGTTATAACTAAATGTTGTTCGATTTCATTATTACTAATGCTAGCTCTCAGCTTGATAAATAATAAATTTTAATGTAACATCTCGTCCTTGAACTCAGTACATAACTGAGGTCTAAATCCTCAATCGTGTATTTGCGATGTAAGTAGTCAAGTAGAAAACACAAAAATAGTTTGCTTGAGAAGGTGACATAAAATTTGTCATAAATCAAAAAGTATTTTAACTTAAGGATGCATGCCCGATGTATAAATTTGAAGCTTAAGGCTTCAATTTGAAATATATTATAAATTAAGCAGTACTCTATCGATTTCCGCCAAAAAAATGTACCCTTACCGGGTTCTTTATTAAAATAATTGGAGTTTATTGTCTAATTTAATTACGTATTACTTGTACCGGAAGCATATGAACTTCGAAGAAAATTACAATTTTTTTTATGTTCCATCCAACCTTATGCGTAAAAAAGCATGTTTCTATGAACCTTGTACTTTTTACTATTTATTTATGCAAAAACAACACGAGTTGCGGGTTATTTTTCCGTACAGTTGACAATAACTGAGACGGGACGGGACAGCACTTAAACTTCTACTCTATTTTTTAATTACAACCATTTATATTAAAATCGTGAGTTGCTTATTGTTTTATAAATTAAAGAAATTGTAAGCAAAAGTCCACAGCGGTCCGCTGTACACCCTGCTTGAGACTAGGTATTCCTCTAAGGTTGACTGGTAGAAAATTTCATTGGAATTAAGTCGGCCTGGTGAATCAACTTGTAAAATACAAGATCAATATTTTTTTTCGTTTTTTTTTTCGGTACGACAACGAGACGATAAGGGGACGATGACGTAACAACCACGGGACGATGACGTAAAGACGGCGGAATGAATATTTTTATGGCTCATACATCGGCTACCCTAGTATTTAAATAATTATACATAAATGTTTTATGAAAATAAACAATTATAATTTAGGTATAAATAATTTTTCAAAATGATATATTTTAAAAATTTATAGATGTATTACGGTATTTGACTAGACATACATCCTTAAAACCTTTGGCATGGAGCTTATGCATTACGTTTTTTGAATTAACAACTTTATCTTTTTGGCGCATAGATAAAGGGAGAATAACAATTTGAAATAAATACAGTAGGTAACTACAGTATTTGAAAATTGATACACATTTTTGAAATCCTAGCCTTACATAGATCAACCCAGCACACTCCATCATAAGATTTCATATTCATCACATATATATATATACAGGGTCATTATATAAACGCCATCCAAATTTTTTCTAGGCATAAGATATCATTCAAACACTTCATTTATGAAAAAAAATTGGGAGGTAAAATTTCCGCAAAAAAAAATTTTGTCCGAGCGAATTATTACAACAGCTGGTTACTGGCAAAATAGGTACTTACAGTTGAACGACAGACCGCCCGAAGCGCCCCACCGAGCTGCGCGCGCAAGTTGTAACGACATCGGCGCCAGCGTTGCCAACGTAACGGATTTCCCGTCATATCTAGCGGATTAGGGCTATGAAGGTACGGAACAAATAGTATTTTGACGGCTAACGGATTGTTTAGCGGAATTTGAAAAAGATTATTATTCAAATAAAGATAGATTTATTTTTATACATATTTCAAATTACAACATTTTTTTTTTCAAAAATCAAAGCGAAATTTTTGTTTCTATTATGTCAATTCAACTGCGTAAATACTACAAATGTATCTACGACATACATGTACGGGAATTTCCCTTGTCTTAGACAAGGTAGCCGGAGGCAAAATAATAATGCGAACTCAGTGACACTTTAAATATATTTGTATTGTTCTTTTTTTGTTTCATATTATTGTTATTTTTTTTATTTGTGAGTTTGGTGTAGAGTTCAGACACACAGAAATTTTCTGTTCTTACGTTTTTTTCATTAAAAGTGATTTAATAGATTGTTGCACTTGATTTTTATTAAACTTGAATTATTCTTTTATTTCACTTTTTATTTACCCACATTTTACACCTGGTAAATCGACGGATTTTACTGACGAGAAAATTGCGAGATTTAACGGATTGCTAACGGAATTACGTAATGAAGTCGGCGGAATTTCAAAATAATTATTGGCAACACTGATCGGCGCAATTAAATCAGTCACCCGCGGACTTTCCGCGATGTACAATGTTGCGTTCACGCATTTACGTCGCATAATTATCTACCTAACGAAATGTGTTCACACTTGCAATTGAAATCGAGGGCGAAATTGAACGACGGGCTTATGTGAAGAAGGCCCAAAGCCTCGAGAACTTAAATATAAATATAATCCGTGCATTTAACGAAGTGACAAAGTGAAAAAACAAGTATTACAATTAAGGACAATGTTCATAAACGTGCAAGACTGTTTAGAGCAGCGTTGCCAGAATTTTTTTTGGCAAGTCGGGATTTTGAAACTTTTTGAGTGAAAAATCCGGGATTCTTTCGTCGAAAGCGGGACATAGTAAAACAGACGTATAAAATCAGATGTTTTTAAATATTGCTCTTTATATTCGAGTTTTTATTGTTTGCATAATGATATAATATAGCAAAAATAACCATCTTCGTCGTCTGAATAAAAACAATAAAAAACAAAAATCAAAGCCAAAAAATATGGTGCTTTAAGCAATAGAGTGAGAGTTATACTTTGGCCGAGTTGTTCCCAAAAAGCGGGACTAAGCCTGTCCCGCGCGGGACATTTATTTTGATTTAAAATTCGGGACGTCCCGCCCAAATCGGGACGTCTGGCAACGCTGGTTTAGAGGGAAATTACCTACACTTTAAGGTAAAGTGATTGTTTTCAAACTTGTATTTTGTTTGGATTTTTAATTAATTATTTTGTTGGAGTAAAGCAGAATGTGTGCAGGGCGGCTAAGACTTGTGAAATTTTTCACAAAAATATTTTTAGAACTATTAATTATACATTTCTTTATCCTATCGTGTAAAATAGACAAAAATTAATTAACTTAGGTAGGTAGGTACTAAGGTTTTGGCACTGCATTTTTTTTTTGCGATTTTCGAATTGCCTTTGCGATCCCTGTGTTTTTTTAGATTCTGTGGTTAAGAAACACCCTTTGCTTTACTCCAACCAATTATTGTACATAAGTTGATTAAATTTAAAAAAATGCGACGTAAGCGCATAAGGTGTGGCTTACTTTTATGTTCATTTTTTATTTATTTAAAGTGTTATCGATTAATATTGTTATAATCAAAGAACAAATCAACTTATCTCTTCTTCAATTTGACGTTCCTATTTTTTTTCGTTTAAATTTGCAACTTATGAAAATCATTGTAATGTATCAATGAAATACGGGAGGGCGGGGCGGGGGTCGTGTAATCATCTGCTACAACACCGTGCGTAGCGTGACTGTGACAGCAATCGGTAGTTTTCCTCGGATAACTTTGTGTAGGCTTAACTTAATATTTTAGTACTGAGTCATATTAAAAGAAAAAAATCTTGTTTCGTTACTTTCTTCAAAGAATATAATATATAAATTTGGATGGTGTTTATAAAATGGCCCTGTATATATATAGAGTTTGAGCCAATTTCAAAATATAAAAGGCATCGATGGTCCGTAATCTGCGCAATCTGTTTTAGTATTACATGTTTAATCAAGCATCAATATTTACATCAATAGCATAACAGCAGAGTATAACGAAATACTGAAGCAAATGGACGCATTAATTTATCTTCCGTTGTTGCTCAGTCATGCCAACCATTTAGTCGAATTAAAATACAATGAACGTTGAAAATATCGCTTGCAATGCGTGTCACACATGCACCAGTCAATGTAACTGATGAATTACAATAGATCACTTTCACGGTTATGTAATACGCTGTGCGAGCCAATTAGTGATAGACGCTCGATTTTGTTTCGGTTGTTTGGGCACGTGCGTGGGTATGTAACGTGTTTTTTCAGGGATTTAAGGAAAACCAAATATACCATAACTATGTTTTTCGATTTTAAACGTATTAGTAGAGTAAATAAATTTTAGAGGTATCCTTGACCTTAATCGGAGGTAGAATTTCTACATACAGACCTCTGTGTTAGTCAGTCTTAACAAAGCTTCTATTGTATTATATGAGAATCGTTCTAGTAGTGCTGGCAAGCGAGATACAAGTTAAATTTCTTACAACTTTACAGAAAACAATTGTTTATACGCTATTGAGTAATATCAGGGGCTTTAGACTCCAAGAATGTAGCACCAACACTATTTATATGGTTTAGTCATAACGAATGAATCATTGGACGTTTGTGGTTATTCTTATTAATTTCCGAGAATTGTATCTTATTTATTCGTAAACAGTTAGGTTTTATTAAACATATTCATAGTCATTTAAGTTTAAAATAGATATTATATAATTCTAGACTCACGAGAACGTTCACGTCAATTAGTTCATTATTTTGTAATAGAGGTAAGGATTGGCAAAGAAATTAAGCTTAAATTATTTCTTTATTTATGATGCAAAAATACAATAGTCTCTTTGTTCGTTAGTGTTGCCTTCAAACGATAAGATGTCTACATTTACCAGGTGATCTTCTTATTTTATAAATTTTACGAAAGCATATATTTAGAACAGTATTGCGCAATATAAAACTTCATAACATTGAAAGTAATATGTAGAGCACGCAATGATAAATTTAGAACCAATAACAGAGTCTAATAATAGATAATTCACCTGTTAACTAGAATTCAAGGCAGAATTTGAGAAGGCCAACTCAAGGGTCAGGATCACAAACAAGAAATCGCTAGATAATACGAAACAGATTTTGTGCCCGTTATAATTTATTTCAAGTAAATACATTAGTTCGTACAACAATCAACCAATACAGATCAATGGGCATTCAGAGATAAACCGAATTAAATGTTTTTAAAATATAATTTCAGTAAAATGTTAAGTAACCTAATCAGTTCATTGCCGTTATACAACACAAACGTTAGCAATATGTAAAATGCAGACAAGGTGAACTTAACCAATATATACTTTACTGAAGAGAAGTATTGTCAGCTTAAAAAAATAGTTACTTTGTACCATATAAATCACTAATTCTTATTGATATATTTTATCTACAGCAGCTTGCCTCTTTAGAAATTCTTACAAAATAATATGTAAAATTAGAGTAAGAAGTAAGTAATAAAAATAACTTGCTTCGAAATATCTTGCAAAGACTCAGGCTACAGACTACTCCGGATAAAATATAAAACGTGATGTCTTTTCTATCTAAAAATCTATTTATATAATATAAATGCTAATAATAAATATAAATATAGATGTAAAATAAATTATCCAACAAGATTATCAGTCTAGCTCTTTCGAATTCCTTAATACAATTTACCAAATAATTCGTCGACCGTCAACTAAAAAACCAAAAGTACGAGTATTAGTCGTGAGTTGGGTATAACTCCCTCAGCGCGCCCCGCCTGTGAATGACCATCAGGGCCGGATGACAACGATTGACTTGATGAGATCACAGCTACTGCACGATCATCGAGTCATAGGATTTGTTGATGGTAGTAATACTTTGGAAGACAAGTGGAATGCCACTTAAAGTGTTACAATTCAGGAATATTGCTGAAGAGGGCGCTACTTTTGTCAATCTGTTATAGTTGAGTTTGAAACGTCTCGCTTTCGTGTCTTAAATTTTTGGCAGTTAAGAGACCTTGCAGTTGCAAAACGCATTTTTTATTTGCACTGTAGCCGCAGGAATAAACCCTATCCAGAAATTATTGATTCAACGCGAATTTGACATTACTGTAAATATTGCGCGCTTAACTCGTGCAACTTTAAGTGGTCAACGAAACAAGTCTCATTCTTCCATAGTTCTAGACAAGAATTAAGCAGGACTGCTGCGGCTATGACATCATTAAAATATAAAATAATCCTGATGAGTATAAGGTGGCTCTACTAGTCTCCTACTTCAAAAAGGTGGGATTATTTAATAAGAATTTGTTTTGTTTTACGTAAGAATAGATTATATTCAAATAAACACAAAATTAATGTCAATCGTAGAGTAATGATCAGTAGTTTCTCTACAGTTTATTGACTAAAAACATTTTTTTCTCCCCGTTCTTGACTGAAGCTTTATTTTATTCAAAGTTGCGTCTCATTTAACTACTTTAGTAATAACCTTCCAAAGATTTTTAAAGGCATACAATGAGTCAATGTAATGCGAATTCTCAATGATCCTATAACATTATTATTATGACGTCGTACAAGTGTTATGCCTTGTGTTACGTTCTATGAGACAAGTCCTTGCGAGAAAACAAAACTGGCATTGGCAACCAGTTGTGTGTAGTCACCGCATCGAGTTGCACGCTGCTCGAATCAAACTTAGTACACTTTATTCGAAGCCATGTGCTCGGCCCCGGCCCTCAGTGGAATTTGTTAACAAAAGCTGATGTGATAAAGTGCAAATTTGTTTGTGTGATAAATGTTCTAGTGTATTAACACTAAGGCAAGTATATATATAAGATCTTGATAGCTATTGTGCGAGGTCAATAGTGAGTCATTGAATATATCATATATATTATGATACTTCTTAATCATAAATGTGTTCATAATGTATCAAATTTAATTGTATTTTTTTCACATTTGATATAAAATTAGGTGGATTTTAAATGACTAAAAAATCGATTACAAAATCGACTGAGAATGTTTTTAAATCTTGAAGAACTACAGGATTCCGAGGTCACTAACGTACTTATGTCAGAAATATTAAATCTTTCATTTTTGTTCGTAAAATCGAACTCGAATCTTATTTAACTAGTTAAACCGGCTAATGATAAATAATTTATACATAATACACAAGATGTGAGCAATAGCACCCCAGCACAGCCTTGTCTTATAAAAAATTATAAATATGTAATGTATATATAAATATCTGTTAAAGATAAAATGCTTAAATATGAGCATTTACACTGCGTTTGTTTTTTTTATGATATTGTATATAATATTTCTTACATTCACACCAATTAGCCTAGCCCAATGTAAGCACTGTAAGGTTTGTATTATGGATATTAGGGTAAAGAATAAACATACTATATAAAAATCCATGTCACAGTGTTTGACCGCGATGAACTTCGGAACTACTCAACCAATTTTGATGATTCTCTTTTGATTTTGCTGGATTTGTTCCTACTTTGGACATAGGATAGGTTTCATTTGTAACACAGCAACGCGTGGCCGGGTCAGCTAGTACATGTTCCCATGACATCACACAAACATTTGTCCCTTCCTGGAGTCGAACCTAGGACCCTAGGATCATCTCGGTGCGAAAGGCAGGATCGCTACCGTTGTAAATTAAACACTAGCTACTACTTACCCGCCAAGGCTTTGTACGCTTACGGGTTTGAAACCATCACTAGACGTCAAAAATCAAAGACATCCATTGCTGGACGAACCTCCTAAAATTGTGGTTTTGTCATTATCACGACTTTTGGCAGGCGAGCTTGGAGATCGCAGTAAAAGACCAATCATTTGGAAAACGATGCTGTTTATTTTGTGGTGTGTGACATATTTGGTGATTAAGTGTTAATAAAATGAGGATAACATCTTCATTTTTATAAAGTAACCAACATTTAAAAAAATATTATTTACGTAAATTATTTACTACCTAACAGTCTTATGGTTTATTCATTACAACAATGTCATCAAGTATCTGTTTCAAATAAGCATACCTACTTAAACATTGCTTTGACATACAAAGGGTAAAACAACCAATTTAAGAAGGCACTTTAAGATCTAAGAGACATGTTAAGTAAAGGTAATTATCGATAATACTAGTATTTTAATGTCCTACTTTCCATCTCCCATGGCGCCATCCGTTCACGAGCATGACACATGAACCAGCAGTCGTTTCACTTAACAATATATTAAGGAACGTAACGACCCACTTCAACCACCACCAAAAATATCTTTCAAGGGGGCCATATTCCATATAGTATTCTGATCACCAAGAATAAATTAGTGTTAAAATTAATGAATGCCAATAGTTGTGTGACGGGTCACACGTCACACACACAAGACGGGACTTGTAATAATAATTAGTGTTATGCTCAATCCATATATATTATTTTTCGCATCACGATCTCTTAAACAGTCGTTAACTTTGAATGATCGTTGGCCATGAGCTTATTTTTCACATACATTTTAAATTTATGCAAAAGCAAATAACTACACTTTGTGGAACTTTATTAAATAGAGTACTACTTCCCCTACAATGAGCCTCCTTTTATTGAAGTCTAAAACTTGACCGGCATGTCTATTTTTATTTCTTGTGTTAAAGCGATGTACGTCATTTACGTTAGCATATTAATTTTCTTGGTCAAGTTTCTTAGAGAATCTTTACACCGGAGGTTGTATATTGCGCGGATAGTTCTTATCTGTAGCATAAAAACGCTAAGCCCCACATCAATTCAAAGAACATTACACTAAGAATATAGCTTAAATAAATACAGCCTAGCCCAGCCTTGTCATGTCAATATCAGTTAAAATACCTTAGGGCAATTTAGAAAACAGTATTTACCTAACAGCGCAGCACCATTGGTGAATTTACTCAAGAAAATTACGCCAGGTTGATTCTATCTATAAAATATCTTTTCATTTTGCATGTCGGAAACCACAATCTATCAATTGGCTAATAGTATTATTTTTCTTATGTTTCTTAAGATCGAAATGTTTGCCGAATCATTGTAAGTGCGAGCTTGCACGTCTTAATGTATCAGTCTAGTTCTCAAATACTGTTGTAAAGTTCAAATTGTACATTAAATTAATAAATTAATGTACAATTTGAATTTTACGCGTTTTCAAAACTCTACCCGTACACAAACAAATAAGAAAATAGATACTTATGTAATGTACAGCAACAAAGTAATCAAACAGGAACTGTTTATTGCAACTTGTGAGCTGGAACCGCACAGGTAGCATAGTTGGAGAGTACGTAAGAAAGCCATTATACATTTGCTTCTGTGTCGTGTCATTAGCAATTAAACCGAATTAACATTAAGGGTACATAAGTAACACCTGAGTGTAAAATTTTTTTAGTACATACTACAACAGATGTTTTGTTCTCTGTTTATTTAATAAAGTGTTGATTTATTCCACTTTAACAATTAGTAAAAAGTAGTTCAAGTAATCTTCAACTATTGCTAAGCACTGATTGAGACAAGGGAGTATTAAAAATAACTTATTTATATCAATAAGTAAAATAGAAGTGTATGTGTATTTAAAAATAAAGGTAAAACTTAAGTAAAGCTGCTATTTATGTGATGCCTAGAAATATTATTGTTTTTAATTACAATGAAATCTCGAGTGATTAAACGAAAGTTTAAATTAAGTTTTAAAAATTATGTTTAAGATTGGCTGGAATACCTACAGAATTCTCAGAACTTACACACACACACATACACAGATTTCAAAATAATAGTCCTTGGTTGGCTTTCTTACCTATATCATTATTAAATAATGTTTTTTCCTTCAATTATGTCTATTATAATTGACTGACCTGAATATCATTATTCAATTTGGACAGGATAAAGTAATCTATGAATTACTATGATAAAAAAGATCGTCAAATAAAAGACTAACTGACATAACCAAAGATCACAAACTTAATGGTTAGTTGCTGTATAAATTCTTATGAAATAGGTACCTGCATTAATAAAATCATTTGACCAATCTCAAAATGGCAAAAACCCGGTGAATGCTAAAATAACACCAGAAGTTTCACAATGCAATAATGTTGTGGGTAAAAAGAACAGGTCAAGCTTAGCAAGCGATCTTAGTATGCATTGTTGTCTGATAGATATACAACTATGCACATTTTCATCTAATTGACAAAGTGTTAATAAGTTTCTTTAAGTGTCAAAATAAACCTTGAGCACGTTACATTAAGAGCTCCATCTTTGTTTTGCTGATAAATACAGAATGCTGCAAATACACAGTAGCCTCCGATAGTTGAGTCGAAGGTAACGAGATTTTCATAGTGACAAAAGATCTGAAAATAGCAGTAAATGATACCCATACTGAGTTATCTAGCGAGTTAGACCAATATCAAAACCTATTGTTGAATTTCTATATGTTTACATTTTGGAATTAATCTTCGTGAAGTTTAAACAGTCAAAAATGTATCAGAACAAGAATTGTTTATTAAAACTTTTTTAAAATGATATTACGATCCAACAGTCATTACTGGGCTTAAATTTGTTATATACCTAAATAAATAGTGACTTGTCAAAAGGTCTTTCAATATAACTACTTTTACCGGATTTACTGTGCCTTTAATCTTTTTATATATTTAACCTTGACGTTTCGTTCGATTCATATACAAGAAACATGGTCATAGGACGGTTCAGGATACTCCTTGAAAGGAGACGAAATCCCAACGATTGAATATAAAATGAAGATTAAGGGCGCAGTGGTTTTATTTAAATGTGTGAGAGACGCCGAAATGTAAAAACAACATTTTTCAATAGCTTTAATGGCGAGTGTGAATATATTGGAAACAAAGACTGTATAACCTATTTACTGCATTTGCGGGGGCAATTTCCGTCCTAAGCCTATGATAAATCGAGTGTATGTGACGATTTTCTTCTAGCTACCGCGCGTATTACACAGTTGCGTAAAGTATCGTTTATAGATAGAAAATACGGTAAAAATGTCCAGTTGTGCATTAAAATGGTGAAGAAAGTCGAGTACTATGTCACATTACAAAAAAGATGGCATAACCTTCCACAAATAAATAAAATAAAATTCATACTTTTCTCGAAAAAGAAATTAATTGAAGAAAAGACAAAAATAGCACGCGTTGATGTCTTTCTACCCTTCTTTGTCTTTCTTAAGTTTAATTTACTATGCAGTTATCCCTTTTTCCTAGATATTGTTGTTATGAGCAATTCCTTCTATATATCAATACAAAAATCTTTCTCTAAGATCATAATAATATTATTTGCGTACTATATTGAAATAAAAAAAACGATATTAATATTTCGAATATCTTTTTTTAAATTTCGAGATACTATTTAATTAATTATATTTTTAATTATGAAACTCGGAATTTAAGGTAAGGTAAACAAACGACTATTGCTAAATATCATTGTGACTGTTTTGAAATCTTTTATTGGTTATGATATTTTCAACAATTTGACACAGAGTCGACAAACCACCTTGTTGACTTAGCATCATGTGTCGTAAAAAATATGTAGATTCACGGTTTATATTTATTAACAAAAATAATCACAATCCTAAGGAATATATACGGAAAATAGACTTCAAGTTAATTCATTTCAAGAACCAGTAGTTGACTTTGGTTCTTTTACGTTCGATTATGAATAATCGAATAATTTGAAAATTGTATTTAGTTTTTTTTTGTTTTATAACACATTATTATTCTCGCACGTCAAAATGGAAATTTCGTTTTTAACGATATTCGATAATATTTTTGGTCTGCGTACAATATCCCTACACATGTTATTTAAGGTGACCGATCAAAATTGCCAATACCCGATGCCCCCGCACCGCTAAGCAGTAAATTGCGTTTCTAAGAGAAATGGATCTATGCGCCCTCCATTGGTTTAGTACTCCGTGATTGAAAACAATATTTAAAAAAATACTTCATACTAAAACAACAGTAGATATAGAAATCAAATAAATCGCATAAATATTTATGTCTGTTAAAATACAGTAACTTGCATAATAAATGATGATTTAAGTCTTTAAATTATTTTATCTTGGTAAATCTAAATAACAGACGACCTTAAGAATATAAACAAAACATCAAGCGACGAATTGATGTAACGTATTAAATTACGAAGACCTTCAAATTAGTATATCACTGGTGGGCGAGTGTCAAAGAACTGTGTTGGCGTGGTGTAAAGGAGTTGACACAATTTCAATAATAACAACGATATTATATTTTAATTATAAACCACAGGATATATATTTATATGTTATGATATCAAGGTGAAGACGTTTACTAATACTTTTTTTGCTAAGTTGTTATCGATATAAATATAGAATGATATGATGAGAATACAGAACACCGTTTGTGGAATTTTAAAGTTAGCTACTACAATATTGTCTGTAATTTGTGATGTTTATTAGGAATGTATATGTTACGATTAATACATAGTATATTTTGTTGCACAGGACAGTGCCAAAAAACCCAATCCCGACACAAACAAATCGGTATTTTTTGTATGAATGAATTTCACTACTCATTAATACTAAAAAAGGAATATTTAAGTTTCGCAGTTTCTTCTGAGCTTTTCCCGAAATTCTGTTTATTATTATTATTTATTTAAATAAAGACCAATTTTTATGATTTAATTACAAATGTTTTCGGATTATTTCTACCTATCAGATTTCATAGTTCTAGATCAACAGAAAGTACTCTATAAATTTTGATTCCCTGAAGGGTGAGAGTGTTGAAATATGCGTTTTTTTGGGGTATAAACGGCCGTATATTTTTCTTACATTAACTTAGTTAGGAATTTGATTTCTTCACAGCTTCAAGGGAGTAGGTATATGGTTTTAATTTCAACTCGATACTAGTTCCCGTGATAAAGGGTCTTGACAGACAGACGAAAAACAAAGTCATCCTGTAAGGGTCTCATATTTTCCTTTTGAGGTACGGTACCCTAAATATGAGACACAAGTACCATCATCGAAACCGTAATTAATGAAATTGCTATTCAAAGTTTTAAAGGTGTCATACCTACTAATGATTAGCAAAAGGATCTTTAATAGTTACAGATTCGGTTTAAATGTTTATAATATAAGTACGTGTGCGTATGTGTAAATTCTTATGCATACACACTATTTATTTTGTATATGTTAGTACAAAGTGTTTTTTAGCGAGTCTTATTCGTCGTATTTAATATGTCAGTTACAATGACCGATGAATTTTATGCGTTACTAGCTGACCCAGCCACGCGTTGCTGTGGCACAGTAATTTTAAAGATTTTTTATAAAATAAAAGTAGCCTAAGTTACTCCTTATTACATCAGCTACCTGCCAATAAAAGTCCCGTCAAAATCCGTCCAGCCATTTCAGAGATTAGCCGGAACAAACAGACAGACAGACAGACAAAAATTGTAAAAAATGTTATTTTGGTGTATGTACCGTATATATATTCATATGCATATAGTAAAAAAACGGATATTTCAATATTACAAACAGACACTCCAATTTTATTCATATGTATAGATTACTTACTGGAACTAATGAAAATAATTATATAAAAATTACAAAATTGCACAATTATTATAATTCCGTTTGACATTGATGGCAGACACACTATGTCATAATACACCATTATAATTTTAGACATTGTTATGACTTACTCGCTTATGTCTAACCTTGTATTATTTGAATACTTTCAAATTTCTCAAATATTTACATTAAAGTTTAAATATCTACCCCTATAGTATAAGCTCAATATTACTAGTAGATATAAGCATTTAATAAAAAAAAATATAATAGTTAAATTGTGACAATTAGGACGTTAATTTCAAAGTTTATTAAAAATAAACTCCACAAAACTTTTTTTTAAAACTTTAATAAAGGCAATAAACGGGCTTTATATGTATGTCCTTTGTTTTTATAATTTTTAATTTTTAATTAGTATGTTTTTTTTAATTTTGAGAGACCTAATTTAGTGTCATATGATATAAAAAATGAAGACCTAACACGAAATTCGTCATTTAGTTTAGACTACATGAATCTACCAAATACTCGTATAGTTAAATTTCTATAATCAGTATTAAGAAAACATGACAGTTGTTGCTCGGTTTAGATAATCATTGTGCAAAAATTGCACTGTTTTAAAAAATTGTTTAATATTCTTGTACGATTTACTAGAAGTACTACACAAAATGAGTCCATAAAATCTAGTGCAATAGAATTTCATTAGCAAGCACTCAGTGTGAGATCTATATAATTCTTATAAAAGAATCACGAATCACTTTTTAGCTGTAAGAAGTGTTTATAAGCGAAACCCTCAATGCTGTATTGAATTGCTTACATTGCTATGTGTCAATCATTAGGAAACAGATTTTAGAAGCAGTTAATCGTATAAATTATCCAAAAATATAAAATTTTCTCAACCGATTTGTAACTTTTAAAGAAATTACCGCCTCTGTAGTAGTTGTTGTATTCCGGCAGTTACGGTTAAGATAGCCAGTTCTTTCGTGGTTTAGTATGAAAAGGTGAGTTTCAGCCTTGTAATCACTTATCAGATGACTTCGCACGGGTGGACAAAATTCTTTAATTTTTTTCTAGCATTCAATATAGTTTATGACACTCAGCAATAATGTGCCTTTCTATTGGTGAAAGAATTCTTAAAATCGGTTCAGTAGATCCCGAGATTACCCCTTACAATTTAACAAATATACAAACACAAACTTTACTTCTTTATAATATTAGTATAGAAAAACACCATACAAAGACGTATTAGGATTTAATATTCTACTACGCATTGAAAATAAAATGTTAATGTTTTCATAGCAAACAACACACCTCCTTATTAAATAAATATATTTCACAAACATTTACAGATCCGCTTTGCGTCGTGGCGGTTAAAAGCCTTTCAGGCGAAAGGCCGCCAAGCAGGTCGAGACCTTGAATATGTACGAATGCGTCAATTTGAATCGCGGGCAGTACACTTTCTGAGCCGATTACACCACAGAAACCAAGTTTGTAACGGATACAGGCCAAACTTGTTTCAAAAGTTAACTACCATTGGTTTGATATTGTAAAAGACAGTTCTTATAGGTTGACAACTAAGACAGTAATATGAGAATTGCGCAAATCGTAGAGAAATTTAGTATTGTACGTGCATTTAAACAAAAGCCTTATAATGAGTATAGTTCCCGGCACTTAAGTTGAACATGATTTTGAAATCACGTGACATGCGCAGTAGTGATTCAGTGTTTAGATGATTCTTAGGTTAAGGTCGCCGGCATAGGAAGTTTTGGTCTTACGTATAAGCTGGTTTCTATTTCATTGATTTATCTCATTCACTGTTCTCCATTATGCATATTATAAAAATAAGGTTCAGGCTTTTAGTATATGACAAAATAAAACATATATTAGGATGTAGAGAATTTTATTGCAACGTCTTGCTAGTAGCTTGAAAAAGATGCTTCTTTTTTGCTATAAACATCTTTATGTATGAATTTAGTATGAATTAGGATTACAGGAGTCCAAATATATTTTTTATTAAAGAGTAATAATTTTAAAGATATTTAATATAACTTAGTCGTTTAAAAAAGAAAAATAGTACATTTTAACAACGAAACATGTGGTTTTGTTATGTATTGACAACACGAGTAAGCCCCATGTCAGATAACATTTGTTATCAGATAAATCGTGATTTGCTCATGAAAAGATTAGGGACGAACGAGAGGGAAGAAATAAACCAAAATAAAACGTTTATAAATATCACTATACTTACTGAATAGTATAAAATGTTTATATTTGTACATATAGCGTTTGAATACAATTACGTATAATACTTAACTATTCACGAATGCTTTTGATAAATTTAAATAAAGTACTGATTATATTCATTAACCAATAATATTTTATTTTTTATGAATACTTAAATGTAGACTAGACTTGTGTTTTGATATTCAGTAACAGCGACGATATCACAACATCCAGACCCAAACCAATATTGAAAAAATCCTACATCCACCCGGCCGGGCCCGAACCCGGGACCTCGGAGTGGAACCGGTATTGGAGACACTCGACCACGGAGATCATCAAATTATTATTTATTAAAACTTAACCTTTTTAATTTTTCATGACATTTACAACTTTGTTCACAGATTTGCAGCACAGCTTCGTGCAACACTCATAAAACTAAAGTTAACAACAAAAAGGATGATAAGCTTTGAACGTCTATTACTTGTGCCGGTAACGATGATGTCCTTGTTAAGCACAGGTTGGTAAATAATTCTTCTATAATGTTATGAATAGTATGCGGTGGTAGATACTTCACATGACACTCTTTAGAACCAATATATTCTTAAAACATTTTGGTCCTAAAACTTTTTGGACTTAAAAGAAATGTTGATAACACACCATTGAAGATATAAAAACAACAGCTATTAACGTTAAGAGCTGATATAATCTTAAAGTTTCAAGTTGCTGTTGTATATTTTGGTTGATTGTGGAGATGTTGTTTAAAGTATTTATAATTCTGGTACTTTCATTTTGCATTTCATTAAAAAGATTTTTCAGATCATGTTGCTCTACTCTGTAAATCGGTCTATTTTTCCAAATGTCGGATAACTCTTCTCTAGACAGCTCAATCTTTGGTATTTGTAGAGTAGTTATTATGATTTTTTCCATAGTGAGACTTTCAAATGTTAACGAATTGAAACCATGTTGAATAATTACAACCACATTTTGAGTACATTTTAAGTCTAAAGTACCATAGTTAGGACTGATATAATATATTTTAGGCGAGTTATTTTTAATATCGAAAAATACTGGTGTTTTATGTATATTTCTGAGAGTTATTTCTACAGACATAATAAATTTATTTCCATTTCCTTTGAAGAACATGGTATTATTTGACTTTAAATAGATCATACTATTTGATATCTGAACATGTTTCAATGAGTTATCACTTACTTCTTGCAAGTAAGTTTTGTTTTCAGGGATAAATTTAAATACATATTCGTTTTTCCCTCCCCAATTTTTCAATGCGTGTTCTGTTTGAACTACTTTATTTAATTTGTTTTTTGATACAAATTTAATTTTTTCCGCAGCTTTATCTGGAAGGAACACATTCATCATCTTGAATGTAGTAGATAATACCCATGACGTTTCAAAGATTATGATATAATTTAAAAAGAACGGGTAATATTTGTGGAATAACATTATAGTGTAACGGATTAATTCTATCTCAAAGTCCTGTACGCCACAATCTGTCATGTCACAGAAAAGACTGATTTTATTGCCATTTTCTTCTCTTTCTATGCGATCAAGCCAATAGATTAAAATTCTTTTTGATCCATCTAGATCTTTTTTGGTTTTACTGAATAGCTTTGACTTGAAAACAAGTAAAAGGCAACCATCTATGTCTCTGCCGAACGGAAACAACCACCCTTCATTTACGTATTCCATGTTAATGGTGTTTTCATTTATATCACTAGCACCGACGGTTTTTCTCCACGTCAATAAATCATAAAGCAGGTCCACAGCTTTGCTAGTGTTATTTCCAACATGTGCCAGGACCCTCATTAAATACTTGTCATCATTCAAACGTTCCAAATCAGCAGGACTGAATTTTGAACTGACGTTATCACTTGTTAATTGTTCCTTAAACATAGCTCTCATAATTTTAGGTGTCGCCATGATAAAACATTAGAATAATTTAACACATATATTACATATTCTTGAACTAACTTTGTTTATCAACAACACAAGGGAACAGAACACCGAACCGATTACGGAATCTAATCAAGGCAGAATGACAAAGTGAAGCAATAGAATATTTTGTTTGGCGCATTATCTTTTACGTAATGGTTTCGTTATCTTAAAATAAGCTGATGAATAAAATAATAAAACAGTATAGACGCTAATTAGGCATTTGCATGGTTGAATAGTAGAAGCGAGGCCTCTAATACAAAGTAATATTTATCTTCACTAATATTATAAAGAGGAGAGATTTGTATTTTGGTATGTTTGCAATGAATAAATTCAAAAACTACTAAGCCGATTTAAAAAATTCTTTCACCATTGGAAAGCTACATTCACGCTGAGTAACATAGGCTATATTTAATGCTAGAAAAAAATTAAGAATTTTTTCCATGCGTGCGAAGCCGGGACGGGCTGCTGTTGTTTCAATATAGAAACGGTATGATAATTGTCTAAGCACAAAAGCTTATATTAAAGCGTAAAACTACTGTTTTATTTTCATCTTAACACTGTAATCAAATATCGATAAAGACCTATAACGCATTAACTTAGCACAATTCAGAAATGTTTCGGTGGTAATCAAGGGCAGAAAATTACCTTGACAATAATCGAGAGTATCGAGACTAAACGGCAAATACCAGCGGGTATTTGTTCAAGTTGAGCAAGAAACCACAATAGCGCAACTCGCAAACCGATTTGGTTGAACGGAACGAAAATATAATTAACAATATTTTTTTCAGAGTTAAAAAAAATTAAAATAGGGCTAAATCTTTTGTTTTGGGGAATGTATAATATTAATTATTGGGTTAATAATATTACGCATTCCCCGAACCAAAAAAAAATGCGCATATTTTACTTTTTTCAGGTCTTTTTAACACGCTTTTATTAGCTTCTCTTGTAACTATGTAAGAAAATCTTGGAATCTTAGTCTTTGATAAGGATGAAATTTTGCACACGCTCTGAGTTCTGATGACAATACATGACTAGCTAAGAAACGTCATTACAAATCAAATATGGCGGCCTCCCCAAGTCCTCCCCAAGATGGCGAACTGGCTGTTTGAAATGCACTTCCATGATATGGGTATCAAATGAAAGGGTTTGCTGTCAGGAATAAGAAAAAGCGTGTTTTATAGTTTTTTGAACTATATTTTTTTTATTTAAATTTCAAGATACAAAAATTCGTATTTTTTAAACCAATGAAATGTATGGAATGAAATCTATCAATGAGAGCCACCGTGGGATATGTGGGCGTCGGCAGTGATATCATTAGTTGAATTCCTCATTAATATACTCTTAAATGCTTTGGTAATTCTACTCCAAGGCGAAGAACAACCTGTTATTACAAAGTGGTAGTTAGCTAAGAGCCTAAGTTCTATGAGATTATTTAAATTTTACGTTCTAACTTTTAGTAGTGAAAACTAAATTACCTAAAATCTAATTCAAATAAGAACATGAGCAATGCTGTTTCATGGAATATAATCATTAAGGAGGGTGTTACTTAGTGCTGTCGACTTCTTATTTGACTTAGGAAATCAGTAGAAAAGATCATCAGAAAAAATACTACAATAGAAACAAGAGTAAAATGTCTTACATTTATTGTTCATCAATTAACCTTACTGGCATGATGTATACTTATTGAATTCATATTTGGAACCTTGCACTAATCTCAACAAAGTTCGTCGTTATTCCATGGTTAGTAGTTAGTTTGTCTTACTACGCCACTAAATAAATCATACAATATCAATGAAAATAACGCAACCGGTGCAATGACTGCGACAAATCTGTAGCCAGGTGTAGGGTCTCTGAAATCGTAGCAGAGCGCATTGAATCTTCTACCTCTCTCTACGCATAGAGATCCGGGTTCTCCGACTACATATATCGGTTCTGATGTATCACACCTATCTTCGCTCTCTTCAAAGAATGAATACTTTGTAACTAATCTTACAATCAATCCCTTTGTACCATTAAAATGGTCATTAATTTTATTTCGTAACTGTACTTGCTTGTACATCTTACTTAAAGAATACAAGTCCCAATACGTTTTACTAGGATACTTTTTAGATTTATTCAAATAATTCCTTTGTTTATCTGAACTATTATCACCTATACTATTCATTTCAAACAAATTAAGGCCTATAGAACGCAAATATTTCAAATCAGTTACATCTTCATTATCTTTCAACGTTCGCTGTGTTAAATCTTTGTGTGGGATGAGACCGCAAAAATATTGAGTATCCAAAAAGAATGGAGCGCCTGGAGCAAAATTGCATACCACTCTAACGTCTCCGTTAATTCGTTCAGCGTATGCGCAACCCATTTTGGTAGTCTCAGCCCAAAGCAGCTGTGCTGTATTGTAGGTAAAAGGGTTAGTATGACCACACGTAACATCTGTCTTATGTAATTTGTCACCAGCGCTTAAAAACCACATGTAAATGCAACCAATTATTGCGGGCACAAAGCATTCATCTTTTGGTATACTGAAAAAAGAAAATTACGTATATAGCACAGTAACAATAAATAGTTTTGTATATAAATCTATTTTGCTCATGTCTGAAGCGACTAACGATATGAATGAAATTTTGTATTTCGATAAGTATACATATGGATTTATTTCTTGTAAAACATAATTTTTCAAATAATAAAAAAGTCTTTTTTCTATTTCTCTAGTTTGGTTCGCAACCTGTGTTATAATGAGCGAAGGTCGGTCGCCCATGGTACTATTTATTAAAGCAGATACATTTAAGTTGTAATTCCCTGCGATATTACGACAAATATTTAGAGTATATAACATATTTTTATCAGAGGGCAGTTTTGATTTGAGTATTTGAAAGCAGAAATCTAAGGCAAGACAAAACAGTCTTCCATTGTTTTCTTTTTGTGTTGTTGGAGTTAAGTTTTTAAGAATTGATTTTAATATAATGCGCCCGGTATGAAAAGATATAAGGAGCAAAGTTTAGGGATCGAATGACAGCGTAACGTTTTTTGTGCGCAACCTATCGAGCGGACCTTTCACTTTAATTTTGAAGTTTGGTTTTATTATTTTCTGTGCCTGTATTATATTCTTATTAGGGTTATGCGATTTGACGACATCTATTCAATACAAGGCTGTATAAAGAACTGAATTTGAATAGTAATTTAGATGGAATTTGCAAATATCAATTTTCGGTCGGTTTTATTTATTCCCGTCACTGAAACGTCTGGCAGTATGACCTAAATCACGTTGTTTTAAAAAAATTTAAAAGTTACTGGGCATATGGCATCGTCTTTTCCTAAACGAAGAAGGACCTATCTATTTGTTGTCGATTTTCTTGTTGTATAAGAATTTATTTTTTGTAATCGACAGCAAGACCTCATTTATAATTATGTAAAAAATGTTACCATAACTTACCAGGGGTTTGAAAAGCTTTTTTTTACATTTATACAACATTGCTCAGCATATTTTGTGCACTCCAGCTGTGTTACTAAATTTCCATCGAGGGCCGAACATGGAGCAGGACCAGGTAAGCATTGCCGAAGCCAAGCTGCTGATATTTTTTCTAAGTCAAGGTCGTATATCACTTGTTTCATGTTCGCCGCTGGAGGCAAATGAGAATATTCTTCTGAATCGCCAAATGCAATACGATTTCTCATTGAATTAACAGTATTCACTAAAGCAATTTGATCCACCATGCTGGGTTTTTTAACTTTATATTTATTATCACAGATTTGGGATAACTTAGAAGTTGGGAAAAGACAGAGAGTATGATCGCCATAGCAGGGCTCTACTCCACACCATTTATTATGACTTTGCACGGGTGCAAAAGCATCAAAGATTTTTTCAGGTATCTGTTGACCTATCAGTATAACGTTTTTCAAAGTTCCTCCGTAAATCAAAAATACATTAGAAGTTTTTTTTCTCTTTCCTAATTCACCATAAATCACGGATAATTGCCAACACGGATACTTTTCGGGGACATACCAAACGTTGTGTGAGGAACTTTTATAAGTGATATTGAAGTTAGGCATGATTGCGGCTGGCTCAATATTAAAGAAATCAGCAAGGAAAACTGACGACAAATTTTCATTTCTTTCCGTTGTTACAATAGTTGGCAATAGTTCCTTTATACGCTCTTCTTTTAAATGTAATGACTCCATATTTTGAACGTCGTCATCATAAATATACTCATAGTCTTTTAAGAAATGAATAGGCACATTAACAGTAGTCATCACAGTTTTTGAAACATTTGCTGGAATAAAGTTACCGGTAACTGTAGGCTGTTTTAGATTCTTATAATGACCCAGTTGTGCTTTCAGCTTACGTCGTTTTGTAGACATTTTATCTATTACATATATTTTAAAACTATCATCTATTTCACTGCTATCATCGAAATCATCACTTTCTTCACTAGAAACATTCTCCATATAGGCAATCTGGCTCTTGTGTTTGTCGCCCAATCTACGAGCATCGCTTAAATTTTCGGTGACTGCTTTTGTATAACTCAAGTCACTTTCATAATACTCTTCAGCTATAGGAAAACAGAATTTCGCGTAAACGACACACAGAAAATACTTAACCCACCACATATCAAATTTAATGAATGCGAATGACCATCGCGATTAAGGAAAAATCTGATAAATCTATTAGGTTTTCTAATACATTGAGAAATCTTATGTATATATTAATATAGTACCCGAGCAACCATAATAACAAAATAATATAAACACATGACTATTAATATGGCAGCTACCTAAAAGAAAGTGGGAGCTGTATTTTAATGTTGCGATTGAAAAGATTTTAAGGTTATCAGTATTTCAGTAGATAGATATAAAAACAGTACCCGAGGAACTATAACAATAAAAAGATATCAATATCCTTACAGATGAACCAGTGGAATCGTTATAAGAAGATATTTTTATTTTACATTTTGACTATAGCTCTGGCAGCTATCTAAAAGAAAGAGTTGTATTTGTTATTAAAAGCAAATATTTAATGAATTTCAAGATTATCTATATTTCAGTAGATAGGTACGAGGGTGGATTGAAAAGTACTCGGCCTAACCAAGAAAACAAACATATACAAAATCTATTATATTTTTATTTTTCTACATAATAACCATCAAGTTCAATGCACTTGTGCCACCTGCCCTTCCAAGCATTTAGACCATTAAAAAAAATTATTCTTCCTTAGAGTCAAAATATGCGTCTACTGCTGCTTTGACCTCATCGTTTGTCGAAAATCATTGACCTCCCAAGTGCTTTTTTAGGTTGGGGAACAGAAAGAAGTCTGATGGTGCCAGATCAGGTGATCAGGTGGATGCGGTAAGAGTTCAGAGCCACAGTTGTTGATTTCAGCAATCGATTTCACAGACCTGTGCACACGGGCGTTATCTTGATGAAACGCGACACTTCTTCTAATCATTCCTGGACGTTTTTCTTTAATTTCCTCTTGTAAACGACGCAGTAAGATGCAGTAGTAATCGGAGTTTATAGTCTGACCCCTTTCAAGATAATCGATCATAATCACACCCTTCGAGTCCCAGAATACTGAAGCCATTACTTATTAGCCGACAAAATCGACTTAGCCTTTTTAGGGGTTGGTGAACCAGATCTTCTCTTCTGTTTTGATTGTTGTTTTATTTCCGGTGTACAGTAATGAACCCATGTTTCATCCATAGTAACAAAACGATTCAAAAATTCATCTGCGTCTGCTTCAAATAACTCCAAACAGTCGCGTGAAATAGTCAATCGCGTCCTTTTTTGTTCAACTGAAACCAGACGCGGAACCCACCTCGCAGACACCTTGTGGAAACCCAACTTGGTGACAATGATGTTTTGAGTGCGTTTATAAGAGATGCCTATAATCTTGGCTATCTCTCTAAGTTTTAATCTGCGGTCTCCCATAATTAAATCAAGCACTTTTTGAATATTTTCATCAGTAGTGGACTTCCAGAGCGGGGTTCATCTTTCACAGACGAATGAATATGACAGAGCACATTCCCCTAATGTACTGACCATATCATTATGGATGGCTTTTGATGATAGCCCCTTCTTTTGGAGGTTTTTAATGACGGCACGCTGCTCGATTTGCTCCATTCGCGGAAATTACGTCCGATTGCTATGTTAATAAGTTTATAAAATCAAAACTAGTTATCGCACACGTTTCAAACTTCACACAATTAAGTAGTCTGAATTGAACTAAATAATGTAGGTAGATTGATTTTCAGAATTGAATGTATCTATGTTAGGCCGAGAACTTTTCAATCCACCCTCGTATATGCCTCAAAAACAGTAAATCCAATAAAAAATCTGTGAACCTGGCTATGGCAACACTGGTAATGCAAATCTATTCCTTGAGGTTGGTATTGTTAATATATTAAATCTTCAGACAAATAATTAATTAAACCTTGAAACGTTTAGCGTCTGCTTAACACTCACATGTACAGGTTTAGATTTGCAGTATTTTATAGAATAATCTTAATTCCTAGTCTTACATTTTGCAGCGAAAAATCATGTTAAGGTTAAAAAAAAAAAGGTGAATGCGAACATATTTTTATCAATCATTTTTAAGCGGCACTTAACTCTGTACGGCATAAATATTTAGTTTTTACGATCTGGTTTAGAAAAGCTAATGTTCAAATGTTTAGAAAAAAACGCGGCTTGCTAACTTTATGCTATCTTGGAATCAATCGCCTAGGCTATCTGTGTTATTTCTATCTAACTACCGATGCGCATCTACAATAGAAACTTCCGAAATATACATTACAAATAAAAAGGTAATACATATATTTCTAAGAAATGTTGACCAAGTAGTAGTATGCAAATTAGCTTATTGGTGAACGCGTCGCTTCGTTGCCATGAGTTAACGAGTTCTATTAATAAAGGTTTTTTGATAAAAGTATGATGACACCTTATTATCAAAGTGAGTAAGTATTAAGGCTGAAGGATTGAGATTTTGAATGTTATCCTGATGAATAAATAGTTAATATTTTTTTTATATCTTAAAAAAGTAGTTCATTTATTTATTTATTTATTTATTTATTCAACAATAAGTTCACAGCATACATTATTTATGATATAAACAAAATTATATACACAGAAAAGAAGCCAATTACGAACTTACATTACGTAATCCATTAGTTATAAAACAAATATGGGTAGGCAAAAAACAAAAGAAAAATTCAGTTCAATTTTTTATATTGGGTAACATTATTTATAGAATAAAACAATATTACCCAATATAAAAAAATTGTAGCGTAGTAACAAAACATTTCTTGACTATGAAATGGCACATACAGGTGCGATGTCTTGATAACTTATATAGGTACTCAGTGGGTCAAGATCACATTTACGTTGAAGATCGGAGTAGACTTTTGTCTCAAGGTTGTTTTGTTGTCGTTGAGCTCAAAGAAGGGCTTTCACTCTATGAACGCAAACCTAACAAAACCAGCTGACTCACGCCGCAATGATGAAATATCAGTTAACGAGTAGAATTGCTTAGAATTATTATCGACGGACTAAACAACTCACTAGGTGCTAATATGTGTGTCAGCAAATAATATAACCTTGACACATCGTACGTTCATTGAGACTCACGTTTATTTTTTTAAAAACATCTCTACGTGTGATTTATCTACTATTTGCTATAACCTGTTTTTTATAAAAGTAATGTAATTTTATACCTTTATAAAAACGCAGTTTTGCTCTGCAGGAAATAAAAAAATTAAATGATTTTAACAAAAAATGTCTTTACAAAAGCATATTTAACAGCAGAAGTTCTGACATTTCCTGCCTGTCAGATTTTTCATCAATAATAATTAATATTTTACGTTGCAGGTGTATCGTCTCTACAATGTTACCAATGCTACATTAATCCTCCACCTGGCAAGTACTACAACACGACAAAAAATCTCTGTGTACACTTCGACTACTCCGACAAGTTCATCGTTAATTGCCCATACTCTACAATGTGCATGAAGCAAGATTTTCGTTTAAACATACTAGGAGGAGGTAGGTCAATTGTCAAAACTATTAAAAATAACAGAGTACTAATATTTCGATCGGTTTATAGGGTAATCGTCGTAAAACCAATTTAACAAGAAAGTTTTTTTAATAATAATAATCATCCATTTTAATATTTGAAGTCGCCTGTTACTATGGACGAGCAATCCTTTAAGCGACGTCGGTTACTTTAGTTCTCCTGGGGATGTTTATTTTTGATTTATCACGAGGAAAATTCTAAGCATCGCTCTCCCCATTGCCCGTTGGGTACCTGACTTCTTATGACATATAGGTGTTTATGACAATATGATATACAGATAGTGCGAATTTTTACATGTGGAGGTAATAGTTTATTTACAATGTACTTATTTGTATATAAATAAAAAAAATGAAACTGACTTTCTAATCCTGTCATATCATGTCTACAAGAAATTTCTGGACATGATAGAAGAAAATTCTTAGTACAACCTAAAAAAATATTTTATAAGTGTCTGTTCACGCTTTTTTTTTAATTTTCACAGATAAATTAAGCTTAGAGATATAAAATGCGGACGCTGGGGAAAAAAGTACTGTGACTTAAAGATGATATTAAATTCGACATTCCCTATAAAAAAAAAAAACAAAAAAAACAAACTATTTCGTGACAACACTTAATATTAATACTACGCGGACAAACGCTATAAGTACTGGATTTTTTTCGCGTAATGCCAAGAAAAAAATTATTTATTGGTGCAAAGATACTAACCTCAATCATCAAAAAGCTAATCAGCAAAAAGGAAAAAGGCTAACCACTGATAATAATAAAAATAGGATAGTATTCTAAGCGTCTTGTAGCCAAATTTTTACATCACGACAATTATGTTAAAGCAATATCAAATTGATGGTGTTTTTAACTTTTTTTATGAAATCGCGTTTAAGATTTCAGTAAGGAACGCTATCAATGAACTTTCATACTCTGCGATACATACATAGGTCATACAGTCTGTTGATACGACCGCGTGTTGCATATTGCATGTTTAAAAAAATATTTACTGTGTTTTTATCCGTTAGAATAAATATCATTATTACCATATTGTCATATAAAGTTTTTTATTCCAAACCATTTAACATTTGTTTCACTACCATTGTTTTGATATCATTAAGCGATCATTTAAATTCTTTATTTAACTCATTTTTGCCATTAACCTTATAGAGTAGGTACATTATCGCATATAAGCATCTACATAAATCCTCGTATATGAAATAAGTCGTAAATCAATTGCTATTGCGCATATTTACGGTCACAATTATGTCATGTTACAGTAACCATCGAAGGCGTTCTTCGAGATTGTGCGTCACAGAAAAACGAATACCACGATTTCCAAAATGGAAGATGGTTTCCTAAAATGGAAGTTTTAGAGCCATACGAAGAGGGCTGTCAGGAGGTAGACGATAAAGGCGAGAGGACCACATCTTTTAATAGGTAACTTTAAATATTGGAAAACAAATAATTAACCGGCTTATTATATAGAACATTCATTCTTCTTGTGAAAATAATGAGTTAACTTTGGATTTAATTTGGAATAAAAAAACTCTAAAGCCACTTATAAAAAAGTAAAGACATGCAAATCTTCTAGTTTCTACAATTAAACTTATATGCCTTAAAGAACCAATATCACCAATATTTAATAATATAAATCTTAGTCTAGCACAAACTGCACAATTCCCAATCAAACGGCATTTTTTAACTTTTTATCTGTAATTTTAGGTTCTGCTACTGCCGTCAAAATCTGTGCAACACTTCGCCCGCAACGAACCACGAGGGATACACGGATATTATGGGAGTCATCGTTGTTTTCAACCTAATGAAATACATAAATAGTCTTAGGTAGCGATTCAGTCACCCAATACACGCTTAGTTAATTTGATTAACTGACTATTCTGTACCAACAAAAATTATTCGGTCATATTATTTTATTAATTAGGTATACGAATATTAATACTGCAGTGCCATTTCTATTGGTACAGTGATGAAAGATTTAGTGATAATGCGAGGAAAATCTCGAAAAAGATATGTGATATTAAACATAATGTGTAAAAAAAGAAAGCGAGTACGAGCTACGTTGTGTTAATCTAGTTCTAATATGATATTTGTTCGATGGCTGGCAGAAAATATTTACCACCTAAAAGGATGCGCATTGGGTTCAATGGCACCCCATTTAATAAATAGAGATTTTATTTCAAAAATAAATGAAAAAAGCGCAGAAACATTAAAGCCATCATATTAAAATATAACTTTAATATTATTTAACTGTGAATAGTAATGGAAATGTTCAGTGAATTTTGCGTTATTTTAAAATATGTATATCATTCTTATATACATAACCGGACATAGCGGAATGCTTTGCGACGGTCTTGTTTGCTGAAGCTAAGTTCCTTCTTATGGCATCAACTTTTTATCAATGAAAGTCCCGTAAAAATTCCTTCCAACCGTTTCGGAGATTAGCAAGAACTGACACAAAAATTAAAAAATATGTTTTTGCTATAGATAATTTACAGATATTTATTAAAATGCTGTTACTTTGAAATTACAAACAGACACTTCAATATTATTCGTCTCTTTAGATAATAAATTTTCTAAAATATTGCGTTTCAAAGAGCTCTATGAAATAAGCTGGTATGCCTTTTCGAGTACGTAGCAGAGTTTTTCTTAGCTTAAGTAATATTTTAATAGAACTTAACTTTTATTATGAGGGTATCACTGGACTTAATTGCGCAACCTTAAGGTTTATAATTACATTCGTTTCTGGTACGCAATGATAAAGGTATTTTGTAGTTTTAATGAAACAGAGAAAGTCTCTTTTCCTCAGTTGTAAATCCAATGCCGAGGACGTTGATGATATTAAATAATATTTTACTTAGTCAGATAACTACCGAACTATTTTTTAAACTAAAAAAATATTTGGTTTCGCAACCGTTCTTTTTGCTTTTACTTTTTACCAACAACATTTCTTGCAGTTTCAATATTTTTTATTTTGAACATGTAATTATAAATAATGCTTAAAAAATTGAAACAACGTTTATTAGTTTTATACTAAGTAGATAATGCATTATTCTTGAACAACATTTAAGTTTCAGAATCAGAAGTCCTTTATTGTGAGAATGTAGTATTATACAATGTATGTTTAACATAATTTAAGTCCAGGACACTGTCTGTCTATTTATAACTTTATTTACTATTCCATTTATGAATAACAATAGTCAATTCTAATATTTATATGTCAATGCTTAAAGATAAAGATTTATGTCAATACCAATTAAATTAAACTCTTATTTTAAAGCTTAATTCAAGAAATTTCAATTTCAGCTAAATTTAGTCGTTTTTACTTTTATTACAAAATTCAGTAATCATAAACATTGTTTAAGAATATACTTAAACGTTATTTATTGATCTCCACATAATATTATAAATGTTAAGCAAAGTTAAGCATTTTTTATTTCAGTCAATAATATCGTATAAATGTTAGCAACAGTTAGCTAAGCATAATATGTGATTTTATACAGTTAACAGAACTGTAAAAAACTGTTGAATTTTTCAGTGTAAAGTGCAACACGTGAAGTTTAATATCAATTGAGAAATTGACTGTTTACAGAAGGTTGACATGCTGTTGTCCGTACAAACTACAGCACATCAACCTACAACACAAAGACACTAATTTAGCCAATTCAACAAAAATCAATTGAGAAAAGTTAACAGATTTTGTTAGCATGGTATTAACTGTACATGGACTCGAATAAATTAGATGATAACAAGGAACTTTCATGTAATTTTTAAAATAAACATTGAGTCGCAAAACAGTTATTATAAAGCACTAATTACCATTATGATACTTTATATCCTACATCGAAAGATTCTAGTGTTTAAGGGTGAATGTGTTAGTAAATATATTAAGAATAAACTCTCGACTTCGTGTGTGTTTTAGTTTCAACGGTAGCATACAGATTTTTTTTTACTTTAAATGCATAAAAATCGTAACTTTTTGCCAGCGTCTGATGAAGATAAATTGTACCAATAATAATTATTTTACTATATATACTATGGTTTGTACAGATGGTTAAGCACCTGGCCCTCTAGATTCCGTATAGTAACTAGAAGCCGGTAATGTCTACTGGAGATAATAGCAATAGTACTTATTTTTTTAATATTTAAATATAATTTTAATACCCACTTTCTGATTACGAGTTTCTCTTAAGAAATTATTTATTGACGTTTGGTTTCAGAAAATGATTTCATTCGTAGGCAGTGGCATAGTGAATAAATCTGAAATATTCTCACAAAAAAATCTTTTTTTAGGTTTATACTCATCCAACGTGCAGAAAATTATGATATTGTACCTATACAATGAAACACACCTGAGGCAATTTAGTTATATTAATGGCTATTAATGCTAGGATTTTGCCTGCATTATAAGTTCAGGCGCTCTTTATTATCGCATGAAGACAACTCACATAGGAACACATCAATGTACAAAATAGTATTTCTTATAAATATGGAATTTAGTAGGAAATTGTCGTAAAATAACTTTATGCGCATAAACACTAAGTTAAAATTCATCGCATTGTGGGTCCCTAAAAGCCTTCGTCGAAAATCGTCCCAGCATCAAACAACTAATTGATATACACCACAATTATTAAAACAAATTTTAAATACAACTTCAGAATGTCTGTATTAAACGTACTATCCTTTCTCTGTCATATAAAAGTACAGAAACACATTTATAAATAACGGCTTAATTAATAAATGAAATAAAAGTATAATTATACTTCTTAAAGTACATTCTTAAATATAAGCTTAAAATCCTGCCTGGTTTTTTAAAAATAAACATTATTTAACATGGTGTGCGTCAATAAACTTTGTTTTCATGGTTTATATATATGTAATTTCGAACTCACAAAGTAATTTTCCTTTCCTGTTGGTTCTGCGACAATATATGTGCGCAAAACAATGTCCCTTATGTGTTAACTTTACAATTAATAAACCAATTCTAAAATTTATTTTATTTGTAGTTGCGTCAACAGGAAAACCTTATAGTCCAGATACGCATTTTGTTAAAACTATGAACATAAAATAAAATGAGTTTTTTTTATAGTTTCATAGTTTTTTTTGACAATAAAAAGTCATATGAAGCAGAGGTTCCCGAACTTTTTTTTCTCAAAGATCACTTTTAAAATTTTAAATCCCCTGCACTTACATTTTTACCATATTCCCAAATCTTGATAAAAAGTTAGATCTAACTATAGAAATTTGCGTTGCAGCTTTTTTGTCAAAAGCTTTGTTATTTTTTTTTGTTAAAAGTTTTGTAACGTCATTCAAACCCTTTTCGAGAAGATATTACAAAGGAAACGCTTTAAAAAGCTTTGTGGCAATTTTACACAGTGCAGGACATTTTTTGGGTATTTCTGCCTGCCGTCAAAATATTTGATACCCTCTTTTATGTTTCACCCTCAGCTCCTCATAATTGCTAAGCTCGAGTGAGCTACTCTAGCAATAACACATTCTCCACTTCCCTTTCATCAAGTAGATTCATAATCCATGGTGGTATTTCCATCGTCAGAATATATTTCAATTTGATTTGAAAGTCATCATGCAGGGCGATTAAACGTTGAACGTATGTCTGAATATCCTCATCAAGGCGTTCTTCTACGACAACCTATGACAAATTTGAAAATTAGGAAAATTCGAGCCGACTAATAATTTGCTTTATAAATTTCAATTTACCAAGAAAGGCTGAAATTACACATTTTGTTTTTTATTACATTAAAGCTGTATCTTTATAATTGTAAGTTAATGTCATTAATTTTTTTGAAAAACCTACTGCTTTCTGCACACATGCATTTGCTTTCAAATTGATCAGGTTTTCTGTTAAATCTGAATCTATACTTTTCAGAAACGCTCAAACTAATTCAAAAAGTGACTAAAATTTTGTGGAACATGCACCTTTCGACAACCAGCGTATAAGATTTCCAACGATTGATCATACATACTGAAATGTATGAGTAATCGTTGGAAATCTTCATCATTTTCATCGCAAAATTGTGCAAATAAACGCGTATTCAATTCATTACTTCTTCTGCCTTAATCAAAAACTGAAGCGATTGGTGCATCCTATCATCTTCTCGTATCTTTCGCTACTGGATGTTGTCGATGGATGACACAGAAAATTGCCGTTAATTCTGCTATAATTATTTTAAGATGGCTTATAAACGATCGCCCGATCCATCTGTTACCGCCGAAATAACGTTTGTGAATGGAATCGAATTTCCTTTAATAATCACCTAGGACATTAAATATTGATTCACCTTTAGAGTCCGTCTCCAAAGTTCACGCGAATATTTCTTCGTCATAAAAAAACAAATCGAAACTATGCCATACGATGACTCATCCTATAGAAAAATTTGTTGTTTGCAGATAATTATATTTATATATAACATTTCATCAATACGTCTTTGTACAGTATTGTTACTCAAAATAATTCTTTTGAGTATGTCATATGAAGATATGTACAGACCAGTTTTTAAAACCTCTTACACAGTGGGTAAAACTAACTGTTTTCCAATAGGGCATGGTTTTCCAGATATCTCTAAAAGCCATCATCGGTACTTTCAGGCGTTGAAGCGAACATACGTGCATTTTTCCATATCTTCCCTTCAATGTTTGTAGATATTTCAAATCTTTGCATATTTTATCAGGCTGACACCTTCTTAGATGATCTTCGATGATTTCATAGAGTCATTGCTCAAAGCTTTGTTGCATAAAAGGCAAATGGACAATCGCTTGTGTGCCTTTGATGGAAGAAAACCAAATTTTAAATAATTAACACGGTACTGTCGACATTTCTTCTTAGATTCAGTCATGTTCCGTGTCAGTTACTAATACCTGAATTTTAATAAAAAAATGTTTTCGTAATGTTAAGGCAGTCTTACTTATTTCTTCCCCCGTTCACAAATTGTGAACTCCCATTTTTTTGTCACGCCAACGTAGACCTCTCGAATCTCCCGTGGACCTGCTCTACATTGGGAATCAATGATATGAAGTAATAATTAAACTATAAACTACACGTATTGAACCTTTGTTTTGATATATTTGTGTATTTAGCTTCGAAAGTTATAATAGAAGAATCTACATTTTTTTAATAAAGACTGTGAGTCTTCGGTATGACATAATGATGATACGACAACGTGAAAGACAGTAGAAACGACGTTATTCGAAAAAAAATGCATACGTATGAGAGCAGACACTTCGCTGATAAAATAACATAAAGCCTTATTTATATGATAATTACAAATTCCTTTTTCCTTTTTATTACTGAGTAGGTATATAAATTGACAAAGTTTACGCTATTGACACGCAACTTGACACTCTAATGGTACGAGAAATCGATAGAAGCTTCCAACACATCACTCGTGAGTGGTGACAAGCCAACATTTCGTACCAAATTAACAATATCTTTACATGTGTATCTAATTCATCTGTACGTGTGTGTCACTGAACTTCTCATAAACGACTGAACTGATTTAAATTATTTTTTTCATGCGCGGTTGAGTGGGTTCATAGATAATTTTGTTTTACACTTGAACCTGGTAGGTGGCGCTGGAACCCGGCAAGAAAATGTCTGTTGGTTCACTAGTTTTAATACGAGTATAAGGAAAACTCTATTAATATTCGCATTTTCTTAGATAACTCCAATAATCTTAATAGTTCTTAATACACACTATTAATTTTCTTGGAGTTATTAAACTGCTTTTTAGGGTTCCCTTTAAAGGAACAAAAGAACTCCCACACGATCATTGTCTGCTTGTGTCAAACATTTATTTTTAGGAACGATGTAGCAATTTAATATGAATGAAGTGTTCAGCGAATATATGGTCTGTAATTCTGTCTCGTAAACTTGTTTGTTCGTTGTCTTCAACCTCTGGAATGCTTTTATATTTCTACTGGAGATTTTGTTTCTTTAGCATAGTGTTGTACTACTACTAAGCACCACAGAAACAGCACTAATGTTGCAAGCGTGTACGGGTCTGTTTCATTCAGCATTTTGCAATCTTTAGTACTGTCTGCTTCAATATAGCAGATATGTGGACGTAAAACTAACTAAATCCTGAAGTGAAACCTAGAAGCGAATTGTTTAAATTGCTTTTATTTTAAGATTGCAAATTGTGATGTGACGTGTGATGTCACTGCAATTAGTTCTTCTGTGGTTTTAATTAATAATGCTATTTTATGGGTCTTCCTGCACATAGTTAACCTTTTAAATTTTTAATAATACCACATATTTAGCCCACATAAATATGATTCAAATTTACAGAAAACCGGTATAAAATTGATTATACGTAGGTAATGTTTGATCATGGTTCGAGCTGTGTAGTTGTATTAGCATATCAATTAGTCTACTTATGCAGTTAATGAAGTTTCTGAGTCCATAATATCTATAACCACGTAGGTATTGCCAGTTAAAAGACACTGTACTTCTGTATGCTGTATAGCCTTCCCTAATGATCACATCACAAGTCAAAATACCATCTCTATTTATAAAATGCCCTATTATTATTATACATTTCATCCAACCATTAATCATAAATAGCGTTGCAATGATCGCTTTCCACATTGATGACAAATCGTAAAATTTTTATACTGTTTATCAAGTATTGGAATGTGAAATTGAGAGAAAACAAAACAATAACAAATGTTTCATAATAGGGAGGTGTTGCTTGTTTGTGGTGAGGTCACGTGATACTTACTAAATCTATTATAAGATAAAAAAAATACAATTTAAGTAATAAAAACGTATTTTGTCCTATTCATATAATGGAAAACTAATCCAAGAAAATAAGTTTTATCGTGACACGCGATCGTTTGTATGTAAGGCAAACACTGTATTGAGACTAAGCCATCTCCTTTACGAGTTCAAACAAAATAATATTGGTAGAAGCATTAAATATTGAGCAAGCTGTACGTGAATCTATTGGTTAATTTACATGTAAACATACTCGAAAAAATATGGTATCAATGGATGAGGAAAACATAAGACTAGTATTTATTATACTGGATATAAATAATTTGCAAACAAAAAAATGGCAATGTACTTTTTATCGCCCATAGCAAAGGATGTGGGCCAGTGGATAACGGGAATGAGTAATGTCACAATAATGACATGCAGCGATAGCGCCCACCTACCTACCGACTGGACAATTAACTACTGTCAATATGTTTCTAGTCTAAAGCAACCATGCTGAAGTTATGGCCCCCTCACGTTGACTAAGGGCACCGAAATTTAGCAGCTGTTCTGCTGTTTTAATGATGATTAATGATTTTTAATGATTAAGTGGCATGCATAACGGTTTTCATAGTGATAACAATCCGGGGTCCCAGGTTCGATCCCCGGACGGGATAATGTAAAAAACGAACTTTTCTAAATTGACCCTATTATTGAGTTCAATAATCCAAGTAGTATGCTATTTAAATTGGATTCAGAACAATGTATCTGATATTTTCTAATATTTATTTTTAATTTAAATCAGATAAAATCAGTCTCACTTTAAGTAATTATGAGCTGGAAAAATGAAATCAAAAAGCTGTGCCACAAAAATGTCAACATTTTGTTTTTCTACACGGTGGCATATTTATATTTAAATACCTTATAATTCATTTAGAGTCAACAGGGTTGACTTATAATGCAATCTACTCTTATGTTGCAAGCATCCATTGGCTGCATTACTTTCACTTCGGTGCAATCAAATGTACTAATATCGTATAACATACTTAATAAACCCGTAATGGAATACAAATTTCGTAAAGTGAACTGTAACTTAAATTTATTATTAACATTTTTCGTCATCTTGCATTTCTATTTTTTGCAGTATCTAATGTGACCATTATTCGGTTCTTATATCACTATTTGACTATCACAGTTTGAAAAAAGTGTCCGCTGTAGTATAGCTCCTATATGGAACGGACACGTGAAGTATAAATATCTTATTACGCTAAATGTTCGTATCGTCCGTCAGTAAATAGTTAAAAAGTAAGAGAATTCAAGAAAACGTCAAAAACAACTGAGTGTATTTTCGTTCGGAAAAATAGTCACTGAGGAAATGGTATAACTTTACTACTTTCTCAGTAATGGACTGAATTAAATGTGAATAATAGGCTTTATAATAAATTTTACAAATATTGGCTTCACATTTTTTTACTAATCGCGTTATATATAACCATAAGTTAGCTATACTAAAATAACAAAACCTGCACTAAACGGCTAATAACTACAAAATAGTACGATCGAATGCAATTCGCATGGGTTCTCCCATAAATCGGTGTTCCTCATACGCATTTCGTATACCAAACCGATTTCTTGTTTCTATATTTCTAACAGATACAAAATAAAGTAAAAATTAAGCTTTTATAAGATACCTAATTCAATAAACTGAAAACAATAAAAAAGGAGTTCCCAACTAACCAGTTTGACCTCGTCTTATTTAATTAATTATTCATTCATTAAAAAAATACTTATAAAAAGGTAAAGAACACAAGCCTTACTTTTGGCTAGGCTAACTGATGTGAATGTAAGAAATATTTATTTATTATTAAAAAAATATATATATATATTGGCTAAAAAAAATAAATTTCGTATTTCCCACACTGGGATTACTAAATATACTTAACTAAAACAGCGTACCAAGGGTACTTTAAAACATCACCTGTTACTTGCTTACAGTATAAACCACATCTATTCTCACGAGTGTTACTAAAATAAATATACGCTGAGGTTTCAGCGGTATTCAAAAAGTACTTACTAATCGTTTGAGAATAGTATAGCTTGCCAAGAAATATTCTATACTTCCTATATGAATACGTATATGAATTTGTAGAGTAATCAATGTGATAAAGACAATAACAAAGAAGCGAAAAGAGCAGCAAGAAAGTATATATCAGTAGCTTATGATTATGAATGAACAATTGTCACTGTCCGATCGGTTAGGAATGAACCGCCTAAAGTTCAGTATCGCGCAGGCGCCAACGGCGACCGCATGATTCAGCGTTATCGTGAGAGTGTTAAAGCCTCAATTATTCGATATTTGGACATGCCCCGTTTTGCCACTGGGTTTCCTTCCTGTGAATCATGCTTTGAGTGTGGAGTTGTGAGATTTCAGTCCACTACAGTGCATGGAGGAACCGACGCGTATTTGAAAATACACAATACATAACCATAAATGTGACGTTAAAAAAATTGCGCTCTTTTGTTTTAGTGCTAAGTTTATTTTAATAGTAGGTTCAAAGAATTTTAAGTGGAATTTCATTAATGAAAATGGACGTGGTGTTGTTTTTGTTGGCTTTTACATTGTTTTGGAAATGTAAGTGGACTATTCGGTTTATTGTGTCTGATATGCTGTTGTCTCATAACCGTATAATTTATATTGTTGTCTGATAAGAATTATAAAGACGGTCAAGTACAATAACCTCTTTTGATAGATTTGACTTGTGAACACAAATATAAGAGCTTCCACGAAAGCAATAAATAAGAGAATTACATTGATTTATAAAAGAAATAAATCTGCAGACGACGACGATCCGTAAAATTGTGACAATTACTCTTCCTTCCTTGTTCATTAACTTTACTACTCAATAATTAAATAATTTATTATCAGAAATTACATTTTATTGGGAGTTTAGTTGTATTTGTGACGATAGTTTAGTTGTAGGCGTAATGAAGGTTAATGCGAACATAATTATTCACAAGTTGTTTGTCCATAGAACGAAAGTTGCCATGTAGGTTTGAAGATTTGATTATTAAATTACAAGTTCGATAGTCCCTCCTAGTCATCACAACAAATCATTGCTGGTTTTAAGAAATTACTTCATTTTCTTTATAGACCTTTTAGCGGGTCTATGTAAATCCCATTCTATAAGAAAAATCACTAAAACCATGAATGTGCTCTGGTCTTTGCAAAGTTATTCATTCTTTGAAATTATTCATATATTTTAGTAATAATTATAAGCAATTTGAAATAAGTGTCAAAGTCAAGCCCGAGGAATAGGGTCTCTTTGGTCAGTGACACAGTCAAATCTTATGTAATATGTGCTATGATCAAAACATGATTTTAATAACGTTAAGTCGCATAGAATTCGAGTGACAATTATAGCTGCAATCCTAGTGTTAAGACTTATTAGTTTAGTAAAAAATATCGATTTGCAGCATCGCAGTGCGTTCGATGTTATAAATGCAACCCGGAGAGAGGGACATACAACACGGGGCTGAGTTGTCAGTACTTCGACGGAACCAGCAGATTTACGGTGGACTGTGAGTCCTCCACCATGTGTTTTAAGAGAGTCACTACTTTAAGCATAGGAAATGAACGTAAGTATTCAATTTATATTCCATCGAAATGCGCAAGTCCTCGCAAATAACTAACAAAGAAACTAGAGAAACTGTTGGCATTTTATTATGGTCCGGGGTTTACAAAGGAGATGCATTTTGACTTTTATTTGAGTAATTTGATTTTAATAATTGGATAATTAGATTTTTATATTTTAATTTTTTTGGCAATATGATTTTATGAATTAAAACATAATTAAATGAAAGTAAAATATCATATACATACAAACATAGCTTTTAAGTTTCTTTGTTACTAACAGATTATGAGTCTTTGTTTCTCGAAGTAAAATAAATTGAATAGAATCAGAAAATACACTGACTTCTTTCCGCGAATTGACAAAAGTCAAAGCTATCAAAAAATAGGGACAATTCTTTAAAAAAAGTGAAAAAAAGCAAATATGGTGCAGAACTTTAAAAAATCGAGGTATATTTACCCCTAAACTTACATGGGCACATTTATTGTACCTACTCAATATAAGCTAGTCCGAGTTTGGCTCCATATTAATTTTTAATATCAATTTTAAGGAGACGGCCTTCGTTACTATTTGAAATATAGGCATAGACATTATGCTAAATTCTATTGCTTTCCCAATATGAGAGCAGAATTTCTTTTACTCTATAAGGCACCGCATAGCGACAGCTTTACAATACCATTCAATGATAATAAATACTAAGCTAACAATTAATTCGCAATAAAGAAACGAAATTATATGCTAAGATTCGCACGAAATATTCTATTGATTTGAGCGTAATATTATTTACTCCGCTCATATGTTTAAATTAACCATGTGTGAAGTTCAATCAAATATAAAAGTCTGCAGAAATCCAAAATACATTCGTTGAAGCATGAATGAAGTTACATGAAAGCAAAGTATTATCTGCACTACAAGTTAAGAAAGACTACGGAATGAAACAGAGCTTGAGCGATTAGAAAACATTTACACTCAAACAATTCTATTCCGAGAGCAAAGTTTCGAATAAATAACACAACCCCTTCTGTTTGACTTATCATTTTAGAAATAATGAATCCTAATATATCCTATGCCAACAATAACAAGTGTTTGATCAATATAACTGTAGTAATGAACCTAACCATATCAGCACAACAAAACAAACAAAGAACAAAAAAAAAATATCGTGCTTATCATTAAAGATTGTCCTTTAAGTAACATTATATGGCGAGAGTATAACTCATTTTGTAACTAAACCTTGTTTGTGACTAAATATAATTTTCTTATGAAGATTGCGTATGGTAAATCGGGTAATTTAAAGTTGCAGAAAGCAAATTGAGACGAACGAATTGTTTATCGTTATCTCTTTGGTAAAAGATATAATCATCTAGGCTTGCCTGCAAAGCCGCAATTCAAAGCGTTCATCGTCTAGACTTATTTAGTTTATAGGCTCGTTGATAAAAATGGCTTTGCTAATCTAATTATGGTGGCAGAGCTCTGTCTGTATAAAAACTGGGTGCGTATCCTTCTGTAATTAATTAATTCCTGCGTTAAATTTCAAATATAACTTTTACGGTAACGGTGTATATACAATAAAAATAGTTTCATATTGTGAACTAATTCAATTTTTTTGTTATTTTAAATAATGAACAACTAATCATTAGTCGGTAGCTCTTTAAATCCGTTATTTTACGGTTTTACACTGGAGTAAGTAAAAATTTCATAACATGTATTCATAATAAATGAAAAAGTCAAATATTACGTGCCGGTCAAAGCGTTCATATATTAAAAAATTTCAACAATATTAAAACAACCAACATTTCTATTCAAATTTATAACAACACTTTTATGGTAAATCAATATACTTAAAATAAAGAAAGTTGTCAACAATTTAAAAACTGTAAGGGTAAATTTATAAATAATGAGATTAATATAAATAATGTTTGACCCAGAAGAAATCGGTAGGACCTCTAGTTATTTTTTATATTATGAATTTTAATTACAAATAGGCATGTCAAAAATCAAATGTAGATAGTTGTTGTAAATACGATTATTACATTATAGTTTCACCTATTTTCAAACAAAACTAACCTTTTTTTACCCATGGAAATCTTTAAAGATTTATGATAAAGACTGTTTTAACTTGCAAGCAACTACAGTGACCATTTTTAAATATCAACAGATTCAGAAACTATATCTAGTAAGTTTTTATTTTTTTATAGAATCTGTTTTCAAAAATATTAAACAGTGTTCCTTTGTTTTGATCCAAAACGTGAAACTAATTATGTCCAACTTGCGCTATGTAATTTACTGTTATATATATACTACAGTATATAACACAGCAATTGTCTTTGTGTGCTAATGTAACAGAATTTTACACCCAATATACCTTTATAATTATGTCTGATTGTCAAATTTCGCAGATATGGTCGATCGTTCTATGTAACTACATACTTCGATTGTTATATTTACAACCTTATATGTATGCGTAGCATTCATTGTAAAGGCAAGGACATAAAGTCGTTAAAATATCCTTCTCGTATCGAGATTAAAAATTCTGTGGTTAGTATGTCAGTTACGAGAACTCTTTTGCGTAACTTTTATGTGGCTCCATTTACAGACAATTTATCGTATTGCAGCATTTACGACACATCTAAAGGGCATGTGGCTTATTTGGAGAATTAGGATAATAGATTCTCGTCGCGACACGATGGTTACAAAACGAAATAGCTAAACACGCACATACGCACTCTGAAGGATTTTAAACGCCGAACATTTGACCTGGGGGGTTAACGGAAGATAGACCTATATAAATGTGCCAAAATCAGTGGCGGAGAATGTATTTTTTAATTGAAATAAGTAAAACACTTTCATATTCTTGTGAACAGATGGTGCTTATGGATTTAATTACAAAGAAAAATCATGAAATAAGCAAAGAAGAGGAGAAATGCGGTATTGGTTGATAATTATTATTCATTAATTCATGGAATAATGTAAATATATATTCATATTTTCGAAAATTCAATATAATTTTTAAGCATGTGAAAACGCTTTGAACAAAATAAAAAACCTTATAAGAGCTAAAAAATGCAGATGCAACCCTGTTCTATCATGACATTATAAATTCGTAATGCAATCGGCGATGCAACAACTTCGGTAGCTTCATGATGCATTTGACGGTACAACAACTTTGGTCAGATAATGGCACTATCACGAAGTGAATAAATGACATTCTGAGTAGACACTTAAGAGGATTAGACACCATATGATAGCAACTAAGTAATTTGTTAGTCACATAAAAGAATGAAAGAAAAGAAATAATTTTAAGAACCAGTGAAGTCATTCTACTGTCTGCGTCCAGATTGTATTAAACCAGTTGACCCTCAATTATTACCATATGTTATTACCACATGCTCCGCCATATAGCAACGGAAATTTATCAATATCATTTTTTGCATGTACCTACTGTGATCTGAATTCTGTGGAATACCACAAATGATGCAGACGGTAACTCATTTGTTACAACCGCGCGATAGCATTATCGCTATTTACAAATATTTTAATAACTTTCGGATACCTATTATAATGGAGTTTACGATATTGATGCGTGACGTCAATTTAGATATTGCACGTGAATCAATAACAGGCTAACCAAGTGCAAGTTACAGGAAAAACCAGGTCTCGTTAAAAATATTTAGAATTCATATGGATGCTACATGCATTTTATCCTCTTGTGATAATATATATTTATATTAACCGCGTATATTAATTATGCTTCCGAGTATAGATCACACTTGCACCATTGCATTGGGTATCACTGCAATGGTGCAATTTAAAAAGGCCTCTAGACACATACAGGTCTATATGAATAACGAACATTTTATTAATCTGTATCTCATCTTGGTATTTTACATATAAAACAACAAAATTCTAGGAAAATTCGCGATCATTGACACAATTTCACTGAAGATACGTTTCAGAATGATTCCAAATTGAATTATTGTGAGTGAATAAACGTCACACACCTTAAATATTTGAAATAAAGGATTATTAATAAATTAACTAGCTCCGACCGGCGCGCTTTACAATTTTTTTTTGGTGACCGTATATGAACCCTTTCTGGCGTACAGCAATTTACCAAACTTTTGTTGCAATATATCAACTAGTTTTCGAGTTTATGCAAGACTTATGGATAGCAATTGATTCTAATATTATGAATTATTCCTGTATTATAATCCAGAAGTTCTTCCATTATACCACTTTAGTTTCCACTAAAAACAACGAAGCGCTGGAATTTTTAAAGAAAATTATAAGATTATAAGTTGTGAATCAATCCTTTTTGTTACGAACTCGACGACGTTTACACCCTTTGAATTGCTTTGTCACTGTTTTTCATTGTATGCGTTCTTTATTTTATTTATTAAAACCATTTACTTCTACCAGTGTTTATCTTTAGTTATTCCAGTCGGCCATTATTTATTCCAGTGACTACGAGTGTGGAGCGAGGATGCGCGCCGCAGACAGTCAGCGGGGACCAGAAGAAAATAGGTGGAAAGTGGGTGCAAGTACACGACATATACGAAGTATACGCGGAATCATGCGAGGAGAAGACCAGCGACTATCAGCGGCCAACTAAAACAACCGACTGTTATTGCCGAGGGGAGCTATGTAACAATGCCGCGAAAAATGTCCTAAAATTAATCATGCTATTTCTAAATTTAGTAATTTTTGTACTGGTTAGGTAAACTTTTTGATGTCGAAAGGATATTAGCTACCCTATTAGAGAGCAAAAATGATCTCAGTTCTATTACATACTTTTTCTACACTTGCATTGAGGCGTACCAAATTTTTGCTGTAAGCTTTGAGTCAATGCATGACTTTTTCGTAATATGATAATGTTCAAATATCAGATGAGATTTATACCATAAACACATTTGACAATTTTATACTTAACGCTTTAAGATTTTAAATATAGTATAATGCAAAGCGCACAAAGTAAAAACAATACCTTTTTTAATGATAAAGAAAAAATATTCAACCACCTTTGGTAAATAAATATTCTTTTTCTACCTTTGCGATTTGCGTTGTAAACAGATTATAGTAGGTACTTACTCTTTATATTTAATTTCATTGTGACACAATATTTTCTTTTTTTAAGAATATTAATAATGCGTTAACACATTATTAATATTCGGTTTACCCCTCCCGGTAAGCTAAGCGCTTGTGTTACGAATACGTTTTTTATTATCGTATAAATTGTAATACTTATAGTTTAAGCATATTGGTTAAGCAAACAAATAATATATTTATAGAGTGTAACAACACTTGTTTTTAAGAGATCTTTATTATGTCGTAAGACTACAAGTAAAAAGAGCTTCAGTACTAGAATATTATTATATGTATTCTAAATAACCAAATGTTATATCGATATCTAGACAAATATTTATACAGACGTATAAGATAGTAGTTATATCATGTTAAAAAACTTTTGACTTTAGATCCAGAAAAATATCTTTTAAATAGCAAATCCTCCTAACAGTAAACCCTTCCATTTTCCGAAATATATTTTCATCAAGATGTCGCTTGATATTAATTTCAACAATTAAGGGTCACAAGGGCAGTAAATTAACATTACACTTGATACGGGTGGTGGTAGGAATATAACGAAGTTATCAAACCTGTCTGTTGTGCTCGTGTAGAATAGTGTAACGGAATAAGATCATCTGTCTGTATTCGTAGCACGATCTATCATAAACTATTGTATTGTATAAAACCAAAAACCTTAAAAGATGGTTTTATTGCGTGTTTTACTAGTCACATTTTTAACGATTGTAGAAATGTCGGTAAAAAAATCTTCTAGTCTAATTCATTCTACGCATATTGTACCATACATTGTACAGCAGACAACACATGAAGCCAAGTATTTTGAGATTAACCTACCCTATACTATTGTAAATGAGACCATTCCATTATTAGCTTGGTGTATTATCGGCGTATTTTCATTAAGTATTCTGATATAACAAGCAAATAAAATGTTGGTTCAATTCTTGCTTCGCAGCCGTTGAATTAAGAATTTCGTTTTATTAAAAATACTAGATTTAAATAACAGTTTTGCGATCATGTGATACACAGTTTATATAAACCCATCATTTTTTCGTTATATTTATCATTTTGAAAAAAACTTAAATATTCCGAGTAATTCATAATGCTCTGTACTTTCTTCACATAACATCTGTATGCTTTTCATTTTGGTGCAGTTTGTATTTTTAAAATTTTTATCTGCTGAAAATAATTGTAAACTGCTTTAACGATGCATATAATATATGAAAAACTTTAGTTATAATTATCGAACGACAAATTTTCAAAGATATAAAGTCGCTTTGATAACTTTGAAACGTCTTTTTTGTTCTTCCAGTTCAATTGCAAAAATAATTTAAATGTTAAAAATGTAATGCCCAATTGACAAAATATCTAATTATCTTCGCACCTGGTTGCCAAAACGTCTGTGTGGTCAAAATACCCTGTCGCCAAATGTTAGAACCTACCTAAATAAGTTTTAAGTTACTTTTATTTGTGCTAGCTACTCTACTCTACTAGTGTTAGGGTAATTAAGTCGAAGGTAGCTGCAGGGATAATTTGGTAGAAATAAGGTTTTAACACGTCACATTGACATTTCGTATTAGACAGCGGGACACCTGTGTAGTGTAGCACCAAACTTTTACACCTAAGGGTATGCTAAATGGTCATGAATAATAGTGGAGGTAATCACCATACATCCCCAAGCGACCATCAAATGAGCAGCAGCGTTTTCCTAATTAGTTCTTTTACTATGTCCAACCTGGCTCCCAAGCGTAGAGATTGTAGCAAGCGCACCATATCTGGAAGAGGCTTCCGCCCAGCAGTCTTGCAGATAATCTCAGATGATGATATTTGTACTTTTCGAATCTACTCCACTGTAAGCAATGTTACAGTTGGAATAGATTTCTGAAGATTCTTTTTTGTAATTTCGAAATTCACTGTATTTTGGTAGTTATACAAATAAATAAAGAAGAATGGGCAAGACTATAAAAGGAAACTCTCGAGTCGGACTCCCGCGTAACTCCGTGGTTTGGATTGGACCATCGCAGGACTTTTCTACGAAAGGTGCATATACACCTATCTCCATTCTTCCCTTCCTATCCAAGGTCCTTGAGTGTCTTATCCTTAACCAATTAAACTTTTCCTTACACGACTTGACCTCCTCAATCCTCTGCAGTCTGGTTTCCGTTCTGGGCATAGTACTACGACCACTTTACACACATGTGTCACAGATGATATACGTCTAGGGATGAATCACGGACAGCTTACCATATTAACATTGGCGGATTGCAATGCATTTAACACCGTCAACTTTGATATTCTCTTGGCTTTACTGTTCTCACTTAAGATATCTCCATCAACAATTGAGTGGTTTCACAGTTATCTATACGGACGCAAGCAGCGGGTTCGTCTTAAGGACACTATTTTTTCATAGAGCAATTCGACTGCTAGTGTTTCGCCGGGTGGCGTCCTTTCTCCTCTTCTTTTTACTATCTTTATTAACTCTATCTCCCATAATCTTTCTTCTTCCTACCACCAATATGCAGTCGACCTTCAAATCTATTCTCTCCTCCTCCTCTCGCTCAACTAGTTGATGAGGTGCTGGCGACTAATAATGACTTACGTCGAGTTGTAGAGTGGAGCAAGTTATTTGGTCTGGAGGTGAGCCCCTCGAAGACAAATTCTATTATAATAGGTTCCTCTAGAATGATTGCGAAAGTAAACTAGCAGTCACCCCTGCGTTAATGTTGCTGGCACTGATATCCCCTACAGCATATACCGATATGCTGTAGGGGTAAAAATTTAGGGTTAATCTTTGACAACTACTTGAGTTGGGGTCCACAATTGCAAGCCGTCAGTCGCAAATTATATACTTCGGCTGGTTCGATGAAAAGGCTGTGTAATTTCTTACCTACTACCACCAAAATTGCCCTAGCGCAATATTTTTTGCTTCCTATTATGCGAATGCCTGCTATCTCAATCTCACAGAGGACCAGCTTAAGCGACTTCAAAACTTTTGTATTCGCTTCATATTTGGCCTACGCAAATATGATCATGTTTCTCAATATCGCTCTCTGCTCAATTGGCTTCCTATTCGCCTTCGTCGGAATATTCACATGCTAACTCTTCTTTATAATGTTTTATTAATTCCATTGACCCCGCACTATCTTACAGAATGTCTTAATTATCTTCATAGTTCAACCAGACTATCCCCGAGGTCATCAGAAAATGTGGCGCTCAGAATTCCCGCTCACAGTGCGACTTTTAGTACGACGTTGTCTGGTAGAGAACGCTTGCAACGATAAGGCCGCCGATTGTTACACGTTGGTTTTAAGCAATTTTCTGTGTTTGTATATCCTTCTGTTTTTGTGGTGTAATCAATAAAGTGTTATTGTATTGTATATTGGGCTAAAACTCTATGTCCAAAGAAATTATGTTATTAAAAAATATAAAAATCTAAATAAACATTATATGCAAAAAAGGGTGCCTAATCTATAAATTAATATATGAAGTAAAAATTTCTTACTTCGAGAAAATTACACTTACGGAGAAATGTGACAATTTAGCACAGTTAAAGTTTATATGTAGAAATTAAATATTTTTATATAATATTAACTGGAAATACATAAAATTATTTAAAATTTATCACACTAGCGCGTCTATGACTTAGCCCTTTCGAACCTGAGTTACACGATCGTGACGTGCGATTTTGAAGAATTCAAACGTCGCGCGTAATTTGTTTCTACGCGCTAAACCGTAATCGCAAATGAACGATTTCTCACTTGCTACTTGACAAACGTACGATCCATGTGGCGTCGGTTTAGCGCGTAGAAACGAATTACGCATGACGTTTGAATTTTCCAAAGTCGCAAAGTCGCACGTCTCGATCGTGTAACTCAGGTTCGAAAGGGATACGCACGTTTACCTCTATATTATTTGTTTACAGTAAAATTGAGAAGAAATTAACATGGTCTCACTGAGTTTCAGACATAATGACGTAATTATAATCTTAGTTCATTGCCTTAATTTTGTTTATTATAGAAAGGACTGCAATATTATATTTAAGAGAAAAAAACATTTATTAAAAAACGCAAAGAATATATTATAAAAATCACTTCATGTTGTCATAAGGCTAAAGAAAATGTTAGCGGCCTAATCTTTGTATGATTGACTTATTTCAAATGAACCTTAATAAAGAGTAAATAAGAAATTGTTTTGAAAAGATTCGCAAAAGCAATTCATCATTTACTATGTTTAGATCAGAAGCTAACAAATACAATTGAAGTGTTTAAAAAAGGTATTATTTGTTCCAGTCTTATTTTATTAGACTTGTTATTTCATATTTGTATAATTTGTTTGAAAAAGCTAGTGTAGCCTTGATTATAGAGGCAGTCTTTGGCTTTAAAAGCATTCAAACTTAAGACAATTACGGTCCAATTCCGAACACTGAGCGACCACTCAACCTGTAATTCTAAAGCGTTTATTTTTTACACTTTTGCGTTAACTCATTGAAAAGAACCAACTTTTAGCCTGATAACTAACGGGTTTCATTAACGTGAACTTGTTACTCTAGTTTAATCCTGTTTTACTTCTATTAGGAACCGTGTTTAATAACGTTTCTTATTAATCTGATTTTTAACAAGATTGAAAATTATAAGAGTTCAATAGTAGGAGGCATGGGTATGCTACTACGTTCATTATAGTATAAACACAATGAAAAAAACTGCCTCTGATCGGATTAACGGGTGTTAATCCGATCAGTATGTATAACTTTCATTATAATAATATTAAATATTTGTATAACTTTCAGCCGATTTTTATGTGGAGTTAATAGCAAAGCTTACACAAACACAGTAAAGGTCTAGTTTATGCACAACCGCCACGTACGCGTAAACTCCATGGACATGGCTCCGAAGTTGGAAATGAATTAGTGTGATGAAATATCAGTTATATTTACAAAGCCATAATAAATTTTGTTCTTATAGTCATCCAAGTCAATAGAAAAACTATGTTGTTCAGAAAGCTAATTTAAAATCTGTGGCCAGCCTTTTTGCTATATTTGAATATACATTCAATCTTTTTAAAAAGCTCACAAACTACAGAGACTGTATCATTTGGATAGCCGCTAACGTTTCTAACAAACACTTAGTAAACATAATAATAACTAAATATACAAAAGGTTTTGAGGTAAGATTGACTTACAGATAATGCACAGCCTACACCGCTTACAAAAAGCGGCGAAGTAAAACAACGCTTTTTCAAATTAATTTAAACAAAAGTTGCTAAACAGAGAGTATTTTGCTTCAACAGAAATTTGTGTCAAATAAATGCGACAACACAAAATATAGACGTGTAAGTACTCACGTTGGCATGGTTCTCGACTAGGCAGAGGAAGACGACGTCTTCCCTTAACAAGCGCACGGCCCCGTGCAGCGGCTGCGAGGTCTTGCTCTTTAACATACGGTACAGGAGCGCTGACGACATGTGAGCGAAGTCCTCACCTTTATGGACAATATACTATTTATGTAATTGCTTTATTTATAAGTGTCAACCAAATTTCTAAGGATCACCACGTTCTGTTCCGCAATATACACATTAATAGATACAAAGATAGGACCGTTCTTATTCTATAAGGTGTTTATGAAACCTCCTAAACTAAAGTGCGTACGTACGAGGTTTACGTGGAGGCTAAATGAAAGTTTAACTAAGTTTAGCGGTGCGCTGTATGTATCAAGCTTGTACTGAAAATGTATTTTAGCTATTTTTCTGGATTAAGGCAACAAATTGCCCAGCGGGCAATGGAGAGAGCTATGCTTGGTGTTGTAACAAAAACCGCCGACATAGCTCAAAGAATTGCGAAGCTGAAGTGGCAATGGGCAGGACACATAGCAAGGAGAACTGATGGCCGTTGGGGCAGAAAGGTTCTCGAATGGCGACCGCGTGCCGGACGACGCTCAGTGGGTAGGCCCGCTACGAGGTGGACCGACGATCTGGTCAAGGTCGCAGGAAAACGCTGGATGCGGGCAGCACAGGACCGATCGTTGTGGAGATCCTTGGGGGAGGCCTCTGTCCAGCAGTGGGCGTCGTACGGCTGATATGATGATGATGAAGGCAACAAAACAGTTGTTAATGTTTAAAAAAATTAAAGGAGGCGGATATATTAAATGACAATAATTTCAATCATCATATAACTATATCATCATAATAACTATTATATAAAATACAACCTCCTAATCAAGTAAAAAACCTGTAAATGAATAATGTCAAAGTCGTTACGCTCACTGTTTTGTCATGCGGTGGTCTTACTAATTCTATTAATGGGTGAAGTCTATGTACAGTGTAATATTGTTAGTACTTCATGGAGAAAGCATTTGCCTATATTATTATCCATGTTAATCATCTCCATGTGAACTAACATTTTTTTTATAAATTGATACAAAAAGCCAAACCGCAGGATAGTTTTTGTTTCACAATGACTTCTCACATTATTGAAAAAAATTCAAGATGATCTTGTGATATTTTTCGGAGCGGAACATTTTTCATCCGCTCATTTTTGGGCAGAACGAGATCAATAAAAAGGCATTTAGCACTTTTGGCGCATACACAAAATCAAAATATTTAGCTCCATTTATATTGAAAATCATAACATTATACTAGCATTATAGTAAAAAAATTGCGGTAAGAAGAGAAAACTGTGCATAAGAACATCGTCTAACATAGGTCAGTCTTTAAAAACTCAAACTACTAAAATACTTTTGTTGTCCTTTTCCTATATTATAACAATTGTTTTGTTTAAATAATGTACTATTTTAATAAAGGAAACTCTTCTTAGAACAGATTTATATCAAATTAGGTTGCTGAAGAACTAAGCACAGAGCATTTTTGATTTACCTGTTAAATCATCCCAGTGTGCTGATATAAGCCCAGAACAATGCTCTTTCAATGCCCCAGCACCAATTTCATCTGCTGCAGAATAAAATTTTACACAGGTCCTGAAAACAAAAAAAATTCAAATAAGAAATGCAAAATACCAGTCTTTATTAAGACATTGAGTATACTTTAACCTTTAACTGGAAACGAACTGGTATACCATATTATTTCTTTTTAATTAGTTTTTTATCTTTTTTTTTTATTTGAGATCATTTTGCAATATTACTTTTATTTTTACTTTATTATAACCTTTTTATAACTTTATTTCTTTTATATTTATCAAATAACTATTTTCTATTTTAATCCACTAAAAGTTTTCCAAAAAATCTGTAACTGAGAAAATATCATACCTTACACCAACAGTGGTTATAAGAGCTTGTTCACACTTGCTAACAAGACCATGCAGTTTGAAAGTAGCAGCAGATTTCATGAGTTGCAAGGCAAATATGTCCCCTCTTGTGAGATCCACAACATCTGTATAAAGCCATTTAAGAAGAGCAGCTCCTATGTCATCTGGTAAGTTCGACCAATCTGAAAAGGATATGAGACCTTAATTGTACAAATATTTCACAGCACATTCTTCATGTTGTTTTAAGGTATTTGATTTTTAAATTAGGATCAACAAAGATTTTTATAGAGATAGCCATCTGAAGTCGAAAACAAACTATTAAGAGAGAAATATTTTTCTCCTTTATTGCATTTGCCACAACTTGACAACCATTTGGCACAATGGTAGCAATCCTGCCTTCAACACTAACAGGGTTCAAGTTCCCGAAAGGGGCAGATGTTTGTGTGATGAATATGAGTATTTGCACCTGAGTTATTGGTATTTACATATATTACGTATTATAAGATGATGGGATACGAACGATCCAATCCCGCAGCCTGAGTTCAATCTCGGTATTTGCGGGACTACGAATTTTCAATCCCGCGGGATCTCGGTATTTGCGGGATCCCGCATATCGATAGTATTCACATTTATATAAGGCAAATTAAACAATGAATTAATCAACTCCACATTTATTTGCGTACATATTACTATTAATATGAGACCAATCAAATGACACAGTTTATTTGTAACAAAAAAAGAATGAATTAATCAACTAACTACATATTTATTAAAGGATTACTATTAGTATGATATCAATCAAATTACTCCGTTTAATTATCACAAAAACCCTATGAATTATCAACTAACTCCATATTTATTTAAGTATTACTATTAGTATGAGATCAATCAAATTACACCGTTTTTTCTTCACAAAAACGGTAACAAATACTGACTAAAAACAAATCAAAACGAAACAAATCCAACAACAATAAGGGTGAGATCGAGTATTGATGTGTTGCAGTGACGGTATAACGGCCGAAATGCTGAAGAATATGGGAGAAACCGGAACCACAATTATGCTGTCGATATGTCAAAAAGTCTGGAGAACAGGCGAGTGGCCTGAAGACAGGACATAGTCGATTGTGGTTCCTCTACACAAAAAGGGTTCTTCACGCAAATGCGAAAATTAAGGCACTATTTCAATCATTTCACATGCCAGCAAGATTCTCCTGCGGATCCTTTACAAAAGGGTAGAAAGCTATATCACACAACAAATACCCAAAGAACAGGCGGGATTTGTCAGAGGTAGGGGCACGAGGGAGCAAATCCTAAACATTAGGCTACTTATTGAGAAAGGCGGGGAACACAACATCAGTGCTGCCTTGTGCTTCATCGATTACTCAAAAGCATTCGATTGTAGTAATATAATTTATGTACGGGATTTTTACCATGTCCCTTGTTTTTGTTTTTATTGAGTTTCCGAGTTGCAGTTGCTCCGTGGTCATGGCGCTTGCAACAGTGCCGAAATATCTCGGAAACTCAATAAAAACAAAAACAAGGTACATGGTAAAAATCCCGTACATAACTTATATTACTATAATGTTAGTGACCATGAATGTCTAAAACAAAACAATATTCGATTGCATCAACTGGAGTCAGATGTTCAGAGTGATGAGAGAAATGGGTGTTCCAGATCATCTGACATTTCGGGTACAGAATTTATATCTCACCAGCAAGTCTAGGGTATGGCGATAGGACGATCTATCACACCCTTTTCATCCAGAAAGAGGTTTTTTTTTTATTTTTTTTTTATTTTAGGATGCGTTTGCTCTTGATCCCAATCAAGCCCGGGGGCCATGACAGAATCCACGATGGAACGAGCTAACCCAGAAGGTGCCTATTCACCCTGGCCTTGAAAATAGACGGGTTATAAGTTCTCGGAAATACAGACGCAGGGAGGGAATTCCACTCCTTTGCTGTGCGCGTTATGAAGGATGTTGAAAAGCGCTTGGTACGACAGGTGGGAATATCAACCAGGAAAGGGTGGTAGCCTGCAGTGCGTCTGGATGTCCGATGGAAAAAAGGAGATGGCGGTATGAGCAGATGCAGCTCTTGAGCACACTCTCCAAAGTACAGTCTGTAGAAGACCGCCAGACAGGCAACTTTGCGGCGATGAGCTAAGGTGTGAAGCTTGCTCTTCACCAATTTGTTGTCCTCCTGCTGCTGAAGGAACTCCTTTTTGCCGTGAAAAGACACGCTTGTGTTTTGGAGGCGTTGAAATTTACGAGGTTACTATCGCCCCACTGGGAAACGTAGTTTAGCCTCTGGTTTATTCGCTCAACCATGGCCTCTCTCATGAACATCACGTCCGTCAAGGATGTAATTTATCACCTCAATTGTTCAATCTTGTCGGTGAACACAATGAAAAGGGCTTTGGACAATTGAAAAAGGGGCATCCGCGTTAGTGGCCACTTAATAAATAACCTGCGCTTTGCTTATGACGCCACAATAATAGGCTCCTCCGAGGTAGAGCTAGCTGAACTCTTGTCCAGAATAACTATCATCAGTTGAGAGGAACAGGAAGTTATCAGAAGAGCACAAATGGCGAAAAATGCGGTAAAAAGGATTGGAGCGATTATGGCCGAACAGGGGTATTAGCCGCAACACCAAAAAGAAGCTAATGCAGACGCTCATATTTTCTATCTTTTTATATGCTTCTGAAACCTGGACACTAAAAGTGAGGGTGAGATCGAGGATTGACGCGTTCGAAATGTGGTGCTGGCGCATAGTGCTGAGAATATCCTGGGCGGAAAGTCGCACAAACGAGTCAATCCTCAAATATTTGAATAAAGCAACACGGCTCTCAATAATCTATAGGCAGAGAGTCCTCAAGTTCTTCGGACACACGGTCAGGCGAGACCCAGACATTCTGGAAAGGCTGATTATTACTGGTTGTGTGGAAGGAAAGAGAGCGAGAGGGCGGTCTCCTACAAGATGGACACACACAACTCAGGACGCTACGGGAGCTACCCTACAATCATTGATCCAAATGGCGCAAGACAGAAATGTCTGGAAAGAAATGGTGGCCAGGGCAACGCACCATAGTCACGTTCCTCAGTCAAGAAAGAGGTTACGACAAAAGAAGAACATATTACTAAGAATATTATTAATCTATGGAGACTTATGTATGTCTATCTGTAACTGTAGTATCCATAACACTTATGTGCTTGCTTTGGGCTGAACTAATTGGTGTGAATTAACGGACTGTAAGAATCTGACATACACCTAATGTGAGAATTGCTTAGATATTTGCCGACTGTGGTTAAGCACCCATATGAAGAACATTAATTTTATTTGATAAAATCTAATTGCACAAAGAAAGAAGTTAATCTTTATTAAAAGTTTAATTTTCTTCAAGCAAATAAAAAGATTTGACTATTTTAAAGTCTGAAGTTTTGTCACCAGTAGCTGACTAGGCCTGAATCAAGAGTATATATGTCAGTCGCCACTGATTGACATGACAGCTAAAGTATTATATATGGTGCAATATTAGAAATTATTTACCTAATTCATCCAGGTTTTTCAGTGCCTCTTCGTTCCAGTCATCTGACCGTGCATTCAATACAAATTTGTGTCCAGGCATTGATTTATTCTGCAGTTTTATTGAAATGTCCGAATACGTATCTCTGCCATACAATGTAGCGACTGTCATCAACAGACGGGCCACAAAACTGGTCTCGCTCAGGTCGCCGGCCGATGCAGCTACCAGCGTATACTTGCGTTCCACTTCAGCACAGTGACTTTGCAGTTTACTATATTCCTCCTTCAGCAGCGCCAAGTGCTGCTGCAGCTTCGTCACCTCGCTCGACGCTGCACAGAAAGGCATACTAGTAATAACAACGGTAACTGATTCGTTTCACTGACAAAACCGCCCACCATACAAACAAACATACAAACACGGTTCCCTCAGTCTAATAAGTAATTACTCACCCATGACGAGGTTTTTTAGACCTTATTATTGCCGAAATAAAGGCACCTTGAACGACTTACAGAACTTTTTCTATTCTTACAAAAAATATCAACCTATTATCGCAAAATTGACACTGCCCAAACAACAGATTACTACGACCATGTATTAGACAGATTATTTAATGTGTGACATGACAATGAAATGTCATTATGTTTTTTTTATTACGTATCCCCATAATAGAAAGCAAAAGGTTGCAGAGTCCATACAGCCTCGTCTTTAGTTATTATTTCTTTTCTTATTGGATCATGTAGAATATATAATAATAGATGGTTTTACTGAAATCCCGTTGTGGATTCGATGGAGTGTAAAAAAAGACTTTCCGCTGTTTTATTTTACTCATGCATAGTGATGAACACTTAGTGGTTTATAAAACACAATTGTTAGAAAAAATAATAAGAAAACCTTAACCAATGCGGAGATGGCCCTCGCCCTTGCAAAAAAATCCAGATGCACTGAATTTCGTTATCACATCAGATAGTAGTCATTTAAGCAGGCACTGGAAAAATCTTAAATTAACTATTTGTCAATTCAACCAAATAACTAAAAATCGTTTGAGTGATAGAAAAAAAAAATATATAATATTTCTAAGCCACATGACATATTCAAATTCAAAAATATAAAAAGGTTTGAAGTGGCACTATTAATAAGTGTAACATAATAAATATGAATAACATAGAAACTTTAGTTTATTCCACAAAAATAAATAAATAAACCAGTATTGGTTCAAATTTAAACAGAAAATCTAAATTAAACTGCTCTATGCACCTTTTATTCAAGTTAAACTAAATAGCTACCTTAAAGGGCAACTATTGAAATATTAATATGTTAAGGGTAAATAATATTATGGTGTAAATAATGTATTCCTTTATACGTTTATCATAATTTATTTTATGATGTAAAAATTATTGGCGAACACAGAAAGTGTTATATTAGTGGCTTTGGTTTTTTTTATGTGTTGTGCTGGATTTAAGATAATAGTGGAATATTTATAACTACCTTAGTGTTTGTTAAAATGGGCGATGTCTAGTGGAATAAAACAGCGAAAGGTATCTCTTCATGCTCTATCAAGCAATAGACGGGGTGTTAAAGTTACTGGCAGGCAGAAGATACGTGGTGAGAACAATCGCATTGCTAAGCAACGGTTTTGTTGACTGCCATTATATTGTTATGTCTGAAAATTTTATCTAACGGTTTTTTGTATTCTTACATCGTACTGTTTTAAAAGTGATTATTGTGGACATTAGTGAGTGTGTTATATAGTGTGCAAGTTTTGTGGACGCTAATAACTATAAAGTTTTAGTGTGGACTCCTTTCAAATACATCTTAATCTTTTACACTGCTGCTCTTACATCTCTGCTATTCAAGTAAGTTTTTACAGGTTACGGGCCCAGGACGAAGATGGACTTTGCGAAAATTCAAATTCCAAAACTTGAAACCCAAAACTGGAATCAATGGAAGTACCGGATGACTGCTTTATTGTCGGGCATTGACGGACTTTTGGACATTGTAGAAGGTAACACACTTATGCCGATTAGACCTGATGTAGCTGCAGGAGATGCTTCAGCTAGTGCAGCGTCTTTGGAAAGTTATAATAATGCTTTGAGGGAATACAAAAAGTTGGAAAGTACAGCGTTACTGTTGATTACTAACAACATAAGCGATCAGACATTAGACAAGGTGATAAGGCTATCGAAACCAAGTGAAGTATGGGAAGAATTGCATAGGATATATGACGGAGTAAAACATAGCCGGGTTTATGATCTATGCTTACAATTTTTCAGTCACACTAAAGATCCGAATGACGACATTGCCTCGCATATATCTAAATTGAAAAATGTTTGGTACAAAATGAAACAGGAGTTAGAGAAGGCGGAATCTGGAGCTCGTTTGCCAGATGTTCTACTAATCTGCAAAATTTTGGACACATTACCTGAAACTTTTTTCTCTTTTAAAGCGGGATGGCTGTTGATGTCGAAAGCGGACCAAACGGTTGATAACCTTACAAGTCAATTGTGCGCTCACGAGAAGGCACTGAACTACAAGGATAATGGTGGTGGTGCTGAAGCGTTTGCTGTGAAGTCAGTCAAAAAGAACTTCAAAAAGGTACAAGACGATCCAGGAAGCAGTACAGGCAACAAAGGGAAGGTAAAATGCTTTAAGTGTAAGCAGGCTGGCCACCTTAAAAAGGACTGCCCTCAAAAACAAAGTGGAAAGGACACTAATGCTAGTACAAGTATGATGTTGATGCTATGCTCTATGGATGCTGCTGTCGACAACGACAACTGGTATGTAGACAACGGCGCAACGAATCATGTTACTATGCGGAAGGACTTCTTTCAGGACTTTGAGTATTTTAGAGACTCTCATACAGTCACAACAGCCGATGGAACTGTAATTCAAGCTGTAGGCAAAGGAACAGTCAAGATAGAAGCTGTGATTGACGGAAAAAGAGAAGATGCAACTCTTAATGATGTCTGGTATGTACCACAATTGAGCAAAAACCTATTCTCAGTACTTTCTATGCAAGATCGAAATCCAGGAAGTATTTTTCAATCCAGGGTAACGACTTGTGAAGTTAAGATTGATAGTAAAGTGATTGCAATTGGTAAGAGGAAAAGATTTGGAGGGCTGTATTTGCTTGACTTCAAGACAATACCTCGTAAGGATGCAATAGTCAATCTGGTAGCTAAGTTGGATACGCTACAGCTATATCATGAACGCATGGGACATCAGAACAAGCGTCATGTTAGGAATGTGTTAGAACGTGAACTTGGTATTAAAGTGCCCCCTAGCAATGGAGACTTGTGTGAAGGTTGTATTTTTGGTAAGGCACACCGATTGAAGTTTGGAGTGCGCGAAAGAGCAAAGCAACCTGGAGATGTCGTGCATTCAGATATATGTGGACCATTTCCTCCATCGACGTCAAAATACCGCTATTTTTTAGTGTTCAAGGACGATTTTACCGGTTATCGCTTTGTATACTTTTTACGGAATAAATCAGAAGTACATGTGAAACTAGATCAGATGCTCGCTGAGAGTAAAGTTGCAGGGCATACTGTTAAAGAACTACTTAGTGATAACGGCGGAGAGTTTGATAATACATACGTTCGGAGTATTTTGAATCTAAATGGGATAAAGCAAAGGCTTGTAATGCCGTATACACTGGAACAGAATGGGTGTTGCGAGCGTGACAACAGAACCATCGTGGAATGTGCAAGGGCTATGATGCATGCTCATGAAGAATTACCTCAAATATTATGGGCTGAACTAGTAAACACGGCCGTTTATGTTTTAAATAGAACTGGTCCGAGTGTTGGAAACAAAACACCATATGAGATGTGGTTTAACAAGAAACCGGGCATCAAACACTTGAGGATAATTGGATCTTCCTGTTATGCACATGTTCCTAAGCAGAGAAGAACAAAAATGCAGAAAAAAGCATCGAAGTGCGTTCTTCTTGGATACGATAACGATGATGGTTATAGACTGTGGGACAAAGAGAAAAACTCTTTAGTAAGATCAAGAGACGTGATTTTTGATGAAAATCCGCTTGAATCTAACCTGGACATTTCATCTGGTGAGTCGGATACTAATGGAGTAGATGTACATGAATATGAAATATCTCTGAGACCTGCCTCTAACTCGCAAGTGACTCAAGGTGGCATGCAGGAATCAGCTGCTTCAAGACAAGTAGATTCTGAGGTATCTGATGAGGCACAGAATCATTCTAGGTTAGTTGATAACATTGGAGAAACTAATGAAAATTTTGAATTAGGGGGGGAAATTAATGAAGATATCGAGAGTGATCAATTCGAAGACAACGAATTATCTGATACTGAGATTGCTAACCAAGGTACAAAAGTCTTGAGAGATCGTTCGCAACTCAGGCCCCCAGTTAAATTCAAAGATTATGTCATGCAGTTTCTGAACAACATTGAGAGTGGACGTGAACCAACTACCTACTGGGAAGCTATTCAGAGCTCAGAAAAGGAACTTTGGCAGGAAGCCATGAAGTGTGAAATACAGTCCTTGAAGGAAAATCAAACCTGGACCTTGGTAAATCTTCCGAAGAATAGGAAAGCAATACCCTGTAAATGGGTGTATAAGGTGAAGTTAAACCCAGACGGATCGGTAGAAAAATATAAAGCAAGACTTGTAATCAAGGGTTTTTCACAAAAAAGAGGCCTGGATTATGAGCAAACTTTTAGCCCAGTGGCAAAAATGGGAACTATTCGAGCAGTATTAAGTGTAGCGGCTAGTGAAGGTCTGGCACTACTACAGTTTGATGTCTCGACAGCGTTTCTGTATGGAAATCTCAATGAAGAGATATTTATGAAACAACCTGAAGGATTTTGTGATGGAACAAATCGAGTCTGTTTGCTACAAAGAAGCCTCTACGGCTTGAAACAAGCACCTAGATGTTGGAACAAGCGGATCGTAGACGTTTTGAAGCAAATTGGTTTCAAAAATAGTGAAGCTGATCCCTGTCTATTTATAAGGAGTAAGAATGAAGAAAAGCTTATTCTAGCCCTGTATGTCGATGACGGATTGGTCGCTGGGACTACGGTCAAACTAATTGAACAGTTTGTTGAGGAGCTAAGAACGCACTTCAAAATTACGACGAAACCAGCTTCCTATTTTCTCGGTATAGAGATCGAAACAAGAGAAGACGGATTGAAGATTTGTCAAACAGCCTATACTCGGAAAGTACTACAGCGATTTAGAATGGAAGAATGTCGACCTGTTATGACTCCCATTGTAAAGGTCACTGACAATGACAACCTTGAGACTGAACAGGACGATGAAATTCTACAGAATTATAGGCAGATAGTTGGTTCATTAGCATACCTGATGGTTGGTACAAGACCAGACATTGCTTTTGCAGTTAGCATAGCATCAAGAAACTTAGAAAAGCCTGATAAGGAAGACTGTAGACGAGTAAAGCGGATAATGCGATACTTACAGTATGCTCCGGATACTAGTATAATCTATAAACGAGACTACAAGAAAGGCGTTATAGAAAACTATTCTGACGCAGATCATGGTGGTTGTATGAGTACTGGAAGATCTACTTCTGGAGTATTATGTTTATATGCTGGAGGTGCGGTATCTTGGGTTAGTCAACGACAACCAAGTGTGGCAATATCGACAACGGAAGCAGAAGTTGTGGCTGCCAGCGAAGGTGCCAGAGAATGTATCTGGTTGACACGTCTGATGAAAGATATGACTCTTATAGAAGGATTACCGGAATTAAGAGTTGATAATGAAGCTGCAATCAGACTTGCACAGAATCCTGAATTCCATAAACGGACAAAGCACATCAGGATTAGGCACTTCTTTGTGAGAGAGCTAGTTACAACTGGACAACTGAAAGTGACAAAAGTCTCTAGCAGTCTGCAACTGGCAGATATGTTCACGAAGGCTCTGCCTAGACCAGCGTTGTTCAAACACATGCAACTGATTGGTCTACACAACGAGAGAAGATGTTAAAGTTACTGGCAGGCAGAAGATACGTTGTGAGAACAATCGCATTGCTAAGCAACGGTTTTGTTGACTGCCATTATATTGTTATGTCTGAAAATTTTATCTAACGGTTTTTTGTATTCTTACATCGTACTGTTTTAAAAGTGATTATTGTGGACATTAGTGAGTGTGTTATATAGTGTGCAAGTTTTGTGGACGCTAATAACTATAAAGTTTTAGTGTGGACTCCTTTCAAATACATCTTAATCTTTTACACTGCTGCTCTTACATCTCTGCTATTCAAGTAAGTTTTTACACGGGGAGGTTTAAGTAAAACTGCATACCTGTAGTAAATCCTAGGAAAATGGTTATTTTATTGTTCATTTATCATCCACTAGCTGACCCGGCGAACTTCGTACCGCCTTAGCGTAGCTTTGATGCACTACTTTATTTTGTATAGCTGACCTATCTTATGTATGAGTACCTACTCAATTTGAACTGGAATCTATAATATCCTCCATATAAAAATGAATCCTTATTTCCCTGGTCTCGCCATACCTGAGGACTTTACTAATTTTTATTAAATAAAAAACAACATATATATTTTCATAATAGTGTTTATTCCATAGGGTTCAATTTCACTCATATTTTTACAAATCGCTATTGAACAACTTTGCATTTTGAAGTAAACACTGAGCTCAACACCACGCGCGCTCTAGAAAGCAACTAATAGCCTCTATACCCTTCACTGCTTCTCTCTATTCTAATGCTTTTTGATAAACTATATTTTTAGTTTTATGTTCTTTTCTCTGAACTGTAATCAAATGCAACATTATAACTGAATGCAGCTCTGTTAAACACAACATTTCTATGTTGATTTCGATTCCGTTGAAGTTCATTTCGCGCTTCGCGTTGCTCATCAGTTTGATTTGCTCTTATATTTCTTTGACTTGCCGTATTTCGAGTTCTGCGGCCTAAGTTTGTACGTCTGGTTGGTGGCATTGTTAAAAACGAAAATCCAACTGAAAATATATTTTCTGTATAACCATGTAAAATTGTAATATTGTGTAGTCACCAAAAGTTACCAAAAATCGATATGAAGTGAAGTGAACTTACCGTGATTAACAAACACTTAATCACACTTAATCTTTTAATCAAAACGAACTTTATCAAAAAGTTAATAAAATTATTGTTAGCGCGGTTATGGATGTGTTGTCACAGATAACCACAGATTTTTTTGTTTTAAATTGAATGACGTTGACATTTGTCAGCGCGGTTATCGATGTGGTGTCACAGATTACCACAGATTTTTTGTTTTAAGTTGACATTCGTTACGTTATATTTTTCAATCTTTCTGAGAGATTTTCTTTATATTTTTTTCCGTAAGAACCTTGTACAGAGTATGAGAAAACTACAAAAAAAAAAAACAGCCAAATCGGTCAAGCCGTTTTCATGTTATGTCGTGACAACGGAAAACGGGTTTCATTTTTATATATATAGATTATCAATTAATCAGCTTCTATTGTCATCTTAATAAATAAAAAAAGGCGTGTGCGTCTCGTGAAGCACGACAGAAGTGATAATTGAAACTAATTTAATTGTAAGTTGAACTCTTTAATAGGGGCCATTCATTTATTACGTAAGACGATTTAGGGGGGAGGGGGGTCAACCATGTCTTATTTTTTCTTACAAGGGGGTGGGAGGGAGTCTCAATAGTTCTTACGTAAGATCCCAAAAATGCGCAGTTAAAATTATACTTTGAAAAAGCGAGAATGCCGAGGTTCGCTCGGATGCGTATAGGTAAAAACTTCGGGATCTCTTTCGTTGACATGATGTATTTATTTCTAAAATAGTTTGGCATAACAAGTTTGGCATATTTCTTTTTGCATAATATTAGTTTGTCATAATTGATTTTCGGAACATATATACTGTGGCATAATTATAATTAGGTCTAATATGTTTATGCATAATTATTATTTGCACAATGTTTTCAGGCATAGTCTATTGTCGCATAATAGTATTTTATAATATACCTACTTGTATTTTATTAATGGTTGTTTGAATCTGAAAAATAAAAAAGGGTACTTTAACCAGTATTTCCTATATTATATAGTGTCAAAGTAGGTTTAGGTAGGTTAGGTTAGATTAGAGCAGTGTCAAAGTAGGTTTAGATAAGGTTAGGTTAGGTTAGGTTAGGTTAGAGCATTGTTTATGTAAAAAGTTACTGATGTGTAATCTTATAATCTTAGGAGTTACTTATTCTGCGTAAGATGACTATGATTATATTCATTATGGTTTGATACCATTAGGCCTTTATAAAGTAATGGTTGTGAATTTTATGCTTAAATATGATAATGCTAAATTTGTTATGAATAATAATATTATGCGTAAATATCATTAGTATGAATTACCATATACTATTTTATGGTTTACCAATAACATATTTTATGGTTTAAATTTTTATGCAAATGGATAGTAAACCAAAAATTTCATGGCCGTATTTTAAATATTGGAAAAGAAAAAGCTTTAGCCATATATTCAAGGTGAGGCAAAGTTTTGTGCCGCATCGGAGCTGATGTGGAATGGGTAAAAGTTTACGACTCTGCAATCCTGAATAACCAACAAGAAGCAACACCTATTATTAGGGATGTTCCAGTGTCAGATCCACCTTCCGAGTGGGTTTTGAGCCCCTGGACTGAAAATCTTATGTAGGTAAAGATGAATAATTAAAATCAAAGTTTACTCTACCAATAAAATAAAAATTATAAGTACCTTTGTAAGTACAAATAAACATTCCTAGAAATTGGTTCTTTGAAAAATTGTTGAAAGAGGTGCAATGTATGGCTCTATGGTAAAAATTAGTTACGTGTTCCACTAATGAATCAGTGTCAGATGCCTGTAAATATTCCTGTGTCAAAGTAAACATTTATTGAGAAAATAATATAAACATATTATTTTATAGTTTGCAAGTGTTTTGCTTTTACTCCCAAGTCATTCCACTGTATAAGCTCTGTAGGAGTGAGGATACACCCACTTTGCACAACAGGTTATGTGCGCCACCACAAGGACTTGGAATACGTGAATGTGGACACGAGAGATTGGAGCTGGAGATAGTTCGAAAAAGGCAAACTACAATCACAGGATGAGTACCAGTAGCAGTCTTCCTAGTTTCGAACGATTAGAAGGATCAGTTAATTTTTCGACTTGGAAGTTACAAATGGAACTTTATCTGACTCATGAAGATCTATGGGACTACGTAACAACTACGCCCCCAGCAACAGATCTAGCAGGTACTAAAAAAGATTGCAAGGCACGAGCGAAGATCTGTCTTATGATCAACCCTGAGCTTTTGGTACACGTGAGACAGGCAAAATCGACGAAAGAGTGCTGGGAAAAGCTAGTCAGTGCATTTGAGGACAAGGGTGTCACCAACCGATGCCGCTTGTTGGGCCGCCTCGTTAGCTTTAAACTAGAGCAGTTTAACAGCATAAGAGACTACATCACAGCGATAATGAAAGTAGCACAGCAGCTACGAGATATTGGCAAAGAGGTAGATGATGAGATGCTGGCAGCGCTAATGTTACAAGGATTGACGGAGGAATACAATCCTATGAAGATGGCCATTGTGAACTCCAACATCACCTTAACGTCAGATTACGTCAAAACCAAGCTGTTACAGCAGGACGATGCCAAACCGTCGACGTCCACTGAAGAGAATGCCCTTGTTGTTCGTGGAAAAGCTAAGAGTAGCAATACAAGAGTAAGCAAAGGTAAAGAGAAGGATAAACAGCTTAGGAGAGAGAAGACAATCAAATGTTTTATATGCGGAGGTCCACATAAAGCTTTGAAATGTCCTAAGAACCCGAGTACAAACAAAGAGAAGGAGTCATCATTACTGATTGCATTCACAACCACGACCAAAGATGATAACGCATGGATTGTTGATTCTGGAGCGTCGTCACATATGACCCACCGTGAAGACTGGCTAACAAACTATAAACTGTATAATAGTGTTGTAGATATTAGTGTAGCTAATGGCCAAAAGTTGAGTGCACGTGGATCTGGAGATGTGAAGAAGGATGAGAGAATGCATTTCGGAGTGAAAGATGTGATGTATGTTCCTGGACTGTCTGCAAACTTGTTGAGTGTAAGTACACTCGTAGATAGAGAACTAACTGTAGTTTTTTCAGAGAACGGCTGTGAGATTTATGACAAGAGTGACTGTCGTATAGATAGATATAATGCAATATATAGATTGCCATAGATGCAATAATGTAAAAGGCATTTATAAGTTCAAAGCTGATCTTACTAACCAATCTGCTTTTTCAGCATCGTCTCATGAGCTATTCGAGTTGTGGCACAGAAGGCTGGCACACCTACAGTCCATCAAATCTAAGAAGTACCGTTTGACGTTTCATGTTTTTCAAACAGATATAACTTTGTTTAAGCGTAACTTATTCAAATTCGATAACCTTTTTCGTAAAACCATGGATTTATAAAGGTTTTATTATTGGATCTAAAAATGTACAATTCTTAATATCTAAATGTAATTGAAAACTTTCAAACAAAGCAAAATAAATAATATTTACACAATAAATAAGTTCTAATAGTTCTATTCTTGACCTCATTGCAAAGTCACATAGTTAGGGCACTGCTCCTAGTGTTGCGACTCTTCGGAATCAATTGTGTACGAAAAAATCGTGTACATTATTCGGAAAATCGAATTTATTACTTTCAAATTATCAATTAACGACTGTGTAAAAATACATGACAGATGACAAAATGGTCAAATTTGATGCCTCGTTCCATAATCTACTCAGATTACGATGTTATAAGCGCTAGAAGCGCTTATGGCCAATGTCAGACCACGGCCAGAAAGCGAATTTTCGACGTAATGTTTAGGGGTAGAGCGCAATTTAATTTTTGTATAATTTCACGTTACTGCTCGTTCGCATAATGCATTTAATACATAGGTACCCTAAAATAAATTAATTTAATTATTTTCAAATAAATCTATATAGGCGAAATAGCTCCAGAAAAAAGATTTTTTTTATCAGACAACACTGCCGACCACAAGCGCACGCGGTCCCCCTCGCCCGCGTCAGCAGTCTCTCGCCATCTTGGAAGCTGACTGTGCGCGTACCTACTTTCTCGTTTGTTTTTTACAATTTGTGACTTGGCTATTACTTTTCTGGACTCTGAACTAAGCAAGTGTTTATTAATCATGTCGAAAAGAGGACGTACTTTGAACAGCCAGGCTCGTGAATTGGTGGTGAAATTACACGAGTATTTTGAGCGTGAATGTCAAAATGGTGGAGCTCTACTGCCAGTTACACAAGTTCGGGATCGCGTCGGTGAAGCTCTCGGTATTGGTAGCCGCACCGTCGGCAAAATATTAAGTGAAAAATATGGGCCTTCGGGGAGTGACAGTAACGTACTTCACACGCCGAAAAAAAGGAAAAGAACTAAACCTGTGACAGGTATCGATGACTTCGATAGCCATGCTATTAGAAACCATATCTATGGTTATTATACAAGAGGCGAATTTCCAACATTGGCAAAGTTATGTGCAACTTTAGAAGATGCCGGGCTGTACAGGGGAAGCATAGAGTCGTTGAGAACGATAATAACAGGAATTGGCTTCAGATACAAAAAAGTTGACAAACGAAAAATTGTTATGGAGCGACATGACATAATTATGCAGCGACTAACATTCCTGCGCGAAGTAAAACAAATTATAAACTGGGATAATGTAATATTTTTGGACGAAACATGGCTAAATTCCAACCACTCTGTGCCGAAAACATGGACAGATGATTCTGAAGCTTCGTGCTCGAAAGTGCCGATAGGGAAAGGTGGACGCCTCATTATATGCCATGCTGGATCAGCGTCTGCAGGTTTCGTGGAAAATTCATTATTAGCTTTCCAATCTAAAAGCACAAAAGAGTATCATGAAGAAATGGACGCGGAAAGGTTCCAAGAGTGGTTCTTAAATTTACTAACGAATATCCCTCCTAACAGCACAATTATAATGGATAATGCCCCATACCACTCTGTGCAAATTGATAAAGCACCAACATCAGCCAATAAGAAAGCAGATTTGGTGGCATGGCTGCAAAGAAAAGGAGTGGAAGCCGACATGTCACTATTAAAAGCTGAATTGTTACATTTAGTGAAATTGCATAAACCACCAAGACCGACTTATGCTATTGACCAATTAGCCGAAGAACACGGGCACAAAGTCATACGACTTCCTCCGTATCATTGCCAATATAATGCCATTGAACTGATTTGGGCCCAAGTTAAAGGTAATACTTTATAATATAATAATATTTTTTAGTAGTTGATTATATTAAACAAGAACTTGTTCTTAATAAGCTGAAATATTATATTGTGAATTGAGATTTTCCGTTAAGTACAGTAATACTATAAAACATTACCCTTCTTCTTCGCAGTTGTGTAAAATTGTACATTACCAAACAAAATATTGCAAGATTAGCTTAACACATTTTGTAGCCACATAACACGAGTGCCTCCAGCTTTTATAATTTAAAAAATAGTCTAAGTCTCCCACCTAAAAATTATATAATTGTTTTACAGGTTATGCAGCAAGACACAACACAAAACCACCCTTCAGTGTCAAGAAAATGGAAGGCTTATTAAAGGAAGCATGTGCGCAAGTTACACAAGAAGATTGGTCAAAAGTAGTAGAAAAAACAAAGAAAATAATAATGGACGACTTCGACAGAGACGTAAAATTCGATGATTTCATGGATAATCAACTAGTCATTAATTTAAATGACTATGATGACGAGGACGACAATGATTCCAGTATTAGTAGTGAATAAAAAAATATCCTTAACATTACTTTTATTTAAATGCTTCGACTTCGACCTTTAGAACCTTAAGATTTTTTCGGTATTATATCCTCAGATTACTAGTAAAACCTAAATTTACCAATAAACAACCTTTTACAATAACTTATTTAAAAAATATAGGAAAAGAGTACAGAGAAATAATATCTTAAATTTCGGATATTATGGTCATTGATCTCTTAAAATTCGGATATTATAGTAATCGATCTCTTAAAATTCAGATATCATAGTAATCGATTTTTTTAAACCCATCCCTATTATTCTATTTGTCAGAACTGTCAAACGGTACTTCTTAGATTTGATGGACTGTAGGAGCATCTAATATGAAATTATTAAGAGATGGTTTAGCAAGAGGAGTAAGTTTCCAAATCCCTAAAAATTTAGAATGTGAGCCCTGCTTAAAAGGTAAACAAACACGTACACCTTTTAACAAAAGTGGAGCGACCAGAGCAACTGAAGTACTAGAGCTCGTACATTCAGATGTCTGTGGTCCTGTAAGCGTAGAGTCGCACAGCAGGAAGAGATATTTTCTTTTGTTTATTGACGACAAAACAAGATACACTTTTGTTTATTTTTTGCACAAGAAAAGTGAAGTATTTTCAAAAATTGTCGAATTTAAGAATTTGGTAGAGAATCAAACTAACAAAAAGATTAAAATTTTTAGGTCGGACAATGGAAAAGAATTTATAAACAAAGAAGTCGGTCAATTATTTAAAGAAAACGGTATTATTCATCAAACAACTGTTGAATATACACCAGAGCAGAATGGCGTAGCAGAACGCGCAAACCGTACCATTATGGAGAAGGCTAGATGTATGCTAGAAGAAGCTAATCTAAGCAGGAAATATTGGGCGGAAGCTGTACAAACGGCTATATATTTGAAGAACCGTTCACCTACTAAAGCTGTAAAGGTGACACCACTAGAAGCTTGGTCCGGGGAGAAGCCAGACCTGACGCAGCTTAAAGTCTTCGGATATAAAGCTTTCATGCATATCGACAAGGCTAAACGCAAAAAGCTGGATGCGAAGAGCAAAGAGATGATCTTCGTAGGATACTGCATCGAGTCGAAAGCTTACAGACTGTATGATCCTGCTACTCATAAGCTTGAGAAGGCACGAGATGTCGTCTTTTTCGAGAACCAATTCTTCAACTAGGGAGAACCGAAGGTTTCTGGAGGGATTCCTACACAAACAGCAGGGGAGTATCTTCCGAATGACACAAGAGAACTGTCAGAAGGAGAGATACTAGATATTTCAACAGAATCGGAGAATGAATATGTTGAAGAAAGAACTGCTGATGAGCGATTTGTTGAAGAGATGCCAACTCCAACTCTGCAGGAGAGACAAGATGTAACTATCCGAGATGATAATGCTGAAAGTGAAGTAGATGAGGAAGAGTTTAGAACTCTACCAAGAGAAGAAAGGAGGTATCCTCAAAGAGAACGAAAGCCTAAAGATTTTAGTGAATATCATCTATATCAAGCAGAAGTTGAAGAGGAAATAGAACCACCAACAGTGGAAGATGCATTAAGCGGCAGTGACAGAGAGAAATGGCGAGAAGCTATTGATGCTGAACTAAATGCATTAAAAAAGAACGAAACTTGGAGTCTAGTCAAGCTTGAACCCACTAAGGTTAATGTTAATTTAGTAGATAGCAAGTGGATCTTCAAAATTAAAAAAGAACCTGGGGGGAGGACTAGATATAAAGCTAGACTAGTAGCGCGTGGCTTTACACAAAGGCACGGATTAGACTTCAATGAGACTTTCTCACCTGTCATCAGACATAGTACACTGAGATTACTATTTGCGATTGCAGCTGAAAATGATTTATCAATAGATCAAATGGACGTTGTGACAGCATTTCTTCATGGAGATCTAACGGAACGAGTGTACATGAAGCAGCCGAGACTGTGTGAAGAGAAAGGCAAAGAAGATCATGTATGTTTACTCAAGAAAGCTCTATATGGACTTAATAAAGCTCCACGAGCATGGAATACGAAGCTCCATCATGCTCTGGCTGAAATGAAATTCAAGCGATCTGATAATGAGCCCTGTGTCTATTTCAGGAAGAATGGAGATAGCACAGTAATTATTGCAGTATACGTAGATGATATTTTGATATTTTATGATGAAAAGAAAGAGAGAGACATGGTAAAGAACGAACTAAAGATGAAGTTTGAGATGAAGGATTTGGGAAAAGTTGACACTTTTCTGGGAATGAAGATTAATCGCGCTAAGGAGGAGATTAATGTTGATCAGAGTGACTACATTAAGAAAATTCTGAAGGAGTTCGGAATGTCAGACTGCAAACCAGTCAAGACACCTTTGCCGTCTGGACTGAAACTGGAAAAGTCCAGTGATCCTAACTATATCCCACCTAAAGAGATTCCTTACCAGAGTTTGATCGGTTCTGTGATGTACCTGGCTGTGTGTTCTAGACCGGATATTAGCTATGCAGTATCATATCTCAGCCAGTTCAACAGCTGTTACACGAGTCAGCACTGGAATGCAGCTAGAAGACTTCTGAGATATCTGAAGGGTACCATCAATTACAAGCTGAAATTTGTAAAGACTGGACGAAGCTTGACTGGATACGTCGATGCTGATCATGCCGGAGATGTGAGTGATCGTAAATCCTTTACAGGATTTGTATTTTTTTTAGGAGGATCACCCATATCATGGGAAAGCAAGAAGCAACAAACTGTTGCACTATCAAGTGCAGAGGCAGAATATGTGGCGATGTCTGAAGCGTGCAGAGAATCTATGTTCTTGAAGAGACTGATAAGAGAAATATCAGGAAAGGATAAATGTGTGAAGCTACTAAGTGATAGTCAGTCGGCTATACAGATTGCGAAGAACCCGATTCATCACCAGAGGACTAAGCACATTGATGTGAGATGTCATTACATCAGGGAAAAATTAAACGATAACGTTGTCACGCTTGAGTATCTACAAACGGAGCTAATGACTGCAGATATTCTCACAAAAGCCTTACCGAGATGCAAGCACGACTTCTGTGTGAATGAAATGAATTTGAAAGCCTGAGAGATAGAAGGCTATGCATAAGCGAATGTGTTTGTATATAAGTAAGCTATTGATAATGTTATTGTTAATATTTTCTAGGTTAATTGTTGGCTGAGATAGTAAATATTTAAAAAGTGTTATGTTAATGAGTTAACATATTTTTACTTAACAGATATACAAATATTGTAATTTGTAGTAATACTGATTGCTGAGTTCATAGAGCTATCCAATTGAGGAGGAGTGTTGAAAGAGGTGCAATGTATGGCTCTATGGTAAAAATTAGTTACGTGTTCCACTAATGAATCAGTGTCAGATGCCTGTAAATATTCCTGTGTCAAAGTAAACATTTATTGAGAAAATAATATAAACATATTATTTTATAGTTTGCAAGTGTTTTGCTTTTACTCCCAAGTCATTCCACTGTATAAGCTCTGTAGGAGTGAGGATACACCCACTTTGCACAACAAAAATAAACATCAAAACAAACCAAACGTGTATTCTATATTGCCTTTAGATTCTTACGTAATAAATATTAAACAAGGGGGAGGGGGTCGGCCTATTCTTATTTTTTCTTATTATAGGGGGGGAGGGGGTCAAAAACTTGCGAAAATAGTTTTACGTAATAAATGAATGGCCCCATACTGAAATTGTTTAACTTGAGAAAAGCTTAGGTTATTACTTAAATTTTATGTATATTAATACAATAATGTAAAAATAATGTAAGGAATGTATTAATTAGAGTATAGAGAGGGGAAAGCGTCTGTCCGAAGCCTGCCTACCGCTGCCATATGCGTGAGAGGAAGGGAAACCAGACAGACTGGCGCCGTAACGCGTTACGTAATGAAGCGGTTTATCTTCCCACAAGAAATTAATGAAGATGTGGCTCCAAAAGATTTTTACAGACTACCTTTTTGAAAAAATTGATTGTCTGTAAAGTCGGTTTACGGACGATAATTTTATGTTATAACGTCATAAAAAAACATTGAATGAAAATTGCATACTGTTATGAATCGAATTATTATCACTAAGTTATCATTATTTTTTATAATACAAAGAAGGAGTTGATTAAAAATAACCACATTAACTTTTCACTTCACTTTATAAACAGTTGAAAAAACAGTGCTGCCGCTGTCTCTTTTCTACTCGGACGCATCGGCCGATGGAGTGGAAGAGAGATAGATGCGTCACAAGCTGAACGCTTACGCCGGTCGAGCCTCTCTATCGCTTCGGTTACGTTCGGTTAAGGCAGAACGTGACACTTTTTCATGCGTGCAGCCGGCGTTCATCGATTTATAAGACGTCATCATGTTAAAAAATTATATGCGTACGAACTACGCTTGAAGTTATAGGTAAAGGCTGAGACAACACTTCTAATACCTTTTTATCCAAAAACCTACATAGCGTTGTCCTGTTCTCTAGAGATCCCCTTTTTTATGATACCTACTTAACAAGGCTTTATAATGTCTAATTATTGTCATAAAAACAATGAAATGATGTGTGACAACCTGGATACCACAACCATGCACTATAGTATAAGTAGTACAAATATTTTTGAACTATTTTAGTTGTTTTAAAAAAACTGGTTGGTTGCCTGTAAAGTCGGTATACGGGCGAAAGTTTTACGTGACGACTTTGAGTGGTAAAATAATTTTAATGTGAATATTCATTCGTATAGTAGGAAGAAGGATGAAATAATAGTTACAATTTAAAACATTTATTTATACAAAGAATTATATTTAAAACATTAATTTATAGACACGCGTCCCTTCCACTTTTTATGTCTGTCTCTCTCGCTCTTAGGCGGGCTAACCATGCCCGAGTGGAAGGGACGCGTGCCTCTCACTCGCTCTCATTGTAAGCGCATAACGTGAGCGGAGCGTAACGCAGTTTCTTGAAGTGTCACCCGGCAAACCAATTTATAAGACGTTGTCACGTCAAAAGTAAAATTTTACAAAATCACTTACAAAATCGTGAGTCGAAAAGTAAACAGACACCAGAGAATCGACACGATACCAGAGTTTCTGTTGCCACATTCTTTTTACCCATAACACGGGTAAGTTACGCATTATGAGTTCCTGTTGTTAATATGTACGGAAAACTATTATTGCATACTCTTCTTTGGTCTTTAAGCGACTTTGCTTACCAAAAAGATATTGATTTTAGTTTTTTATTTTATCTTTATTCCTCTTTCACATTAAAATTGGAGAAATACTGGCTTCAGTATTAAGGAAATCCTCCTGAATCCTCCTATTATAATGCAGTCCATACAGTCCCGACCTAACAGGTCTTCTTCAATTTACAACCTCATACAAAGTTATAAACCACTTTGAAATGATTATTACAAGGAACATTTTCTTGCAGCTGATATCAACACGGACTATTAAAAAGAGAAAAGGGGTCTCCAGGAAGCGGCACGACGCAATAAATGTTCGCTATGTTTTGGATCAAATAGGTACCTATTAGAAGTGTTGTCTCCAGTGGACTCTCCACCTATACCTATAACTTCATTACTCACTCCCATGCTTAGAGTAAACAGGATTTCCCATGGGAATCGTACGGCCATAGATGATACAGTATATACCGTACGGCGGCGTACGCACTAGAGCTGTAACAAACCGTATGTATTCGTTACTAAGTAACGGGTGCGCCATCATGTACCGAGTAACGAAACGTTACACACGAATGCATTTCGTTACTCGCATGTTTCGTATTATGAGTACCTATACTATTTCAGTTTACACAAGTACCGTTGATGCGTATAATTAAACTTTGCTGATCGTATGTTTTACGTATGCCTGCGCTTATTCAGTGAATTTATAAACGTACGTTACAAAGAACGATGTTTGTTTATTAAGTAAAGTATAATTTGGAAATTCGTAGTCCAAGTTTTTTACTGTTTATTAAAGGTATTGTGTGTGTATACAAAGTTTGAGATTGTAACAGAAACAAGGTAGGAAAGTACTTTTTACAAATTAGAAATATGTGTTTTTTTTATTATTGCGTATTTTCACGGTTTTTTTTGTTCTTATCTTAAAAGAGATGTGTCTAAATGAGCTCTAATGAGATTTAATTGTTTCTTGGTTAACAAAAGCTGTTAATTACCAAAAGTCTGGTTCAAAATACAGAAAAGTGAAAAAAATATCTGATGCAGCTTGGTATGTAATGTATAAGTATGTTTTCTACAAATCACGAATGTTGCGACGTCACGACGTCATACTGTACGCGTACACAGTACGTTTTCTAATATACATAACATAGCATGTTATAAGGTAACTGAAGTAACGAGTAACGATACGATAGTAACGAGTCCTAATTGTCATAGTAACGAATACATACGGGTACACTTTATTTCGTTACTTTTACAGCTCTAGTACGCACGAATGTCAGTGTCAATTTAGTTGATTAAGGTCAAGCGCAATAGATGTCAGCACCAAACCGAAATCTATTTTCGATTTCAGTAACCTTCAAGTGATTTTGTCAAATGATAACAAGTATCATTTTTATCAGTAATTAACTGCTTTAAGAGTTACTGCTAAAGCGTTGTTAAATAAAATCAAAAAAATATGAAGTCTCTAAATAGAGCGTTCCGTTTGTGTACCTATTTACCGAGAAATGAAAGGTTGTGTTTCGCGTGTATTGGTTTTCAATGTGGATTTAATATAATATAGTTATAACAAAAGTTATTTTCGTAGGTTGATCAGCACGTCGAGTGTGCTTCCCATTTCGGACGATGGTTGGCTTTCGAAGCTTTTGGTGCGTAGGATAGAGCCTACTAAGGAATCCCATAGTCGTATGCTTAGTGACAAGGAGATCGTATACGCACTACATACGCACAACATAAGGCCGGATTCCGTCGATAAATACTTACAAAACTAGTAAGTCTGCATATTTTTAAGCCTTACATAATTTATGCTGCAGGAAGACTAGCAAACATTGGTGTTATGCAATACTCCACAAATAGATGTTTAACATTGCTATTGTTGTAGTGTCCGGGGGCCGGGCCTGTTTACAACTGCAACTAAACAAAGTTATCACAGGTTGAACTATGACCTCTATTAATAGTAATTATCTCTGTGTTTTTTTTTTAAGATGGAGGCTCTATTTCAAAAATATCTAATTGATCTTTGAAATTTATCTCTGAAGGACTACTACTATCTATCCCTACAAGTTAAGATAAGAAAGTTATATTCAATAAACAAAAGGGTAAAATACTGAAATGTATTCTGGAATATAATATTTTTATACTAATGTAATAGTAGAAAATTCACAAAAAGTGAATGTGTTACCTAAAATATGATAACACTTTTACTATATAAGTGTGAGACTATTCTCATTACTAGAAATAGCAAATATATTTTGAGCTGTAGTCTAGCTAGTACCTAATAAGGTAATATTTTAGTACAAAATTTGAGCAGCATGTAAAGTATTTTATAAGCAATAATTCTTTAGTTGTTTCTATTTTGATAATTATAGAATTGTAGCCTTAATGGTCAGTTGTTATATGATTATCAATTGTCTGGAACTTGAGTGTATTGAGGTTCATAGCTTTTTCATTTTAATTGCAGTAAGAACTCAGTTGACTTTGTCCATTCTCGCAAGTCTGAATTGGGATGCGAATTGGTTGGATCATGGACTGTGTCTGTTGGCGATATGGACCAAGCTCTACATCTTTGGCGCTATGTTGGTGGCTTTGAAAAGATTGATAAAGCAAAAATTTTGTTTAGAGAAAATCCTGTAAGTGTAATTGAATAATCATTTAAAAAGTAATTATTGGCACAAAAGTAACCTTTTCAGTACTGTAAGACTCGTAGAACTCGTAGAAAGTTTCTGAAAAGGACAGATTTACAAAAAGATAGAACTTAAAGAGGTGATGCCTTTTTGTATAAAAAAAAGTTTTAAGTTATTGTTAATAGTAATAATATTTCTTAAATTGACTCCAATTAGCCTAGCCCAAAGTTAACATTGTCATGGTTTTTTATTCTTATTGCTTACATAGAAGTACAGTGAACAGCATACCAAACTACATTAAACTGTCTTCATAGATAACGTCATTTGATTTCAGTTTTAAGATTAACACAATATCTAATGAAAAAATTTGACAGTCTGTGGTAGTTAGCTGTTGTTGGTACTTCTAAGTAAGCTATGAGAATAAAACATAAATTTAAGTATTGTTTTACTGGTATTTAATATTGAAAAAAAAATTACCGCTTGACTTATCTGTACCTTTCTGTAAGATTCCTTTTGTACTTTTAGGGTAGTTAGCGGTAACATGGGCGGTGGAATTACGTTGACTGCCTGTCGTCGTATTCTAAAATTCTCAAAAAGACTCTCTGTGTCATTTCATCTCATTTATTATTTTATTTCTTCATTTATTACATCAAAAAGGAAGTAAAATGGCAGATATAGAAATCATTCGCGATCCTATCACTGTTCGACTAAAAAGATAGAAAGTTGTCATGTTATTTGACTTGAATAATTTAAAACATATACAATAGAAATTAAATAAGGCTATAGTGCTTGCAATGCCTTGCGGTATATGCCTCGCATGCATAATTACTTTAATGGATGACCTATAGAATGAAACGTCACAGAATAAATTCAATTTAGTATTGTTATTACAGGACTATAGAGCCCTCGAGAAGGAACGCGGCAACTTTGTGCGTTCACGGCATCTGCAGTATCTACTCGCTTTCAGCTTCTGGCCCAATGGTCAGCCACGTGAGCCTAACAACATTTACGAAATAAGATCTTACAGGTAACATGATAAACGACATGAACCAAATTAAATTGAGAATTCCTAGAATATTATGTTCTATAGACATGGCATGCACATAATCTTTAACCACACACACTGACAGATGCTAACACGTAGTTCCTAACGTTTACTGGGGTGAAATGTAAACTGTGTATTATGAGTCTACTTGAGTATTATAAAGTTTTCATACAAATTATTATGTTGGAATCTTTAATTCAAAACATTAGAGTGGCATATCGACAGAACAGTAAAAAAAGAATAAAAGTCGCATGACGTGGACTTTTCAAGGATACCTGCGTAACCTTACTCACACATCTTTAAATCGCGATAATATTCCGATTGGTCAAAAAAACTGAAAACGTTAGAGCATATACCACAAAAGGAATCATTTTATATTCTACCCTTTTGCATAAGTTATGGTCCATATTCAATGACGGCTAACTTGTTTGTTCTAGTACCGCTTTTGTGTACAAGATGGCGTTATAGTTATGCTATTAGCAGCACTGCTTTAAGCATATTCTACCCGGAACCACATGCTAGAAGGCGTTTCAAATTGAACAAATTACCAGGGTTGCAAGTAATATAATTATTAATACCAGCCCCACGCGCGCCCCGAGCTCCGTAATGCGATATGGAGCATGAACCGATGCTAATTTGCCACTCACATCAGGAGTGTATCAATTGCGGATAGTGTTTTGTTTTCGTAGAAATGCGAAAAGTGTGGAAAATCAATTTTTAAATTTATTCTTATTACTGACAATAAGGTAAAAAAACACACACACAAAGTATTGTCATAATATAATTAGGATTATCGATATAGTTTTCAGTTACTGAAAATATCATAAGGAATAATATAAGATAGAGATATAATGCTTTTTATTCAATATGAGCATTTACAATGGGTGTATTGAACTTCAGCGCTACGCTAAGGCTTTATTAGTGCTATGCTGGAGACCTTGTACCGGGAAGAATTAAATCATTCCACTTTTGAGTATGCACTTTAGAAAAACTGCAATAAATGCAAAATTTTGCTATATTTATATCATGCTTCGAAATAACTTCGTACAATTATTCGGTTTTAATGTTATATTAAAAGAAAACCCACTAAAACGCCCCGTCTAAACCTTTCATATATTTATCGTTTGCATTATATTATCCATAAAATCACCTTTTTTTTAATTTATAACCTAATTTAAGCAATAAAAAATGACCATTCTATGAAATTAGTGTCAACCAAAATGCATCTCTTTAATATACTATTAATCGATATCTATTATTTACACTCTAATCAGTGCATCACTAATTAATTAGCGGAGTATGACGGAAAGCATTCTATCATTAATTTGTAAATGTTTATAAACTTCCAGAAAACAAAACTGCACAATGAACTTTACACTTTAATATTTAAAACAATAAGTTTTTTCTTTCCCAAGAATCCAATAAGTGAAGTTCGCAATTTTAATGAAAATAACAGAAAATATGAAATAAAACCACATGGCATTTTTCAATTTTTTTTTGCTATATTATTTCGCATAGAGTTTGCGATTCCGACTGAGTAAGCAGATGGTCTAAGTGCACAGAGTTACGTATACTTAAGGTTACGCGGGTACCGCCCACCTGCGACTTCTACTCTTTTTTACTGTTCTGTATGCATATCAATGAAAGTTTTACTTTTTGTTAAAAGATATAGATAATAAGCAATCACCACACCCGATGGATACTTGAGGCGCAATTGTTAATTAATTAATTTAATTTTGATGGTCCATAAAAACTATACTTGAATTTGCTGCTCTGCCACATTGCTGTTTGAATAGGTTAACACAGACAATGCTATGGCAGGCCCGTCCCCTACAAGCGTGTGTGCAAATCACAAGCCCAAATAGAATCACATTTTTCTTACTTATAGATTAATAACAAATCAACTACAGTCTGTTCATCCTAACTTGTCCTATTTGGTAAACAATATTGGCACTCCTTTTTATTGAAAATGCAGCATTAAAAATCAACTGATAACTAGATTCAATAGGTTTCAGTCTATAATAACGATTTATAGTAATAGATCATAGACTTTTATTATTTCATTTTTAAATGGGTGATTTTGTTAAAAAGTTGTACCAAGATTGTTTACGAAATAAGACAAGTTAGAATGAACAGACTTTAGTTAGTTATATGTCGGAGTCCTACTGTTCAGAGTTCTGTCTGTCTTAAAAAACTTTATATTTACTTTACTTTCTTTCTCAGTTTAAAGCCGGGCACTATGATTGAGTGGGGCAACAATTGGGCGCGTGGTCTGACATACCGGCGCGCGCAGAACGAAGCTTTCGCAGGATACTTCTCGCAAATCGGCCGTCTTTACAACGTGCATCATATTTGGTGTAAGTTTCTTTACTGGAATATCTCTCACTCTCCCACTGAGTAGATATGATAATAATATATAATGATAATATATTATGACAGCTTACCATAAAACATCAGAATTTCTTAATTTACCTCAACTATTAAAACTTAAAAGATAAACATTCGGCAAAGAGAACATTTTTTGATAAATAAATTGACACCTGTAAAAATAAGTTACAATTTGCATCCTATTTTTATTTATGATTTCTATACAAATTGTCTACATTGGTCTTGTTTCTACACTACTAAAATTGTTGACTAGTTTTGCTAAAATTTCGTACTACTAATTTAAAAAACTCAGTCATTATTTTATCACATAAGTCAACGGAGATTATCCTGCCAGCATAAATACTACGAAAAACTTCCACTTCGGTCTAGTTTTGATCAATGCGCTGGTCTCTTTTAGTCTTTTTTCAGTCTGTTCATTCTAACTTGTCCTATTTGGTAAACAATCTTAAATCCTAAAAATAAAATAATAAAAAGTCAATAATCTATTACAATAAATTGTTATTATAGACTGAAACCTATTAAATCTAGTTATCAGTTGATTTTTAATACTGCATTTTCAATAAAAAGGAGTGCCTAAATTGTTTACCAAATAGGACAAGTTAGAATGAACAGACTGTACGTCTTACTTTATTTGGTTACCATATTAACAAAGTTAAGGTTAATTTAGTCTGGCTTTTGTTGAGGTAATATAGCCAGTAGTAGCGAAGTAGTTACGTCATCAGGTGAGATGATAGGCGAGCGTTTCCCTGCTTAAAATAAACTAAGAAAATGATTCGTTTTACTAAGCTACATTTTCAGTTTCTTTGCTTGGCCACCAAATTTAAACACTAGGGAAAATCTATGTTTCACCAGTGGAACATTAAATAGGCTTATCATGATGATGATCTCTGTCCACGTACTAATCTTCACTATTTCTAAGCATAAACACATTCCTTGTGTTTGGCAGAAAAAAAGCGCTTGCGAACGCTTGTAAGAAAAATGGCGATCGCTAAGCGATAATAAGCAAAATGGCGGATTGTGTCAGCGCAACTGAAGTTAGCAATCGTGTCCTGGCCGAAAACTGTATAGACTGTCTTTCAGCGTTGATAAGCGCTCGCAAGCGCTTTTTCTGCCAAACACACGGATTCTCGTTTAGAATTCTGTAGATAATATTGTTGATTGCACAATTAATAAATATAAACTATAAAAGTATTATTCATACATATATTGTACAACTGTTTGTTATCCCTAATAATATTAAAAAATCTCCAGGCTACAAGAACCTACAGGCGCGTCGAGAGACCCGCGAGAGTACGTGGCGGAACCCCGGCTGGGACGAGTGCGTGGCCTACACCGTTCCACTCATCCGTGAAATGCATTGCCGAATCCTCGAACCTACTGAGTTCTCACCAACACAGTAAATCCCACGAACGTAGCTATAATGTATCGCTAGAACGGCAGAAATAGATACGCTTATGGAAAAAAAAAAAATCTTTATTACCTCGTATTTATCATCATATTAATTGCCAATGTCAATTGATATAAAAAAAAAACAAACTAAAGTGCAATATATAAAAATATTCGATTGTTGTTAGTCGCTATTCATTTTGTAAAACCTCATTTTGGGACGAAGCGCACTAAGAGAGCTAGGCATATTTTTACACTAGCACTAAAGATACGGTGACGTGCTGACATCTGCTTTAAATTTGGGCCTATAACAGATTTTTCCAACTTCCCGATCTTTCACTCTAGGCTCGTTTACATACTGTGCGTACAATAGATAATAATATTTAATGGATTTTAAAATGTATGGTCTGGCCTAACATGATTCTCTTGTAAGAGAAAACCTTGTTAGGTTTGAAATTTGAAGTTAAATGTTAGGTTTGATATTTGCAAAAATAATAAAGTTATAAACAAAAAACATTTGCATCTAGATTTCCCATTGAAACAAAAAGCGCGTTTTTGAAAGTTTTTATTCTTATGATTGGAGCGGAGCGAACGAAGTGAGTGAAGCTCCCATGGATCAGCTTCAATGGCGCAATGTCTGTTACGCCATAACTTCTCGAGTTCTTAACCGATTTTAATATTTTTGTGTGGAATCGAATCAACAGGTGTAGGACCAGATTGTGACGGAGCCCGAATTTTGAAATTCGCAAAAATTCCCATCGAAAAAATTTTTTTTCTTTTTTAGGTATTACACTCCGCTCCAATATATGGCGCTAGCGTAGCTTTATGCTTAGCGACTGCATCGCCTAGTATTTTAAAATTTACAAAACATTGAATTTTTTTTTAGTATTACGCTCCGCTCCAATATATGGTGCTAGGCAAGCGACTGCATCGACCTAGTATAATAAGGAGGTTTAGGTTACTTTATATCTTTCCTTGCTGACGCAGCATATGTTAAGTATTTTCTATATTTCTCTTCTCACTTCAATCAGATACAGAATAGCGTGTAATCTTGCGATACATTATGGCACGTAACGAACTTACTTCGAAGGGAATCTTTTGCAATGCATAATTCCAAAGTCATTTGGCATACTAATCAAAAGGCATGAATTGATATACGTTGCAGGTTAGGTTAAATATTTCTAAATCTATTACCAACCAGCAAGCTATATAAAATTATGCCTTATTTCTTAATAATTTTTTAATATGCATTCTAAATTTATGCAAACCAATATGGACCCCCTTAACTCGAGCATGAAAATCGACCGACCCTACTGTTACATTAACTAGACTTATACACATTAGACATTACGAAACTGCGATTAGACGATGATACGGAGTTTTAAGATCGTATTGCCTCCTTTCATTGACTTTAAAAAGGTACGTGATATGCCCATTGTGCACAAGCCCCAAGAGTTAGCGCTTATCGACAGAGTGTGTGCGATCATAAATTATCATTTAAATAAGATATGACGCAATAAATTTGGTTTATTGTGCTATTATGAGGGATAAGCGGATGATTCGACAGCAAAAACTATTTTCCTTAACTGAAATTGATCTATACAGCTTTAACTTAAAGTTGGAAGTGGTTTCAGTAAGTTTAGTATTTTTGAGTAGTTTCATGCGGTATTAATTGAACTACAATAGTAATTAAATTCTCTATTAGTCCTGTTGGTGAACACTCGTGTGGTGTAGATAATATTTCATTCATGTCTGCCGCAAGATTTTATAAAGTGATCTATAGGTCTTGCGGGGCGACAGAAGCAGCCTGCGATGCTATAGTATATATAATGTTAACTGGGATTGCAGAATGGCAACAACTATTTGATCATTTTTTTTTTTTTATCGTATCTATTCTAAAAAAAATGCCGATCTATACCAATGTATCGATAATATTTTATTTATTATTATAGATCACTATATTAACTAAAATATTATTCGTAACGATACACAGAATTACAAATAAGATTTAATTACATAATTTTAGGGTGTTTGAATCATGGTTGATACTATCGGTTTATCGAATACTATTCAATTTTAGACTCGCGCTCTGCCGTTGTTTTGCGCTGACTCTTATCACAATAGATGTAATAATGACACGAACGATGAATATAAGGATTGCAATGTAACGATTAGATACGCACGCAGATACGTTATAATTAAAATATTTTTAGTATTCTAATATGCTGTACTGATTTTTGTAGACGGGAAAAAAGTTACATTTACAAAATATTTGTTGAAAATACATTGCAAATCTTAAAAAATCTTGGTGATAAAGTTTGTAGATTTCAATTGTACAACAACGCCTTGACACGATACTACAATATCGTATACGATGTATACTTAAATAGATGTATCGCAGTATCGTAGGTATATGTATTTTGCTAAATCCTATAAACGTTATCTGGAAATAATCAAGCCAATTTTCAAAATAACGATATAATGAAATTACATAACTTACAAAATATTACTGAGAAAAGGAAATACAGATGTTATTTATTGCATTGTTATAAATTTTAAGCAATAATAAGGAGGTAAGTTGTACTCTACACAACAACCATAGAAGTGCTTTTTTACGTAGATTTTTTAGTGAAATGTTTTAATATACATAGATGGTGGTTTTGAAAAATTGACGCAAATAAAAATCAGCTTCAGTAGAATATTTTAATATATATTTCGAACAGAACGGCGACTGTTGCGAGATTAACGGTTGTAAATATGATAAAACAGTAATGTATTTAACCATTTAAATTTTATAGCATTTATGAGAATAATGAAATGATAATCATGTAAAATATACTTTTAAGATCAAGATTTACTCTTAAGGATTTCTTTATTCAAAAGTAAATTGTACTTTGTTAGATATTCAATGTTATATTTCTTATTTTAATGTGTAAAATAAATGCAGTAGTTTTGTAAGCAGTCTTTTGTTTCTAATTTTATTACCACACTTACACCACAATTTTTATTTTTATTTTGAATGAGTTTGCTCTTGATCCCAATTGATGATTCCTAACCAATACGACAGGACCGATCGTTGTGGGGATCCTTGGGCGTCGTACGGCTGATATGATGATGATGAACCAATACGAAACGACTAGAAATGGACAAAGCAATAGCAATACAAAAAAAATCAAGTAGCCTATCGCTTTCCAAACGAGTGCTCTTCCAATTAGCTAATTGATTTTTTCTAGTTAAATTCTTTTAGATACAAAAATTAGGCAGGGTCGACCTAGACATTAAGAGAGCATATCGTACTCTAATTACGAGTAATAAATTAGAATTAACGAATATCAACTATGGAACGAGCTAACCCAGAAGGTGCCTATTCACCCTGGCCTTGAAAACAGACGAGTTATATATACTCGGAAAAACAGACGCAGGGAGGGAGTGCCACTCCTTTGCTGTGCGTTTTATAAAAGAAGTCGAGAAGCGCTTGGTGCGACAGGCAGGAATAGCGACCAAGAAAGGGTGGTAGCCCGCAGTGCGTCTGGAAGTTCGATGGAAGAAAGGTGATGGCGGTATGAGCAAATGTAGCCACTGAGCACAGTCTCCAAAATACAATCTGTAGAAGACCGACAGACAGGCAACTTTGCGGCGGTGAGCTTAGGTGTGAAGCTTGCTCTTCGCCAATTTGTTGTCACTAATGAGCCTCTCAGCTTTGCGCTGAATCGTGTCCAGTGCAGCGAGTTGTTATTTTGCTGAGCCATCCCAAAGGTGGCTGCAATATTCCATGCAAGATCGGACTTGAGCTTTATAGAGAGAAGAAAGCTGTCCCGGCGTGAAATATCGCTTGACCTTATTTAGAACGCCCAGCTTTTTAGCTTGAATTCAGGGAAAAAGAAACTTAATTGAATTATCGATATCTGTCTAAGAAGTTATACTTAATTTTCTAATAATAGATCTACGATATTTTTTAGGCTGTAGTTCTGTTGGTCGCCTCCTTAGAACTCGTGACAGTAGACTTTATTACTGTTTGCCCTTTCCTGAATAACCCAAAAAAGCTATCGTTTCCCCCAAAAAGAGACTTCTGTTTTTCGTAGACTCCACCTGGAACATGGAACAGCAAGTATTGTACGTCACTTAACTTGACAAATATAAATATAATTCTTTCGTTCATAGATTATATTTAAATATATGTACTCTACCGCCACAATATTTGCATGTTATCAGAATAGGCTAAGGGCGCTTACAGACGAACGACACTCGATCGACCACACAGTTGATGGCGTTGTCGACACAGGGCACCCCGCGTGCTCTTTTTAGTCGACGACATATTAGCAAAGAGACCACACGTATTGAATTTAAGAAACGCGGACGAAATAAGGGACTACAATACAAATACGAATGTATTTTGTAATACAAATGTAAAGAGTACAGTAAAATAATCATCGAAGATAATATTTGGGTGTCAATGTGAGCAAAAGTCGTACACAGTTCTGAAAATAAAACTACACTTGAAATAAATCAATTGATAAGACCAATTTCAGAACAAAGTTGTTTTAAATATTCATAACATTTGTACAAAACCACTCTATCATCTTTGACGGCGACAGAACACGAGAGAAAATAATGATTCTTCTTTAAAATAGATATAATAATTAGAGGACTGTTTCATACTTTTAACCTCTAATGTCCATTACACACGAGTGTGTCACTAAATTTGTTAGTCCATGACACATGTGTGGGTTACTCTGAAAATGGGGATTTACGCCCAGCCTAAGGCTAAACAATCTAACTAGTGTAGTTAGTGGCACAAAATGCTTACAATATTAGCCTCACAACAAAACCCATAGTACGTAAGCAGATTTATTATAATTATATACCCCCGCGAAAGTAAGCTAAGCTTTTACCACAGTAATCCAATAATATGACATATTCAGTTCATTCCACGCCAAGCAGTATCTTGAAATGGAAAGGTTCATGGCCAGATGACAACTGGAAAAAATCTAAAAGTCGGCCAAAGGACAATTTTACAAGGGAAGGACAGGTGGGAACAGGTTAAGTAAGTGAGTCAACCAAACGTACACCTCGACAATTTACAGTTGGATCGGGTCTACAGTAAATGTACAAAACATTTGCTTAATATAATTTTAACGGATGTAAAAAAAACTACATAATATGATTTCTTTTCTATTTATTTCAGTTTGATTTTTTTCATTAATAAGATTATATTACAATATAATAATTAATGATAATAATTATTAAAACTACCATTGTGTTATTTAAATATATAACAAAAAATAAAAGAAAATAACAATGGTGCACTGAGCGAGCCGCAAACAATCGCAAACTATATAAACGGGCGGTCGCGCGCACCTTGTCACACCTCTCACAATGTCGCTAACTACCTATCAGTGATAAACGTCTATACAATGGTAAAATACAAAAATTATTTAATTACAATTTACATAATACGTGAGCTAGCTACAGTTTGGTACTTCTATATTGTAATAATAATAATAATCTGGCGGGTTGACGAAGGATGATACCTGATAACTAACTCTAGACAGCTAAGTGGTGGGAGATAAGAAATAGAAATTGCGTCTAAGCACTATGCCCGACGCGGAGAGTTGTATAAAAAAATTAACCTTCACAGAGCCTCCGCGCAGCGGGCACCACCGGCGACCGCACGGCACACGCTTTAAGTACCGACCCTCTATTGCAAGTAAGCCAACTTATTACTGTTTACAAATCAATTCCATAGTGCTTCGGTTCCATACATTGTTACGAATTTTGGGTAGTGGAGCGATGCTCATAGTATATCCTCGTGTGATGTTAGTTTGATTTGAACACTATAAGTGTTTTTAATTAAGATTAGATTTTTTACGATGTCTTCCTGTAAAGTTTATCATCATATTTTGGCTCAATTTGTTATGAACCACCTACCACGACCATCGCTACTCTTTTCTCCCTCGCCTTAATGTATTTACAGTGACAGAATGACGAGTCGATAGGCTGTGTCTAGAGATTATTGTCATTTACTTGGTCAGTTCAGGAGGAGAAAGTAGATGCTACTTCATTTGAACAGTGCCATCAGGTAGGTTTTCGGTCTCACTATGTATCATTCCTAATATAAAAGCAATGGTGACACTGTGCATTCTTACGGTAATAGCATTGTTCAAACTAATAATTTACAATTTTAATCCTATAGGTTTAGGCATCGAGTTATATAATAGTAAATAATATATAAGGCTAACAGACTCCAAATAATACATTACGATCACATTGTGTGATGTTTTTAAGCTATGTGATATAGGAAATGATAATATAATTATTAAAGTAAAAAATTACTTTCCAACTATAGCATTAACTAAATTTGGATTTAATGACTAAAATCGACATTAAATTAAATAATATAATCATCTACAGACATGACTGGTTGCTTAGTTCAAATACAATAGTGTATAGGAAACTAAATAGTGACAAAATAGCACATGTAGACCCCGGTAAAGAAGTCCTCTGGCGTCGCATCTCTAATGTACATGAATCGAATTTGCACCTTACAAAACGTAACAATCTATACATAATAGTTATTATATTATTTATTGTTCATTATATACAAAACACTGAGCACCGCGCGTCGCGTCGCGTAAGGCATATCATGTGCAAGCTAATACATATTAATATTTACAAACACTTGTTGGCAGTACATACAAGCAGTGTCAGCACCTGTACGTTGGTTGTAGTCTAGAAATGTCAAACATTTACAATTAAACGATTTCAATTACATATATCGAGCATTGATGCATTATACAATAAATTCCAACATCAAGAGATAAAACGTAATAGGCCTCTAAACGAATATAAACAGTCCGATAAAGAAATTCAATTTACAAGAGAAAATAGTTCCTAAAGTAAAACCTAATGATATGAATATTAGAATTTTGACTATCTAATGTTATTTAAATAATAATTCAGGTGGCGGAAGCGCCGTGAGGCGAGCGCGCGCGCGGTGTTCATGCGACTGCTTCTGTAGCTCTAGTCAAACTTGTCAAGCGCAATACAGAGGCCAACGTTCCTTGTTGGTTTTTAATACATTTGCTGTCACAGAAAGTCAAAATTTGTTGTGACAATCAAGACAAAAATTTGCTAAAACCACTATAGAAACTTATAAGTTAAACTACATATTATACAAGAGTAGATCAAGAATACTAGACTTTATAATTTTTATTAAACATGCCTTCTTCTACAGCACCCCGTTCTGTCGTTTTTTAATTGATTTCATTTTTAAGATGGACGGCCTAAGAATTTCGTTTGTAAATTTACGCTATGTTATGAAAATTAAAAATCCTTATGTCTAAGAGATCGTACAATCAGACGCGATTCTAACGAATCAAGAAGTAATTTTATGTTGAATTGAGGATAATTTAGATACTTAGACAAGTCAATAATTGTCCTTACTATCAACAAAACCGACAGAACGAGGACACTGTGAGCAACATTACTAATTAAAAAGCGTTTCATTCTCACGTCATTGCATAATCGTTTAGAACATCATACCATCGACACACAAACTCGCGTAATTAATAACCTCTTTATCCACATTACACAAATATACTTCTATTCAACAACACTATGTCTCTGACACATTCCCAACCTCGATTCAGGCGTACGCAAATCTATTTGCATCCCGAATATAGGAAATGCTGAACAACGGGGATTCATTTGAATAAAGCAGCAAAGTATGCCTCCAAAGTTTGAACTGTTACAGTATAAAAAAATATGTCAGAGACACAGTGATGCACTTGCCAGTAAAAGTGATGATTGGCTTAGATTACAAACAGGAATACACTCAATGGAACTTCAAGTTCTTTTTGCTTTGACAGGAGTTATTGCACATCACAAAATAAAAGCAGCATTTAAATTGGTACAATATGGGAATGGTACAATTGGCAAAATATGTATAATGCATAAAAGTTTTATTGTACAAAAATAAATAACCTTAAAATCATATCTGCATTCTAAACGCATCACCACCTTCTACTGCTTGAGTGGTTATTTGTTTATGGAGTGCAATAAACTTAATAGTGTAATACAATAGGAAATGCCCTCCCGAACCACCGTCGTTGACTACGTAAATACTGACGCTCGTTTGGAAGACAAAAAAATAGTTAATTAAAAATAAAATTTGGCTTCAAGCACACAGTTAATGCAGAGTTAAAGCCGCAACACGGGAGGGCCCTACAGTCTCAGTACTTAGAATTAATGTGGAATTGATATTGCTGTTGCCAAAGGTTTTATATAACAAAATTACAAAACGCCTATACAAAACAAGTATATTTAGAGAGCAAGCTATGTTATGTTACGTAGACGTCGAAAAGTTACACAATCATTGTCCTTCTAGTTCCCGCGATAAAATAAAAGTACTATATGGTTACAGTTGGTACTAAATCACTTAGGTTCTATCTACTTTCTACATCTTGGCGTCGCCCGACCGATATAATTAGCGGAGTTATTTTGCATGAACTTTGATTTAAATTAACCTTAATATTACAACTTACTTTTACGAGCTTTGTTCACATGAAAGAAAAAAAAACTTATATTCTGATGTGATACAATCGAAACGTAAAAATTTAACAAAGTATAAAAGCATGCAGAGTAAATACAATATTTCAACTGAAGCCCAATAAAAGTTGCTTTGTAAAAACAATTCCCGACTTTGCTGTGGCAAGATTTGCAAATTTTATAACTCTGTAGCAAAATAGGGGCCTATTTTATCTATAAACAGCACCCAGTACTGACGCCGTTAATTCGACAATCATAACGATAGTTTATTAATTTGTTACCCAACAAAAAGCTTGTGTAACTCTTCAACTGTCTCATTAAAAGTTTTGTTTTTCTTTTTGACAGTTAATTTTCTTCTTTAACGCAATCCATCTTAAAGCCATCGATGTGACGTTTGATATAAAATGATATACAAACCTCAACCCTCAAAGGATTGAAAATAATTCATTAGGTTTTCCGAATTGGGATGTTTTAAATTGCTCCATTAATACAAATTATTTGAGAACCTTATTTTATGGACAAAAACACTATGATGTGAGTATTTTATCTTATCTGAATATTGAAACGGTCTTCACATAAATTATAACATTGAAGAGATAGAAGGAAAAGAGCAATGCATTTATTATACCAGGACATGGCTGCACGCCAACGTCCCAGGTTTGATTATTGTCTATGTACAAAATAAGTCTTTTATATAGTTTCGGGTCTGAGTGAGTTTTCATTATAATAAAGCGTACACTGCGCTTCTAGGTTCTGCATAAGAATGTACAGTCAATAGCACAGCAACCTATACAAACCTAACAATTTCTCCTTACGCTTTTCAGCTTTAAATCCTTATGTAGTTCAATATCGACTGCGAAATTTTTACAGTTTGTAAGGTGGACGTGCTGACGTCGGTACTAGTGGTGTATGTGTATATAGTCATATAATTATATAGATTTAACGCGAGGGAAAACTATTTAATTATGGTGCCGGAAAATTGTATAAAAATTGGAAACATTTCAGCTGTACGGTAAACGGTAAAAGTTAAGATTCCATGAATGGAATTATTGTGGCGTTTCATATAAAATGTTGAACCTTTGGCAATAGGGGTGCTGGACCGCTTAGAGCGAGCCGGCAGGGAAGCTCGCCGACGAATTGCTGTGCGCCAGTGAGAGCATTGACCCGGAAAGCGACGTCTCTTCCTCGCCGTACCCCTCCCTGCTGCCTTCTGCTATCGCCATCGCGCTGAAAGCGAAAACCAATGTGAGCATTTTTATTACTATAGACTATTAAATTAATTATATCGACAGATTGCTATTTTTTTTAAGATTTTGTGGCTTGTATGCGTGGCCTTTGAAAATGAAAAGAATAATGAAATAATTAAAATTCGTTTTATATGTATTTCACAAGCGGTAGAAGTTCCCTAATTAAAAAAAAAGTGTAACAAAAAAAAAAAGGAAGAAAAAAACTTGCCCGGTTTCTAGCCGCTTCTTGTCGAAGTTTACCCGTCGTAGGACTTACGAAGCCAGGGCGTAATTGTTGACTTTCAGTAAACGCATCGTAAATACTCATATTGAATAACAAGCATTTTATATCTTTTTTTTATCAGGAAACAAACCTAAACCCGAGGCGCGCGCTCTCGTTGTCGAACTGGTCGAGTTCCCGCTCGTGCCGGTCGTGCAGCAGCCGTGTGCGCTCAGCGCGGTCCGCCACGAACTGCGCGCACTCGCACTCCATCTACAACACATTGTTAAATATAAGTAGGAAAATTTCTCACACTAAACAAATTTAAATTAATCTATACATATAAATAAAATTGGAGTGTCTGTTTGTAGTATTGAAATAACCGTTTTTTACTACATGCATATGACTATATATACGGTACATACACCAAAATATTTTTTTTTACAATTATTGTCAGTCAGTCTGTCTGTTTGTTCCGGCTAATCTCTGAAATGGCTGGACTGATTTTGACGGGACTGTATTGGCAGGTAGCTGATGTAATAAGGAGTAACTTAGGCTACTTTAATTTTAGAAAAATAAAATTACTGTGCCACAGCAACGCGTGGCTGGGTCAGCTAGTTATAAATATAAAGAATGCCTAGCGGCCTGTTCGTTATCAGCCTGTTAATGTCCTCTCGGACACAGGCGTTCTCCACGTATGAAAACAACACCACGCGGGCCCGATGCGTATTGGTACATACGGGCACGCATCATTCGTATGAAGAATTACGTGCGATTGACCACTAAAGTAATAACAGTGGCTCGTATTTAATCCCAGTTATTGTGTGATCACGTACTTTTTGTTCGAGCAGCGCACGCCGCACGGCCACGCGCTCCTCGAGCTCGCGCCGCTCGCGGTTGCGCTGCGCTTCAGCTTGCATCTTACTCTTGCTCTGGTACGCCGTCAGCATATCCAACTCATGCTCCAACTGCATCTTTAACTGCTGACACTCCATCTGCAAACAATTGTCAAAGTTATAGCATAAATACAGTAATTATTCAAATTAAACACTAATATCCGTGACGAATATGGCTTTCTACTAGCCATTTCACTGATAAATTATATTAACACACATCTCCATATCGCAGATGGTTTTTGTATAATGAACATAACAACAAGCATCTTTTAACCATTTCATGAAACATTATTTCTCTTCTTATAATATATATGAAATGGAAAAATCTTAATTTACATGTTATGTTAGTTACTATATCTCTGCAATCATATGTAGCCGGTGTAATATCAGAGATTTACGTAGTTATTAGTGAAAGTAACTTTCACTAATCAAAATCTGCCACCGGATTGTAAGACTTTTAAGGGTAATATATTAATGAATACTTATTGTACCATTTGACTCTCATCAAGCCGCACTGTTTGTTTCTGTAACATCTCAGTGATACTCTGGTCGTACTGTTCACCTAGAAGCACCAACTTGCGGCGCTTCTCATCTTTCAACGTCTTGATAACCTCCTTTTGTTGTTCCTGAAAATAAATAAATTAAATAGGCGGATTGCACATAAAATTAAAGGCAGATGTTTTTACTTCTATTACTGTTGGATACCTATAAAGATAGACAAGTTTGTTATAATTAGTCTGGCCATAAATACTGTTACATAAAACCTTTTCCTTTTCAACTTAAAAAATATTTTTAATTTGGAACGCCTTTACTATATTAAATACTTCTTTCGATTTCGCGCCATTTCACATACTTTTCGTATTTATTATCAAATTACAATATGGAATGGGGTGTTAAAGAAAATAGGATTGCAATGATCGCCTTGCACAAAGTGGGTATGGTGAGTATGAGCCGTCGCTCATATTACAGACACTTCAAAAGCTTGGCATTAGCCGTATCTTTAAGATCGAGGCGGCCGTGAGCTGATAGAACTCCAAATGCTGTTAAAGCCAGAATTCATCGAAACCCCATTACGAAGCAAAAAATCTTATCGCGAGAAATGAAGATTATCGCTAGGACTCTGTCGCGTATTATAAAAAGACCTGAAGCTCGGTGCTTATCGTCGATATGCCCTAAATGAATCATTACAATTAAAGAGAGTGGATCGATTAAAATGCTTTCTGTCACGATACGCAGGCGAAAGCCACAGAAATAACCTTTTTTTTTACGATTGAAGAGCACTACGGTAAGCTGCTCAAGTGGTCGGAAAGGTACAAAGTGGTCATCATCCTGCGTCAGTGATGGTTGGGTGGGGCGTGTATTATCAAGGCGTCACAAAACTAAATTTTAGTGAACAAAAAAGTGAAAACTTCAGCCAAGGTGAATGAAGAGACAGTATTGGATCGTGTGAGAGGTTTCACTCCCAGCATTACATTTTTTGAAAATGCACCGTGGACTTTCCAGCAGGCAGGCAGGCACCTGGTCACAAGGCACGAACTACCCACCACCAACGTTCCGGACTTCATAAGAGCTGAAGACGGGCCCTCATCTAGCCCAGACCTCAACAAAAGGGTTGACTACAAATTATGGTCAGCTTTAGAGGGCATGGCCTGCCCTAAACGACATGGCTACATTGAGTCTCTTAAATTATCTCTGGAGCAAGTAGTGGCGCAATTTCCCATGGAAACAGTGCGTAAATCCATATATTCGTGGCCAGATAGATTAAATGTCCGTATAAAAGCCAATGGTGGCCATTTTGAATAGAATAGTTTTTAAATTTATGCTGAAACTTTAATTAATATGTACATATAAGTTTTAGTAATATTACATTACTTCATAAAAAAATGCATTTTCATTTGTAACAGAACTTGTGGCCGGACTAGATACGACATAATACTTCTACCTAGATGTGAGCCTAAATCTTTGAACAGCTTTATTGTTGTTTAGGTCATTCTTGTTTTTTGTAGCATTATGAATATTAGTTTTTAAATGAATGTTATAATATCATTTAACATACATAATATTATAGAGATATTAAGAAGTAACTGTTAATATTTTAATTTTCTTATATAGTTGTAGAAATGAATCTCTGGAATTATAAGTTGGATATGACGCGGATCGCCCTTTTTGCGAATTAAATGGTTTATTTTAGTTACTATGAATAACAAAAATAACCATTAGTGCTGTTGCATTGTCAGTTATCCTCCAGTCTTCCAGTCAGTCAGTCCAGTCATCTACATTAACTGTCCCTGACAAGGCATCTATATGAGAATACCACTTCTGTCTGGACTCGTAAATTAATACCCTAAAGCTTAATGAGATTAACAAATTCTACTGCTTCGCTATTCAGTTATTGGTGTATTGATCTGCCTTACTGGTAATTAAATAAATTCTACATACTTATATTAAAGTAAATCTTTAAATTACTAATAGTGAACTAGTGCACTACTTTAGAAATGTTACTGATTACATCATAGAACAGTAAAAAAGAGTAGAAGTCGAAGGACGCGGTCTTTTCAAGAAAACCGGCGTAACCTAACTCACACATCTTTAAATCGCGATGATATTCCACTTGGTTAAAAAAACTGTAAACGTTAGAGCATATACTATTAGCAGCACTGCTTTAAACATATTGCACTGCAACCATACGCTAGGTGGCGTTTCAAGTTGAACAAATTACCAATCAGGGTTGCAAACAATATAAATAGTGATATTATTGATACAGTTTTAAGTTTTAGTGAAATTAACACATTTAAAGTTTTTTAATTCCAAGAATTCAATATAATCAATTTACAATTTTAATGAAAAAAACAGAAAATATAATGTCTCGATGGTATGTTATGCCTCTTTTGGATAAATTAGTCCTTCGACTATCTGTTTACACACTCTAAAATTGCACAATATGGCATTTTTATGTATTTTTTACTATATTGTTTCGTGCAGAGTTTGCGATCCCGACTGAATAAGCGGAAGGTATAAGTGCGCAGAGTAATGCATACAGTAATGGCTACACAGTTCTACTATTTTTTACTGTTCTGTGGTTTACATCGTCCAATCAAACTGAAGCTATTTAATTTTTAAAGCCGCCCCTGTCAGCTTTAAGTGCAGTCCTATACAAGCTTTTTAAAATTGCAGGAGTTCATTTACATAAGAAATAATAATTTGATTTTAATGATATTTAATCATAAGAAAGAAAAAATGTTTGGGGCAACTGTGTAGTTGCCCTGTAGTTACGATTTCAAATAAACTTTCTGAGTCGATTTACCTTCGCCGTCATCTGCAGGATTTGCGCCTTTAATGCTTTATACTGACGCGTCTGTATCTTACACGTTTCCCGGAACTGTTTCCGAATTTGCATTTCTTTTTGCTGTTGAAAAACAAAATAATTGTTCAGTAAAAATATGTTTCTATATTAAAAAAAAGGATAGGAATATCATTCAGGACATATTTTGTGGTTCAATGGTAATATTCAACTAACCTTAAGACTTTTGGGCTGTTGCTTGAGTTGCAGCGCGTGTTTCTTGCGCAGCTCGTGCTCAGCACGCTGCATGTACTCGCGTTGGTTCGCCAACTCAGTCGCGTGCTGGTTCGCTAATTGCTCTTCTCTGGAATAAGTTAACATACCTTTCTAACGTCTTTCATAAAATACTATGCAAGTAACTTCTTCTAGTTGGGAGCCATATGACATCATTATTAAGTCACATTATCATTTGACTAATGAAGACAAAACAAAATCAGTTCTCCCAACGATCCTAATACAAGGTTGTTTATATGCAATGGAAAATCGTATGATGAAAATGCTAGTAACTATGCTGGTAACTTCGCTTTGGTATACAACTATTATTATATTATCTACGAAATACTTACCTTAGCGCATGCACGCCTTTCTGCTGTCGGTACTCCAGTTCCTGCGTCTTCTCGTGGTGTCGAAGGAGCATTGCGTGTGCTTGTTCTAACTGTTGCTGTCGCTTATTTAATTCCTGCAAAATAGAAACACCAATAAGTTACATCAACTTTAGTAAGCTGTGGCTTAAATGAGTCAAATGGTGATATAGTTTTTATAAAAAGGAAGGCTTTCAATCTATTCCATACCTGTTAACTAACTTAATTAAAGGTTTATATGGTGGAGTTTTTAACATCTTCTCAATTAATATCGAACTTATATGTTAGACTTAAAAATTTGGTATTTGTACATGTTGAGATGCTGTTGCTTTACATAAAAACTTTACTAAATTTTATGCAATTGATTACAGCCTATATGATCATTTTAGACATTATATGAATATTAATGCGGATCATATAATTTTTAAAATAGATACGAATCTTTTGGACCTATATGTTGAAATTTTGTTGTGGTCTGGAAGTTTTAGTACCGTCGTTATTTCTGATTATCATGATACAATAGCATAAGCAAACAATATTGGTTTAGAATAGTGTATGTGTTAAAGCGATTATGTTAGTTCTGTATAAATGCCTAACACATTGTCTCGTGCAGTTAGTAGCAAAATAAATTTCAGTGAGGACAGACGTTTGTTATTTTGTACGAATACAAATCATTAGAAAATCAACCTTATTACTATAACATATGGTCGACATCGAGCCGGATCAATAAGTTGCTTACGTAACTGCATCGAGCGCCCGGCCGGCCTGAGAACAATAGGACCCCACATTCCTTTGCGATAAGAAGCGCTCGAACAGTTTTTTTGTGCATTTAGTGGTTCTAAATAGACAATAACGTAAAATATCTTACAATCGAAGGGAACATTGTTTTATTGTGAAATAACATTGTGTGATTAACATTAACGTTATTAGTGGTGTATAAAGTGACGAACAATGGCTACTATGGAACAAATACAAAGTGTTTTAGAAAGTACTTCGGAACTACTTAAGAAAACTCAAATTAACCTGAAAAAATGTCCGAAAGCAAGACTTACAACGGGTTATATTCAAACCCGTATACAGTGTATCGAAGAATACTGGGCTAATTATAAGCAAACTCACACGGAATTAGTAAAAATGACCACGCGAGAACAACGCGGTGCTATGCCTTATTTTTTGAAAGAAGAGTACTATGTGCAGGAAGATTTGTACTTAACGATGCTCGCAGACCTGAGAGATTTACTGGTAACAAGCAGTGAGTCTGTTTCATCAGCTAAAACTACCACCTCATTGGAAGTACTAGGGCATACACAAGTGAAATTACCGCGTATACAACTACCTACTTTTTCTGGAAATTATGAAGAGTGGGCCACGTATAATGACTTATTTATCTCCTTAGTCCACAATAACTCGTCACTTACCAACGTTCAGAAGCTACATTACCTCAAGACTAGTATCACTGGCGAAGCAGCAGCATTACTTAAGCACATACAAGTAACAGATACAAATTATTTACAAGCATGGGACACATTAAAAATGCGTTTTGGAAATAAACGATTAATTGTAAATTCCTTATTAAAGAGGTTGTTCGCTCAAAGAAAATGTACGTCACAGACATCAGCTCAATTGAAGTGTTTATTGGACACCACCAATGAAATCATGAATAGTCTGCAAAACCTTGACGTGCAAACCGGCTCTTGGGATCCAATGATAGTATTTCTGGTTGTGCAGAAGCTGGACTCAGAGTCACATAAGGAGTGGGAGCAAAATGCTTACACCGAAAATAAGGAAGAACTGTCCAAGTGGGAAGACTTGAAGAAGTTTCTGCAATCTAAGTTTCAAACCTTAGAACTTGTCACACTGCCTTCAGCGCCTAGAGAGAGGACAAAAGCACGAGAACGAGTCTTCCATGTATCCACGTCCGAGAAATGTTGTATAATCCGTAAAGACAATCACACTCTATGCCGCTGTAAAGTTTTTTCGCAAATGCAACCTTCTGAACGAAATTTTTACGTACAAAGTAATAGACTCTGTTTCAATTGCTTGGCCCCAGGGCATTCAGCGGTCAAATGTCGCGTGCCTATGTCCTGTCGTATATGCAGAAGACGCCATCACTCCCTTCTTCACCAAGCGAGCAATACTGATAAGTCGGCGTCGCCACCTGCACCAGTACCTACACAAGCGACGTCATCACATTCTCAAGCAACAATAGAAGAAAGGTCTGTTCACACTACAATGGCGAAAGCTGACAATGAAGATGGGCATACAGTTTGTTTATTGGCAACGGCAGTAGTCATATTAAGAGGAGAACATGGACACACTACTGTACTCAAAGCGCTCATCGATTCAGGGTCGCAAGCATGTTTTATCAGTGAGAAGGCTGCTCAAGCACTTAAGCTAGAACGAAAGCAAGTAAATCTTATCGTTACTGGTATGGAATCCGTTAAGGTACCTGAAAAACAAGAAGTCAAAGTTAATGTTATGTCACGATGGGAACCTAAATTTGAGTTACCTATACAAGCCTACGTGATGTCTAAGCATTTGACTACCAACTTACCTTCAAGCACGAAACTCCTTAATGAATGGCCGCATCTGAAAGGACTCAATTTAGCAGATCCAAATTTTGATGTATCTGGAACCATGGACTTGCTGTTGGGCGTAAATGAATATTCGAGAATAATACAACAAGGACTAATCAAAGGTCCCCTAGGTACTCCTTGTGCTCAGAAAACCAACCTAGGATGGATCGTGATGGGAGGAATGAACATAAAACTAAACACACGTGAGAAGTCCTTGATGGCCATGACACAAGATACAAACTTTGAAGATTTACTAAAAGCAATGTGGGAAATAGATACTGACACCAAAAGAAAACTTACCAGAGAAGAGCAGCTATGTGAAGATATTTACGAAAAGACGCATACTAGAAATGAGAAAGGAAGATATGTAGTGCAGTTACCCTTTAAAACAGAAAAGCCGAAATCACCCGATGGAAATACAAGAGAGATAGCTTTAAAAAGATTCATGCAACTAGAAAGAAGATTTGATAGAAATCCAGAACTGAAAGAGAAATATAAAAAGGTGATAGAAGAATACAAAGAATTGGGTCATATAGAAGAAGTACCTGTGAAAGAAATAGAAAATAGATCAGTGTACTTACCTCATCACGCCGTAATCCGTCAGGATAAGGAGTCAACACAAACACGCGTAGTATTTGATGCTTCCTGCAAGGGTTCCAACGGAGTCTCCTTGAACGACGAACTCCTACCGGGGCCGGTGTTACAAGATGACCTAAGAAACATTATTATGAGGTGGCGTATTCACGCTGTTGCTTTTGTATCAGACATAAAAAAAATGTATCGAATGATACTGATGCAAAAAGAAGACACTGATTACCAAAGAATTCTATGGAGAAATGATCCCACCGACGATATGAAAGATTATAGACTCCTGACTGTAACATTTGGTACAGCTTCAGCCCCGTATCTTGCCATAAAAACACTCCAACAGCTGGTTGTAGATGAAGGCGTTCAATATCCTAAAGCTTCTGACACATTAAAGGACCAATTTTATGTTGATGATTGCATGTCCAGTTGTGATAGCGTTGCCGAGGCAGTTCAAGTTAGCCAAGAACTCAGAGAACTTTTACATCGTGGTGGCTTTGAACTTAAGAAATGGGCTTCCAATAGCGCCGAATTTATGAGAAGTATAGAACCAAATGAGAGGTCGACAAATGCAAACATAGATTTGAACATAAATGGGATCATCAAAGCGCTTGGTATTCAGTGGAACTTAGCTGAAGATCAATTTGAATACAACATAACTTTACCTCCGATGAATAGTAAAGTTACCAAACGTAACATCCTCTCAGATATACAGAAGTTATTCGACCCATTAGGTTGGATAGCTCCATGTACCGTGTTAGCAAAGATTCTAATTCAGAAACTGGCTAGAAAAGGTGAATTGGGATGATGACCTCAACAATCTATTGGTACAAGAGTGGGAAAAAATTCGCTCAGACCTTGAAAATGTCAACGAGATCCACATAGACAGATGTATAGGAATAACCAATGCAAATAAAGACACTGTAGAACTGCATGGCTTCAGTGATGCCTCAGAGCAGGCCTATGCTGCAATAGTATATCGTCGTCTTAAAAATCAAGATGGTTCATACAAGACGTCCCTCATCGCTGCGAGAACGAGAGTAGCTCCACTTAAAACTCTATCCTTACCACGTCTCGAACTGTGTGGAGCATTGCTTACCTCTAGATTACTTAAACAAGTTGCAACAGCGATGAAGATACCATCTTCTCAAGTATTCGCATGGACGGATTCATCGATTGTCATATCTTGGTTATTTGGAGAACCGGGACGATGGAAGACCTTTGTCGCCAATCGCGTTGTTGAAATATTATCCAACGTTAACAGCAGCCAGTGGCATCATGTCAAATCGCCTGATAATCCTGCAGATATAGCATCCAGAGGAATGTTTGTAAAGGACTTAAAGAAATGTGATCTTTGGTGGAAGGGGCCAGAATGGTTATCAAAAGAAAATATAGAATTTACAAGACCAAATATCACACTCACTGAATTAGAAATGAAAAAGACAAAAATACATACATTGATGCTAACAAATTATACAGAAGAAGAAGAAGAAAAAAAGATATCTAAGAGATTTGAAGAATTTGACACATTAAATGAATTACTAAGAACAATTATATACTGTAAGAGATTTTTAAATTATAATACCATAAATAAAAAACAAAATAATAATGAAAATATTAACACTACAGAAATGGAAGAAGCATTAAACATTTGTTTGAAGAGAGTACAAGAAGACGAATTTAATGAAGAGATTCTTTCGTTGAAGACGAAGAAACAAGTTAAAAGAACAAGCAAACTCAAAACATTAGATCCATATTTGGATGAAAAAGAAATTCTAAGGGTGGGCGGAAGATTACGGAACGCAAATTTAGAAGAGAATAGTAAGCACCCGATCATATTGGGCAGAAGCAATAACCTTATTCCACTCATTATCGCTGAAGCTCACACCAGAACCTTGCATGGAGGAATCCAGCTGGTGCTATGCCATTTACGATCCAAATACTGGATACTTGGAGCCAAGAGCCTGGTTAAGAGACACATCCACCGATGTCTGATATGCAAAATGCAAAGGCCAGAACGCAAATTATGGGTGATTTGCCTTCAATACGTGTGACACCAGCCCGACCATTTACAAATGCAGGTGTAGATTTCGCCGGTCCATATCAAATACTGTTGAGAAAGGGTCGAGGAGCTAAAACACATAAAGCGTATATCGCTATTTTTATTTGTATGTCAACTAAAGCAATACATTTAGAATTGGTTGGAGATATGACATCTGAGTCATTCGTTGGAGCATTCAAAAGGTTTTGTGCTAGGAGAGGCAAATGTGCTCATATTTGGAGCGACCAGGGCAGAAATTTTGTTGGTGCGAATAAAGAGCTGACAGATGCCTGGAAGGCAGCATGTTTGGAGTTTGAAGGAGAAATAACTAACAAATTGGCAAACGAAGGCACCCAGTGGCACTTCATCCCGGCCTACTCGCCTAATTTTGGAGGACTTTGGGAAGCCGGAGTGAAATCCATAAAGTACCACTTAAAAAGAATTCTGACAGCAAACTTGACGTTTGAAGAAATGTCGACAGTGCTCTGCAGCATCGAAGCCTGTCTAAATTCACGTCCCCTGTGCCCCATTGATTTATCTGATGAAAGGACAGAACCATTAACCCCTGGCCATTTTCTCATTGGAGAAGCACCTATTTCAGTACCAAGTCCGAGCCTGAAACATGAAAAAATTGGGTACTTGACACGTTGGCAGTATACTCAAAAGTTAGTCAATGACTTTTGGTCTCGGTGGCAAAAAGAATATTTGTCTCGTCTTCAACAACGACCTAAGTGGCTTAGAAGAGAAAATGAATTTAAGACAGGAGAAATCGTCTTGATTAAGCAAGATAATCTTCCTCCAGGAAAATGGGCTCTAGCACGCGTAACTGATAAACACCCAGGGCCAGATGGATTGACAAGGGTATATAGTGTCAAAAGTGGTGATTCTATAGTTAAACGATGTATCACTAAGTTGTGTGCATTGCATTACCTGTTGAAACTTGTTGATCATTATATAAATTATAATTTGTTTGCCAACTTTAGTTTTTGATATAAATTTTGTAAATTTCAAAGCATGTGTAAATGTAAACTTAGTTTTAAAAAAAGGGTATCCGTTATCAATGTATACCTAGATCTTTGTATGAAAGGACTTCACTAGTCCTTTGGTGGGCGGTTTATGTAAAAGCGATTATGTTACTTCTGTATAAATGCCTAACACATTGTCTCGTGCAGTTAGTAGCAAAATAAATTTCAGTGAGGACAGACGTTTGTTATTTTGTACGAATACAAATCATTAGAAAATCAACCTTATTACTATAACAGTATGTGATGTTAATATTATGTTACTAAATTTCTTTTCCCCTATATGTGAAACAAATAACTAATTCAATAAATGATTACTTCACTTTACTACTCGTCAATGCGTGCTGTATTATTATATTTATATTGATTAGGTACCTCACGGAGCAGCTCCTGCTCCTTGTGGTGTAAGGCCAGCATGCGTCGGCGGCGGAAGCGGCGCAGCTCCAGCTCTAAGTACTCGCGCTGCGAGCGGACTAGTCGCGCCTCCTCTGCCGCCTCGGCCTGCTTCATATTATCCTTTTGCGACCTGCATAAAAAAAACAATTTAGACTGCGAGCCTCGATCACAGACACCTAATTCGGCCGTACCTCCCTCTCTACTGAGTCAATAGCGAATAGCAATCACAGTCTTAGCCGAAAGACATCCATCGATAGATGGATGCCTCCCTCAAAAAAAATATTTAAAAAAACCACGTTTTTCTCTTGTTACAAATGCACTAAAAAGGGTAAAATAAGTTTTTTTTCTCTAGGCTATGTGGATCCGTAAATATGTTTAGTTTAAACTAACTGTAAAATTATACAATTAAAAACGTGGGGCGTGATATGGTGTAGTTGGGAATTTTTGAAGAACTTTTAAGTCATGTTGAATGGTTCGTTTTAAAATACGCCCCACGTTTTTAATCCACATAGCCATTTGATTGAGTTTTGAGCATTTGACCCAAACAAACAAACATACAAGAAAGCAAGTTAAGAAAAACGTGGTAAAATGAAGCGAGTGGCTATATAGAATTGAATAATTTGGAAAACGCTAGAGCTTCCATGGTCTGTGAAAAGTTTCTGGTGACTACCCCTAGTATCATTGGTAGCTCTTTTGACAACAACTTCTCTTGTCAAGGTTTCAATATTATTAGCACTTTTGAATAGTCTTAACTGTCTACTTTTTACCAGTAGTCTTCAACACAAATGATGAGTCATCTCATGATTATAGAAAGTCCAGACAAGCCGCGCGATAAGAGCGCAACGTAAAATTAGATCACAAACGCAACACAGATCTCAATCTAAAAACGTCTACTCGCAACGCATAAAAGTAGTGCACTTCACGAAAACAACGGGTTCATGACTATTCAACCCACCTCTGGTATTTACGAATTTATTAACTCAAAAAGTAACTTTGCAGCCTCGGCAATAAGATCGAAGTTGTCTTTATCATAACCAAAGAATCAAGGTTAAACTCTTTGTTTTTGTACACCGCCGGCCGGCAACGGCGGCCTTTGTTTAGTTAACACAACTAAACAAAAGCCCTTCTCTCTGCATTTTCGTAAGTTTATTATTATTACACAGTAAGTTTAAAAAATGATCTCGGATATTTTTTAGACATCAGGTTAAAGTTATTAGAGCAAAAATTAAGTTTGTTTTGATTTTCTTTAAATTTTTGATTTCATTCCTTTAACTGGTTCAGGCACCCTAACTTCAAAACTTGTAAAGATATCTAGGTAAATGATATCGTAAAAGAAAGAACAATAACTTAGCATGTCTTTAAAATTATCTGAACCACCAGCCTGTAGCTATTTTAGTTGTTTTTTTTTATATTAATAAAAATCATTTTTTTCTTTTAACTTTTTCTGTTTATTTTAAATATTCCGAAAGTGACTTTTTTAAAAATAAACGGTGCTTTATAATGATTTAATGTAATTAAATACACATTAGGCAGACATATCCACTTAAACTTTGCATTATCACTGGAATTTGGTACTAAAAGCGTTAAAATTCCTTAAAAAAAACATTCAGATTTTGGTTAGGACAAATATGGCTCAAAATATTCTAGATGGTCTATACTAACACCCCCTCAAAGCTTTGCACCATCTTCCAAACACCCTGTGTAACTTATTCTTATACTAATGTCAAATAGATTGTCGTTTTGCTGCATAATTTGTTTATCTGATGACACCTAATGTTGGATTCCCTTTGAACCAAATCTCAATGAAGCTGTATTTGTTTATATGTACCCTACAGTACTTACTGTAATGTGGCGTCTCTCTGACGCTTGGGCGTAGCGTCGTCCATGCTAAGCTCCTTTTTCCACCGTTCCTTGTTTGCTTTGTACTCGCGCTTGCGCTGCGTCTCGAACGCCTTTCGTTCCTGCTCCTGCCTGGCCGTTATATCCTTTATCAACTTCTTTTCCGCTGCTGCGTTTTGTTTCTGCTTGCGTTCAAGTTCTTGAGCGTGTTTAGTCTGAAGTAAAAATATTAGGCATGAGTAACTGTTTATATTATAATATGGAGTTCAATGGAGCAGTGACCAATTATCATTAGCCCTCTAGTCCGAATTCTGGGACCCAAGCACTATAGATAGAGGAGGTCATAAACCGCCAATAATGACTGCACGTGCAGTCAGGATCAACGCCTTAAAGTGCCTCTCAAACATGGAGGAACTCAAGATAGGCATCCATTCGGATTGGCCGTGGCAAAAGCTGCGTAGCCTCTGCAATATAGACCGTACGCGCTAGCCACTACGCCAACAAACGCCTACAAGAGTAACTAGACTAGCGCTGACTATTTTGAAATTAAGTAACTTTCGTTTAGACCTGTCAATGAATAGGTAATAGTGTTACGCTCAAAACAGATGTTTATATATCGATTGTATACGAGTCTGCGTTCCTGTACCCCGGCTTTACTACTCTGGTCATGCAGCGTTCCTGCAGCGGCTGCATCGCTATACATACACACCTGTAGCCGCTCCAGTTCACGGGACAGTTGCTGTAGCAATGCGTCGTACTCGCGGTCGAGTTGCGCCTTGTGAGCATCCACATCGGCTTTGCAGCGCTCTTCTAACTTCAGTAGCGCAGCTTGATGTTCGCGTCTCATACGCTTGTATCCGGACATTTGTTCGTGCATCTCCTGAAATATAATTCACATACTCCTAGCAAAATCGACTACTTTTTGATTACATTAGAAATTTATAAGAAATAATTATAATATGCTACAGTGTGTTTCTCAGGCTCCACATCTCAAAAGCAGAAACTCATAAGGTTTCCTTTACGAGTTATGAGAAAACTTTGTTATTAATGTCCATATCAAATACTTAAAGCACTTGGTGAAGAAAAAAAACAAACACAATAACAAAAAATCATTCTGACCCTCCCTAATAAATCTTCGAAAAAGAAATGATGAAATTTAGCCAGTAACAAGATGATTTGATATTTTAGTTTTAAGCATAAAAATGCGAAAATTGATAGTATGTGTATCTAGCCCGAAAGACATAGGACTAATTTTAAACTTCCCAAGAAATTAAGTCAGAATAGTATAAATAAAGGACAAGAACACAAAACATTAATGTGATTGAAGAAAGAAAAAACACATTTTTGACAATTCTGTCTTTGTGATACTGGAAGTGTGATATGTTTTAACAATTAATTTAACTGTGCAATTTATTTCAAAAAGGTTTAGGATTATTTTCTCTAGAATTATAACATACCTGATTGTGTTCCTTTTGCTGTTTTGTGACGATGCTAGTTGTTCTAATAGTGGCAAAATTGTTAGCTCCGTGTTCGGACACAAGTGACATTGCAGCAGAAACATTGTTGCTTACGCCTGGATAGTGAATGAAAAGTTTGGTTATAGAATCGTTACAATTATATTCCATAGCATAGAATTATAATCACACACAAGTACAGTCTAGGGATTAAGTACATTTTGGTTCATTATTAAAATCTGGTTTTTAATTATATGTTATTCTCAAGAATATTTTTAAGTAAATTTAGTAATTTGAAAAGGGAATAGATTTTGAATTTGTTTTATACGCGTAACGGCTTTATATATACTATGAATTGTAAATATTTATTAAATAATATAAAACTATAAAAAACTTTTACCTTTTTATCACATTCTAATGTCAGGTTTAACTAAGATGAAAAATATAGCATTTACAAAAATCGCAATATCTTTCTGCAAAAGCATAGAGTATGTCGTCGATCTACATGTGAATAGTTTGATGAAATTTCGGTTATATGGCAAAATATAAAAAAACCTTGACTATAGATAGTTTTGATGTGTGTATTTTGTGTTTCGGGTAACACAATAAACTATCCAACATCTGTGATCAAGCCCCCCTGTTAAAGAAGAATCTATTTAGTTTTAATATTCCTAAATTCCTCCTCAGACTTCAGTCTAGATTTTCACGAACTTAGAACAGGTACAGATATACTATATCAATGCAAAATAGTAAAGATAGAATAGGATAGTGTGTACAAACAATAGATATAGTGTGAAACTAACACTCACTCCTGGCGGTCTGCCGCCGCTGCGTATTCCTGTTGTCGTCACCGCCATCTTGCTGCCACGCAGGCGGAGCATTCACGTACTCTCTATACTCGTTAGCCTGCCGCTCCCTCTCCCTCTCCCGCTGCGCCTCTCGTATCGCATCTCTATTCGCGTAGTCATCCCCGTAGTCATCACACAGCGAGTCCCTATTTGCGTAATCTCGAAGCGCGTCGCGATTAACGTAGTCTTCGTGGGCGGGGGGCAGAGGGCTCTCGCTCTCTCTGCGTACGAAACAGCAACATGAGTTAAGCCAGCGCTTGCCACCTCTGAAATGTAAGGTTGCGTGCGTGCTGTGCATACAAAAGCCACTACAAATATGCAATCAAAGCTTGAATGTGAATAGGCATTAAATTCAATTAATAAGTGACGTAATGGCGGATGCATACTACTTCTACTTATAAGACACTACTCAGAGATGAAAAATAAAGTGTGTGTATCAGTTCCGACACACGACTGGACTTTACTCCTTAAGAACGATTATCTTGAATAGGCACAGAAAAAAAAAACAAGTGTGCGTTAAGAAGTTTTACTTAAATAAAACAAAACTTCAAAATAAAAGCGAACCTAGCGCGCGCTAGGTTACGCACAAAAAACGTAACGCTGTCATTCGATCACTAATTTACTCTTCAATTTTTTTTCAAACAGAGTGCCTTGTTTGAAATTCAATTCTTAAAGAGTAAACTCCAAAAACACATTTAAAATCAAAATATGAACGATATTGTAAGCATGCCTTTTAATCACAAAAAACTAATAGTCATATCTTGATATAGAAAAAAGAAAGTGAATGAAAGTAACATAAACCAAAATTTGTTTTAATTATCATTTATAGCCTGACGAACTTCTATGTATTTTCAGACCTTTATTTAATGAGCACATGCATAGAAGATATCGAATGATATTTGAAGAACTCAACTAGACTCACGAAAATGTTGATTGTTTGACTTTTTCAAAGATAAGGTTAAAGAGATATGCAATGATTAATTGAGGTTGGAATTTAACTCTTTGTTTTTTGGAACCTGTTTTATTTTAATGTAAATAGGTAATTAGGAATGACCAGATAAATGAATAGGTGCAAAAGTCTGAACATTTCCCAGTGACTTGAAGATATATTGAGTTGGTCAGGATAATAAAAAACCCATTATCATGATCAAAGACGGATTTTATAAACTCAAGAGGGTTACTGTAAGTACAAATACTCTTTTTTCACCAATTCGGTTGCTTTTATCAGCTTAACACAAAAAACATCATAAGTCGTCATTGTCGTGATAATTTTTATTGTCTATGTCACGAACACCAAATGAGACTTTAAACTCATTTATCCGATCTGAAATATGGTGTGCATTCAGTGATTATAGTATAGAAATAATGGTTAGGAAAGCAAAGGAGTTTATGTCTATACAGACAAATCTCCAGTTGTTGTCTCATGTTGTGATTCTAAATGTTTCTCAATATCTAGTAGGTATTTATGATATCACATTATTTGGAAACTCTATAAAGTAAACAAAAAATATAAACGCTTGGACCTATTTCAATAACGCAAAAGTAATATCTTTTGCGTTATTGACACGTATATAATATAATCTTGAGTTTCAACGTTATTTTTTTATAAACAGAAAAAACTGTCTCGTTCACCCAATTATTTGCGGTTTGAAAATAAGTTATCTTTTTATTCTGATCTTTAAAAAGTCATGCGTCTGTAAATGTCAATTTTTCATATTTCGGACAGTAAATGACTTTATAAAACATAAGGGCGATTTTCGCCGGTCTTCATTAACTGTCTTAAATTTTAATACTATCTCGACAGCAAAAACACAAGTATATACAAATTTTAGTACTAATGTGAGCCAAAAACCCTTTCATGTAAGGCAAACAGTTTTCTGTTTACTATAATAAATATACTTATTTAACCGAAGATCATAAAATATACGACAGATATTATATATGGTAAACAGACGCTTTTAATAGTATATAATATAAAAAAGAAAGTGATATTTATATATGGATAAAACTTAAGAGCTACAATCTTTGAGTATTGCATTCTTCTAAATTATTATAGCCCTGTCTTTAGAAATTCCCCAATTCCTTCGTCATTTTGCTGTCATTCTATCCCTATATTTTAAGTACATAAAAATCGAATCCTTTAATAAAGTAAGGTTCTAAAATCATTAAGATAACGATTTAAGAGATTATATGAAAGTTTTGCATTTCGAGTGCCTACAAAATTGGAGATAGATTAACTTGATATTTTTACACATTATGCATGTTTTAAATTTGGATTTATTTCAATCCACGCGAATGTACAAGAATGGATCCTTACATCATAATTAATATCAGACTAAATCATAGCGAAGTGTTAAAAGTTTTGCCTAATAACTAAAAAAATAAATGAAGTCAGAAGCGGCAGCGATTTAACTAGCGTGGTGCACAAAGACTGGAAATAAATTCTTTAAAAAAAACCTTCATCATAAGAATTTACATTAATAAATCTTTAGTTAAATGGAAAATAGAAGACAGAGAGGCAGTAGAGATGTTTTAAAAATACACATGCAAACTAACCTTGCAGAATGCGTGGAGTGTTGGTGGTTGTGATGTTGATATTGCTGCTGTTGTTGGTGTTGGCTATGATGGTTTGCGTTGAGCTGTAATTGAATAAACTACAGGAGTGAGGATTTTCATTACCCTATTGTGGACCTTACATCTAGTCCAAAAGAGTAGAATTTTAAAGCGAATTTAGTTACACTATCGTAATGTCTTAGAGATCTCAGAGAGGTATGCAACTTGTTTCCTATAACTTGGTCGGGTCTCTTGTTCGCATAAATCTTAGAGCCTTTGCACACCACGTTTTATAAACGCACCGTCGACGCGCGCTTGTATCCATACAAACACGTGGTAAAAGCAGCTTGACTATGAATTTACGTAGGTGTTCAAAGTTCTCCTATAAAGGGCCCCCTTTCCCAACAAGGCCCACAACAAGGTCACATAACCATTGGAGTGGATTTCAGCGGGGGGGTATTAGTGGGTTGGCTCCTGGCGCTACACGACTCGTCCATAGCGGCGACTCCTGTAGCGTTCGAGGCCCAAGTCATTGCTCGATCGGATCAGGACCAAATTGAACAAGGTGTTCAAAGTTCTTTCTTTCAATACACGCATAAATTCAGTCGCGCGCTTGAATCAGTATCTGTATCGATACAAACGCATTAGATATGCAAAAGATTGCTCCGAAGTATAAAAAGAAACACGCCACCGACGCGCGTTTTTAAATTAAGTGTCGACAGAGCGTTAAAAAAGCGCAGTTTGCATAATGGCGATTTGTCAATACTGTGTATCATAATAGAATAATCTTTCAAATCAATTGCGGTTTTTTCAAACCTCAATAAGGTTAACAGACATGAATAAAAAACAATAACTATTTTTTCATATTATTGACTAATTATTTATAAAATAAATTGAATTGGTAAGACGGCCAATAGTATATTTTTTAACTGATTGCATTTTTCTGAATTTAATTTAGTATAACAGGACATTTCAGATAATGTAAATATCTCGCGAATGTTTAATAAATAGAAACAATAACGCCATACCTTGATTCTGACCACAGACATATTAACCACCGATATCTAAATTTTAGTTATTCTACCACCTTTAATAGTAAAGTGACCTAATTCAAAAAAAGTATGCCACATAAAACTATCTTTACTTGATTAAATTTATTTATTCTGAGTTTATATTATTAAGCGTTTGATTGTATTAAAACACTAAAATAACTGTTTAAAGTACTGTAACAATGCAATTCTTTACCCTTATATCTATCAAATTGCATTTTTACAGAGGTCATTTTAATTCTAAAGGTGCGATGTGTATACTTACTGGGTGTGGGCGCCTGCGGAGGCTGCCAGAAGACGAACTCTGGCTGGAAGCTCCCGCCGCGCTATGTTCTGACGTCGCCGAGTTAGACTTGGACGAATCGCCACCCGAACGTTCCTCTGTTGTTTCTTCGCTATCACCTGAGAACAAAGTTTGATATAATTTATTATTTCAGTACATTGTTGTTATTAGTACTTAACGATATAAAAATTCCGTATTTCGACCATATTCCGAAAATGCGAGGGTAGTCCCAAAAGCACGCGAACTATCGAAGAAAAGACAAAAAAATTAGGTAAAAGTATTTTTATTTCTCTATGTATGGTCTATTTTCAGAACGACACACTTTTTCCACCGATATTCTATAGCTTAGATACCCTGTTTATAGTGAAATCCGTCTAGCGCTTCAAATTCCGCAGATTCCACCTCTCAAGGTAGGTATTATCTTTTACCACTTAGCATTTTTTTCAAGTTTGGAAAAAGAAAAATAATCCGAGGGGACAAAACCTGGCGAATAAGGTGCGCTTTACTGATGTGTGAATTGGTGCATTGTCTTGATGAAACAACACTTTCTTTTTCACCAAATGTGGCTGTTTTCTTCATCACTTAAACGCTGCAATGAGTTCGCATAATACTTTCCTTGGAATATGTTTTCTTTTTGAAGATAATCAATGAAAATTATACCACGCGCATCCCAAAAAATTGACGCCTTGACCATGCCTGCTGAATGACTGTCTTAGCTATTTTTCTTCACCGATTCTCCCCTTTCAATCCGTTTTGATTGTTATTTTGTCTCAGTAATGGATCCATGTTTCATCCATGATTATGATTCGACGCAAAAACTCGGCTTTATTGTATTGAAACATCGCCCAATACTCGACTAAAACATTTTCACGACGCTGTTTTTGTTCCATTTTGTGCAAACGCGGCACTCACTCATCTCAAGAACAGCTTTCTCATGTCCAAATATTCAGTTAATATGCGATATACAACACTTTGTGAAATGCCTATTCCTATGGCTAATTCAATCGAAGGTCAACCAATACCATTTTGTGGATTTTCATTGCCATTTCTGACGTGGTCACCTAATTTAATCGATCAATGCGATGTTTGCCTTGGCAGCTCGTAAGGCCTCGTTTAAACACTGGCACCCGTTTAGGCCTCTGCCTTGAATTTCGCAGGCAGCGGGCTTGCGGCGGTAGCGGCGCGGGAGCGGGGCGGGCAACGCGCACCCGTTCTCTAAGCCAGTAGGTGGGTCGCGCAGCACTACAGCGGCGTTGTGTTGTGTCGTCAAGGGTTTTGTTTTTGATCGCGAACAAAATTCCTAAACGGCGGCGACATCTTTTTGATTCAATTCCTAAAAGTCGATATATTGTATTCGAGATACAATGTTTTCGATTATTTTCGAGAGCCGAGGCCTTACTGTTGTTAACGAAGGAGCAGACTTCCTCAGAGTAGAATCTAGCTCTGCTTAATATTGGTTGGACTTAAGACTTTTAAAATGAAAGTCTTGTATCACATAACAATGAATAATTTTTTCCATGTTTACAAATTCACCGAGAGCGTTCTCTATTGATGGCCGCTAAACAAACACTAAACAACGTAGTATCTTAACCCTTTCCGTGCTAGCTACGAGAATACTCGTAGTGCGTTACTGTAACATGGTGCCGAGTACGAGTATGCTTGTGGATGTGGATGTGTGTGGAGTGGATTTTTTTGGGCATCCTATACAAAAAATATTTCTTGGCACTACAATTAAGATCGGTTTTTTAGAGTTTGGCATTAGGAATAAAAATACATGTTAGTGTTTAAATAGTATTTTCGTAGCTGGCACGGAAAGGGTTAAAACTTATTGTTATTAAAACTTAAGATTTATAAAGTTATTACTCTCTACCGTAGTAATTTTTTTAAAGCAACAACCGCCATCTATACGTCCGATTGTGCCTCTGGGACTACACTCGTACCATTATGTACCTCGTGTTCAAGGCTTAAAAAAATTATTGTTACTTAGATGATATCGGAGACACGCGGGTGTCGTTTCTGTCGAAACCAATAAGAGACACCGTAAAAGAAACTAATTTGTCCGCAAAGTCAGTGATGCATCTGAGGCTACTGACAAAAGTCACTCTGGCAATAATGGTACTCCGAGAAAAGCATTCGCATCGTACCGTATATAGACCAAGAGAGCTGGAATGCTGGAAGTATTTTGATGCATTAGATCCAGTCGACTTGCGACATATTGAAATATAGGCGAAATCGGCAACACGCTTTCCCGTATATAAGCGCGCTGGCGCGTCCAGTCCTCTGCATACCTGCCACGTCAATTCCCAGCCAAGAGGTTTTTTGATCGCTGGGCTTCAGTGCCAAAAGAAGCCGGCTATGCTTGAATAATGTTAATAAAGTCATGATTGTCCATGACAATTATTCTCAATGTCTAAATCTGTTTGAATAAAGCTAACTGATTTAATAATTTGGTTGCTTCTTCGCAAAATGCTCCCGATATGAATGGTATTTGCTACGCCTGGTTACGCGCAATCACACAAAGAGCATCACGCCGATTTCACACAGACTACGCCACCACCGGTCGGTTTTGTCCTCCACGCCGCCGCCGGTCAATTTGGTATCGGCGCACACCTCTAGATCCTATATGTGTGAATGGGGCAATGTTGTTGCTGATGAACAATCAACCAGATCTGACTTCTACGAAATTGTCCACAACGTTTACAATTTAGCTTTCATTTACTGTGTTGCATGACATTTATGCAAACATTGAGCAAACGGAGTCGCGAGATGATGTAGTGTTTAAGTATTATACTAAATTCAAGTATAACAAGAGGATTAAATAACTCACCCATAGCGCTTTCATTGTCAGCATCAACCATTAAAATTTTCTTCATCTTCCTATAGTTCAAATTATCCAAGTCACGCACTGCAGCTTTTGTCCTTTGTATGAGGTCGACGAGGACGTTGGGCGAGCGAGGCCGTGTGATGTAGTGATGCGAGAGGAGCTTCGTGGAGGACGGCCGGTCTTGAGGGTTCTTCTGGAGACAGGCCTCCACAAAATACCGGAATGTATCTGTCCACTCTGGCGCCTAATGGGCATAAATACAATAAAACTTTAAGACAACTCTATAGTAGATAATCTTGACCCCCACCAAGAAAGCTTTCGTACTTCACTCATTAAAAAGAACACAACACTGTTTTATATCGGGCATGTCAAATGAAAGATTGACGAAACCTCATCTCTATATCTTTACGCAAGTTGTTAATGTAAATTTCAAGCATTCTTTACCCTAGATTCTTAATACTCGTGACGCCCTTTTAAATTTAATTTCTTTATGTTTGTTTGTAGAATCTGCTTACTTGTAATGTTGGAGAATCATTCTGCGCAATGTGATACAGAGCAGACATAGCGTTCATGTTGAAGTATGGTGGCTTGCGCTCCGCAAGCTCGATGCAGGTGATACCGAGCGACCAAACGTCCACCTAGGCATAAATCATACTTTTCAATAATATCCTCTAACATTTGATGAAGGAAACAACAAAGGTTTAGGTGATATGGTTACACTATAGATAAGTTAGCTTATGCTCATCTGCATTTCATCATAAGTTTTAAACTAGACCATCAAATAATGGCCAAATGAACTGAGATGAACAACATGTTTACAAAAATTTAAGAGAAACAAAACCTTTAAATCTTACCGAATTTCTCTAAAGAGTAAGCTTATATTAATTTTATATTAACCTCAATAAAAATATTTTTAAAAGTAAAAATTTATATATAAACAATCCAAACTTAATTGATTAGTTGTAAAGACGAGGTACTCACTTTCCCATCATACTGGCCCTCATCCATAGCCAGGATAACCTCGGGCGCCATCCAGTAAGGTGTTCCAACGAAACTATTAGCCGGACATTTGATACTGGCACTGCCAAAGTCGGCCAGTTTCACTGTGCCGTTTTCCGTAAGCAGTATGTTGCCGGCCTTGATATCCCGATGGATGCGACCCAGACTATGCAGGTAAGACAGGCCACAAACCACTCCCTCGCATATTGCCGCTATTTCTTCTTCACGCAGCGGTCGTTTGTGGACCTATTAAGAGAATTTATTAATGTAATATCTTTACTTAAGGTTATGAGGTATTCCACTCAAAACAAAGAAATAAAAAAAATAGTTTTTAACATGGATTGAACGTCAAAGCTACACAATGGCTTCGAAGTCCTACGGCGGTAGACCTTGTACCGACAAAATGCAGAAGAAGCGGGCATGAGCTGTTTTTTCTCCCTTTTGATGCGTTACATTACATAATTATAAAAAAAATGGGTAAACTTTTCTTGTACTCACAAGACACATGAGAAAAACTTACTACTAAACAGAACGGATTTTATACAGTTACCAGCTCTCATTACAAAATAATAATAATAATAAATAGAAAGAAAGCTATTAACTCCAAGCATTCATGTATTTTAAATAATCCCCAATGTGGTAATAAGCCTTCGTTCATGGGTGCCTTTTTAAACTTTTCTAAGGGTAGTTCAACCAGCTTGTGTGGAACTTTGTTATAAAAAGGTCAAACCTCTACCCAAAAATGAGCATGTTGTTTGTAGCCTGAAACTTGGAACAGCAAGTTTATTGTTGTTTCGAGTATTAATTGTATGAATACAATAGAAGATCCAAAATTTAAATAAATTAAAAAAATTAAACAAAGATTGTGTAGCACAAACAAAACTAATACCTTTACAGCATTTCTGATTGAAATATATTTATAGTGGACACCTAAATGAAAATAATCTTTGTTTGAAAGAACTTAAAAGTCTTTCACTGACTTATAAGAAGTACACATTAACAAAAGTAATGTCATTTACCATATTATATATCACTACCATACATAATCGTAACATCTCTGTTTTCATAGATATAAATTTTTGGACAGAGACAGAAGAAAAGAGAAATCCCCAAAGGTTAAAAGCGTGGCAAATAAGGATTAAGATTATTACTAGTCTTCGGCTTAATCCAGGGTCTCAAAAGGTATAAATTGATAATTGATAAGGCACCATATCAAAATTTGATAAGTATCCATTTGGAAAGTGGAGCACGGAGTCTAAATCCTTCCTCTAGCAATCGAAAGTTCTGAATCTGACAAATCAGGCAGGCCAAAAATTAATTCTAACTAGGCAAAGGACCCCCTGATACACATAGGACAAGGGCACCGATACAACTAGACTCGACAAAGTAACTATGTGCCAATTAACTTGTACGATAAACAAGTTGGATATACGGATTGAAAAAATATATGTCGCTTAACTTAATAAATAATAAAAACCCGCTGTGTCTCTAATGTTAATGAAGACGAAAAAATAAGATTGTATTGATAATTTTATAAAATAGTTGCGATCAGTCTGTAATATACTCGCGATATAGCGTGTACCGTACTGACAGGAACTACGAGCTACGCGGAATGACTAAGGGTGGCGGTACACTAATCGCGGTTAAGCGCCAACTATTGGTGGATTCGCATTGCAGCGGCACACTCCCTGACTTCCCTGACGCCGATGTAACTCACTTAGATATTTTATTATCGCGAGGCCCAGACTCGAAGCGTCTTCATATGTATTGTTGTTATTTCCCCGATACAAAAAATCAGATGGCATCACAGCAGGCATTTTTAGAATCGATATCGGAATTGAGTATTGACAGACCTGGAGATGAATTTTTGATAATTGGCGATTTTAATATAAGACACGCAAGCTGGTTCGAATCTGATTGTTCTGTCCCTCGACACGAGTTTAAATTATCTAACCCATCAAGTGACGTCCAAACCTCCCAATTGTTTTCTTTTATGTGTTTTACTGGTTTTTCTCAACATAATGGAATATTAAATCATAATAATAGATGCCTTGACTTGGTATTGTCCAATTTATCATCATGCCTAGTCTCTCGGACGGATCCTTTAGCTGAACCTGAGGACAGGCATCATCCATCGCTAATGGTTGCGTTACAGGTAAATTCGTCAGCGGAAGCATGTCTTAAACAGGCACCCCGTACGATACGTAAATTTTACGCCGCTGACTATGATTCAATCAAGTCTAAGTTAAACGGAATCAGTTGGGAGGATAATCTGTCTAGTACAAACATAGAAAGTGCATTGGATAGTTTTTATAAAATCATTAATGATGTCATTGATGAATATGTACCAATCAAGCAGTCCAAGAATAGTAATACCAATTATCCTGTGTGGTTTTCTCCTGTATTAGTTAAAATGATAAAAAGAAAGCATAAAGCACATAAAAAGTGGAAAACTTATGGCCGATTGTATGACTATGAATGTTTTTCTGATCTGAGACGAGAAGTAAAAAAACTAGAAAAGTCTTGCTATGAACTATTCATAACAAGGTCTGAGATAAACATTAAACACTGCTCTAAGCAATTTTGGTCATTTATAAAATCAAAAAAAATAAAAAAATAGTATCCCTGACATGATGAAACTAGATGGCGAAAAAGGTTATGACGGTCAAACTATTTCTAACATGTTCAACAATTTTTTTCAGTCTGTATTTGAACCAGAAACGCTTATACATGCTAATTCTAAAAATAATGAATCTGTTTGTATTATTAATAATGTAAAAATTACACAAAAAATTGTAGAGAAGTACCTCGCAAGATTAAATGCTTCTAAAGGTAGGGGTCCAGACGGTATACATCCAGTATTTTTGAAAACATGTAGCAGACAATTAGCGGCTCCTGTTGCTCACATTTTTAGACTATCCATGTCTACTGGTGTTATGCCGAATGTTTGGAAACAGTTATTTGTTGTCCCTATATTTAAGTCCGGTGACAAACACGATATCCGTAATTATCGTGGAATATCTAAGCTGTCAGTGCTTCCGAAAGTTTTCGAGAAAATTATTTATGATTCTGTGTATCCAACGTTAAGTTCTATACTTATGCCCGACCAACATGGTTTTGGTGCTCGGCGATCGACTGAGACTAACTTAGGCGTTTTTCTTGACTTTGTTCTGGAGTCTATGGGGGAGGGATGTCAGGTGGATGCTGTGTATACCGATTATTCAAAAGCATTTGATAAAATTTCTCACTCTGTATTGATAACGAAACTTGAAGAAGTCGGTATACACGGTGATCTACTTCGATGGTTGGCGTCTTACCTCAGGAATCGAACACAAGCGGTCACAATAAAAGGTTTTACCTCCTCTTTCAGTCCAATATTATCGGGAGTTCCTCAGGGATCTCACCTTGGCCCGTTACTTTTTAATATTTACATCAATGATGTTATTAAGTGCTTTACCAATTCAAAAGTACTGCTATACGCCGATGACACAAAGATATTTTGTGCTATCAAAAATTTAAATGACTGTGAAAGGGTGCAAAATGATTTGAATCGGTTATGCGACTATTGTACTCTTAATAAGTTATACCTCAATGTCGAAAAATGCTGTACAATATCATTTACAAGAAAAAAAAGTCCTATACATTTCAACTACAAGCTTCAAGGAAAGATTTTGAAAAGGGTAAATGAGATCAGAGATCTTGGGGTTCAGTTAGATAGTGGTTTATATTTTGAATCGCACGTCAATAAGATTACCGCTAAAGCATACAAGCTACTTGGCTTTATTTTTCGTCAAGGGAATGACTTCAGAGACGTTAACACCTTAATTCTACTCTATAACGCATATGTAAGATCTCAGTTGGAATACGCCTCTACTGTTTGGAATCCTCAGTATCAGAAATACATAGCTTTGGTGGAGGGAATACAGAATAAATTCATTAGGCGTTTAAAATTTAGATTTAAAAATTTTAACATGAACTCGATTCAATCATTAGCATCCCGACGCAATTTGAGAGATCAAATATTCTTATACAAAATCATTAATAATTTGATAGATTCGCCTTATTTACTAAGCAAAATAACATTTCAGTGCCCTAGACCCAGCGCACGACAGAAAAATACGTTTTTTATACCTCTTTGTCGAACTAATTATACTAAAAATAATTTTATTGTAAGAGCTACAAGTGCATATAATAAAACATTTATTCACATTGACATCTTCCATGAGAAGTTGGCGAGATATCGCCATCTTCTAAGATCAATGTAATGGCAGTTGTACCTTAGTTTTAAAAAAATTTTTCAAGTACCTACCATATTTTATCTTAAGTTTAATCAATTGTGTGTCTTATCAACATTTTATTGTGTAAAACTTAGCTTTGGAAACTGTTTATGCTAATGTATTATCTACTCTAAGTTAGTTTAAATATGAAATATATGAAAAGCTGTATGTTTCCTTAAATGAAAAAAAAATAAAATAAATAAAAATATCAACGTATGCAGTATAGTCTGGAGGAGTTAATATTAAAACAGGAGACTAAAGCCTAGACAAAAATTACGATATGGATAGATTATCAAAGTTATCGTATTTTACTGAAAGAGCGATAAGTCCTTTTTTACTGGGTAATTAAACATATGACAGATAAGTTTTATGAGTTCTGAATAAATGGATTTAAGAAAATTTTAATTATAAGTTGGTATAAAAGTAATATTAGCAGTTTCTTATTAATCGACTACTTAATATATGTAAAATTTTACAAGTATTGAGTTATATAAATATAATAATATACAATACATTTAAGGTTTTAGGTAGGTAGTTGCCTAACACATAAGAGACGATGCTTGTAATCAAGTAAAGAAATACTTGGAAAAAAATCACGGGTCTCGGTAGGTCAAAAAAATTGGCTTAAGACAAGAAGAGCATTCGCCTGAATAGCGAGGGGCTGTGTGTCAAAGATTCGGCCAACGCTTTAGACAAGTCGATTTTTAAGTAAAATTAACTTTTGGGTGAAAGTTTATTTGCTATTATTAAAGAAAAAGACAGAACTTCTGATGTATTTAATTAATGATAAGTGTTATTTCATCTTATTCTGAGAAATAAGCGAAACTTTCCCACGAATGTGTATGCCAAAGAGGATTTCCCTAAGGAAGTTCTTGAATTACGCAAACAATTACAGCCAAAAGTGGAAGAAGAAAGGAAAAATGGAAACATAGCGTTTATAAAGTACGACAAGCTTATTGTGAAAAAACCGGAGGCCATCAACCGCGAAAAAAGAAAGAGAGAGAAATCAGATTCACCAATCACTCCATCCCAGAAAAAGCTAAGTACGAAGAATAACGAAAATGAAACGACATCTCTAAAGCCAATAAGGGAAGAAATTAAACCAAGCATCCTTGCATATACTGTAACACGTGGTAGATCAAGTTCGGTGTCAGAGATATCAAAAAACAAGTAAAGGCCACCTCCTACCGGAAACAAGTTAGATACACAACTACAAACATAAATGTAAGAAAAACTTTAATAGATTGCCCCCCAAGCCGGCTGGTCACCGTGGGGGAAGCCGACCACCACCCTCCAACTAACCTGCCAACTAATTTCACTAAATCCAAGACAAAAAAAGGTATTCGAAAACAAAAAAGTCTGTACGTATGCACACTCAACACAAGAACCTTGAGAACACCCGAAAGTTTGCAAGAGCTAGAGTTAGCAATCGAAAACATCAAGTGGGACATTCTGGGTATAAGTGAGATGCGAAGATTAGGGGAAGATATAGAAGAGAGAAGCAATTATATTATGTACCACAAAGGTGAATTAGCTGGACAAAGAGGCGTAGGATTTTTGGTAAAGAAGAAACTTAAAAGCCAGGTACTTGGATTTGAAGGAATATCAGATAGAATAGCTCTAGTGCATATTAATTTACCAAAACATTCGAAAAATTGGACAGTCATCCAAGTCTACTCACCGACAGAACAAGCAACAAAAACGGACATTTTAAACTTTTATGGCAAACTGAGAGAAGTTACTGAAAAACATTCGAAAAATAATATAGTGCTCATGGGTGACTTCAATGCTCAAGTAGGCACCCGACTAGCAGGGGAAGAACATATAATAGGGAAATACGGAAGCGGGAAAAGAAGTAAAAACGGAGAAAAGCTTGTTGAATTCCTACTAGAGCAAAACTTAACACTTCTCAATTCCATGTACCGCAAAAAGCCCAAAAATAAATGGACTTGGATGTCTCCAGATGGAAAGACTAAAAACGAAATTGATTACATAATAACCAACAAAGTAAGATCTTTTAGTGATACAGGAATAGTACAAAAACTAAATTTCAATACTAACCACCGCATGGTACGTAGCTGTCTAAATGAAAGTGATTCAAAAAAGCCTAGGCCAAAAGAAATTCAACTGAACTACTTAAAAACAAACAGTAAAAAGATATACTCAAAGGACACCACTAAAGACCTAATGGAAATAATGACCTCAGATTTAGACCTAAATGAGAAATATAACAGGCTAGAAAACAATCTTCAAGATCAGGCAGAATTACAAGCTAACAAAAGTAAAGAATCCTACTTAAGTGAAAAAACTCAAAAACTAATTGAAGACAGAAGAAACTTAATAGCAAAACAGGATAAGAAAGGAAATCAAAAAGAAATCTCGAACCTAAGCAAACAGATTCGCGAAAATATAAGAAAAAACAGGAAACGCCGAAGAATTAAAACGCTAGAAAATCACATAAATAAAACAGGAGGCACGAAAAAAGCGCTCAAAGAACTTCGAGAAAAGGGAAAAGAATGGATACCAAAACTAAGAGATAAAGAATTGCTAACTACGTCTCGTAGCAAGATCCAAAGTATAGCAACAAATTATTATCGCATACTATACCAAAAACACAGTCCAAGCCCATCAAATATACAACTGCCTGATAGAGAACATATTGTAGGAAACCAAAAGAGCCAAGATACTGAAGAAATACAAGAAATATTACCATCAGAAGTAGAAAAAGCTTTGAAAAGTCAAAAGATGGAAAAAGCTCCCGGTCCAGACAAAATCACAAACGAAGTAATAAGAGGGACAATCGAAGAACTAATCCCAATACTAGCACGGATCTTTAATGAGACATTATATACCGGCATTATTCCAAGTCAATGGGCAAAATCACACATAATACTTCTACACAAAAAAGGTCCAAAGGACGATATAGGAAACTACAGACCCATATCTCTTATCTCAAATATATATAAAATTTTTGCAAAAGTAATTCTAGACAGAATAACACTCAGGCTCGACGTAAATCAACCAGTGGAACAGGCAGGTTTTAGGAAAGACTTTAGTACAATCGATCATATACATACAATTAAACAGCTTATACAAAAATACAATGAATACAACAAATCTATTTACCTGGCTTTTATAGATTATTCCAAGGCTTTCGACAGCCTCAGTCACAAATGTGTATGGCAAAGTCTAAAAGAACAGGGGATCCAAAAGGCTTACGTAAATATCATCAAAAGTATTTACAGAGAAAGTAAAGCTAGTATCAGACTGGAATCGATAGGAGAAGTTTTTCCAATCGAAAGAGGTGTCAGGCAAGGTGACCCACTCTCACCAAAGTTGTTCACAGCAGTTCTTGAACAAATGTTTAGAAAATTGGAATGGGAAAATCTGGGGCTAAACATAAATGGAGCGCGATTGAGCCATCTAAGATTTGCAGATGACCTGGTTATAATGGAGGAGGACCCGAAGATATTGGAATCCATGTTGCAAACTCTAGTAGACAGAAGTAGAGAAGTAGGTCTAGAAATTAATCTAAGTAAAACAAAAATGATGACAAACTCAATACCCACAGACATAATCAACAATGGTCAAAAGATTGAATATGTGGAAGAATACGTATATCTAGGCCAGATAATATCACCAAATGACCAAATGTCTAAAGAAATAGACAAAAGAATTGCGACTGGGTGGAAAAAGTACTGGGCTTTGAAAGAAATTATGAAAAGCAAGGAACTGAGCTTGAAAATCAAGAAGAAGACTTTTGACACCTGTATTCTACCCTGCATTACATATGGCTGTGAAACCTGGGCTCTAACGAAACAACATAGGGACAAACTAGAAAGATGTCAGAAAGGCATGGAAAGGAGCATGCTAGGTTTAAAACTGATAGATAAAGTCAGAAGCATAGACATAAGGCACAAAACAAAATTAACGGACATATTGTCACATATTGACCAACTTAAATGGAGGTGGACTGGCCATATGCTCCGCTGCAAAAAGGAAAAATGGAGTAAACAGGTGACAGTTTGGTATCCAAGGAACGGCATTAGGAGTAGAGGCCGCAAACCAAGAAGATGGGAGGACGACTTCAAAGTGACCTTAGGACCCCTTTGGATAAAAATAGCAGCTGATAGGAAACAGTGGAAAGAGTTGGAGGAGGCCTTTGCCGTAAGGCATACCGAAATAAGAGACATTTTATGAACTAAGTAAAAACGGTGTAAATTTTCGGAAATAAAGGGCTTTATTATTATTATAAGTGTTATTTCACTTAAACAATCACCACAATTTATTATCGACTTCAAAAATAATCTTATATACGAAACAGGAAATTTCCTGCATGAAAATGACTCAAAATGTTATAAGTCATGTCTCATTCATTCCTAGAAATCGAATATAGGTGACGATGACATAAACATATTAATATTGAAATGCCACTGAACCACTGAAGCATTTTCACAAAAAAAATATTTTTGTACAACTTAAATCCTATCACAATATTTTATAGAGTCGAAAATATTGAATGTTAGTGATAGAGAACTTTTTTAAATTTAAGCATATCGATATCTCTGGGCTCAATTGTCGTAAAGGACAAAATGCGACAGTACAGGAGAAGCAAAGAACGAAAAAATAAAATATTTGACCCTTACACCCCAAAACTTTATATCCTAAAGAAGCACCTTAGGGTGTAAATCTATTGTAATGAACTAACAAAACAAGAAAGTAAAGGACAACTGTGATATTTTTTTTGTCCTTAAAGGATCACCTACTGAAGTATTTCCTTAGAGTATACGAATTAAGCTCAGATAACTTGAACTTTTGTTTGTTATTGTTAGTTTGCTATCGTATTGTTACGAACACACAAAGCGCAAAGAAACGAGCGCGGAACTACATAGAAGTATAGTCTCGAAAACCGGGTACATGCGCGAACATTCCAGACACGGCCGATCACGTTCGCGCGAGTCGGGTACGTTCCAGAAAGGAACTTACTGGAATAGTCTGGGGCTCGTCTCGGCCCATATAAATAGCCGCAGAGAGGCGAGCCAGTCAGTTCAGTTTGAGCTAACCTTCGAGGCGACTTCGAAGTGAAACCAGTGATCAAGAGTGATACCAGTGCAACCTACGACTTGGCTACGACCTAGGACATAGTTAGTGCTTAGTGTTTGGACCTAGTGCTTTGGTGTTGGACCTAGTGCTTCGTGAATAAAGTCTTCAAAAGAGTCAGCAGGTCTTTCTCTCCAAATCCAGCGAACCCTAGCACGTAACAACTGGTGTCAGAAGTGCGATTTGGAGATGCCATTGACTCCGAGAGAGGACTTCAAGGAGGACTTTAAGGAGGGCGTCAGGAGGGCACAAGGACCACGCCCCCAGGCTCCGCCCACTTTGGCTCAAGCCCCGCCCACCTTGCCACGCCCACCAGACAGGCCACGCCCATCAGACAAGCGACGCCTACCAGCGGCACCGCAGCTTCTACAGCCCCTCAAATGGCTCTTCAATTAGAAAGTTTAATTGAATTATTGGAACTGCAAAGGGCTGAAATTCGGGTAATGAAGGAATCACACGAACGCAAACTCGGCGCTTTGCAAGAGTCACAAGAACGCAAGCTGACTACGATTCAAGAGTTTCAAAAGGCTGAAATCAGAGCGATTCGAGAATCACAAGAGCAACAAAAAGACCTCCAAGAAAAAGCGCTTCGGGCTATAAATGATGTTAGTGACACGGTGATAAAGCTTCGAAGAGATGTCGACGTAATGGAAGAACGATTTACCGGGTAAGGACTGGATGTTGAAAATGTAAAAACCGGCCTCACTGAACTACAAAAGAAAGTAGTGCGCCTTGAAACCACGGGAGTTGCAATGTCTAGTGGAACTACTGGAGTGGCGCAAGGACCAAGATTGAAAGTGCCGCCATACGACGGTACTACTTCTTGGAACGCTTATCGTCAGCAATTCCAGACTGTTGCTACTGCCAACGGATGGACGGAAGAACAATGCCTGACCGCTCTCACTGTTGCGCTCAGAGGGCAAGCTTTGTCGGTCCTGGAAGCACTGCCACATACAGGAAATGGGTTCCAAGACCTGATGGAGGCACTTGAATCCAGATACGGGGAGCAACACCTGGAGCACGTGTTCCGTGCCCAACTGCGTGACAGAGTCCAACGCTCAGGAGAAGGACTGCAACAATGGGCGTTGGAAATTGAAAAACTCGTCAGGAAGGCACACCCAGGAGCCGACACCAAGATGGTAGACACGAACATTGTTCAAGCATTTGTCGACGGAATCAAAGACCTGGAGGTCAGAGCTGCAGTGAGGCTTCGTCACCATACCTCGCTAAAGGAAGCATTGGCGCATGCTTTGGAGGTCGAGGCTGTTCGCCATGACATACGGCAGACCCATAAGATCCGCGAGGTCTCTGAGGAAGTCAAGGAGGTTAAGGCTCCTACGAAGAATAGTTCTGGAGCCATGTGCTACAAGTGTGACGAGAGGGGCCATCTTCAGCTCAACTGCCCGCAGAAGAAGACCCAGATGGCAAGGATGAAAAAGATCGAGGAACAAATAGAGGAGCTGAAGAAGCAAGTAGCTTCGCCCCCTGCCCGGGATTAGGGAAACGAATAAAAGCCAGGACTAAGGGGCGAGTACTGGCTGACGCGGAGGAAGCCCCGATAACCGTTATCTCCCAGGCATGCAGCGGGAATAGTCTTGTGATTCAAGGGACTATTAACGGGACGGATCGCAAAATGACTCTAGACACAGCAGCCTCTAGAACAATAGTGAACCCAAATCTAGTAAAAGCCGCAAGAGGACACAAGAGGAGAATTAACTGTCGGCTTCTTACTGCCTCCGGTCAGCCAATACCCGTCCTGGGAGAAATGTCAGTTACGATGTATGTAGGAGGGTCCTCATACTCTCATAACGTTATCGTGGCTGAGATTATGGATGATTGCATCTTGGGTTTGGATTTCATGAAAAAACACAACTGCATAATTAATGTCGCTGAGGGAGTTTTCAAGTGTGGTGAAGAAGAAATCTTCATTCTTGGAGGCGCCTGCGGGAAAGTCGCATGTGCAAAGAAGGTGATTATACCTGGACGAGCGGAAGCTCGGGTGCTGGTGAAATTGCCGCCAGCTGAAAAGAAAAAGTCAAACAGGTGCGTATTGATCGAAGACGCACCTACCAAGACATCGGCGCAAAAACTGATGACGGCTAGAACTCTTGTTAGTGGAAGCAGTAACGCTGTGGTCAAGGTTTTGAACCTTGGTGATCGCGAGATCTGCTTGAACAAAGGTGACGTCATTGGAAAGTGCGAGGAAGTTGTCTGGATGAAAAAGTGTAGTTTGATGACAGGCGTAAACTCAGCCAACAGCAACAACTACGGATTAGTTACTGAGCTACTCGATGACTGCAAAAGTAATCTGACTTATTCGCAGCGCATGAAAGCTAGGAAGTTTTTACAGCGCTACGCGAATATCTTCTCCAGTCAAGAAGGGGACCTAGGAAGAACATCGATGGTTAAGCACAGGATAGATACCGGAAGCAAGAGACCAATTCGTCAACGAGCAAGACGGATACCAATTGCAAAGGAAAAAGAAGTTGAAGGCCTTTTGGAGGACATGAGAAGGAAAAGATTATTGAACCGTCTGCAAGTCCGTGGTGCTCACCTGTTGTATTGGTGAAGAAGAAAGATGGTAGCACGAGATTTTGTGTGGACTATAGGCGTCTCAATGACGTCACTAAGAAGGACAGTTACCCGTTACCTCGAATCAACGACACCTTGGATACCTTAAGTGGCATGAAATGGTTCTCGACCCTAGACCTGAAATCTGGATACTGGCAGGTGGAAATTCATCCAAAAGACAAGGAGAAGACAGCTTTCTCAACCGGTAAAGGTTTATGGCAATTTAACGTCATGCCCTTTGGATTGTGCAACGCACCTGCCACATTTGAGCGACTCATGGAGTGTGTACTGGCAGGCTTAGTTGGAGAGGCTTGCCTAGTCTACTTAGATGACGTCATCATTGTCGGCCGTGACTTCGAGGACCATTTGCGGAACTTGGAGCGAGTTTTCACCAAAATAGAGGGAGCCAATTTAAAGTTGAACCCGAAAAAAATTCGTTTATTCAGGAATAAGGCCAATTATCTCGGCCATGTTATCTCCAGTGATGGCATCCAGACAGACCCGGAGAAACTGGAAGCAGTTCAAAAATGGCCTACCCCTAAGAACAAAACCGAAGTGCGGGCATTCCTCGGCCTATGCTCATACTACCGGCGTTTTGTTAAGGGCTTCTCAGAGATAGCCAAGCCATTACATCGGCTGACAGAAGATAAACGACAATTTAGCTGGGATGGGACATGTGAATATTCTTTTCAGAAACTGAAGAAACATCTGTGTGAAACACCAATCCTGGGGTATCCACAAACTGAAGGCCAGTTTATAGTCGACACGGATGCAAGCAACGCGGCCATTGGAGGGGTGTTATCTCAAAAACAGGGTGAAAGAGAAGTTGTTATTGCATATTTCAGCAAATCTTTATCCAAGCCAGAGAGAAACTACTGTGTGACAAGAAGAGAACTCTTGGCTGTTGTAAAGACGCTACAACATTTCAACAAATATCTCATCGGCAGACAGTTTTTATTGCGAACTGATCACGCAGCCTTGAAGTGGCTACTGCAATTCAAGAACCCAGAAGGTCAAGTAGCTCGATGGATTGAACAGCTCCAGGAGTATGACTTCAAGACGGAACACCGCAGCGGAAAGACGCATGGGAATGCCGACGCACTCTCACGAAGGCCGTGTTCGGAAGACTGTAAACATTGTGTTAAGCAGGAATCTAATGAAGCGACATTAAAGCTAACGAGAACAAGTCCTTTGGGTCTCTGGGAGAATGATGCTATGAGGGAGGCTCAAGAGAGAGATGACGACCTTCGGCACATCATCACATGGAAGAAACGGGGTGACGTAAAACCAATCTGGAGTGAGGTTGCACCTACTGGCGCTGTCACTAAGGCGTACTGGGCGCAATGGGACAGTCTGATACTACAAAACGGAATACTCTACCGGAAATGGGAGAAGACTAACGGCAGAGAGTTTCATCTTCAGATAATTGTCCCAAGAACGAGAGTACCAGATGTTCTCCGTGAAATACATGATGGAGTATCAGGAGGTCATCTAGGTGTCAAGAGGACGTTAACAAAAGTACGAGAACGATTCTACTGGTTGCATTGTCGAGATGATGTACAGGATTGGTGCCGCAAATGTACTACTTGCGCTGCTGTAAAAGGACCACAGACCAGGAGCCGTGGGAACCTGCGGTTGTATAACGTCGGTGCACCGTGGGAACGAATTGCAGTTGACGTAGCTGGGCCATTTCCTGTAACGGAATCGGGAAACAAGTATTTTATGGTCGTCATTGACTACTTCACCAAATGGCCCGAAGTGTTCGCCATACCAAACCAAGAAGCTACAACAGTCGCTTCTAAGTTAGTCGAAGAAGTTATATGTCGCTTTGGTGTGCCTCTAAAAATCCATTCGGATCAGGGCAGGAACTTCGAATCGCAGGTATTCCAGGAAGTGTGCAGAATTTTGGGCATGCATAAGACAAGGACCACCGCGTACCACCCACAGTCTGATGGAATGGTTGAGAGATTTAACCAGACCCTTGAGAGGCATTTGGCAAAATTGGTAGACGACAAACAAAAGGATTGGGACAAGTATATACCACTCTTCCTTCTGTCGTACCGCACCGCCGAGCATGAGAGCATAAAAGCTACCCCGGCGTATGTCAATTACGGTAGAGAACTACGAATACCAGTCGATCTACAGTCGGTCGACAGGAGGGTCACCGGAGGAACCAAACACCGTACAAGATTATGTCTGCGATTTAAGGGAAAAATGCGCTATATACACGCCTTGGTCCGGGAAAATGGGTTACAGTCAAGTGAAAAAATGAAGACCAGATACGACCGGAAATCGAGCACGAGCGGCTTCGAGGAAGGGTCACTGGTGTGGCTATATAACCCAACTCGCCGGAAAGGGAAATCTCCAAAGTTGCAGACCAAGTGGGACGGTCCATACAAAGTGGTTACCCGACTGAATGATGTGACTTATAGGATTCAAAAGCAACCAAGCGGGACATTTAAAGTGGTACACATAGACCGTCTGGCACGCTACCATGGCAGTAACAACGATGCTCGGGACGAGCATCTCTAAGAGGGGAGTAGTGTTACGAACACACAAAGCGCAAAGAAACGAGCGCGGAACTACATAGAAGTATAGTCTCGAAAACCGGGTACATGCGCGAACATTCGAGACACGGCCGAACACGTTCGCGCGAGTCGGGTACGTTCCAGAAAGGAACTTACTGGAATAGTCTGGGGCTCGTCTCGGCCCATATAAATAGCCGCAGAGAGGCGAGCCAGTCAGTTCAGTTTGAGCTACCTTCGGGGCGACTTCGAAGTGAAACCAGTGATCAAGAGTGATACCAGTGCAACCTACGACTTGGCTACGACCTAGGACATAGTTAGTGCTTAGTGTTTGGACCTAGTGCTTTGTGTTGGACCTAGTGCTTCGTGAATAAAGTCTTCAAAAGAGTCAGCAGGTCTTTCTCTCCAAATCCAGCGAACCCTAGCACGCAACAGTATTTATCAACAAAAATATTGATTTTATCTTTTTGACATATTAATTATTTTTTTATTACATTGTTATTATTAATTTATCCTAGACTTGCATTTGTAAACTAATTTGCCATAACTAAATTATTACTATGCTATGTATATTATAAGCAAAACATGTGCACTGTTTAATTTTTTCACTAATCTATTACTTGATTTCTGCAAATTAAAGTTAATTCCAGATAAAATTTGTCAGCCAATGAATATTATCAGTTACTCTGTTACAATAAATAATTTATTTTATTCCTCGTCATTTAATTTCATTCATGTCCTATGCTACAAAGGACAATGCCCATCGTAATATGGATTTTAGTATCGCTTTGATTGATTTTGTACTATAATTATTTTTTACCATATTTTTAGGATGCTTAGTGTAGATTAGCAGTTCGACGGGTAAAATGAATAAAAAAATACATATAACAAAACTCATCAAATTAACATTTTTCCCCTTCTTCATTTGTGTTTTGTTTACATTTGAAGTTTTATCTATCAACACAATGGTTGCATTAGAGATGGATGCGAGTATTTTAATGCTTTAGTTTGAATAATACTTAAAATATAACATTTTAGATTATTAAGGTTTTCATCACAACACTCACTCAATTGTCTGTATTAATTTGACAGTTCGATCCCGCCCAATTGTCCTATTGTTGCCAGTCTTCTAAATTATTAACAATTATGCATCGATAATGATTGCCTAATGCAAGTTTATATAATTAACTTAAATAACTATGCGTTGATATTATGTATTAATAAATATATTTGTTTTGAGAGCATTAAAATACCAGGTATACCTACCAACTTCTTTATAAGACCCCCAATACACTAGCATATATCTATGATCATAGAAAAATCACATTTCACGTATAACGTATAAAATCTGACATCATAATGTTTGGTGAATCTGTGAGCTCTAGATGGTAATGCAGCACTCACAGACATGCTTCATTGATGCGAATTATGTGCAAACTATGTACTGGCAATTGATTGTCGAACCCATTTATTTTTCATCACGCAAGCTATAAACGACGTGTATGCATGCGTATGTATGTATCGTCTAGACATATGCATGTTATGCACGTTGACGTAAATGCATGTCAGCGGCATTGCCGTTAAGGGCCGTAGTATGATTGATATCTTGACTAGAAGGGCCTAATATGGGCTAAATATACTCTGTCACAGAGAGATCACAGATCGGATGACTTGTTTGTTAATGTGATATATTATATTCCATAATAAAGCATATTAAATCGCACAAAACCCACTGTTGGTGGTTCAAGTAATTTAATTATTAGAGTTCACGTTACAAAAAGTGTATGAATGAATGCAACAAAATTAATGAAAAAAAGAGCGCCGTTAAAACCAAGGAAAGATGAAATCGTCTTCTCTTAACATGTTACCTTCAAATAATGTCTTATACTTGATTACTTAATATGCTAGAATGTAAACTGTCAATTCGAAATTTTAATGAAATAAATAGCGTATCGATTGTATTACATTTAGCAAATCGATACGGTCGTAAAAAACGGCAATATCAAGGAGACAAGTGTCAATAAAAATACTTGGTAATATGGATGTGTATTCATTACTAACTATTATGTGGATTATTGTCCGTCGAAGTTATGGCTAAGTATTTTACAGCGTTTTCTGAAAATTAATAACTTAGTTTTTGATATAAATTTGGTTTAAGTACAAGGACAAGCAAGGATGATACAACGAATGGGCATTCTCCTTTTAGTAGTTTAAAACTCGAGAAGTCGATAATAGAATAGTATCTTATACATAATATTTTATTTATTTAAACCTTCAAAACGATATATTAATGTAATTTTTATTCTTTCACTGTGTGGTACAAAAATCACTCGTTTTTAACGTATCGGCTCCTTATCAATGCCATGCTCACAGGATGACACATTATAAAAAACAATCGCTTTTTCGGCATCCGTAGAAAGTGTTTCATTGCAATGAGTGTATGCAAAATTCTAAGAAATAAATACTTATTCTTACCTCAATGATATCAGATGCTGAACCCACACAGTATTCCATTACAAGCCATGCTGTGTGCTCCCTCTTGTAGCAACCTTTGTATTCTATTGTATTTGGGTGTTCAAGCTGCTTCAAGAACCTGCATAATGCAATTATGAATGAATGAATACAACTCTGTGATAAATAAATAACCGCCATCGTATTTATATGTCGTGAGATAAAACTACATTTCTACTATCTGATCTACTGTTGTATCAAAAATTTGCCTCAACTACTACTACTGTTAATACCAGCACATTAAATTAGTAACTTGGTACTTGGTGTCATTTTGTGGTAGATTAATCTGCTTCTTATTCATATTTATGACTAATGGTCACATAATAAAAAGTAAATTCTCACTTGATCTCTTTTAAGATATCCTGCCACTTCTCTTCACTCTGCTTGCCCAAGTAGGACATTTTCTTGATGGCCACAATCTCTTTGGTGAGATTGCAGCGCGCATAATAGACTGCCCCAAAGGAACCATGGCCAATCTCTCGAAGATCTTCAAAGATTTTCTCTGGATCATGTTTACTAAATAATTCAGCAATATCTGGGTCTTTGAGGCTGCCAGGTCGTGGCATTTTTATCTGAAAGACATTAAAAATTTATTGGCAAGATTCTTTAAAATGCGTAAAAGATTCTAGCGTGTAATTGGATTTATTTTTAACTTTTCTTTCATTCTAGTCCTTCTTTTGGTGTCTACTTATCACATAGCAAACTTTTTAAGCCAAGAATCGTCGTCTAATACTAATTTATGTATTTTCTATAGGTCATATTGCACCCCTATACAATCTGCTTCGCTTGGAGCTTAATTATTGGAGCTAAGTGATTTGTGCTGAATTTATTATTATAATGATTTAGAGTATTGAAACTAATGTATTGAATTTATGCGCAGAGCAACCATTTGGCTCTCTTGGGTGTTTGGAGGCTTATCGCACGCAAGCGATGCCTGTGGTAAGCTTCGGAAGGGACGACGGAACGCAAAGCTTGTGCAAACTGCGCAGAGTTACTCGGGTGGTAACAATATAGTGTTGATCAATCGTACAGTATGTATACGCGTGAAATTCTACAAAATATCAAAGTTCCCCAGAAGTCCTTGTGAGGCAAGGTTTTTTTTTTATAACTGAATTCATTGCCCCCACGGGTTTAAGAAATACTAAAAAGTCGAGAATATTTAATATTGTTTATAATTAACTATGTTTCCCTCAAATTCTCTGTTAACTTTGGAAATTTGGCCCCGTGAACAGGGGACTTGTTCGTACCGCACGGTGTGGACTCAATATTATTGCGCACGCATGGTATATACTTTAAAGAAGAGCTGAGCTAAATGCCTTTCACACATCAGATCATCTTATTAGACTGTTATAACGGACGTGGGCGTCCATTCTGGACGTGATTTTGATGAACTTATATTGAGTACGCTGAATCTTTGCGATTGTGTTATACGTGCTAACAGTGAAAATAAAGACTAGTAATTCTTTACTTTACGCAATATAACACTAAAAAATCTTTTATTTCTATGTTTTTATAACATTTAATGTCTTCAAGTTGAGTATTCAAGCATGCGAATCATTCGCGATGTTTTTATTAATGTAAAAGCACAGATTACTTCGTCAGACTACACATACGAAAACATTTAATTTCAACAATCTAATTTCTTTTTGATATATTTCAATAGGGAAATAAAAAAAAATACAATGCATTACATTCAGCATTATACTTAAAGTAAATAAATAAAAAATTTTGGACAACTCATGTTTTGTTTTAAACAAGTGATTTATTGAAATTATGGTTGCATACTATAACGAATATAAAATATGAATAAGTATTTAAACATCAATGACTTAAATACAAATGCTAATGTTTATGACAAAAATATATGTACTTTCTAGGATCAGAGTCTAAGACCATATTTCCGGTTCACTATTGTTGTACTAACTATTATAATATAAATCTATTGATAATTAATGACCGGCCCATACTTCGTTCCAGATAAACATAATATAAGTATTGATAAATGTTTTTTGATTCATATATATACAGGTTTATGTCCACATAGAATAAAATAACAATCAGATGGTTAAACAAATTTTGTAATATGATTATCGGGAATTTGTCGTGTACTATTCCCGCTTGTTTTAACCAGTATGTATTCGATTCGCCTAGAAAATTTTCCTCCAATGACTGCATAGTCTGGTTTTTCAGGGTACCAAAGAAAAGCTCTTAGCGTATTTGTGTACCCTGCACTCCAATTCTTGCACGTTTACCGCCGTTTGGTTCCTGATGATTCCTGAAAGTACTAGTTCCCATTTAAGAAAACTTTTGTTTCTTTAGCCTAGCATATAATATAATATAATATTCGAGTTTACGGCGTTAAGCGCTGATTGGCTAGAAGATACAGATAGTCTAATTAGAGTTTTTTCATTGGCGATTAATCTTCGCACATTCTATGATGACATATTTCTCTGCCTGAAATATTATGTATTTACCACGATTAACACTTATGTTCACGCTTCAACTAGCGCCGTAAATTCCCCATCCCATATTTTGGTCCCGTCTGTAAACCTGTCAGACTTACACTGAGCAAAAAGTAAATTAAGCACATTGTGGTATCTAAAAACGCAAATTGCTTTAATCGATTTTCAATTTAATCTCCAAACAATAGAGTTTATTATCTTTTCCCCAAAGTTAATGGTAATGTGCTGTTATTTGTACCCATTCTATTTTGACTTTGCGCTTAATAGAGGGCGCTAGGATTGCATACTGGCCCTACATGGGCTAGAGACTCCTGTGAAAGCAGTGATTCATGTAATGATTTTAGTACATGAGAGTATCACTTCACTTTGCCAGTATTTCCTGCATATATACCAGATTTCGTCTGTCTCACAATAAATAAGTGAAGAGGCGGTAAGCTTTAGTAATGCATAAAGTGCGGCTCCTGGGATTGAGGAAATGGCACCAGTTGACATAAGACATGCTAGTCTTTGCGAGCTATTTAGCTTGTTTGCGATTGTAGTTTGTGTTGACTTTTTCCACCATGTTACGCTGGCATACGTTGTCATCGGCCTAAAGATAGCGAGAAACATCCACAGGTGGTCTAGGGATTTAAGTCTCATATTGTCTCCGCTAAACGAATACATATTCCTAAGCCTATTTCGGTTTTCTGGATCACATTATTTATGTAAGAGTTCCACGTTAGTTGTTAGTCAATTATTTGGCTTCCATAGACAATAGTATAAGAAATCCGTTTTATAAAAGGCGTTGAAAGGCCATTTAGCTTGCGCCTTCTAGTCAAGGGAACGGTCGTACTTTTGTTCGGATTTACCGGTAACTCGCTGTCCACTATTTACAGACGACTTGCGATATTTTTTGTAGTATAGACGTTACAGTGCTTTGACAGTAGCCAGTTAATTTTACAGAACTGTAACCGCACTTAGCCTCTTCGACCATTGCGCGACAGGACAACGACAGAAAATGCGTTAAGCATACTGCACCGCCGGGCGATGGCCCCTGCATTATCCGCATAACATCTATATCTTACGTCGAAGCTGCAGCCAATAATTGGTAAACAACTAGTGACCATAGTAGATGCGATAAAACTCGTCCTTGTTGAAGTTTTCTGTAAGCCTTCAATCTCTATTGCTGTATCAGTCACACCATCACCTTTATAAGATGAGCATATTTAAAAATTGAAAGAAAAATTAAGTAATTACCATACCTCTTGCTTAATTATGTATGATAAATAATTTAGCTTTTATTCAACTAACATTTGCTGCATGAAAAATCCTTTGCCGAAAATGGGCACCTGTTGTTGCATAATGAGCAATCACCCAAAGATTGAACTTAAAGATTCTTATTTGAAAAACCTTTTTGCAATTATTATTTAACTTATATTAATCATTTACAGGTCTTTGAAAATTTCTTATTTATGGATTATGGTATTGTAGCTTTCATAAACTCAGAAATAGTTATTACAATGTATTAATACAATAAGAAACCTTTCTTGTATTTTATATATAGAAAACAATTGACTTCCTTCTTAAGAAAATCAAATTAAACCACCTTTAGCACCAACATAATGGAAACTTATCATCTTTTCATCACTGTATGCAATATATGCTAATATACACTTAATATTATAATAACAAATCATCAGTTCAGTTATTTAATAACCATCAAACTGATTTTTGGATCAGTCAGCTTAAAGATGATTAGTCATCATCATTGACTAAAAAAATTATTGAAATAATAATATACAGTAATTGTTTCATACTGATTTCTGAAAACAAAGTATTGCAACAATTCAAAAGATTATTAAGCACAGTTTACAAATCAGGGCATTGCTAATTGATGTTCATATCCTTTTTGGATTACTAAATCCATCTGTAAAACTGAATGTGTTACATTGTAAAGCTATAGTCCTATTATTTACCAACACTATTAGGTGTTGCTACATTACAGTATCATATTTATTAATTGTAATTAAAGAGATGTTCTTATTTTCAGATTTGGTTTGTTTTATGCTGTCCACACAGTAGTGTAATTAAATATGAGTAAGTGCTTTCTTTCTAGATGTATCTGCTTCATATTATATAAAATTCTATTTTATTTTGTTACAATATTGTAAGTAGAAATGGTGAAAAGTTAAACATTTCCAATGAAACATTCACAAAAGTACCATTTCAGAAATTTCATTAACAAAGTAATGCATCTCTGTGATGTTCGTAATATTTGACAAATATGTACAGTTTACGTATTTAAATTTGTATAGCATGATGCTGTCAACTGTACATTTATATATAATATAAAAGATATCAATCTACTTCCCAGCTTATTACTCTACACCACAACTTCAATTCCATTGTTTAAATCCTATTGGAATAGTTTGTTATTACAATATAAAAAGTAAATATATAATGTGCAGACTAAATAATATTGCGATTGTTAAGGACAATTTGTTACTGATCTTGTGATCCGCTGAGCCAATAACAGCTATACAATACTGCTTATATGACTATGACAGATAATGTCTAGAATATTAGTTTCTAGAAGTTCACAATGACTAGATATTAAAAGAAAGAAAGAAATACCGCTTGCGCCAGCTGTAAGCCGGCGACGTCGGTCAGTTAATTAAGGCTCTCCCGTCACCCCAGGCCATCCTCTGCGCCAGCCGATATCTGTAAAAATCGGAAACGCCAATGATAACATACATCACGTATTGTCTACAAAGCTGCCGTTGCTACCATCACACCATACTTCATTAAGTAATACACTTCAGCAATATATTAACTGCTCCACCAAACTACTATGTACCTATTAATTTAATTATGCTTCAGATAAACGGCGCCGCAATCATAATCGGCGCAGTGTCTCCGCCTTCGTCACACCTTACTTTTATCGAGCAGGTACACGGCGGACGCATAACATTTTATATATTCCCTGTTTGTCGTCAATTGCAACCCTTTCATAAGGGTGAAAATAGAAAATATTGCGAAATACTTGGCACTTACTTACAAAATTTCGCCTCAAAATGGCGTTGGGGTATCGTGCGCAATGATAGTTTTTTGTTTCATTAGGCATACCAATAGTGGATATCCATCACTTTTAAAAAGCACTGTTAAACCATTTAATCACCAGATTCACTTCTATCACTCTTTTACATAGAAATTGGTTAAAATTTTATATAAAATTATTTACAACTTTCTCGTACAGAAAGACATAGACAACTTAAACTTTCTGAACCGATTGGCTGGTGTTAGTGTTGCCGTAAATAAATGAAACAGTCCAGTATTGCTATAATTTCTGTACAGATTACATAGCGGAAACTGCTTTTTTTATTATTAACCAAGGGTAAAGGGTGCAATCTCACATCGCTTTCTGTGGCCGTTTTTACGAAAATCTTAAATCGTCCGTTATAAGCATAATACATTTGCCGTTTGATTAATTCTTTGTTAATATCTCTGTTGTCTTTAAATATCACCATCAAAGTTTAAATGTAGACAAACTTTTAGCTGTCAAATCGTAATACTCCGTCATGAACTTAGACCTCAGAGTAAACAGGACTGGAGTAGCCATTAGTCAATTTCTCGTACATATTTTTCTGCCATTTTTTGCGGGGGGTGAGGTTACTACTACATTCAATGCCAGCACACAGGAACAAAAACTCTTTGCGTGTTTACAAACGCACACATGTCTAATACGACAAACATATTTAAAATACACGCACACGTGCTTAAAATAGTGTGTTAACGTTCTATTCAAACACACGAATGTCATTGTGTGAGAAGTGACATGACATAGCACGCGAATATCGATATCGATAAATCAGTTTCGTTCAATGAATGAATGTACTGGGCGATGCAGTCGTTAAGCATAAAGCTACGCTAGCACCATATATTGAAGCGGAGCGTAATATCTAAAAAAAAAAAAAAAATTTTTCTATGGGAATTTTTGCGAATCTCAAAATTCGGTCTCCGTCACAATCTGGTCCTAAACCTGTTGATTCGATTCCACACAAAAATATTAAAATCGGTTAAGATCTCGGGAAGTTATAGCGTAACAGACATTGTGCCATTGAAGCTGATCCATGTGGAACTTTGCGTTAGTATTCCAATTAACGTTGCATTAGTATTCCTACATTATGTATTAAAAATTAAATTAAATTAATGATGATATTACACGCTACAACAGTCAGTTTCGAAGGCTATATCCATAAAATACAAATTTAACCTTAATAGTTTATTGCTTTTTAAAGATATTTACAATAGGTGTTATTATATATATAGAATTTACTGTGGACCCTTACGCGTATAACCATAATGGAAAGGAGGAACACTGAAACATTATTTTTAACAAAGCGATAGTGAATATAGTTAGTTTTCTCAGATTTTTACTTTGACCGATTGATTATTTGTATTTTTTTGCGATTTGCTTACATCACCTTTTGCAGGTATTTCCTTTTCAACTTATTCTTTAACCTAAAATTAATACATTTAAATGTAATAAACTAAAACTGTTATAATATAACATGTTGATATCTATTTGAAACATAACTAGTTATATAAAAAACTAAGAGGATCATTCAAGAATAACGTTGGCACAGCATGGGCAACTAATCTTCTTCTATTGTTAGATAATTTTTGAAACTGAGACGGATCAATATGTATGGAACATATAGTACTTGTTCTTGAAGATGCCCAAGATGCCCTATTACAAGCATGAATCCATTTTTTTCGTATGCTGTTTTCTTTAGGAAAACTGAATATGAAAAATTAGATGTTTCCGGGCATGTCAAAGCTTAAAATATAAATACCAACAATTAGTATACCGCCTAGGGGTAGAGTATATTTGCCTCATACATATGTACATATTTATGCTACAATATTAATAAAAAAAACTTAACTTAAATGTTGACGATGACATTTAGCTATTACCATACTAAAATGTATCCGTCGCGTAGTTTTTGCGTGATGCGTGCTGAAACATACATACAGACAGACAATATGTTCAAAAATTAGTGATTTCGCTTCCTCTACGCTCATAACTAGCCATTTGGTTGTAGGTGGACTTGACCTATTTTATTATATATCTTTACAGTTTTATTCTCGTGTGTATAATATCGCAGGTAAATAGTATAATTCCGCACTTTACATATGGCGTCATCAGTTTAAAATCACATACCTTATTCTTATTTGAAATCATCATTAATACCTGGTAATAATTACCGAAACAAACAGTAATTTATCTAAGCTGTGTTTTAATATCGTTATGAAATAGAACTAAGAAAAGGGTATGTGTTTTTTAAACTGATGACGCCGAATGTAAACTGCGGAATTATACAATTTCCCTGCGACATGCATACATATAGATTTAAATTAAAAATAAATATTTTCAATTTAAGTATGTTACTTGCATTCATTCATTCATTCATTACTCACTCGTAAAATCACAATATCGATGAAGTTGACATCACTATTGTGCAAATAAATATTGTAAAAATTAATAAGGGTTGCTGATTACAAAATAAAAACAATTTGTCCTGTGGCTCGAAAAATAATTTTGGTTTCTCGGAAATGATCGGGTGTGCTGGTTAGGCGATGGTACCCTTTTAACCGTGCTTTTTTATGAAGTCAGGGACACTGTAAGTATATACAGCATTAGTACTCTTAATGTTTATGAGCGCCGCCCAGCATGAATAAAAGGGCAAATAGTTTGATTATTATTTTAATTTATTATTTTATTTATTATTTTGTATTTCCATGTTGTGTGGCAAAGAATAGAATAGGCAAGCAGCCGCAAAAGTGTAGGTATGAACTTAATACTAAACTAAAAATAAACACGCAACGTACATTGTTAAATCGAAATTATAATTAGTAATTAATTAATACAAAATTACAGTTATTTATTACCAACAAACTTTTTCTAATTTTTGTCTTAATTAATTGAAATGCGATAATGGTCAACCCTAGGTAGTCTCGTGGGGAGTGCGGCCGTGACGTCATCAAACGAACTTTGGGCGCGAAATTTGAAATTGTAGTCTGCTAAAACATGAAATTATGAATTAAATAATAATCAAATCCTAAAAATTATACTTACAAATGAAAGGTGACGCCATCTTTTTGCATACTAGATATTTTCGAATTTTTTTTACAGTAGAAAACAGCACAGGCAGGCATTTTCGTGGGAGCTCTGCACGGTGAGACGTTCTGATTATTGTGGTTTTAAAATGGCGGCTCAACTAGTTTTATATAACGCACAGGATTCCGACGCTTGTGCATTTGGCAGAGGGGTAATGTTAGGCAAAGGCTACTCCAGTCCTGTTTACTCTGAGACTTAGACTGACATTTACGGTATACAAGCAGGTGACGTCACTAAAGATTCAGTCAATCCCGTGCATTAGCAATTACATGGTCCAATATGATTTTGTTATTATTTTACAAGGCGATGCAGTCGCTAAGCATAAAGCTACACTAGCACCATATATTGGAGCGGAGCGTAATACCTAAAAAAATATATTTTTTTTTGTTTCGATGAGATATTTTTGCGAATTTCATAATTCGGGCTCCGTCGCAATCTGATCCTAAACCTGTTGATTCGATTCCGCACAAAAAATATTAAAATTGGTTAAGAACTCGGGAAGTTATGGCGTAATAGATGTTGCGCCATTGAAGCTGATCCATGGGAGCTTCACTCTTTTCGCTCGCTCCGCTCCAATTAATGATTTTCAATTTATAAAATAACATATATGGGCTAAATTGGTTTGAAAGAATGTAATTCATATATGGCAATAACATATGTAAACAAACAAAACTACCAAATGGACTCTTCATGTTCCTACCAAAAAGTCAATCTTCAATCACATCCTTGTTCTGCTTACGTTACATGATGAAGAGCCAAATAATATGAAAAAAGGTGATTTCTTGCCTTTGAGCACTCCGAATGTAACAACTTATACATATATCTATGTTGATACTAATGTAACACTATTGTTTGTTCCTACTTGAAAATAGATGTACGTATTTTCTTTTTTTCTTGATGGTATTGGTAACTTAGGAACTGAGATTTTTAACTACATCCTAATAATTTTACTGAGCATTATATTTAAAAATAAAGTTTTAAACCTGAAATGTATAAATATTTAAAAAATAAAAATCTATATTTTAAACGAATAAAATAATGTCGGTTAATTAGTAGGTGATCATGAATTGTTTGAACCAATTATAGTAATATGGTATGATAAAACTATTTAAAAAAGCGTGTGCGTCTCGGGGCGCTTGACAGAAGTGATAGCTTAAACTAATCTAAGTTGAACTATTGAAATACTTTAACTTGAGAAAAGCTTAGGTTATTACTGAAAGGGGAATGCCATTTTCTTCATTTTCATATATGACCAGCATATCATCTAAAACGGTGTAGAAGGTAAAATATTCGACTTATGACTAGCTCAACAATATATCAAAGTACTGTCATGCAGCATGGTCCTTGTGTTTGGCAGAAAAAATCGCTTGCGAATGATTACCAGCGTTGAGTAACAAATTATCAATTTGCGGCAAGGACACGTTTGGTAACTTCAGTAGCGCTGACACAATCCGCCATTTTGCTTAGATAAGTTTGTTTACAAACTTAAGTTAACCGGTGGATTTGTGCAATCATTCAAATAATAGTAGTAAACTCGTCTTCTTCAATATTGTCATTCACTAAATTATTCAATATATTATTCATAGTTTAAAACTTTTCACTGCATTTGATAAAAATATATTTAAGTGAGGTTATGTTCCCCAGTGACCGCTAAGTTAGCGTCCTAGAGGAAAATAGCTATTTACCATTTCACAGCGCTTACCGCTTACGATCGCCATTTTGTTTATAATCGCTTATAAGCGATTTTTTCTGCCAAACACAAGGATTGATGCCACAGCCGAAGTCGTTATTTCCAAAGGGTCAATAAAACCTTTACTGAAACCTAGGGTGATAGATTATTTCACTTTTCATTCATAATTAATTAATTATCTATTAATCATAAATCAACTCTCATCATCATTAATTATGATCTAATTAGGAAAAGAAATAACTAAAGAATAGGCTGTATTAGCGTTATACCCTTTGCCTTCCCCAAATTAGAAAACAACAAAAAACTTGTATAATAGATTGTGCCGGTCTAAGTTGCTTCGCTTGTTCGATATTATTGTATTGAGTTCAAATCAGGTAGGCTAACTTATTAACTGTGTTTAAAATTTCGAACAGATGTCTCGAATCAACTTTTTATCACCTTTCATGTTCATATTACGTATAATGTTTTTCGTCTGAAATATGGTTACGGTGTTGTAGCGTAATCAAAATGGCGGGATCATAGCTTGAGTCGTTGTTTATTTGTGATTGCTCTGAATTTACAGCAATTTTTACTGCAGTAACTCGTACTGCACTAATTATAGACTATGTGGTGGATCAATTGAATTATTAGATAGTCTTCACTTAGGTTTGCCGTTTTTTTATTTAATATTGGTTTTTTGTCTTGAGGTTAGTTTTGACCCAACAAACTCGCTTGTGGCTTTGAGGTAACAAAAAGTAAATGAGCTTGGTATACAAAGCAGGATTCGTAGTAAGTGTTGATAGTACTTCAGGCTATAAGACATCCATCTTAATAAAAAGAGGATATCTTTAAAATTCACTCACCTATAAAAAATATTCATGGCGTTCTTTTCTGGCTTCAATTCTGAATTCTGGCATAAACTCAAAATTTAAAAGAAACTATATAACTACTATTTCGTGATACTTATTTCCATTAGATCACAGCGCAACAATCTACTATAAATGTATCATTTTATTTTTTAAGTTGAAAATATTTGAGTAGGGTATTTTATTGTTGCTTGCTCATTAATCAGTTTTTGTTAATAAGTTATCTTTGTTTTTAAGATTTTTAGAAATCTCACAATGGCAGACAAAAAGAAAGAAGGTGGAGAAACTGAAGTGGAGGAAGAATTCTCAGTGGAAAAGGTTCTCGACCGGCGCATTAGAAATGGCAAGGTAAACAAACTTTTTAATGTAATTGATACATCAGGTCTAGGCCTTGTTTTTATTCAAAATTCTTCTCATATTATGAATAAATCTCATAACTTACGACATTTGTTAGGTTAGGTTCAAATCATGAACAAGACAGTGCATACTAAAGTAGAATGATCATCAAATCAAATTTTATTTTATTAAACATTCTTTTTTATTTCTTAAAGATTGCAATTATCAACTCAGTGATTAGTTGAAGCTTGAAACCTCAACAAATAATATTTTTTCTGTAGTAGCTATGAATGTGGATACCCAACATTTGCAATTGTGCATGATATCGTCAGGTCATGTTGAGATTACCAAATTTACATTGTTACTTCATGTAATACCTATGTAGTTTGTTAGCAAAATTTTTAAGTAATAGAAGAGTTACCAACAGTCAATAAGACACCACATTAGTTATGCTAAGTATTAATTCTAACCAATTACAAGTTCTCTTTTGAAATTTATCTCTGGTATGTACCAGGTATGCATTTAATATTGAGTTACAAAAAATGTATTATTTTTGAAATTTAGCTATTAAATATAAAAAATCATGACTACTCTTGATTATGTTTAAAAACACAGAAGAAAATGCACATTTTAAAAAACTGATTAGTAATTTCTATAAAACTGCATGGATCACAAACATCTAAAACAACTGTTACCTCTAAGATGCCAATGACAGTATACTATCTTCACTTTTCTCAAGTATTGATTTTACAGTTGTCAAACTAATAATACATTTACAAAAAAAAATTGTAAAAACCAGCTCTGCTGCAGGATACATATAGAAAATTATAGTGCTTTCATTGTTTTAGGTGGAGTATTTCTTAAAGTGGAAAGGTTATAGTGACGAAGACAATACATGGGAACCAGAAGAAAATTTAGACTGTCCTGACCTTATACAAGCTTTTGAAGAGGCCCGTAAGAAGAAAGAAGCAGGTAAAGTTTCTGTGACTATAATAAAACCACTTTACTGGCTTAATAACAGATTGCTATGTTTGTTAATAGATGACATTAGTTTTTGTCTTTCAACACAAATAGTTTATAAAAAAGCTTAGATAGAATATTTATATTATGTTAAGAGTGTGAGGAACCCATAGCACAGTGGCTAGCAGGATCGGCTTGTTCCGGTAAAGGTTGAGTTGCTTTTCCAATGGTTAGTTATTATATTAAGTATTTTGTTCTACCAAAGCTACATATAGTTATTGGTACTGCATCTGCAGTTCCTGACATCTATAAGTAATGGACCCGCATGGTGGTTTGCATCCATTGGAAAGTCCTTGCAGTGGGGACAGCAATGGTAACTGGTTACAGTACAGTTGTAGTGATACAATACTATGATGCTTTTTTATCTTTATTTCTCACTTATTACTATTTTATATCCGCCATTACTAATAACAACTATATATTTACATTTTTCTTCTCAATATATGCACCCACTTCACTTTTTTCCTTTTATCTGTAATTATTATTTTCACCCAAGTTTGCCTGGAAGAGATTGCTGTTTAGCAATGAGGTCGCCTGTCTGTATGCTTTTTTGGTGAATTTTTTTCCTGTATCCTATCTGTGTGTGCCATAAAGTATAATTAATCTAAGATCACAGCGGTTTGTGTGTTTGTCTGTCTGCTCTTTTTCCATTGTATAAGCGTTACCATAGTGCCTAAGAATAACATTCAGGAAGGCTAAGAATGGTTAGCTATATGTGTAGTTGTAGAACCGAAACGTTAGTGCAATTCACTTCGGTACAGCGACATCTATAACTGAGACACAACAACTCGTGGCCAGGTCAGCAGCAACGCGTTAACCGCAAGTAGTTCATCTACCGGAAGCTATATTAATAATAAAAATTTAAAGAATTTTGTTTACCCGTGCTAGCCCGGACGGGCCGCTAGTTTATTATTATTATTATTAAAATCATGTAATGTTCTTTTGATTTTGGAGAAGAGTTTATATGTATTTTAAACTTATTTGATAGATTAACATTTTCCCCTATCTATCCACATGGAAAGCATGAGACTTGCTCATATTTAAGTTTTGAAACTAAAATGATTTGATAAAAATATTTTTAAATGTTATTTATATTTTATATTTATTATTTTGGCAGGACGTAATTAAAAAACTAGAGCATTATTTAATCTTATTTTCAGAGGGCAAAACCAGTAAAACTGATAAAGATTCCAAGAAAAGAAAGTCTTCTGCTGCAACACCAGATTTGAAAGGTGCCAAGAAAACAAAATCTGATGACAAAAAAGCTTCTGGCTTTGATCGTGGTTTGGAACCTGAGAAAATCATTGGTATGTGTGTGAGATATATTTTGTTAGGAGTTAATAACATCTACTTTATTTGATTCTTGTGATAAAGAAACTGGCCACATACAAGCTTCTATGGTCAGATGTGTGCTTGTCTTTTGCACTTGCATTACGTTTGTGTTAAAACTAAGTATAGGTATGGACATCTCAAACTTTCAAAATTAATAATGAATGAATAGGTTGCTTTTATAGTTGAAAATCAATTGGAAAATGTGATTATTTGAGGTATAATACTATGTCTAAAATGTTGATTGTGCAGAATATGCAAATCAATATAGTATCTATTGATTCAAGTTTGCAAAGTTTTTAGTTTGATTTTCTGATTTTTATTTTTAAAAGTATTTATTCTAACATTAAAGTATTATATCTTTAAGTATAGAAATAAAATTAACCTCAGGTGAGATTAAGAGACTAAGTTCTGACCACCTTTTCACTTATATTATCCCTTATAGTTGTGACTGGATACTTTTCGTTTTTTGGGCAGGCAGTATGAAATGCCTCACTTTAGTTCCAAATCACTTTTTCTTTCGAAGTTACTTTTACTGCAAAGACAAGTAACTCTTTGATATATGTACTACGTTACTGGGCTGAAGAAACAACACATCTAATTTTTTTATCCTCTTTTTTTTTTAATGCATTTGAAAATATAGACTCTATTTCTATAGAGAAAACTATTTAGTTCTTAAACTGACACGTACATCACACATAAATAAAACAACTTTTTAGTTTTTTAATTGTATTTATGGTTACTGTTAAATACCGAGTCATCGCCCACCCTTATTATCGCACATATGTTTCAGACATACACATGTTCTTTAGCGCGCGTCTCTACACTTTCTTTGTTTGCCCCATATATGAGAGGCCACATTCACAATAAATTTTGTAGACACCTGCTGCCTGGAGGGAAAAATTACACTTGACAGGTCTTAAGAATTGGCTTATCTTTCAAGCCTTGCATAGGTAATAATAGATATCACAGTAACCTTATATATCACGAGAGGATCAAATTAGGTTAAGTAAGAGCAATATCTGCATATAACAATTTCCAATTCTATTACATTGCAAAGTTTTCACATACTCCTTCTGCCTTCCTTTATTTTAGTTCTTTGTAATTATACCATATATCACTATTCTGATTTCAGGTGCTACTGATAGCAGTGGTGAGCTCATGTTTCTTATGAAGTGGCAGGGTACAGATGAGGCTGATTTGGTGCCTGCTAAACAGGCCAATGTGCGTTGCCCTCAGGTCGTCATACAGTTCTATGAAGAGAGATTAACATGGCACACACCAGCCCCTGATGAAGCCAATAATGATGACTAAACCATGCAAGTATTCATGCACTTAGCAAAAAACTTAGATTTAGTTAGTCAATCCCTTATTGAAATTTTATTCATATTATGTAATCCTGATGTTTAAACACTGTTTAAAAGTGTGCCAGTTTACCTTTATACATAGGTGACATTGGTTTGTCAGTTCAGCCGGTGAGGACAGGTGAGGCTGACTAACACGACAATAATTAATTGACATTGAATTCGAAGTATACATTTATTTAATATTTGTGGGAAGTTGTTTTTCTTCATTATTTTTAAATAAGATATTTGTGAATTTTAGACATATAATATTCCAAGCATAAAGCAAGCATTTTACAAAAAAAAACTTTCTTAAAATGCTTGAACTACATTCTATTACAATGCATTTGAGGCAAAAAATACCATGAATCAAACCCTTACCTCATCTCTAATTCCAACTGTATTTGATTTCTGACATGCAAGGGTAACTAGTTTTGCCAATTGTAGCTAGCTTTACACTTCCAACCTCGCTGACTTGCTTAAGGAGATTGCAAATTCAAACAAAACGCTTAATAAATTGTCTATGGGATTATATTATCTCTGCGAGCTACGGAAGTATTTCATAGAAATCTGTGGTGTCATTATTATTGTACCTAATACATGTATTTAAATTCTGCATATTAATTTATTTGCCAAGACAATTCTAATTAAAAAAAAACAATCATTTGCAACATAATCAAATTCCAAATTAACGATGAGCAGATTCTAGATTACGTATACAAATTATAAGGGAACCATTGTATAATTCAACCTTATGATCACAATAGTTCCGTGGTATAATTTGTGGTTACTAAATTAACCGATTCGTTGCTGAGGACACGCCTGTCGTGTCATCACTTTTTTTGCGTGTGGCATTAGCCACTGAAACCGTGTCATTTTTAAATAGATGATAACTCCTTCAAATCAAGTTTTAGGGAAATCTACCCGGAATAAAAATATCTTCATTTTTCACGTTAATCAAGTTCGTAGCCTTTGTTTCTGTAATTGTATGTAGCAAGGAATCGGTTAAGTTAAATTTGTGAATGAAATTTGTTAAACATATATTTTTTTAATCCAGAATACTACATTTTACCATCCAACAGTCAGCGCATTTCGATATTTAAAAAATCCACATATTTATGATGCTTGCTTGGAGGTCAGTGGTCATAAATAATATACCGACTAAGGTTTTAAGGCGAAAAGTTGCGATAGCTCGAATAGTTTAAATAAATCATACTAGATCAACAGAACACCCACTGCAGAGCTCTCATTTATTTACATACTCATGCAAATAAGTTCAATAATAATCTTGTTCCAGGTACAACAACGTGTCGTAACAAACTCCTGTTACATTTGTAACAGACTAAGAACGTTTTTATTTTACATCATAAGAATTAAATCGTGAGTGACGTAAATTGGCTTATAATTTGTGATTGATTTTGTGGTACCAGTCTATAATTTCTCTATTTAGTTTATATCTTAGATATAGTTTATTTTTTTGTGTCTGATGATGATGTTTTATAACTTTCGTTATATAAAATATCCTATTCTGTCTACTCAAATATCTATTTAGCAAGATGCCTAATTAGCAAACAGCCTATTTTATTTTAGGTCAAATCTCAGATTACAATGATAAAAAAGTTTTTTAGGTGAATCAGATTGTCGACGACGTACGACTTTTTTTTTCGTTTTATAAAATAATAAAAAAAATTACAATTATCATTCTTTGTTGTTTCAACAGCCAATAAATTTCACGATACTTAGGGGAATGATTTTAGATGAAGATCTGCTACGACTGGCATAGCGCTACAATTACAATAAAAAAACCACTTTAGCAGAGATAAAAATAAATTGATCATTAATTTCCAAAGCAAAGAGTGGTGTTATTGTTAGATAGTGAGTTCGTTTTGCTATATTGGTAGTTATTATATGGTGGATAACTGCACGCGTCCTTTCTCGTAACTCCCAGATGTGGGTACTATCGCTTTAATTTTGATTGTAGGTAACTCCGGTCAGATGAGGTATCAGAAATAAAGTAGGCAGTCTGCAATGAAAATTAGAAGGAAACTTGCTAAGTAGGCATTTGTCGAAAAAACTATGTTATATCATAGAGATTATTTAGATCTTTTAAGTTTTATAACTATCGTTATAACATGTTACACACGACTGTTTGTAACGTTGATGAAAATAATGCCAATTGACGTAAATGAGATTCGGCTCTAAATGGTGTACTAATTTTTACTTAAGAAATGGAATGAAAGCAAAAATAATCGGCATGGGTATGCTGTGCCTACCATATGATTCCATTAGTAATGTGACCTGTAGTTGACTTATAGAAAAAGTTTGTGTTTATGACAATATTATTTGCGCCCGTGAAGAGTTCGTTCTATTCAATGTAACTTTTAATTATTAACCATAGTTTCAATTTAAAATAAGGTGTAAAAAAATAGTACATAATGTTGTGATATACATTTTTATCATTAGATGACTAATGCTAACACAGCGCTGCGTTTAGCTGCATTTTCCTCGCTCCATTGCTAAAAATAACATACTAGATTAAATTTACCGAATTTAAATGACTTATTTTTATTATAGACTTGGGAAGGAGGTTTGACGTAATCTGACGATTATAGTTTACCACTCTGAATCTAAAACTATTATACTAGCTTAATCCGGCTCAGCCTGATATTAGTAATTAGGGAAGCACCTGTTCCCATTCCTGTAGGAACTTCGGGATAAAAATTCATAACATTCAAGTATGTAAAAATGAAATGCTGTGTAAAAAATTTAAGTAAATCCATAGATTACTCTTCGCGTACTGTATTCGAAATTGTAAAAATAACGAAACATTATGGAAATAAAATCTATGTAAATATAATAAATGGAACCTATCTTCAATTTATTTTTTGCCAGTTTTATGTCGCAGTCTCTGCAGTTTCTGTATCTTATTACCAGGATTGGCTATTTTGGTTCTTTTTAACAGCTAATAAAACTACACACGCCAAAAAAAAATTGGAATAAACCACCAGTATCTTATGTTGACCATAATAACATTTAGCACGTTCCATTCGAAATCAATATATTTAATGGCAATTGTTCAGTCACTGTGTGTCCCCCCAGTGAAAATGTCTCTTTTTTTAGTTGTTAACTAAACTATTGCAACTAAAGAGTAATGATAATTTAGTGTTTTGTATTGGAATTTTAACTACAGAGATGGAAATATGTAGTGACAGACTTGAATTGTGTTTATTTGTAATCGAGAGACACGAAGTAATGGCGTATCGTGGTTATGAAGTCTTCCTCACAGTCGACTATTTATACTATTCATAATATAACCCAACCAATTCGAACCCAAATAGCGGAACGAAGTCAATAGTTAGTGTGGTAAAATTAATCTTTATAATTAATATACGAATTTAGACAAATATACAAAGAAAGCTTCCAACATATGGTAAAAACACACCTAGTGAGTTTTTCCATTAAGTCCCACCAATGTTACTACAATCCGCTTTACAAGTGGTCTATAATTTTTCTGCAGAAATTTGGTGGGGGCAGATTCTGCTACTATTATGTCTTACTGGATTCTTCCCTTTTAAGATAAAAGTAAAGGTAGATTTCATAACAATAGTATTATTTATTGTTTAATACATACGTATTACTTATACTTTGTCTAAAGAAATTATTACTAGAAAAAATTTAACCTGGCTCAGATTTCAGGCGTTACTCAAACCTACATAATTTTTTTCAGAAATATTTTTTTAAGATATAAAAATCCAGCAGTAAAATTCTAAAATAACAAAATCTATCAATTACTTTGTGTTTTAAAATAGTAAGTAAAAGTAATATAAGTTCAAAATCCGAATTTCAGTATATTATGTCCGCGTGAATGAAAAAAATTTCCAAATTATGATTGATTTATAAATTTGAACTCTGAAGGTAGGATTATATTATTAAGTTTTGAAATAACTGGGAACACACTCATGTATAAAATAAGCGTATTCCGTTACAATCACACCTGGGTGGTTATAGTGGAATACGCACGCCACCTGTGATATCACCTAGGTGATCATAGTGGCATTACGTAAATTTACTTACACGGTAGATTCCAGAAAGTTTTTTGGCCGGTGGAATGCCCCACCTAGGGATGGCGATCTGAGATCGATTAATCGAAGAATCGATTTTTCAGGTCGAAAAGATCGATTTTTTAAATCGATATGCAGTACTGAATCGATCCGGTGAATCAATATTTCACCCTTGAAAATCGGCATTCGATTTTTTTATTTTGGTAAAAACCATAAAATTATTTACAATTAGTTCAATGCACCCGTAATATTGCGGTTTTGCCGGTTAAAGGGTTAATTACTTAAAAACTCGTTGGATTGCTGTGTGGCTCACATTCACTCAATAGCCATGTTGTGTATAAGTATCGTGGGATCATCTGTTCTAGACATGTGTAAGTAATGGTTATAATATCACTCGAGTAATATTACCTAGCAGTGTAATGCTTTATCACCTATTACTCAAGCATGGCAAGTATCACGCATTACTTCAAACCGTACGCCTGTTCGCAAGTATGCGAAGCGGCCGGTCTCGAACGAAGTACGAACTAAACAAAAAAACGAAAGAGAGAAATGGTTGTGATGCGTGATGTGTAATGCGTGATGCGTAATGCGTGAGTAAATGAGATGATTGATATTTTGGTTCTGACGCGCGTTGCAATCCATCTTTTTTATCAAATTTTGATTGTGCGTTTGTTGCCAAATATACAATAAAATAGGTATAATAAAAATACATTTGTACAGTCCATATAAAAATACAAATACAAAAATAATGAGCAATGTATTGTGTGTGTAAAAATGATAATACTTTACAAGTAGGAAGAAAAGGCTCAATTTCAATTTTTATTTTACTTTATTACTGCTAGAGCGATCGCCTAAAATAATGAAAAGGTCTGGGTTAGATTAGGTTAGGTTAGATCATTTACGGGGAGTAAATGACGGGAGAGACTTATTAGGTCAACTTACGTTATCAGCCATTGAACTACCGATATTATAAGTTTATTTATTAATATATTTAACAAAAAACGCCTAAATAAAATTACTTTTAGCTGTCGCAAGCTTTAACCTAAATATCTACCAATCCATCCATAATAAAAATCCATTACTTCTGTACGTGGGGTTATATTTCTTATTTCTGTGATCATATATCCTAGTCATAAAGTAAAAAATGCAATTATTTAAGACCTGGTTTTTGGCAATGGTATTATTATGTTACGTACTGTGTAGCCATGTTTATTTCTTTCATTATAATTACATATTAAACTTACTCATAATAATATCATAATACATCATCATCACATTACAGTAGGCGCGGACCTAATACAGTAATGTCTGACTTGAACTAGGTATGTTTCTGAGTGGGTAATGCAAAGTAATGCGTAATGCTTTTGGGTAATATTACTTCAGCGAGTGATGTGATAAACATCACATCACTTTTTAAAGCACTGTTTTGCGCACCTCTAATCTGTTCCTTGTCAGCGCCTTTTTTCAATTGCCGGCAACATTGGAAGTGACGAGCGGAACCGCTTGGATCCGAAAAGACTGGACAAACTGTTATTTTTAAAAAGTTCAGATTTAAAGCATTGGGAATTTAAACTTTTTCATGAAATAAATACATTTTGAAAATAAATATCTTCTTTCATATCTGATATAAATAATTGTATTTATCGAATTTCCCGAATTCGAACTAAAAAAAAACTTAATTTACTGGTAAGAGATAATTTATTATGGTATGTTTCTTTTTATTCAAAAAATCGATTTATATTTAAATTATGAATGTCAACTTGGAAAGAAATCGATATTTCGGAAATCGATCTTTTTGGCCTTGATTTTTTTTGTGAATCGATTCATCAGCTTACGATTCAGATCGATTTGAAAATCGATCTTTTTCGGAAAGAATCGCCATCCCTAGCCCCACCAAGTCGTGCAGAAATCACTGCAAATTGGTAGGCATTCCACTCTGTGTCCATCAATGGAGCAGCCTGGTGAATGGCAATGGCAATTCAATCAAATGATGGAAAACCCAAATTCCAGTGTTTGCATTATGATTTATGGGCACATTTATCTAAACTATCATATTGAAAAAAAATTACAATAACAAAATTACAGTGTAGCATTCCATCAAATGGGTACCACATTTGTTGATTGTATTAAATAATGAATTGATAATTTCTTTTATAGTGCCTACAGTATAAGCTTTTCTTCATTAGATTAAGTTTTAATGCAATAAACTTTTTTCGAATTATATTTTGATTTTCATTATGTAAGAATAAGTCAAACGGTAGAGTCTAAACATAAGTTACGAAATTACATAAAATAGCCTGTTTTTGGAATATGAATCATCAGTGTAATGGTTGGGCTCGAAATAATTTTCTCTTTTTTTAATTAGATCTAGAGAAATTTTCAGGATTAACCCACAACCTCTTATGTTCTAATAGGTAACTACTACCTACATCCCAAGTAGCAAACAAATGTCTTAAAAAGGAATTGAAGATATCTTGAAGGCAAGTAGACGAATTCCAGCTGTTGTCTTGACTAAAACTAATATGTCCTTCAAGATATCTTCAAGATACACTCCAAGGGCTAGTTAAGTAAAAATGGGCACAGCATTTAACGACATGTTAAGAAAGAGTTAATACTACTATTAAGATAAACTTTAACCCTATTTAAGAAAGGTGGTTTAGCAGAACTCTAAACATTGACTTTAAGATACCTTGTAGGTTGATTTCAGATCAAGAGATAGACTTAAAGATATCTACTATACCTTGTTAAAACTTTCACTATTGAATTGCAGATATTCGATTAAATCTTAGTGAAGTAAAATTAAAAACCTATTTTGCTTTATAGTGATTTAAGTTACATAATTTTATAAAATATGGCGAACTTTTAATTCATTACAATAACTGTTTTAAGTGAAAATGGAAAATGGCGACTAAACAACTAATTTTTATGTCTAAAAAGGCTTTATTATGTCGTTGAATGCATTGGAAATTTAAAACGCATGATTGTTTCTCGTGTAAAATCTATAGATAGTGCTATAAAACAGACGGGCTGTTGAAATACTAAAAAAAAACAATAAAATTTTGTATAACAATATTGCAATATGTTTATTTTTTTGCATATATTGCAAAGTTCTACATTTTCTATAAACATACTAATTATTCATGTAGTTAGAATTACTATAACAAAATTAATAATGTTCAATTTACTCTAGTTTTTGATGAAGTGTTGTCAGAAAATGTATAATAATTTTTTCACATAAAGTGCAAAATGGCGTTAAATCATAAGTTTCCTTATGAAGTAAGACTTTAGACAATATTGATTTTGTAAGGCTATTTAAGACAAAGTAAAGACAAATTACATTTGAAGTAGTGCTAGTTAAGAGATATTATACTTAACTTATTCTTAAAACCGTATTGGCGAAGTACTATTTAATACATTTTGGTATTAAGTGATTCTATAGTTTGATTTAGTTAAGATCAGATTTCGTCTTAATATTTTCTTAACTTGACATTCTATAGTTCTTGTTTATTTTGTGGTGGGAAGAGGTTTATGTAAGATAGTCGAGGAAATAAAATCAGCGGTAAGTACTTACGTGATATTAAATAACTATCCAATCCCCATTTATTTAGAGGGCTTATAAACTCAGCAACAATAATGAATAGGTGCCTACATTAAATAACTTCTGTTCTGCTTCATTACAGGCACATTGGTCATCTCATAAATGTTACAGAGAATTGGCCAAAATTCTACTTTTGAACTTTTATGTGGGTAAGCCGTCGATATTTACATTTATACATAAATTGACATTTTTACCTAAATTTTCAAAATACTGCAGAATATTTTTATTTAAATCCGTTGTGTCAGTATTCCCCACTGCTACAGTATTCTATATCTACAGATTTTATTGTTTTCAGAAGTGTTCTAGCGTCTTTTGGCACCTGGATCATGCTTGTCAATAATCTGCAATAAGCATCGATTGCAGTATGAGGTATATTGTGATAAATGGACCAGTTTCTTAATTGGTCTCTAAAATAAAAATCATGATCAACTTTTGATGCGTTATCGTCAGCTCGTGTTGATCGATCGATTAGTGTCGATTCATTAAGAGTTGGAATCACCTCAATTCAAATTTACCGTGGTATCATCTTCCTCGTAATACATTAACAACACTAAGGTCTGACTCGAAGGTGTCGCATTGCTCAGGTTTGCAGCATTTAAAGCACATTCGAGTTATTTTTTACCACGTTTTTCTTATCTCACTTTTCTTATTTGTTTGTCTGTCCGGGCAAAATCTTGCAACTTAAATTTGAGGCACTTTCCGATAAGCTAGAAAGCTGAAACTTTCAGGATAGTTCAGAACCCGATGACAATGCACTCTAAAGCAACTTTCAACTTTCCAGATGCACTTTCAGGTCCACTTTCGGCAACTTTCACTTTTGTATGGGGCTTATCCGATTGTTGCGTAACACATGGTTACTTCGTTGAGTTAATAATTAAAAAGAATAAAATAATTATACTAGATTTAAAAAATCTAAAAATCCCACGTTTTTCAATGTCCTAAAAAGAATAAAATAACCCTGCGGGGCAAAGCGAGGGGCCACTCAAAACGTGGGGGCGCATCTTTACAATAATCGGCATCAATGCATGTCATTCATCTCTTTAAAATCTCCTCTTAGTAATATGTATTTAAAGCACATTCGAGTTATTTTTGAAGTTATACTTCTTTAGGCGCGTTATGAAAAAATGTTGTGAGTGAAATTTCATCACAGCAGCACCAAACTTACAGGGTGAAGTTAGCCACAAAAGCGATATAGAATAAACCAGCAGGATGAAGTTGGCCACTAATTATGAATGTGTGGGTGTGTGTGATTTTAAATTATATATGGTAGTTAAAAGTAATTTATTTAAAATTATAATAACAATTTTATATTATATAATAACAATATAACAATTTTATTTAAAAGTGGTTTTTATTTTATAAACTTTTTAAGTGCGTTTATTGGTTTGAGGTTAACTGTCGGAATGTATTCTTTTTATTTGTTTGTGTTATAAATAATTATTAGTTTTACATTTCTATTGGTTAAACAGTTTATTTTAATGGTTTTTGATATATTACTTGATTCTGTATACAGATATATAGGAAATCTGTTAATCTAACGCTAACGCTTCTTACTGATCACTATATAATTTATAAATTTATCTTTCTTTTCACATACAAAGAATACGAGCACACGGGGGGAAATTTTTAGTTATCTTTTTTTAGTAACGATAAGGAAGTATAACTTTTTACGTACGTACATAAGTATAACTCGGTTACAATATCTGTGGACCTCGCTGGAATGTCAAGCCCCCTCCCCGTTCTCTTGTCACCTCCCCGCGCTTTTGGTTTGTGCACCGTACCTAAGCGCTGACGTGACATCATCAGGTCCACAGATATTGTAACCGGGTTGTACACACAACGTTCTTTTTTTATATTTCTCTACACGTCGACGAAAGGCACCAGATCTTTTTATTTTTCTAGCTTCATCAATGTTTCTTTTGGTTATATTTGGAGAAAACGTCCCATTAAATGAATTTTTACTTTAATCTTACTAATTTTAGTAAAAAAGGAATGAAAATATACTTCAGATAATCAATATTTAGAACTTGGTATTAAAATCATCTTAAATTTATCTAGAAAATATATTTTTTCTTAATGAGTTTTAAAAGATACTTTAATTATTCAATAGAGTTTTAAGTGAGCTTTCAAATAATCCGAGTAAAGTAAAAAAATATTTTAAGTTTTAAGTGTAGGTATACTTAAATCAAACTAGTTTTAAGAATACTTAACTCGGTTTTTAGTATTCCTTACTCGCTTAAGTAGCGGTAGTTTAAAACTATTTAGTATTAAAGAAAGAAAAGACTTCAGGAAATCCTTTTTGATTTAGCAAAATCCAACTTTAGATAAAGTAAAGATATATAAGATTTAATCACTAGTCATAATTGCTACTTGGGATCGTACAATGTAATACTCTTACGCTGCCACTTCACATGGCGGTAGGTACGCAAATGTTTGCCTTATTTGTCAAATGTCATCTATGTGTAGACGCGCATTTACCAATTTGGTATAATTTGGCAGACTTGCCTTTTACATATAAGTTTTTTAGCATGTATGCAAATACATAATATGTATTAGCGACTTTAAGCACGTCCGCCGTCGTCGGCAATAAGTCATTTATGAATTAAAACGTAGTGATTCCTTGCTCAGTGTTATTAGCCAACATTTGCAATGACATTTGTCTAATTTGGCATTGGTTACCATTAGTGATGTGCCGAGTCGTTGTTTTTTAGGATCGAGTCGACTCGAGTCAGTTTGTACGGTATTCGAATCATGACTCGATTGCGCGATTCTAGTCCAGTACTCGAGTTCTATGTTTGGTATTCGAATCTTGACTCGAGTCCTGGACTCGATTCTAGATCCTCAGTCTGGGAATTCGAGTCCAAAACTCGAGTCTGTTACCGATTTAAGTACAAAAGGAAAAAATAGAAAGAAGTAAACTTCAAACAGTATTTAGGTTTAGCATAATAACACTACGAACATTTTAATGAAAAATATTTTTATTTTTCATAAAAATATTTAGGTGTCACTTCATTGCTTAAGTAAACAGAAATCGAGTACAAGCGAGTCAAGCTAACTCGAATACTAGACTCGAGTCAGTTGGACTCGCATAATAGTTTCGAGACAGCGAGTACAAGATCGATTCTTCCTGACTCGAGTACCGGAATCGAGTCCGGCGTTCTCGAATCAAAATAAATTGGTATTCGAATTGGCGAGTCCAAAGCAGGAATCGAGTCTGACTCGAGTCAAGCCGTACTCGGCACATCGCTAGTTACCATGTATAGTCGCGTAGTTTGTGTCATTTGCCTATGTGTCAAAGCTCTGCCAAACAAGACAAATACGCCAATGCGAATGCCTACCACCATGTGAAGTGCCACCTTTACAAGTAGCGAACAAATCATAAAGAAGAGTGTACCCGACAGTCGAGAAAGTGAGTAAAAAAGAAGAGGGGAGTGATATTTACCCATTATCATGAAGGCTCTATAGTTATACTAGCTGTCTCGGCCACGCGTTGCTGTGTTATAAATTAAAATAAAACCTATCCTATCTTTTAAGTAAGATCAAATAACAGATAGTTACGAAGTTTGATCAAAATCGGGTAAGTAGTTTAGGAGTCCATCGCGGACAAACAACGTGACACGTAATTTATATTTATATAAATTCTGAATCTCGAATGGAATTTTTTTTAGTCTGAATATCGGAGAAATTCTTTAGATACATGTTTTCTCTATATATGGGGTTCCCAGGATACGCTCAGTTCGTGCTTATTGCCTGAGTAAGCACGACCACGCATAGCGCCGTTGCATTGATTAATACTTTCAAGGCGCTGATATACTGGCAGTGGCACGCCTGCAGTCCCATAGAACATAACAGGGAAGAAGGATAAAGTCTGGTCCCAACACCCATAAACACTGACGTAGCTTTTTAGGATATTGAAAAAAGGCATCCAGAGTGTGCCAGATAGAATGCACTTGCAATGATAACAACTTTTTTTTCAGGACTAGAGCGGAAAACACGATATTGGAGTTTTTTTTATATGTATATAGAAAATAGGCATGCGCTTGACCACTATTCCTCGCCTGATGGTAAGCGGCGATCTAGGATGTGAAGCGTTTGCCTAGAAGATACCTATATACTCTTGACTTGAAGACCCCTAAATTCCACTCCTTAGCGGTACGTATCACAAAAATGGAACCAAAACGCTTAGTGCGACTCTTTGGCATATCCACCATAACGTTGTCGCCAATTTGTAAGTCTGGTTGTCCGATGAAAAAATGGGGACGGCGGAACAAGGTTGTGCAGTTCTGCTGCACACTCTCCGAAATGTATCCTATAAAATACGAATAGGCTTGCTACCTTCCATCTATGCTCAAGGCTTTTGAGCTATCTATAGAAAAGATCTTTTGATTCGGAGACAGCCTGCAGAGATAGGTTCATGCGGAAAAATCAGTAGAAAAGACAGAAAAAAACAGAAATATAAAGCAACTTCATTTTTCAATTCAATATTATTTTTTAGTATCGTTATTGTTGTTGAAAAGTTCCAGTACTTTTTAATGATTTCCCCTACAGTTAAACCAACGACAAAAATTATTTAATTACTAGTTACAGCAAAAATCAAGAATGGCAAGTTTTCGTAGCGGTGGGATAATGTTAAGATCTAAAGAATTTTTAGTTAAAAAATATCTACTCATTTATGTGACACAGCCTCTCCCTATCAATTGTGAATCAAGTCATGCCTAACGCCTAAAACAAGTAGATTTCTTTTACTTTTTGAGACATTCCCATCACTTAAAATTGATGCGCAACATTTACCTACGTATTGTATGTAAATGTGCGTTCATATCATGTAAGTAATATAAGATCCATGAAATCTGCGGAATCACCTTTCTGAGGCTACAATAGAAAAATTTTGACACATCTTTTTACCGACTTATTTTGCCCTTATGAAACGAACCAGTTCAATCGTATCGAGTGAATTATATTGTTGCCTTGATGGCGCAATAGGTAGCAACACACTCGATGATTGTAGGTGCTAACCAACTTTCGCCGGCTTATTTCGGTAAATATTCTGTAATTCAAATTCTGTGTTATATCTGAATTCCTTTAAGGTACTGAAACGGTCACATAATTTTATGAATATCGACCAATCCTACGCCAATACGATTAATTGGAGCGGATCGAGCGAAGCCAGCGTAGCTCCCATGGATCAGCTACAATGACGCTATGTCTGTTACTTCCTGAGTTCTTAACCGATTTTAATAATTTTTGTGTGGAATCGAATCAACTCATTTAGGATTCTGACGGAGCACGAATTTTGAAATTCACAAAAGTAAAAAAGTTAGGACAAAAAATATTTGCTCCGGGATATCCCACTAAAAAAAACCCGCGCTTTTTGAAAGTTTTCATTGTTATGAAATTTTAAAAGTTACTTAACATTGTTGTTTTTTTTTATTACACTCCGCTCCAATATATGGTGCTAGCGAAGCTTTATGCTTAGCAACTGCATTGCCTTGTTTAATCAAAACATTTAACCGATTCGTTGCTACATACAATTACATAAACGAAGGCTACGAGCTTGATTTACGTGAAAAATGAAGATAGTTTTTATTCTGGGTTGATTTCCCTAAAACTTGATTTGAAGGAGTTATCATCGATTTAAAAATGACACGGTTTCAGTGGCTAACACCACACGCAAAAAAAGTGATGACACGACAGGCGTGCCATCAGCAACGAATCGGTTAAAACGCCGCATTGAGATCACCGATTACGTTTGTGCTCGCTATTTTTAGTGGTAAATTCATAAAGTAGCAACATTGCTATCGGTGAGCGCGGAGTGAATGAACGGAACGAACAAGAAACTTCCGAACTATTGCCGCACAGTCTGTCCAATTGATAATTCGTTCTTTGCTATCACTTCGTCCGGTTGGTTCGTGAATTGAGTTGTCTGTCGCTGTCGTGTTTCATAATCCTAATCAAAACTTCGTATATACATTGCGCTTTTAAATAGTTAATAAAACTATCTATAAATCGTATTTAGTTTATACGTAGAAGTTGTCGTGTCTATTTCAAATTTTCGTGGAATTTACTTCAAACGCTAAGATAGTAAGTAATTCAATTTAACATATAATAGGTAACGTCTACATGACTAACTATAAAACTTAACTTTTGTTTACAATAAGCAGCAGCACTTATTAAATATAAAAGCAAATATAAATACGTATAAAATATATAATACCCTTCGTGTGTTGAATTTCAAATTATGTATCATCAAATAATTTCAATTTCGCAACACAGTGCAAGGACTTATTTTATTTCTGACTTTATTTCCCGATTATGTTTTGAATAGATTTTCTTTCACTAAACGAAGACTTAGTCACGAAACAAATAGATGACAAGTAGGTACAATTGAACACTGTACACCACCCTAAATAGAGACCGTAGCAGAATCCATTTGTTGTTGAATATTTGGCTGGTGATGATGTCGACCGCACCTCAAGAAAATTAATTGTTCTGTAGGTACAACATTGAGAAGGTGTGAACGATGTTCCGATAACGAGTTGCTGATATCCGGATTTATTTGTTTTTCTGAAATTGCTTGAAAGCAACAGTCGTCGGTTCTTTTGAAAATTTCATTTGTGTATACAATTTGGTTGTTTGTTTTTTTTCACCTTATGTGATTTTTGTGTTGTATTTGGCATTGTGAATGCAAAAATAAAATAAATACATTATTATAGCTGTTTTCATGTTAATCGTTAATTTAATATTTGCAAAATATTCCTTTCCAATATTGATGTTGCAAGTAGGTAACGTTCAACATTGCTGGGAACGATAGGTACTAGCTCATTTAGCAATTGAAATACTTTTTTGAATTTCGACGAGTCTGCCAGCGTCTTGGTAGTTCAGCGGTCAGAACACTCGCCCAGATAGCGACAAGTCATGGGTTTGTATTGTCCCCGGCAAATAAGTTGAACATGATTTTGAAATCACGTGACATGCGCAGTAGTGAATAATGTACCTAAACTTGCTACTGCGTATGTCACGTGATTTCAAAATCATCTTCAACTTATTTGCCGGGGACTTTATCTTACCTGAGGGCTCCGGGACGGGGTTGCTTTTACAGTTTTTTTGTGTTTCTTTCCTTTTTAAGCAGTTATTTGATCTTTAGTTAAATATAACACTACCACATTTTTTAAATAGTACCCATGCACCATTTCCGTGACGTAATATTTACCTCTACTTCGAAAACTGAATAAAGGTGCTCCCACACAGCAGTAATATAACGTTATAAAAAGATAAAGTAAAGATAAAGATAGATAAAGTTTAATAATGATGTGTAACATTTTGGTACACATATTAAAAATATTATAATATGTTAAAGCACTATTAGCAACTATGATCTTATGAGATAGAACTCCACAAAGTTTTATGATAATCTTGGAGAAGGAGTCTTATTAGTAATATCACTAGATCTGTTCAAAATAATTCAATAACGGGAGGGCGATAACAATGATTTAGCTAAGGGCTAATTATTTCGTAAATTTCAGGTGTAATAATGGCCACAATCAAGTTAGAAGGCGACACATTGGGTCAGAAACACCGTAGCTTCAATTCTCTTGTAAATACCGCCGCTACTGAGAACACGTACATACTTAGCAAAGTCAGTTACGGTGAAAGCGATATTCAAAACCTATTGAGGATAGATGTTGCTTGCATTAGGAGAAAAGTCGATTACATACTAGATGTGATAAAGGGCAATGACATGTTGTATGTCTCCCGTGCGTTGAAAGGCAGCTCCTGGCTTGTAACCGACGATCGCTACGCCAATATAATCAACCTTGAATACCTCCACAATCGACTGTTTCCAAAGATGACCACAAAAGCAAAAAACAAAATGCTTATCTTTATTAGAATACACCTGAAGAATCCAGCTCGTAGTGAAGCGTTCTTCAAATATTACCAAGAGAATATGTCAATCGCTCAACATTGGTTACGTCATTGCTCCGTAGAGTTTATACGGAATATAATACTCAAACATGCGGACGAAATATCTTTTAGCGTAATGAAAAATCTTTGTAAAAAATCTACTGTTATTTTGAAATGTTACTTGAATAGTCATGCGCGCGATTGCAGTTTATTTCATAGGTACTTATTACAGGGAAAACGAGAAGAAATTGTTGATATATTGGATTTACTTTATTCAGCTAACCAAAGAGTACCAATGTTTGGAAAAAGATTTACTCGTTCTTTAATGAAGCGGTACCCCGATATTTTAATTGAGCATTTCGAAAAGTATTATAGTGGCATTCATATGTCAACATTCGTTAAATACTTGAAAAAAGAAGATATTGAGAACATTCTCATGAAATATATTCAAAAGGATTCTATGAAAATATTTTTTAGATATGATAATTTGAAACATTTCCTTCGTTATATACCAGAAACACAAAGATTACAATTAATAAAAACGATAATGTCGCCAAAAGAAAATGTCTGCTCTTCAGATAGTGCATCAAGGTTAACAGAACTTAAAGGTGCACTAGGTTTTCTTTGTTACGAATTAGTGCCGTTTGAATATGCCTTCCCTGAATTAAAGGTAATATTGTCTGAAGAATCATCGCAATTTAAACGAAACTCAATTCTTAGCATTTTAATACTCAGTGCAAGAAGGAATCCGCGTAACATACACACTTTACTGCGATATTATTGTACACAGCACATGAACGACTCCCTCGAGTATAAAGTTAAGTTTCTAAATAAGTTACTCCTACCGATTATCATACATAAATTTGACCAATCCATTTGGGCTATCGTTTACGACATGCTCATTAATATAGAGCACTACGATTTTGATAAATATGCTCCCAAGTTCCTCGACTCATTGATTATGCACAAATTACTCCAGCATGAACATATTCCAGACTGGTTCATGAAAAAAGTCAATTTTAAAAGTTTTTTTGATTATCAACCTCACCTGGATGCTACTGAAGCAATGAAAGTTTTGGATTTTGTATATGATTCATGTTTTACGAAAATATGCAAGACAGATATAGTTGATGAAGAAGACATGAGGATTGCGCTAGATTTGGTAATATGTGCTCTTCTTTTTCTAGAAGATTGGAATAAAGGTCCAGCAGACTACCCATGTATGAATAATATTATTCGAGAGATTATCAAGATAAAAGTCGCTAATGCTTGGGATATAGATCTTTCCATGTTATATAAAGCAAATAAGTTATTCAAGAGAAATTTACTTGAAGAGTCGATACTTTTATGTCCCTGTGACGAAACTTTTGTAAATATATTGAAGCATAACCCAGAACTTTTGTGGCGCTACAGAGATAATCTGGTAGTTAATTTATCCCTTAAGCGGACACTTAAAAAGTTAAGGATCTACTGGCCAAAGTCTACAGTCCAACAATGGGTCAACATTTATTTAAAGTGTTTGCAGCAGACCAGCAATCATAAGAGTTTCGTACAAGGCCTATGTATACTACTGCCACGTCCAGAAGCTATGTGTAAATTAATCCAAAAATATGCTCCTACGAAGACAAACGCTACTAAGTCTGAAGATATTAGTAATAACGAGTTGTCTATAGGTCAAAATGTAGTCAAATGTCTATATCTAATACGTCCGTCGGTGGACGAGAAGGCATTACTTATGTATGCGGAAAAAGAGTACCTTCCGTACCTACTGAATTCTTTTGATGTAATTTTACGAAATCAAAGTTATATTGAATTTTGGAACGTTATTTCGGTATTACTTGACAACGAGTTTTTACACAGACATGCGGTTCGACTAGTCCACCTTCGTTTAAAAGAAAATGTAGAAATCGAAGGTTTTAAACCAAATAATTTCCAACAGATTTAGTAGTTAAAGAATCTTCTTCGTCCAGTTAAAATAAATTTGTAGTCGAATGAGAGATTTGTCAGATTTGAAACTTTTATATCACAGTTTTACCGCATAGCACTGCAAAAAGATATAATGGCACGATGTGAACCTACAATTAATGAAGCGCTAACACACAAGTAGGTACTTTACAAAATTATGTTAATTTCTGTACCTAATTCAGGCCAACAGCTTGCGGGCGTGCAAGACGTGCACCGAACAAGATCGGCATTTTCAAGGGGGCGGCAAAAAAGATCTCAAAACAAAAACGAAACATTTTCATAATTTCATGTCTTATATATTTTTATCGTGTCATAGTAACGACATCTATTGGTTTATTTTTGTTGGCTGCGTTTATTTAAGTAACAACTTAAATAAACGCAGCCATTTGTCCACTTCGCATTACTCTATAAAGGGGTATTCCCCGTTTGTATACACTGAACCACTTTTGAACTCGGTTGCCGCGCGATAGAGCTTCTATTTTACGTTCGAAGATCCCTTACGTTCGGGGAATCCCTTTACCTGTGACACCGCTCGCCCGTATCCGCCGGAGGGATCCTAATGCACTTACTTGGACATGACGCACAGTACTCAAGTTTTGTGATTATAAGCATTGCGTGAACTGGACGTGAGTAAAGCCAGTGGTCCAGATGATATATCAGGCATAGTACTTAGGACTTGCGCTCCTGTGTTGGCTCCGGTATTAACACGCATTAATCGCTTGTCTATGGCTAAAGGACATATACCTAAGTTCTGGAAGCTCGCTAACGTGCAAACTGTGCCTAAAAAGGGCAGTCGTGCGGAGCCCGCCAATTGCAGGGCCATCTCGGTCACGTCCATTCTCTGTAAGATAGTGGAACGTATACTGAACCTTTGCTAATTATCTAGAAAAAAATTATCTCCTTAGTGACCGACAATACGGGTTTCGCCGAAACCTGTCTACTGGAGATCTTCTAGCATACGCCACCTACATATGGAGCGAAGCCATCTAGAGGTATGGAGAGGCGCTTGCCGTCTCTCTTGATATTTCGAAGGCTTTTGACAGGGTGTGACATGAAAGATGGTAGCTCATCGGACCATTTGGCTATCAATGCCGGCGTCCCTCAGGGCTCCGTACTTTCTGCAATACTTTTTCTGCTTCATAGTAACAACCTGCTTATGCCCGGTATTTTCGGGTACGCAGATGACAGCACGGTTGTAGAGAGCTATATGTCTGATGCACGAGCCAGTGCTGAACAGACCCAGTGTCATAGGGAAGCGATGGTGGGCTGCATGAACCTATCTCTGCAGGCAGTCTCCGAATGGAGCGATGCCAATCTGGTAAGGTTCAATCCAGCAAAGACCCAGGCGTATCTTTTCTCCGCTAAAAGGAGTCCTTTCGATTTGACTCCTACTTTCCGAGGTGTATCCGTACCGATCTCAGACCATCTTGGGCTTCTCGGCATTCATTGTCATATGTCATTGTTACAGTTGCTCAGTCTTTACCAAGCGCAAGTTCGATCGTGTATGGAGTACTGTTCTCACCTTTGGGACGGTTCCGCCCAATATAAATTCCAGACGCTTGAGTCCATCGAAAGGAGGGCCAAAAAACTCATCGGCAATGATGATCTTTTCAATAATAAGCTGAAAAGCCTTGAACATAGACGGAAGGTAGCAAGCCTATCCGTTTTTTTAGGATACATATCGGAGAGTTTGCAGCAGAATTGTACATCCATTTTCCACCGTCCTAATTTTTTCATCGGACAAACAGACTTACGAATAGGCGCCACCGTTGATATATGATTGATGACGCGGTTGATATATAAAAGATTAGCACTAAGCGTTTTGGTTCCAATTTTGGTAATCCTTGCCGCTAAAGAGTGGAACTCTTTACTTGTGTCTGTGTTCCCGAGTGAATAGGTATCTTCTAGGCAAGCGCGTTACATCCTAGATCGCAGCGTCGGCGTCGCTTACCATCAGGCGAGATAGCGGTCAAGCTCTTTCCTATTCACGATAAAAAAAATCAGAGCTTAGTAGCTAGTCGGATTAATGAAATAAAATGAAATGAAAATTCGTTTATTTCGGGAATAACCCATATTGTGTTAGTAACAATAATCAAATCTTATCCTATGTTAGTACAATAAAATTAAAGTTGGCGCCCAACGTGGGGCCAGTGTGACGGGTGCAGCCGGAGAAATAAAAGCTCGTTTAGGTCACTTGTTTTATATTTAAGTAATTAAGGCACAACTGAAACAATTATATAAAAAAAAGGTAAATTACACTGAATACAAAACAATTTCACATTTATCACTAAAAACATATTATAAAAGGTAGGGCTACTTACAATAGTGCCTTAAAGAAACTTATAGACTTAGAAACAGGAACTGGTAGTAAAGAATATATATACAGGAAACTTGTGAATTATGCTTATGAGCTTATTATATACTTGTGAGCTTATTATAACTGCTCAGCACTATAAATATATTTAAATAATTTATTTTCGGTGAGTCAACCGCTCTACGCGCTGACTCTGGTAAGAATAAACTTCGAACAAAACAAATAAACAGAGACAGACAGTAAATTTAAAATAGGAAACAGAGACAGACAGTAAATTTAAAATAGGAAACGAAGAGAAAAGAAAATATGAAAAATGGCCAGAGAAGAGCGCAATGAAAGCAACGAGTCGCCAATATAGCTATGGCGCCTCGTTACATACTTACTTAGATATAAATATGTTCTTAGATATAACGAAATAAAGAATTTTAGTTAAGTATTTCTTTTATTTTCTCATGACTCATCTCATACAAGACAATGGTTTGCATTCGATTTGGTACTCAGAATCGCAAAAGTAGTCCAACGGACCTGTTCCAGTGATTCACCGAAACCAAACTCAGCGTAGAGTTGTAGGTATACAGGAGGGCGGGCGGCTTAATTGGATTGCACGCGAGCGCTCAACATATAGCGGCGGGCCAGTTGAAATCAAATTATACAAATGAGAGATCTGATGAAGTTATCATCAGTTACGACACGCTTATTTGTATTAATTATTTGGAACCACATTTTAAATGCCGTATGATGTCCGGTATAGTATATTAGCACCAATCGTCGTCGGTAAAGGCGACTAATGATATCGGAAGTAATCACTATGTAACGAGGCGCCATAGCTATATTGGCGACTCGTTGCTTTCATTGCGCTCTTCTCTGGCCATTTTTCATATTTTCTTTCCCTTGGTTTCCTATTTTAAATTTACTGTCTGTCTCTTTTTATTTGTTTTGTTCGAAGTTGATTCTTACCAGAGTCAGCGCGTAGAGCGGTTGACTCACCGATAACAATTATTTAAATATATTTATAGTGCTGAGCAGTTATAATAAGCTCACAAGTATAATAAGCTCATAAGCATAATTCACAAGTTTTCCTGTATATGTATTATGTACCACCAGTTCCTGTTATATAAAAGTCTATAAGTTTCTTTAAGGCACTATTGTAATTAGTCCTACCATTTATAATATATTTTAGTGATAAATGTGAAATTGTTCTTGTATTCAGTGTAATTTACCTTTTTTTATATAATTGTTTCAGTTGTGCCTTAATTCCTTAAATATAAAAACAAGTGACCTTGAGTGCTTTTATTTCTCCGGCTGCACCCCGTCACAACTATATCCCTTTCGTTGACCACAAAATAGGAGGAATACGAGAGGATGTTCCTCTCATTGATGAGCAACGCTGGCCTACGGCGCAAAACCGGAAAGGTACTAGGAAATTTCGACGGGTGTTCACAAAGCTCGGTAGCTCTTATAAACTTTATAAGGAAACTAGCTGAACCGGCCACGCGTTGCTGTGCCGACTGCAGACTGACGTTCATACATTGCTTCGTACATGTGCTACCTTCACAATATTTTAATCGGGCAGCCATCTGCCGGACTGATTTGTGAATCTAAACCATTCTCAGATCCCCTTGAACACACACAAAAAAATTCATTCAAATCGGTCCAGCCGTTTAGGAGGAGTTCAGTGACATACACACTCACAGAAGAATTATATATATAAAGATAAAAAAAGCAAGTTATTATAAAAAAGCATTAACATATTAAAGACTGATAATTTCATAGTACACAGAAAAGCTAAAATAGGTAACCTATTACCGTACCAACAAGAGTGCTAATTGAAGTCAAGAGTTGTAGGCTAAGGCAAATGCTGTAGAAAGACGGAATCGCACTTTCTCACGATAGATATAGTGCTTTATACTATACCTACTACCCACTTTTTCTTTGCAAATCATAATCATCATCAGAAATCATAATAATTATTTTGTTGTATACTCAATGACTGCTTTGTCGGTATCTCTTACTTAAATCTTGTTGGATTGTTACTATCACTATCACTAATACATCACAAGATGTAGATCACATCTTCGACATTTAATGTATGTAGGGGTAGGTACTGCAGTTATATAAACAAAACGAAAAAACAAAATCAGTAATTACTTACCTAACCAGAAGTGCTGTTTTTTTTTTATTCGGATCTTTGTAGAGAAATAAAACAGTCTATATAATTTCTTTGAATTTGGCATAAACATGGCATTGAATCAATTTTGTCTAGTAAAACATGATTTAATGTATAAATCTAGAATTTAAACGCTTAACATTAACAAACACAATAACATCTTTGATCTTATTTTTAAATAGTACTCGAAAAAAAAAATTCGGTATAAAAATCTAGTGCCTACTAAAATACTTAAAATAATAGAAATATAATAAAATTTAATCTTCAATAAAGAGAGCAATTTTTCTTGCGCTTGTAGTTACACTATAGTAGAATTGTAAAAAGACCTTTGTTTACTCTTAAAATGCAATAAGTAGTAGTGTTGTGTGCTAGTACCTACTTAATTAATATCTAACAAAATAAATTGTATCAAAAGCCATTGTAAGATAGGTATTGTAATAAAGCCAACACAAAATAATACTCAATACCTACGTCTCCCGTCTGGATCTCTAAACTTATTTGACTTAGAAAGCTATATACACTTTGCACTGTTGGTCGAAAGAATTATTAACCAATACCCGTTTGATCGAAATAGCGTTTCGCTTAAATTTCTTCCTCTAAGTACAAACAAAACAAATAAATGTATGGCCCTTCCGCGGTCGCTTGCTTCGCACGCTCTACTCGCTCTTTGTTTTGGTCGCGGTTCTGTCTAATCGTTCTGAAGTACACCAATAATTCGATCTAATGTGGATCGGGCTCTAGTTCTTCAGAGTTCAGTGAAAAACGTATATAGTCTTTTAGGTGATCAGTTAAAAAGTCTAATAATTTTAGGAATCCAGAAGGATCCTACTGGGAGTTTAAAGATACTAAAAACTCGTATTCTAAATGCAAAAGTTACATCAGCCTGATTCTTTCGCTCTCATGTATCAACCGCTCTTTTGCTGAAAAATATTTTGGTAACCCTTAAAGCACAATAACTAATTATGCAATTTGTGTTTTAAAAAAAAGACAAAGTAGCCGAAGCCACTGCTGGTGGGTGGTAAGAAACGTTATTTAAATAAAGGGACACTAGCTTGCAAAGGCAATGTGGGGTTTGTCATCATAAATTTATGTGACGGGTGAATTTGCACCTTCTTTTGCTCTTCATCTTCCTCAAATTCTGAATCTAAGCCGAGATCGGAATTTTCATAATAACTTATGTGAATTTTAACGTCAATTGATGTATTTGTTCTCAATATTTTTAAAGCTTCTTTTTTAAGCTGTTTAACCTCCTCTGAATTATAAAGAAAAGACATTAAAGTCATTACCATACAGTAAATTGTTGTAGCATTGTTATCAGTCAACATTCCTTTTAAGAATTTCATTTGAGTTTCGTCATTGAATCTCAAGATAGAACACAATTCTCTTAAAACTTCTTTGACGCAAACGTATAAAGCAGGGTACTGGTTAAATAGAGCATCTTGTTTAAAATACTCAGTACACGCTGCACCAAATGTAGCAGCAACTTTAGTACAAATTGTTACCCACAATTCATTGTTGCCGCTATTGCAACCATAGGGCATTATTGGATTTTGAGTTGCGTCTGTATAAGATTGGTCTTTATCAGTATATATTTGGGGGTTGTCCTTCGTAAATACATCAACTTCTCCCACAAATAACGTAGCAACATCGCAGTTCATCAATATTTCGTAGTTTTCCTCAGTGGGCAATATGTTATGAAGCTCAGCTTGTATCGCTTTGAACAATTTGGTAGGTATTATATTTTGCTTGGCTACAATAACTCTAGACAGGGCACTAACAAGACCATTGAGTAATCGCTTGCATTTTATTTTGATGTAATATTTACCCTTCTGACGGAGTTTCCATGACGAAAAAGCTTTTTGCAATATGGGTAATAACATCTTCTCATATCTGAACATTTGTGTTTCCTCATTTTTACAAGAAAGTATATACGAAGTTAATATATCAAAATGAGTTTGAAGATCGTTTTCGCTCTTCGTGGAAAATTTTTCGACAAGATTATTTAATAAAACGTCTTCGACGAAACTGGGTTTCAACCACTCGATCAACTCAGAGGCTTGGCAAAATAAGTTTTCAATAATTGCATCACAATTAGGTTTTGCAGAAACCGATTTTAAATATAAATAACCTTTCATGAAAAAAAGAGGTCTTACTGCAATGGGCACTCTTTTAAACTTCGAAAAAGTATGGTATATTACTGCATTGCCTTCGGAAGAGAGACTTTCGATATACATATTAAACAACTGCCACAGATCATTAATTGTTGCGTCGTTTTTTTCATTACAAAGAAGCTTAAATGTCTGTTGAAATAGGATTGTTTTGATTGAAGAGTTTTTAGTGTTGGTCCAAAGGCCAATGACAATTTCTTTGATATCCTTATATTTCAATTTTCTGAAGATAGTGCATATGCCATGTTTTTGTAAAGAAACCGGTGCATCCAACAATAAAGTCATATTATCAAATGTAGCATTTGAGCTCATGTTATATAAAACTGCGTTGACGGAAGGCATGGCGTGATATAAATAATTACCCTTAGCATACAATAACACTGTGTCTAGACTCACAGTTGGACGAACTAGATGCATATATTTGGCAATGTTTTTCCTCATGTTTAGTTTTGAATCGAGTGCGTTAGTCCAATCTATTTTAGTTTCAATCGGGGCATTTTCTTTGATGAAGGGAAGAATCTTATGATATGGCATTAGTATGCAGATATATTGAATGGTTTTCCGACATTTAGGCTGTTCAACTCTTTGAAGATAAAATTCAGCCCACTGCTGAGCTATTGAATCTGACCAGTAAATGCGTATCTTTCGTAAAACCCTGTGCATTAAGATCGTGTCATCCAAATGTATTATCTCCATCTCATTACGACAACGTGTTAACAGTCCTGGGTCATGTTTTAGAGCATTTATACACGCCTCATCACTTGGATGCATTATTAAAGATTCTTCGAACAAATATTTTCGCCATGGCCTTGCCGCGTGGTAAAGGCTTGACAAATCAACATTCCAACAATGTTGGCGTTTTATTGTAATCAATTCCTTAATTTTATTCACAATCACTGTAAAATCTAATAAATTTTTCTTCCAATCTGTTAACAAGTTTAACATTTTCTCTAATGTATTCAGAGTTTCGATCATATCATTTACATTCGACATTTTTTGACTTTGCAGTATTTTCATAAGATAATTAAAGAGATAGGTAAATATTTTATTCCGTTGACTTTCATTAAGTTTTTTACGACAGTCCTTGAGGGTGCTGAATGTAAACTTCTTTTCTATTATTTCAGGGATGTCCTGATTATGAAGGACTTTGTACACGATGATTGCATTAATACAAAATGGAACTTTATTGTCAGATTCCATATAAACTTCCAAGCTTGAGAATATATTATTTAAAATATTCCAAGTACTGTCGTCAAACTCATGGGTCTTAGCTTGGGACAATAATGAATTGACAAACTGTATTTTAAAATTAAATGGTTCGTTTATATGTTTGTTTCGATAATATTCAAGCAAAGCTTGTAGATGCTGCTGGTTAGATCCTGCACATTTTATTAATACAGTAAGAATTGCATTTCGTTCAGCTGGCAATGGTTCAACATATATTAATTTTTTTAATTCAGTCATTGCTGTATTGAAAGGTACATAACGATACCATCGATAGATATGCGCATTTGTGACGCTTGGTGCACTATTTGCTTTTAACATTTGCCTTTGACAACATGCAATTTTTGCTTGGAACGGAAGGCAATATTGAACAGAGAAGTCGCCGCCTCCTTCAAGATCATCCCTTAAAGTAGAATCAGTATCTTTGTCTATAAACAGTGACTTCACAAATTGAAGTCTAGTATCTTTAGGAATATGTTTCAAAAAATGTCTTACATTCTCGAACTTGACCCAGTGTTTCATGACTACATTCTGCTTTTGCTTCAACAAAAAATCTTGAACTTCTTCAGGTTTTAAGTTTCGTGCAAATGTAGGAGTATGTAAAACACTGCAATATTTCTCGAAGTTGTCGATGACTCTTTCGCGGCAATTATTCATTATTATTTGTGTAGCATTTTTCTTAAATGTGGGTTTGTAATACCCTCCAAAGGAATCGATAATATCTAAAAAGTCATTGCAATTACTACTTAAATAAATCGTACACTTTTGAATCACCTCTCTTTTATAACGACAATAATCCTGATCGCAATAAGTTTTAAGAATCGAAAAAGATTTAGTACACAGACGTTGTATTTGATTGGCATTAAGCTTTTGTGAATGTTTTTTAATAAATTTTTCTATAGCACCTATAGAGCATCCAGGCAACCACTTCATGGCAATCTCTGGGTCATTTTCGTAATAGTTAAGGAACGCGTCGATTCGGGTTTCGTCTTTCAAACGCTGTCTTATAGCAAACAGCAATTTGGCTTTTGCCTTTGCTGGCATAGAAGAAAACATAACGCTTTCCAAGTAATCGGGGTTGATAATGTGTGCGTATTGATCTTCAGTGACGAGCCACGCGCTGCGCTTGATCGCACGTGTCACGTACAGCATATCAGTGCTTTTCATTACCTCCAAAACGTATGGGACATCCTTCCTGGCGCAGGCGACGTCTATCTTTAATAGATTGTCAAGATCGGGATCGTTGTAGTTGATATTCTCCAAAGTCCATGTTTGGTCGGCGAGCGCAGTCTGCACAAGGCTGTTAAACTGCCGGTGTTTCTGGCCTAATGTCTCTCCTTCCAAGACCAACGGTGCCATTATGATTTCTGGAAAAAATCGACCATTAAACATTAAGCTGCTAATCGAGAGACATAGAAGGATTTTTGATTATTTATTGATTAGAGATATCACAGGTGTAAATGGTGTCGTTGTTATGTGGAACAAAAGAGGGGCTCTTAGTGAGTTTTTATACTCAAATCGGTCATTAAATACAAAAGAGACGTAATTAAAAACATGTCTGACTCGCTTTGTTGCAAAAAACCCAAAGTAACGCAAAATCATGCATTTTACGTTTTGCTGGCAAACTTTCTGTTTTGTCAGTTGGGATTGGGACCAGACTCTGCGACACATGTTTGTGAAAAGGTGCCATGACTCAAAACGCTTATAAAGGTATATAAAAACCACAATTTCATTTAACAAAAAAATGTTTGGCTTGTCCTGTAAGAAAGTACATTTTTGATTAGTCTCTTTTGTCCCCATCCCCATCCCTACATCCCCAAACTCCGGTCCGAGTCCCGCAATAATAGACTATTATTATTTGGCAATTCAGATTAAACAACGCTTCTCCAATAGCTTTTATACGTGATCTATGTGAACAGTTAAGTATTGATTATGTGTATAGAGAATATTTGTTAATACCTAATGTATGATTCATTTTTGATTGACATTTTTATTACTCCTCATTATCCCCATTACTTACAATACCTACTATAAATATCGCTTTTCAAATGGGCAGTTTGTATACTTTATGTAACTTGACTAATTTTATAATTATACGTACTATACTATGAAATGAGTAGGTGTAAGTAAATACAAGAAATAAAAATGTCCCTGATTTTGGTGATAACAAAAAATACAGGTAAAAAAAATTAATCGCTAAATAAGGATACGCCATCCATTTTTTTTCTTTTTAAACATTCTACCCTATGCTATGAAGCTATGATACAGGAGCATAATACTTATGCTAAGTGGCTATATCAGCTAAGCTATGACCGTTTTATTAACTAACAACGATATACTGAATATTTTGAGTTTAACAAAAAAGTATGTGGAAATGGAGACAAAATAAGTATATAGAAATGTTTAATTTAAGTATTGTACAGTACACGTCAGCCTAATACAAATTGTAAAATTTTCACAATTTATCTTGAACTTGACTTGCTTGAACCTTGAGTTGCAGTTGACTTACTTACCTTCTGTAATATCGTTGTTTATCCTCCTGAGACCCAGACCCCAAAAAGTTGATGGATATTTATGAATTTTGTAAATCAAGACAAATGTGATATGGATTAGTAATAAAAAATATTTTAAAAAATCTACCCCCCCCCCCCCCCCTAAATACTCCAAAAAGGGGGGGTGTTACCAGTGACACTTTGGGTTTGAAAGACTTAAAAAAAGGTTTACATAACTGAACATTTTCACTGAATTAATGTGAAGTAATTTCGGCGTCTAAGTTTGCAGTGCTGTATCTGTGTAAGATTTAGTTTAAATTACTGTATAGTTTGAAAAATAAAAAAACATTTGCGATTCACATTGAAACTTACAAAATATGTTAAAGCTTAAACATTTAACAAAGGTCTGCTGGTTATACCAGATAAGCCGATATTGTGATTGTGACCGATCGCGAAATACGAGTAGGTGTTGATCTTCTTAAGTCTCTGCGCTAGGTGAGGAATGAGTTCAACAAGTCTACGCTTTTGCTGTGAAGACAGAAGTTCAATGTCTTCTTCTTCAGAAGGACTATCGTGAGACGACAGGGAAGAAAAAAAGAAGCACGAGAATGATAATATACAATGTGATAAATCAATTCTGCCCATATATTGGTTATAGCGCCCATAGATTAGTAACTGGCTGTGGAACATCAATGTATGACTGGTCCTTCTTACTTTATCGGTTCGATGGTAGTTTCTGTCGAGGCAAGGTGAATTGGTTTACTGTCTTGCCAGCAATAGTTTTATCTTGCCTGACAATACAATTGAAACTCTCCTCTTCCCCTGTTTATTAATGTTCTGTCCCTTTTGTCTATCACGAAATCTTATTCTACTATTTGGCCTTTGATATTTAGGTAAACAATCCTTCTTCAGAAATCCGGTTGAATAATTATTTCTGTTCAACTATGTATCGAGTAAAATATCTGTCAATGTAAATTACTTCAATTTAAATTAGTAAATTGAAGTAGATAATAAGGAGTAGATATAATTGATAATGTATCTAAGAGTTTCAACAATACACGGTCAATGAGATCAAGTTTCTCAATGTGCCCAAAGTGTCACCTGTGACACCCGAAGAAATCGATGCAAATTATTATTAAAATGGAATCACTTTGAAAGTTTTATCGCAATATCTGAATGATCTATGAACGTAGCACACAAACAAGTCGAAGCAATAACAAAAATCGCAACTCAAATAATATTTACCTCTCCGGGAAGCCGCCATGTCAGTACTTGCACTTATTCAAAATTTCAACTTATGTTTACGAAAACAAGAGCACTGATATACAAGCCGTAACTAGCTTTTATGCGTGCTTCGTATTACGACGTTTTATATATTTGTCGTCGATTTTCTAAATACCCACAGACGGCGCAGTAAAAAAAATAAAAACATAAGTGTCATGAGTGACACCGGAGACTCAGTGTCTCAGGAGGTCTACTGATAAAACCTATCTGTCACCGGTATCGCAAGTAAATAGAAAACACAACTGAATTACGAATTCTACATTATATTTGTGATATCTGAGTTTTTAACAAAAAAACTAATAACTCTTGGATAAAAACATGTACTAAAATAGGTAAATACTAAATAACGGATACAATACGTAAATAAGTATAGATAATCATGGATCGCGAACAAATGCACATCATAAAACAATATGCCATAACCAGGATTCGAACCCGGGACCTTTGGGTAAACAAGTAGGGTCATTTGCACCAACACTAGCCGGTGAATTGTGTTTTATTGACAAAATGGAGACTTACTTATGAAATAGTTATTTATATATGTGATTTTCATTTATTCATTAATTAACTACCTTTTATGCTCACAACATTGTCAACAAGTCAAAAAACGAATACTCACAAAGGTACACAATCAATAGATTTTATATCTACTTCATTAAATAAATAGCTACATATCAAAAAGCTATAAAACACTAGTGTGTGACAAGGATGACATGAGACTGTTGTTTGTGGTATGTTAAATAAAAGTGTAACACGCCACAAACAACTGATAAAACAAGCTATTTTCTAAAAAAATACTATAACTATAACTTTAGAATTACTAATTTGATACGTGACTTGTGTGCTAACAGAATGCAGCAGGTTAATAAAAAAAAAATTAAAAGTGGCAGTGAACGACCGACGGACGAAGTACGTACTTAGGACGGAAGCTTCCCCCAAAATAGGGTTGCCATAATCTTTGAGCTTGGCAGGTGAGTTAGAGATCGCTGTAAAAGATGAAATTCGGAAAATGCCGCCATTTAGTTAGTCTACAGGTGTTTGGTAATTAGATTGCCTCCAATACCATTATTTTTCTATCACGACACCCTTAATGGGGAAGGGTTGATGTTATTCTATTATGCCGGACACTACACCGCAAACACGGGATAGTTTATTAAAAAAACACCATATCAGGTACGTTCCTGTTACTCAATAATACGTACTTTTGTGTTATTTACTGATAATATGAAAGAATAACTGAGAAAGATTTCAACTGTTTTCACTTGTATCAGATTCTATAAGTAACATTACTACTAAGTCGAAACATTTTTTGTATTTTGCTATTGAGTGACAACATACGTCACGTGACCAACAAACGCACAGGAATTGTTCAAATAGCAATATTTTTTTTTATTTAAACTTTACCATAGATTTCAGTGGTTCTCTATTTTGTCGAATAAAATTTTTGACTATAATTTCAGTTTATCATATTTTATCATAATCGATTAGATTAATATTACAACACATATACTTACTATGTACTTATTATTCTATAGTCCAACACTATATAAACACAATAATAACATGTAAAAAGAGAGGATTCTATTTTTATGTATAGGTATAATAATTTGATTTGCCAACTCAATTGTTATAAGTTTGATTGTAATTATCACTTACCTACCCACACTAACTATATTTTTCGGAATGAAGTAAAAAAATATCTACGTATCTAATATTTGTTACATCAAATCAAAAATATCTTATATCCGCCATTATTATTTTGTCACAAAATCGGTACCTACCTAAGTAATGTGGTAATGCATTGCTATTATTTTAACTGTGCAAAAGATTACCTAGCTTTCTTAGTAAAGAATACGTTATTTTACCAGCTGACATAGGTAAGTACAAATTACAATAATACTAAATAATGCTCGACTACTATTTTCAAGAATGACGTCAGCCCTTCGAATGGTAATTTTTGTTGTTTGAAAAACAAATTATGGAATAGGCATACATACCTGATTTTTAGAAGCAGGGAAAAATACAAGACTCCTAATGCAAGAAAGTATTTACCGGCGGCCCACTGTATTAATGTTGATTAATCACCAGGCACAAACTAAAAGAGTGAATGAAACCTTGAATGAAAAGCTAGAAAGGAAGCGCTACAGACCACCCGATCCGATTTGTACCTATACGCTGACAATCTCAACAAAAAATATCATCTCGTGTCTTGATGGGCACGTTAAAGCGTTGGTCCTGGTGGCATTTGCAGCCATCTGCCAATCTGCACTGGGCACGCATGGTGGGTTATGTATTGCATGACCCTATAGACTATTACTATACTATACGTTATTTTATTATATCAAATTTTCTCTTCAGATGTTTTCTGTCACCCATAGGAAAAGATTGTTAGGTTGTACGGATATTAATACGCTCATGATAATGATTTTCATAGCTATGACGATGGTTCATAATAAAAAACAACATAAACTATATTTACCTACTTCTATATTTTTCAGTTTGTCCTAGTACCAGAAAAAAGTGTTCAAGCTAAAAGTAAAGAAATTATTTTGTTTTATTTGGAATATGGGCATTATTTGTATAGGGAGGTTTGAACAATCCGCATGGTAACACAAACCGATAATTGTGGAAATAAGATCGGATCGGAAGGTCTAAATAATGTAGTTAAGCGAACGAATGAACACTAACTGAATGAATTTGCCCTGATTGTGAATGAGATATGCCACAGATTATGCCTGCGGCGCGGCACCGAAGCGGCGCGGAGAGGGGGGGAGGGGCGTCTGGTTATTTTGGATGTGACTCAACCGTTCGATTTGGCAATGACCTTGCTAAGTAGCACACAACACAATAACAATATTTAGAGGCAATAACACTTTTACTACAGTACAATAAATTACACTATGACACCACGCACATAGCATAGCATTGAGCAAAGAAACTGGAGGCGTTTGTAGCAACGTACTGTTAAGTAGGCTGATTGCCTATACGTCACGTTTTTCTAGGTTATTTGTTTCATCCATTCTAACTATATTTATTCCATTAATTGCTTCTACATTACGTTACAGAAATTGATTCCTTATTCATCACATTAATTCTTCGATCAACAATACTGTTGTTGATCGAAGGATTGATTGCTTGATATTCAGCTTTTTTTTCTATGATTATATAATTATATAATCTATAATGTAATCTATTTTTGAGAAAACTCAATTTCTTCGCCGCCTTTTTCACCGAATTTTAAGATTTGTTGTAAAGGAATCGACTTACACGTTTGAAACTTCTTTGGTGGTTCTTGAAGGAAGTGAACGTCATGAGTTTATAATGAATGATGGACAATCGGATGCATGCGTTAACTCGGATACAAAATCGGTGATAACAGTCGGCAGAAAATCGGTCAACAAGCCGAACTTGTGCAGGAGCGCTCTTTTTAATATTGACAACGAAATATAGAATTATAAATTGTTTTGGTACACAATTATAAGGACGTTAGGAGTAGTTAAACCGCGCAGTGCACTCCACTACCCTGCTAGGCGGTAGAGAAGAAAAGAAAGCAGCGCAACAAATTCTCCGCCTAAAATATCTCCGGTACAAAATGACCATAATAATGCATGAATAGTATAGTATAGCCATCATCATATCACACCACATTTCTAGCAGGTGTATTAATAAAATAGGCCTTAGAAATTCAGTTTCTATAAATAAAAGTACCTATCTGGGCGACCGAGTTTCGCCCATATAAACCATATGAGTGTCTTGCTGTAACCAAAAAGTAGTTGATAATGGAATACAATATCCATATCACCCAAGAACCAGAAAATCATACTAACCAACCAAGTTGCACTTTTTAATTAAAACCTAATGTTTCTATATTTAATCGATATGATACAAGATGTATACAAATTATAAAATATTATTGTAATAATCTATGTACCTGAAATTATGCTTTTTTTATTCTCTTCTGAAAACTTGCAATTTAAGCGTCGATAGTCCGAAATCGGCTATATTAGCGCCACCTCACACAATTTTTGAAGTAACATCCTTCGGCAACAAAATCAATATCACAAACATTTACGAGATGGCGCTGTATGAGATTGTCAGAAATACATAGTTGATTTTTTGTAACGTTTTGTAAGAAATACAAAATACGAGTAAACTTAAAATTCAAAATCTTGTCTTAATACAAAAAAGAATCCCAGTTTCCATACAAACTTGGGCCCACGTGTTACAAAGCTGAAAATCGACCATAAATTAAAGAATCTGAAAGTTTTATGATTAATTCAGCAATGGCCAAATCAGAGGCCTTAGTGCGAATTTACACTTCGATACTCGATATCGTCCGCGTAAAATATTACTTTGGATTTTTATATGAGCGCCCCTAGCGGTAACCATCAGGAACTACACATCTGCATAGAAATCAGAGTGTGAGTTTACGCATTCGACACTCGTTATCAAGTGCGTTACAGACAGAATTCCAGAAAAATTACCTATTTGAGTGGCTTTTGTGTTCAATAATTATCTTTCTGGGTAATAGCAATATGGATAAATTAATGAAATCCATTTCGTTATTTCAATACTTAAACAGGCTTTGGAAACAATGCGTAAAAATCTTAAAACTTACACTTATCTTTGTAAATGCTTCGTCATGCCGTTAGAGTAGACCGGTGCCGTTTACGTACGATTTATATAGAAGAGTTAAATCAATAACCAGATATATTTCCTAACACAGACCGTGATTGTTATAGCAATTAGCATGTAAATAGTTATCTCTAAAATTTTACAATAAATTTAACATCTAATTTTGTTTTTGTTGAGGTCAATTGTGTGGTGGTAAAATAACTGATTTCTCAATTGCCCATATTAGAATAGGTGTTGCAGTTGGGTATCACCTTTAACCCTTAATGTATAATATTAAACTTTTCAACACGACACTATTGGCAGTAAGACACTATCGATAGTATTAAATTAAATGTTTAAAAATGTTGGAAAATGAATGAAGACAATTACAATAGACTATTACATTATTTAATAAACAAGAATGCGGAAATTAATAGCCTTGTTTCTATTTATTTATTGTGGCCATGGTTTAGCTCATGTCGTTCTATAGGTACACGCCTTGGAAATGCTCATATTGAATAATAATCATTTTATCTTATCTTTATCTTTTTATTAACTTCTTTGCTGTGCACTCATTAGCAATGTTAAAAGTATAAGTGACTTAATCCATAAACATAGTCATTACATACATGATTTCATTAATTTGGCATTGTTTACAACTGTAAAAAATTATGTATATAGATTCTTAACATAATAGATGGTGAATTTTTAGCTTTATGATACGTGACCTCAAGTTTGTGTGGAACCTGGGGTATTTTAGATTAGAGCTGGAGAATACTTATAAGTTCTTAACCGAATTTTAACAGAACTTTCCGTAAAATAAATTAAAATAACTTACAAAAATTCAATGAACCTGTGAATCAGAAGTTTTAATAATCATCTAATATTAATTAAAATACCTACATTTATATTTTATTTGAATGTAAGTATGTGTGTGTATGAAAAACTTATTGTAAATTTATTTTGTTCTTAAAGCACATCTATGTTAGATTCTTATAAGTACCTATATTTTTTTTTACTAGAAATAATTAAACGTGTCTCAGTAGTTCCGTAAAAAGTAATAATTTACAGGGCAATTACTTCTTTATATGTTGTATGATATTAAGGACTCGGTAGATCAATTGAAAAAGCACTCGCCCGGACCAGATAGAGTTCGACTGCCGCCTGACTTCTGAGGCAAGTTTCTTTACATACGTAAAACCTACTTTTACTATAAGTAAATCAGCCAACACCCAATGCTGGGCCTCTGCACTGCTTATTCCCTCGACCTTCACAAGATCATAAGCACTGAGCAAGGAATCACTATGTAGTCCACGAGGATCAACCCACAGAACGTCGTCCAGTTCGCGATCTTCGTTCGAGAACATTTCCGCTCTGATGGCCATCAGTTCTTATTGCTGTGTTCGATACTTTAGTTCTCCTCATTTCTGATTCTATCACGCAGAGAAGCGTCAAGCATTGCTCTCTCTATTGCCCCGATTGCCTGCTGGGTGACTTCAAGCCTTCATAATGAGACCCATACGTAGCGACAACATCCCACTGGCGCACTCCTGTATGTTGTCCATCATTGCCAACACATATCTACTTCAAAGGTTTTTGATTTTTAAGCTTTTCGTAAAAGTTTTAAATTCGATGGAAATGGTAAAATTTCAATTATATCCAAAGTCGGCCTATACTTCTAAAAGTATGACTTAGAAAAGTATGTGATTGTATTATCAAAGATTTTACAGACAATGACCGCTTAATTCTTTTGTTTTTTATTAATTATGTAAATAAGCTTTTCTCTATGTGTGCTTGGGTTCCACATACACAACTTTTAAAACACAAATAATAAGATAAGTTGCTATCAAACACATTTGTCAATTTTATCTTATTTTGGCCAGGTAGTTTACTTATTAATATTTTATAGATATGTTGGTTCCATTAATATTTTTTAAAATTATAATCAATTATATTTTTGTACAGTAGGTAGGTGCTACAATACAAAATGTAACTTATATAGGTAATTTGTTTTATTTAAATAATTATGTGTTGTTTATATTGTACGTGCTTTGGACTTTACTTGATTACTTGTCAACTTTTGCCTCTTGATAGATATATATCTATATAAATATAGTATGAAAAAATCAGTGTTGGGAGTTATTCTCCGCTTTACTCAGCAATAAAAAAACGTTAATAATCCTTTAAGGTCTCACTGAGCCCAATACAATAGATGTGGGAAGTGAGTGAAAGTTTAGTAGGCATCTAGCATATACTGAACCAACACGTGCCCAATTGAATCCAGCGGCTTTAGCGCTAAAGATCATTGTTAGAGCTCTTTGCTACACAATTAAATTTAGTTTAAAAAAATACTTATTTACACGAGAAAATAGCAATGTTTGAATACGATCGTCACAAAAGCAGTTTTAGAACATTAAACACTTTTATCAACGCAAGTAGCATAAAGGAAAAAGTATTAGATAAACGAAGCATATTTTTACCGGTTCTCATATTCAGTCGAAAAGACCTTATTTATATTTACAGAAGAGTCGTTATTTTTGCTCACACTTACACGTTAATATTGTTTCTGAAGAGCGTGCCGCTTGCCGCGTCACCGGTCGGGAGCGGCGCGGGCGGGGGCGCGTGCATTCGATCGCTGGTCGCTGCAATGGCATCGATCGCGCACGCCCCATGCTACGTCGCCGCAACTAGCGATCTGATTGGTTGACAGCCATGGTCACGTGACTGGCGCGCTCTCGCTTTATTGGCCCGTAGTAGCGGCGGCCACGTGAGAGCGCACCGCGCGCGTGGTCAGTCGCGGTGTGACAGCGGGCGCGCTCGTATTGCGCGCGGCTGTGCCGCTCCCCGACATGAGCCTCCTCGATACGCTTCTCGAAGCCGCACGCTTCATCGAACTACAGGAGAGGCGCCTCCAGGCTGGTAAGTAACATATTTTTACGCATATTTGTGCTGCGGAACGACTGTCATCGTGCACTGTTTACTTGCTCTCGTCGACCACGTCACGAGTGAAACCGGTCCCTGGGCGTGCGCCGATTCGCGAGCGCCACAGTCGCCGGCGCGCCGGTGCAGCGAGCCGACGCCCGAGCTCGACGCTCTTGACCTTGAACAGCACGCAGCCGCGCCGCCGCCCTCCTCTCCCCGCCAGCCTCGCCCCACGCGTAAACAAAGGAAGCCTGAAATTCATCGTGTCCGCGCCGGCACACGCCTAACGTAACTCCTATTTTATCCGAGGGTTTCGCGCTCTTTACTTACACGAGTAAACACTGCTTTTCGGTGTGACCACGCACACACGTTTATTTTATTTGCGTGTCAAATGTACGGACGTAGGCGAGGCATATAAAAGACAAAAAGCTACATTCGTTAAACTATCTTCGTGTCATGTAACTTCCTAGTGCGAGTGGGCAGGTAAACTATGGTACGTGGAGCGTGTTAGTCAACTTTGAAGCATGACGCATGACGAGGGGAGTGCAGGGGGCGCTGTAGAGTTCGGTCAGCTGATCGAGACATGAGGGGGACGGGGAGCGACGAGACGCAAGGGGACATGTGCACACGCACGCATTCACTCACTTGATGATACATTTGCCTATTAGGTATATTACGTTATTTTGTACGACAACCAGGTACATTACACACATTTCTGTACAAAGATGTCAACATGTGGAGAAGTCATGGATTTTCGCGTATTTACCTCGAGAAAAACTAGTACAAGGCGTGATTGTGTAATTGCGAGCGTGCCTAGTCATTGTTTAGTACTCGTTTTACCTACGGTCGACGATGAACTCATTGTTGGTTGTTTGTTACGTCGTATGCCTAAACAACTACAACCTACTCAAGGAAATTTTAAGATATGAAAACTGTTTAAATAAAATCTATAGATTATTTAACTAGATATCCTTAGCATGGGATAGATATAAGTCACTTGAAAATTTTTAAATCTTTACTGATAGAATTATTCTAAGTCTTAGACTTACATCGTTTCCTCAGTATTTCGAATTGATTAAAAGATGCTTATAAAGATTCAGGTTATGACCTTTTTTCTAAAACATTGCTTGACAACTGAGAGACACCGTTTTAAGACCTTATATTAAATACTTCGTTCCAATATGAATCGTATAACACAGATGATCATTTGAATACAAACCATTCGAAAACATTTTAATTTCGTCATAATAATATTAGACCAACGCCACGAGCTACGACGCACGTTGCTCCTTATCGTGCGCGTCTTATCAACGTATACCGCTTGATAGGTTCTGTGCTCCTAGTACAGCAGCCACTTGCGATCCGTTATATGCCAATTTTTAATAATTTGTTTGTTCGGTTCTACTATAAAACATGTAAAGAACTTCTTAGACTGGTTGAATGGTTGAATTTGACTAATAGATTGATCAATATGATACTATTAAATCATAGCTTAAAATAATAAAATTCAAGAAAAGGATGACAATTTTTTTTAACTTGTCTTCCAGACAGATCCAAGGTTCAATACGTAAGAATTTGCCATTGAGAATATCTTTTGTGTATGTATTTCGAAAAAAATTATTAATTTTGTTGAATTTTTTATATTATTAATATTAAGACCTAATAACAAGCACATTCGCATATTACATGCGTTATATATGTATAATGTACTAATCTATCTCCGCAGACGCTAAGCTCTGCTGGGTGTGCGGCGAACAAACTAACTAACGGACAACGAACGATCCGTATCATCAAGGCTTGATGTAAGGTCGGCGTCAGGTACCGGGCTCGCAGAATGGTGAAAGGGATCGCATGACCTCGCGGCGCGAGCGTTCTCTGAGGACGCACGTTCGTAGTATATTGAACTGCGGAGACGACCGAGAAAACGGTCGACCCTCTGTTCGACCGAATAAACAACTGCACCACGGCGGCGTAAACTCCTTTTTATTACCACGTTTTTCTTATCTCACTTTTCTTATTTGTTTGTCTGTCCGGGCAAAATCTTGCAACTTAAATTTGAGGCACTTTCCGATAAGCTAGAAAGCTGACACTTTCAGGATAGTTCAGAACCCGATGACAATGCACTCTAAAGCAACTTTCAACTTTCCAGATGCACTTTCAGGTCCACTTTCGGCAACTTTCACTTTTGTATGGGGCTTATCCGATTGTTGCGTAACACATGGTTACTTCGTTAAGTTAATAATTAAAAAGAATAAAATAATTATACTAGATTTAAAAAATCTAAAAATCCCACGTTTTTCCATGTCCTAAAAAGAATAAAATAACCCCGCGGGGCAAAGCGAGGGGCCACTCAAAACGTGGGGGCGCATCTTTACAATAATCAGTATCAATGCATGTCATTCATCTCTTTAAAATCTCCTCTTAGTAATATGCGCCCCCACGTTTTGAGTGGCCCCTCGCTTTGCCCCGCAGGGTTATTTTATTCTTTTTAGGACATTGAAAAACGTGGGATTTTTAGATTTTTTAAATCTAGTATAATTATTTTAAATACTTCCCAATAATACAATTAAAAAAATATATATATAAGCCAAATTAAGTACTACCATTTAAGAAAACAACAGTTCAGTTGAGAGCGGTTGTTTGGTTGGCTTGCCAAAGGTGCAATGCATAAAAATAGGGTTACCTCCTATTTTATACTTAAAAGGAATGCGCCAGCAATGTAATAAGTAGATGGCTTATTTTAAGTCGAGAAAAAATATGAGTCATGATGTTGATTTTTTATTAGTAGGTACATATTATTATTTTATATACATGCAGTCGTAATAATGTGCACAAAATAAATGAGTGATATGCTATGCTTAATTTATTGACGAAAGAAATATAAAAAAACTTAACATTCTATTTTTTTTATTCTTTTTCACTACAATGACTCGTGTTAACAAAACAGTATGTAACTTTTAAACTTAACTATCTATCACCATGAAGCAATCTGAATAATGACTGGAAATAATAGGCCCTCTTCATAAAATCTAAACTCGGGAAAAAGAACGCGTCCTCAATTCAGATAGATCTGCGTATTTTTTATTTCAGAAACCAACAGCGTTACAAATCGTTTTTATTCTTGCTTACATCTAAAAGCAAGGCCAGTTATAGGTTTCCCTTGTATATAATTATTGAATATATTCTATTTTAAATTTAAAAATGAGAATTGTGCGACAATTTGTTGCTTGAATTTTCATTTCATAGCGTAATTTAGTGATAGTGACGATATTATATAGATGCCGCCAGAACTTATTAAATTATTCGTTCTTTAGTTTACAGCCGCATAAAAAATAATTTTCCAAGAATTTTACTTTGCCGGCCTTAAACCATCTTCAGATGGACCTATTCGTAACACAAGCGGTTCCAAGGGGGTAACAGGATTCTTTTTATTCCTTTTATCAGGTTATCAATATAACTTTCTAAAATAATAGTCAGGATCTCTTCTTCGATTTCTAAAAAAACGTAACGTGAGTTTAATGACGATATTGTAGTCTAGCTAGAACATCTCTGTACGGCCTTCAGTAGGGCAAACCGAAAAACCTATTACTCTGTTCTGCGGGACAAACTTATTAATATAGTGTTAGAATGTTACGTTTAAAGATAGGTACTCGAGGGTTTAATCTTGCTGAAAGAGTAATAAGAGAAGAGCAGGGCGTTTAAAATGTTTTGATAAGCAGCAGCACAGAACTCCGTAGTGGCGATGGATTGTATGAAAGCTTTGCTAGATGTGAAATTAAGTTAGTTTCAATGCGGAAATTTTACTCTGTAAGAGGAAAGCTGAACACAAACAAGGCTTTTTTATCTAAGTGAAAAAAAAATAAGCTGGAAAAAAGATAAAAAAAACTAAAATATTGAAAACCTCCACTAGATAGATCTAGCCGAGTTTGGTTAGGACAAGAACTAATTCGTAGAGGTCACGCAGACAAATAAAGGACACAAAGTAATACATGATCTTGAATATAACTTTCTTTAGAAAAAATCCGATTAGAATTGAATACATTTCTTTCTAGATAAAGGCAATGTAAGGAATTAACATATTGCTTATGTATTAGTTAAGCAACGGTATTTTTAACAACACCGTTATCTGTTAACAATTTAAAATGAATTCGAATTCATAATCAAAATCAGAATTATTATTGCTCCTGTGTTTACTACTTTGGTAATGGCGCAGCTCCATATTTTTAATTTGACAGTTTAGGTTGTAGAGACAAACTACGATTCACGACTCTCAATGGATGTTTGAGTTCTTATATCTCAATTTTATGGAGTTCATTAGTTTTCATTAGTTTCATAACAACAAAATGCATCTCATATAATTGCAAGTTGGGGAGCTTTTTTCAAAGCCGCAGACTGCCATATCTACATCCGGTGTAGATTCAGTAGATCGGAGATCCTTTTGCAATGTTTTTAGTTCACGAGCTGTCGTGAATATTTTAATTTCCTCCACAGCCAAAACTGAAATTTAGCAAGAATGGGACATCATTAGGTTATTGCAATGACTGTGAAATCTGGAAGTTTTTGCTAATGAGTTTCAAGCAAATGAAAAATTTAGTTTCGCTAGAAGCAGTGGATTTAATCAGGACCCTGCAATCCAGAAATAGAATCTAGGCACAATGCTAGTCGCTGCAACCTGCTAAACCGGCAGGTGTGGTTACAAGAGGTGCAGAGGTGCGGGGAGGTGTTTGTGCGGTGATCCCCGGGCGGGGAGGTGCGGGGAGAGGGAAGCGGGCTGCACGCTGCACCGCGCCAAGGTCAGCCGCCGCACGCATGCGTCGCGCGCCTCCCTTATCCACCTTGCCGGAACCTGCACCCACACTACTTATGTGTTCCTGTGAGTTGCACTCCAAATCGGCCCTCCCCCGCATTACTCGTTGTAGGCGAACAAAAGTTACGTTTGCTTGTCTTTACAAAATAACATTTTCCTTCCTCCTGTCGTCGACAGACTGACGGTGAAGATTGTATCCAGTATCTAGAGGGCAAGTTTTGTGTAAGTTTTCAAATTACAAACGTTACTATCGAATTAAGACCATAATTTCAGGGTCTAGCGTACAAATACTAACTTTATAACAATGATAGTAAAGTTTTCATTTATTAAAACTTACACTCAGGCCTTAGAGTGTACTGTCTTAGTCACCAAGTAACTGATTTTTAAAGAAGTCTTACTACTAGATTTTTTGCTCTCGTAAACGCTGCAGAGTTCAGTTTGTTAGTTATGTTCGACTATTTACGTCAAGATTGTGTACTGTAAATATCTTACTACTGTGTTATACGGAGTAAGTTACCAGATGGTAAGATGTTATAGAGTTAACACGTGTCATTGGCGGCGCGTAGGAGGGCCGTGTTGAACATTCATTGGCGCATAATCACAACAAATAGAAATCCTATTAAGAAGATTAGTGGTCATGACGTAAGTTGGTATTGCTCAGATTCTTATTTATTGCGGTATTGCTTAGGTCTCCTAATTGAAGAAACAAGGAGGCTTTTATTAGTTAAAAATACATATAGAAGTTACAGAAACAAAGCTGGCGACTGATGAATCATTTATCAAACAGCTACATACCTACGCTGAACGTGTGCGACATATAGTATTATATACCAGTCAGTAGCCACGTTACATTAGAAAGCTGTGTAACCATACATCGCAGTCCGCTACTCTACAGTCTACTACGTCCGTCGTCGGTCGATTCGCGTTGTTTGCGTGCTCATTTCGGTTGCAGTGCAATGTTCCATTCACCTTATTCGTCGCCGACGAGGTTCAGTGACTCCGTTGCCGACCGACTAGCTCTTCAGAACACGTCATCTGCGTGTTAAGCAGCCGTTTCATCACCTATGAAGGATAGGCGTGAAGCTCTTTAAATTCTGTAGGTGTCTCACGTCGGGACGACCTCATTTTGTAGGTGGTGCGAGCGAGTGCGAAGCTCATACAACATTATGTAAAATGTCGAGAGCGGTGCAGCGGTGAGCGTTGCGCTCGACCGCGTACGCGCTCCCCGCACCTCTGCCCCTCGCAATTTCGTCCGCCGCGCCGTCGGTTTCACTCGCGACGATCGGCGGGCGTGGGGTTCCGGAGGTCGCACTCCTCCCGCCACCTCCGCCCTCCTCCGAGACGGTGCCGTCCGCGGTCCTCGGCGGCCACTCAGTCGTCGAGCGAATTACGTCGACGACGGTCGGCACCGCGTTCGCTCCTAGTTTCTTGTACATAGTGACACACCGATGTCGCGACGGCTCGCGTGAATCGCATTGTCCTCGTCGGGGTGTTCCGTGGCTTCCGTTCCGGAGAACTAGTGGTAATTCGCGGTTGCGTTTACGACGGTCACGACCGCCGAGCTAAAGGCGCCGGTCGAAAATAGCGTGCGTTATCATTGCGGCCTCGAGAGTCGAGACGAGATAGCGCGAGGTCGGCGGCACCTGCGCGGCGCTCCCCACGTGCACGCGGTCTCGATCCAGTGCAGTCTAACACAGTTAGCGGACGCTAAGCCTCCACTTACGTTACACACGCCTATGCACGAGTCACTGGACTTCATGCCATCCTTCGACGCTCATATTATTTTGCCTAAGTGAGAGTATCACAGCATAGTATATGGTAGTCCTCATTGCCTAAATGTAACGCCAACATTTATCACCCGCTTTTCTCCATGACTAAACTTGTGTCATACTTGAATGGCAATCATAATTATTATGTTCTTTGTAATAACATTATTACATAATTTTCTACTTTGGTTAGGAAAGTTTTTCTTTATCGGTGTGAGGGTTCGTGTTGCAGTTGAAATAATTGCTATGCTTTTCGACAAGCGTAAAAATTCCTCATATAGAATCAATTTAAAAATAGAACTAGTAATATGTATTATTTACAGGCATTTAAAATAAAAGTGGCCTTAACCTCATTTTTAACTTCTTCGTCGATAAGCTGACTTCTTATATTACATGGCGATTTCGCCCGTAAATGTTATTGAGGGTTACACCAATAAAAATATAATCGGATAGTAGAGGTTTATAACGGAAATATTTATCGTATCTCGTGAAGTACATATATCCCTATATTTGATGAGCCACCAAAAATTCCTATGTCTTTGTAATATTCTAGAAAACACTTCAATTAAGGAAAAAAATCATTAATTTATTAATATCATTAGCAAACCTGTTAAAAATTGTCTGATAAATAAGGCAGATAGAATAGAGCTTTTATGTCCGATTTAGAAGGAATAAACACTCCCAACATTTATTATTTGGTATGAATTTCCATTGTTTATATTGATTTCTTTAAAGTTATCCTATAATAGGAATATCATATGAGCTTAATATTTTTGGGAACAGTGTGTTCTAATTCGTTTTTCTGTTCCACTGAGATAGTTCTACAATATTTTGTGACAGTTATATTTATTGATCTGCATGTCTTCCTTTCTTCCTGTGCTTAAGAACCACACGTCATTTGAATTTGTTTTATTCATGTTAGAAGCTGATAACATTTTTTATTGAACCTATTTAATTATTTGGTTCGCAATCAACATACTATATGGTCTCCGCCCTCTATCATCTCGCAAATTTTCATTACCTATGTTCTTTTCGAAGGTACGTTGTATTCTGTTGTCGTGGAAAATACTCCTTGTCGTACATTTTTATTGCACAAGCATATATATTGCGCAACTGCAGAATGCTGTCTTGAAATGTATGCTTTGTAAGTATGTATGATGCAAAATTGTTAATTGTACTGTATGTGACTCCCAATCGGCTGTCACTTATATTCATACCTATTACTAACTTTAGTTAGATTTCAATGACCTTCTTCGGACAGGAACACTAGTCGTCGTTTGTATTCTTTGTTATCTTTTTCCTAATTTAATATTTAATTAAATTAGGAAAAAGGGTTAATTCAAACATGAATTTTATTCTTGTTTAGCTATTTCCTCTTTTCTTTCATACTCTAATTGAAAACAGAAACAACTCTATCGGTTACTATTTTTAATATATCGAAGCTTTTCATTTTCCATGACGCTTGTTCCTAAGATGAAGATCTAGAAAAATCTTGCTTTCAGTGCAATCTAATTATCGTAGAACTATATCTACCAGTATACATAACCACGGGTACATAATATGTTGGTACAGCTAAGCTTTGTGCTGAACGGTAGGTAACTAGTTACGTAATATAAACACCGACAGTCGACACATGTCCATATCGCTTATATAACTAGCGCGTGTGTATGCTTACCTCCGCAATATAGGTCTGCCCGAGACCTTCTAAGTAAAATGAAAGTCGAAGATTGACCTACTTGTTCATCTTTATAAGATTTAGTACTCGTTACAAATTTTGCAAAACTTTGTTATGTAAAAAATCATGTATTGACGTTTTAGCTGAATGTTTCTGAATGTTGTTTCACTTTCGCCGTTTGTTATTGCACGATATTAGCATTGCTTTCCTAGCACGTGTACACTCCTATCGCTTTAGTCTGACTAAACCGATAACATTACCCATATTGCTAGCGGAACGTATGTTCAACACCTGCTTGGTTATTCATTTCTTTTGTCAGAGGTTGGCGAAAATTTTATTACGTACAAATGGCCTGGCAATAAGATTGATTTTTTAATATTAATTATCAGGATGAAATTAAAACAATGTTAGGTACATTGTTCATATTCAAAATTCTAAAATACTTTTTCTTTTATTTCATTTTTGCGTTTCTTTTGTTTGCCGTTTTAAAATCCACTATGTCTGCCAATTCAGTCGACCGATGTACCAGGGCCGCAGGATGTTGTAGAAGGTATAGTTAACTGTCAGTGAGGCGCGCGGGGGAGCGTGAGGGACGAGGAGACTGCACGTGCCGACAAGCTATGCCATGCGTTCGACGCCCTCCCTTCACTTGTTGAGCGCTGTACCGAGGCGTTGTCGCCGCGCCGTCCAGTGTTGACTGCGTTTCTGGCTCGCTTCACAATTTTTAATGCCGACTTTTGGTCTTCTTGCTATTATTGTCTCCCTCTAAAAAAATATGCTGTGAAAGTATTTACGAATACATATTTTTTCCATTTTCTAGTATTTATGCTTCAAAAAGAGTTGCTCTGCTACTCTTATAACCACTTAGAACAGAAATTACAACAGTCGATATATACTTACACTAACTTCATATTAACATCAATTTTATAATTTTGTGATTATAATTGAAGAGCGAATCGATGATCTCGCAAACGCAACCATGAAATAGTTCTTTTTTTATATAAGTTTTAGTTCGTGACATACATATAGACCAAAATTATGAACATGAATTGATAGTGTACCTATAATATACTTATATAAAAGTTATCAAAGTGTTGACTATCGATCAGGCATTGAAATGGACAGGACTTAGTGTATTACTAACAATGGGGACTTGTAGTTAGCAAACGTTTCGTTCCATCATAGAATGGGTATACTTATGGAAACCACCCAAGTGAATCTGGGTACAGCCAGTTACCGGAGGCGCAGAGCAGAACCGGAACTGTTTGGCGCAATGGGCACTCCAGGCGATTTTTATGCTGACACTCTTCACACAATCGCTATAAATACCAGGGAAACAGAATTTGGTAGTATCGTTGAACCAATTCCGATAACATTAAAGACGTACAAACAATTCCATGCTCATGGACATGCGATCAATGGTTATGGGTATCCGCAGCAGCAAATTATAACTTCACTGGTAGCTGCGCCCCGAGTGCCGGAAACTGATAGGGCCTCTACTTCTGCTAATAATCCCAGTTCTACTACTACTGCAAAGGAAGAAAAAGATGAAAATATAGCAAGGCCACCTAAGAAAAAATGGATCAAAGAATACTTAGGTGAGTTCTTTAATTCTGTCTTCAATATATTTAACCACATTATGTTTTAGTAAAGTAAGAAGCATTAACTTATATTTGAATTGGATGATCAGTTGTGTATCGTATTAGGTCAAAATATTGTCACCGTGCTACTAACGGCCTTGCTTTGTTGCTTGCGACCTCGTTCAAAGTTTTTGCGCAATGTTTATGGCTATTCTTTATAAAGTATTTTTTTTAGATCCTGTTACTACTTACATGAAATCAAGAGAAGTAAAAAATATATTTCTTTGGAGTCTTAAATATGATCCGCTGCTGAACATTGTTTATAAATTTAACAAAATATTTCTAAAATATGCATTTGCTAAATTAAATCTGTTCTGGTCTGGCACTGCTATCAAAGCGTTTTTCAAGTTATTTGAATATGCAGCTCGAATATTATAAGAGGTGTCGTCTAGAGCTACTTCGGAAATAGGAAAACGGGTAGCAAAACATCCGGCAATGTATAGTCAAGGCAGGCCACTCGACAAGGTTGTGCAGTACAGTCGCTTATAAGTCTTACTTACTATACTACATACGTGCATTCGAGTGTGGGATATTCTCTTTTCCTGATTAATCTCTATTAGTATCAAATAAAGGTTTTCGAGTTTTTACAAAATAATTACGTAATAATTAATAATTTGTTATAAAGAAGCATATACTTAGAAAGTAATAAATCTTAAGAATATAAATATTCGGTACTTATGCTAAGACACAGAATAAAATGATGTGTTAATACGTAAATATATACAAGATAACTAGAAACGTCAGTCATGATTTTATTAAACATAATAGTTATAAATCGAATCAAATTAATAAAATATACTGAGTTTATAGGGATATGAAAATCCATTACCACTTTAAAGTAACACAATATAAACCTGGACCATTAATTTTCAGACGTAAGAAGCATAAATTGTGGCAATAAACTGTACAAATCCCTTCGCTATTTATTTTTAACTAGGTTTGCGAGTTGATGTGGATAATTTATGATAATCTTACCCTCAAAGGTTTTACTAGCCAGCATTTTTTAGTTCGTTTAATTAATTCGTGTTATCCTACAGTATCACAATGACATACCAGTGTATTTCTATTTTTGAAGTTATGATTCTTTAGGCGTGTTATGAAAAATTGATGAGAGTGAAATTTTAAGATGCCCGCGCATCACTGTAACACAAAAGTAACAGGTTGAAGTTGCCTGCAAAAGCGACATGGAATAAACCAGCAGGATGAAGTTGGCCGTTTAATTATGAATGTGTGTGTGTGTGTATGTGTGCGTGCGTGCGTGCGTGTGTGATTTTAAATTATATATAGTGGTTGAAAATAATTTATATAATTTTATAATTACAATTTTATATTATATAATAACATTATAACAATTTTATTTAAAAGCGGGTTTTATATTATAAACTTTTTTAAGTGCGTTTATTGATTTGAGTTTAAGTGTCCGTATGTATTCATTTAATTTGTTTATACTATTAATATTTATTATTTTTATATTATTATTGGTTAAACAGTTATTTTAATGGTTTTTGATATATTACTTGATTCTGTATACAGATAAGAAAATCTATTAATCTTTTGATGCTTCTTACAGATCGATCACTATATAATTTATTAAATCTTTCTTTTCACAAACAAAGAGTACGGGAGGAAATCTTTGTTTTTTTACGCTAAAGAAGTATAACTTCTTGCTTGCGTACATAAGTACACACAACGATATTAGTATTTTTATTATTTATTTAGTAATATACAAATGAATAGATAAGTAACTTGTAAAATATTATACAGGTTACATAGGTACCCATTGTAAAAATAACTTTGGTATGCCTCAAGTGTTCATCTTAGATCATTTTTTTTATTATGGGTTGACCTTTGTAGTTTCGTTCTAAATACTGGGCAGAAACTTTTGATCCAAATACAAATAATTGGTTTATTAATATATGTACGCCATTGTGTCGAAAAACATAGGGTGCTTTAATTGTAATTTAATAACTTGATATTAACTTTTGCCATATTTAAAAAAAATAAAGCATTTTCATTATGAGAGAAAATTGCAGGATTCCTGTTATTCAAATATATACCATACATTGCTTAATGAAACCTTTTTTGTTCAGAAAGATGCAGAAAATGCATTCTTACTTAGTTATAGGGCTATAGCAACGAATTACGTAATCTATAGTTAATGTAAATAAATGGTGTAATTCAATAAAGATGGGTTCTCGTGTCTATGTTACATAACCTTCTGCAAGATTCCATATTATGGTTAGGCTTTACAATTCTAAAGCTCATAAAGCATTGTGCCCGTTTTCATCTCCTTTATTTACAACCACCTATTTTACATTTTACTAAACATCCTAGACGCAGGTGTTTGAAAGTCAGCAGTTTCTACTCGTTTTGAACAATGACGAGTTAGTGGTTCCTTCCTTATCTTGAATAATTGATACGAGATAAGCGAATGTGTGTTTCTTCAAACTTTAGATTTTTGACTGCACCGAATAATAATTCTACAGCGCTGAAGAAAAATATTGACTCTTTTACAACGTACTTCTTCTCATTTTGACAATTTAAATACAAAATATAAACAATGATATTATAATTATCAACATTAACATTCTCATAAGGCATGAATAATCTAGAAATAATACAAATACCCATTTATTACTGTTATCGCCAATATAATCATCAAATAAACCGCAAATTATAACGTCATATCGGGCAATTATCTCCGATCGAATTGCTTAAAACGTTCATATTTGTGATTAGTTACTGTGGTAAAACGTCGTTTCAACAAACAACTAAAAATACAAATAAACATTATTTTTCTCTGACGTCACTTAGCACTCCGAAAGGTGACATCTCTGTATTATTAGTGCTTGTATCGAAGAAAATAACTGAATTATTATTTGCTTTGCTTACTCATTTACCGATAAAATTTTGCTAAACAAAATGAGCAAAATGTTTTCGGTAAGTGTGGTTTGTAACGCAGTTAATAAGGCATTAAGGTTAAATATTCTTAATCCCACTCACCAATACAAAATGAACATTTAAGACGTGCATTATGTTGATTCACTGTTTTCTATTTTTTATTTTTACTACACGGCGGTTTGTAATTAGAACCATGACGCAATGACTGTAAAGATGATTTAAGAATCAACCTGTAGGATATAGTCATTATATTGTGATTGTTATCTTGAATTGATGGCTACACGCAGTAGCACGCAATCGTTTTGTTCTATCAGATGTTTCAAAGCGGTTATCTTTGTCTATAATGAGTGTTCTTGAAATCTCTTCTAATTTCATGACGATAAGAGACAAACCTAAAAACATTCTTGCAAACATTAAGTAGGTAAAAATATTTATTTACTAAATTAATCAAAATATTGAGAAATCAATGTTTATTTTGGACTTGGTTGTTCGTATTATATTTAAAACTTTATGCTGGAAATACATCATAATCGTCTCGAAAACTAATGGAGTTATCGCCTGACTTTCTGAAGTCAACTTACGTTCAATAATATTTATTAAGTCAAGATATTGGTCTGTTCGGAAACTTGCATTCTATTTGACAGTATTAATAAAAAAAAATATTTTATATAATAAGTAAAAATACGAAACTTCACCTTATACGTAAAATGTCTGATACAAGTGTAAATTTTAAGATTTTTTTTTAATATTTAGTGATATAATTTTTAAATTATGTAATTTATTTCTACCTTACAGTAACTTGAAACGGTCAGTACGTTTCCATGGTTATTTTTTTTGTCATATTGTATTGACACAATATGGTAATTCAATTTATATAATAAAGAGTCATCGGTGATACAAAATCGGTGTTATATCGTCAACAAGAAGGTAAAAAAACTTTTTTTTTTCAAGGGGGAGGTGTAGTGTGAGTATCGTGTATTCACACAAGCTCGCCTCTTTCCTATATATAAGGTAATATTAAATATTAAATCAGTCATTAAACGTTCAGAATAACAGCTAATCTTTCATTACAAGAGTCCGTAGCGTCTAACCCTTTTCCGCCATTAAAGTATTTTTTGCTAGGATAGATTATTTTATTATCATTAAACTTACCTCATTACATCTCATCATACTCATCACTAATTAGTGAACTGAAATCAATTAATGTAACCACCAGAAGGTTTGTGGTAGCGGAGGTTATTCATTTTTTACGAAGACTGGTCATCAGATGGGTGACCAAAAACGTTAATTTATGGCTGCAGGGACATTAATAGACTAAGGATGATGATAACGAATCTTCAATTTTTAATTAAATTTTTTCTATGTGGTTTAATAATTTTTTTAAATATACGATCAGTACACGACAAATAAAAGTTAAATGAATAACTCGCGAAATGTTTGTAGGTAATAAAAAAATAGGCCATCTTGTGGAGTGCACGAGGTCGTTAGCATTGCGATAAAAATATTTCAAGCTGATACTAGAGTTTGCTACGTGTATTAACACTAGGTATGACTGCATTTAAACGATTTTGTATTTTACACATAAGTACTTATGTAAGGGCGCGACATCTTTACGAAAAAGCATGATGAATTTTAATCGAGTCGTAATTTATACTTGTTTTTGTTTTTAATTTAATTTTGACATTCTGACTACTTTACAGGGGCATAATTATGTAACAATAAGAATTAAATTTCAAGACTAAATTATTCTATTCTCTGTAATAAACGTGTCGTAACTCCGGTAAAAATGGTGTTTAATTTAAACTTACGAAGTTAGCTGACAAGTTAGACTTTATATATCAGTAGAAATTTTAAATAGTTTTTTTTAACTGACATGATCTTGACACAGCTAGGTGTAATACTAACTGCTTTAAATGTTATTGTTTTATTTGATTTAAGTTAAAAATACACAAAGTAATAACGTAAATATTTTCATATATATTTTTTTGGTTGTATACAGTTTTAATATTAACTTCGAACAGTAGGCGGTATATATTCGGTCAGATATTGTTTTGTGTAATTTAATGGTCATTATCGTATAAGCCTGTGGTAGAATAGTTTACAACTATTTATTTTTATTAATATTAGATAGAACGCCAATTATAGAATAATATTGCAGAAGTAACAGTGTGTTTTAAAAACAAGCAAGAAGTCACGGTTTATAAAGATTTGTAAAAATATATATTATTATTCTCTATATTCAATTTATTGATATCTCATTTAAGTTTATGTATTTTCATCAAATTCTGCAATTCTCACTCCGTTTTCATATTTTCTAATTAAAGGATCCTTTCTTTCTTCCATACTACTGAGGCGAAACTTGTACCCAAGATTAAATGATACCAAAAATATAAAAAAAATGTAGATTCCGGAAAAATTACTTATTTATTTTTAAATACATTTGTGATACTAAAAACAATCGTTCAAATATATATGTCGCAGTAAGATAGACAAAGCCGTAATATAGTTATATCCCTAGGGATATAATTATATACCGTAACATAGTTATACGAAAGCGATTCATTACTATCTCACTAGGAATATAGTTATAAAACGGTCCAAGTTTAGTGATATACTTATATTACTAGATTAAGTTTAGTGAAATAGCTTTCGGAGTGTGTGGCTTGGCTACAAGATAATAATTCTACTAATTGGTCGATTGGAATACGCTTTGTACAGTACCAAAAAAACTGCTCTTTTCATCGCACTATAAAAAGAACACCATACAAAGCTCTTTTTGGAGTAGATCCTCAAATTGGTTTGTCATCACAAGTGCCTGCTGATTTGCTTAATAAACTAAAAACTGAAGAAGATTTTGAGAAGATATTAAATCAACAACAATCTTATTCATCGGCAACACCTGCACATAATGACGAATTACCTGTTGACTATGTTAACTTGCAGCAACCATCCTGTTCATCGGCGTCACAACCGTCATCTTCATCAGCAGCGCCAGCGCCTTTAGAAACCTGCGACCGTGACTTACCTGTCGACTATGTTAACTTGCAACAACCGTCATCTTCATCAGCAGCGCCAGCACCTATTGAAACCTGCGACCGTGACTTACCTGTCGACTATGTTAACTTGCAACAACCGTCATCTTCATCAGCAGCGCCAGCGCCTATTGAAACCTGCGACCGTGACTTACATGTCGACTATGTTAACTTGCAGCAAACATCCTGTTCAGCGGTGTCACAACCGTCATCTTCATCAGCAGCGCCAGCGCCTATTGAACCCTGCGACCGTGACTTACCTGTCGAGTCTGTTAACTTGCAACAATCGGCATCGGGAGCGCCAGCAGAACAAATTTTACTTTTATGTGTAGTTTGCGGCAAAGAATGTACAGGAGCACATTCATGCTACTCGTGTGCACGAAATGTTCACGTAATTTGTGGAATAACGTCATGTGATGAAGGTTACGGATCGCAACTATTATGCTATTTATGCAACAGCGAAAAAAACATTCAAGACCAAAGCTGCCGAAATATTAAGAAAAGCCGCACAAAAAATGAAAACCCACTCATCACAGAAATTTCCTGACATTGACGTGGGATCTTCAGTTCTTATAGAGATACCAAAGATAGATCGTGGACCATTGGATCAAAAAAATATATTAGGAAAAGTTTTGGAAAAGCGAAATGAAAGTCATAAAATTGGAACATCAGTTGGTATCCTGAAAGATTGGTTACCCAGAACTGCAATACAGCTTTCAAACGTTACTTTGAATGGTCATATACCAAATGAAAACTTGTCACTGAGAGAAATATGCCAAAAATTGTCGCGCTTTGGTGGTCAAGGTTACTTAAAATGTTCCTGTAAAAAATCGAATATACAGTGTTCTACTAAAAGATGTGCCTGTAAGAAGCATTCAGTGCTATGTAATTCTAGATGTCATGATTCCTCTTCTTGTCTTACCAAAAATTAAAAAATACTTAAAAAAAAACCAAGATCGTTGAGATCTTGAGACTAAGTTGATTAGTGGATAAGAAGTCAAGAAATCTCATAACTGTTGATTAGCTTTAAAAGATTTTTAATGTTTGATTAGTTTTAATTATATTGTTGATGTTTAAATTCCAAAAATATGATCGTTTTAATTATAATTGAAATTACTTTAATACGTGTTAATGTCACAAAGTATTGTAACTAACTGCAGGATACATAAAGTTGATTTTTTAATAAAGATAAAACCAATATAATAATATTGTTTTATTTAATTATATATGGTAGCTTTCTATTTCACTAAGCTTAATCAAGTAATATATTTATAACACTAAACTTAATCTAGTAATATAAGTATATCACTAAACTTGGACCGTTTTATAACTATATTCCTAGTGAGATAGTAATGAATCGCTTTCGTATAACTATGTTACGGTATATAATTATATCCCTAGGGATATAACTATATTACGGCTTTGTCTATCTTACTGCGACATATACATTACTTGCAACAACTGTTTTTTTAGCTGCAAAGCACATTTTTTTCGATTATTAGGCGATTTGTAGCTTAAGGTTATGTAAACATTTTTCGATGTTTAGTCTTAAACATAAAATGTATACAATTTTATCAGCAACATATTGCTTTATGAATTCTTCTATTTTTTTTTAAATACAGTAGAAGCATCAGCAAAAATAGATATTTCTTGCAATTGCGAATCATTCTAAGCGTTTCATTATTTCATAAGCCTAGGGACTTTGCTAAAATACCGTATTTCAGAGCCGTGAATAACTTCTTAAATTCTGATTGTCACATCAGAAAATTAAGCCTTTATGGACGCCGTTTTGGTATTTTGTTGTCACTGGGAGTGCTGTTTGTGTGTGGTGCTTATGTTATTTTTAATTGGATATTCTTTCTGGATATTTCTTTCACTTACTCCAATGACCTGGCTGTAAAAACTTGGACGACACCCTTGCGATTTGGATGCTGTTAATAATTGTTGGATTCCCGACACCCTGTGCTTATCTACTGGATTCTGACCCATGAGATGTAGAAAACGAATTAATCGAGTAAAAATAAAAATATCTATGTTATCCATAAAATATCTTTTTAGTTATTCAATAAACCTTTGTAAGTGTTGCTAAGAATAGCAATCCACTTTTAAAAGAAGCTATCTATTATGGTTCGGAATAATGTCACTATCTAAATAATTAATAGGTTCATAACCTTACGAAAATGACTAACCAAATATAATTATTATTGATGTCAATAGATTTTTTTTAAAATAATTAAATAAATGTCAAGGTTATGGCTGATTACTATGGACAACCACATATCTAAAATACCATTTCTGATTCTTAATAATAATAAACAAATCTAATACAACAAAACATCAATAGGCGTGACAACTGTCACTCTTAATGTCAGTTCATTCCGTCAACGTCGCATTGATAGCGTTTCTTTCTACGCAGTTGTGATTAAGAATATAATTTTTTGTGTTTTATTATCTTCTTTAAAATAATTTAAAGGTATTTTATATATTAAATAAGTGATTGTACAGTTTTATGAATATTTTTAAATTATTTGTACCAAGATACATGTTTGGCCCAAAAAGAAAGGTCTCCTTTATTATGGAATAACCAAAGAATTTTTTATACAGAGTTTACCGCGACGTCGCTCTGGTCCATATGGAATCGTAAAAGATAGATTCCATGTATCCGGAAAATTATCCTCCACAAACAAACTTACAAAATCTGGTCTCTAGCACAAGATTTCACTTGTTATGCTATGCAATCTTAAGGGTTTCAAATATATAACGATGGACCTCCGGGGTCGAGTGACTTTCTCTCCAGTTTTCAAGGTGACACCATTCAGAGGTCCCAGGTTCGATCCCGGCCAGGTCAGTGTAGAGATGTGGTCGTCGTGATATAGTCTTCAGTGATGCAGCTTATCTTGGGTTCAGAACAGTGTATTTGATGTTATATAATTTTTATTGTAATAAAGAAATTGAAGAGGAAAGACACGATGGAATGGAAGGCACTGAGCCGAGGTGTTTATAAACCGCAAGGAATTAACTATAAAGTCTAAATACCGGTTTGCAGTCGTCTCGCAGTCGCACGTGTAGAGGTCGAGGAGGGGCGGGTGTGGGGATGGCGGTCTGTCCGTTTAACGCGCCCGCCATGCGCAATTTTACCAGGAGAGTATAAAGTGTAGAGAGCTTTTGCTGTTCATGGCACAATTTCTCGTTTCTATATTAACTGCAGTGGCATTGGATTTGTTTGATTTGTGATATCATGAAACATACAAGTTTAAATTTAAAATTAAAGAATATATTTAAACTAATGTTTTTGGTACTCCTTTTGATAAATATAATAATCATAAACATAATTTACAACGAAACCTTATTTTTGCACCTCGAACATTCGTTCACACAACAATGCATGCGTACAACGCTTAAAACATTCTCATGACACTTATTAGGTAATTAGGCTTTAGGATTTCCTGATAATATTATTAATAATATCCAAAATGACGTTAACTACCAATTAGGATTTGGTGATTCACGACCGTATAGTTATAATCATAAGGTATTAATTGGTGCAATAAGAATTTGGTAGTTAACGGCATTATAGTAATACCACGGCAGAACAGATAAACCACATAGTGATATTACAAAGTAAGTAACTCGGGTCTGTCACTTTTTCACGACAAAATATCTAAAATCGATTGCTTACTCTGGGAAGGAAGGACATGGGCTTCTTTACCCGCGGGAAGAATTTTGTCCCTTCGGAAATTTAAGTAAGCTCGTCATAATATAAGCTAAATGCTACGCGTACAAAGTCGCCGGCTTCTATTAGTCTACATAAAGAAAAAAACAAGATGATCGAGTCGGTATAATTATACCAAATATGATAGTGTTAGGTAATCGAGATGAATGACTAGGTCGGTTCGAGATCTAAACAGAGCATTCGAGATAAAGTTACATAACTGTTAGCTAAAGGTTGATCTTAAGCTTTTAAGTATAGCAAATATGTTAAAATAAGAATAACACGAATTTGGGAATACTTCTAAAAATCTTTTAACGCTGGCGTGTAACTTTAAAATTATAAGTTTATCAGCAACCAAAGTCTCTACACTAACTCATATTACGATAATACTTCGTTACTTACTACCAATGGAGCTTGGTTTATTACATAAAACCTTTATATCCCCTTTAACGACAATTAACACTATTGTAAATCAGTAGCAGCACTCTACTCTTTGAAATTACCTGCAATCGACATTTATATGTTTGTAGAAGTGATTTACTCTATGGTTAATAAAAAAGTTAAGTCTATAAAGACTCAATAGTTTTGAAGAGTGCATGTGCATAGTTAGAATAATCACTGGATTCATTAATTAATTTAATTAAATTACGTTTATTTTCAAGACTTCAATATTTAAGATGATTTTTTATACATTTTTTCAAGAAAATAAAGAATAATTAAAGTTAAGTTATCATTTTATTTGTTGTGACATAAAAACAATCTGTTTATCCCCATTGGTTATTATTAACTTTAGATTATGACACTAGCCCAGGCTCTACATTTTAACGAAATGTGATGTTTCGATTTGTTACAATACAAGAAATTATTCAATTTTTAAAGTATGACCGTTGATCACGTTTCATGGTTATCATAAATAATAAAGTATCGAATTAAGAGTGTGACACTGTCTTATTTTTTTCCTTTTTCATAATAAGTGTGCTTATCGATAAAACTAAACTAAACTTGTTATATCCTTTTTAATAGTAAGTTACTTTAGTTAGTGTGACTGGGTTACTTGTCAAAACGTATAATTTATTTTTATTTAAATTATATAAGAAGTTATGTCATATGCATTAAGATTGCATTTTCTTCGATGTCAATCGACAAAACAGTATTGTAAAGGAACGCCGAAAAGATGTACCTATCAAATTGGATTGCCAGCTTAGAATAAATTTTAAGCTCTTCATTATTCCAATTAATTCCAGCAAATCACCTAAATATTTAAATACTTTTTGGGCGGTGTTATGTTGCAATGATTACTTATAACAATCTATGTGAAATCTTATAATAGTGTCTTACACTCCTTTTAAAACGAGGTTCTGCTTTTCTATTGTATAAAATTGATACGATATGAAACACGGTTTAATGTCAGCTGTCATTACCAAATTGTATCGGTGTGAGTAAAAAAAGGTTCGTTATATCGCCAACATTTTTCCAACTGACAGGTTGTGCGGGGCGGGTAATATGACGCACTTCACGGTTCCAACAACACGGTTGCATAACCACCCTACATTATTATCCTGGCAGAAAGACACTGCCTGCGTTAGACAGCCAACCTCCACTTTTTTAATCTAATATTACTTTGTTTTGTTCACGGTATTAATTCTAATAAAATACTTACATACTAAAAATAATTACTACTTTCTTTACTCCATTTTTGATGAATGAATCAGTAAAATTCATGGGGCACCCGCATATCGCATTTGCCATCAAGAAATTTATCTTAACAGAGACCTGAAATCCTGATAGAATGTTCCAGCTGTCTTATATAAGAGATGAAATGCTCGACAGCGGGGAACATCATTTGACTTTCGTCTTCATTTCTCAGAGTAGGGATAAATATGTACCCTTGACGGCTAAACAAAGTTGTTTTTATAGAATGTAGTTTTATGAGTCATTCATCGCATTATTATAATAATAAACAATTCCTTCCTCATTCCAACAATTAACCCAGCACGTAATAGATTAATAAGATTCTAAAAAATAATAAAAAAATATATAAGATTTCTTTGCTTTGTACGTATGCAAATAAAATATTTGGTTAAATTTGATTTTATAAAATACGGTGGTAATTAAAATAAAGAAATGAGAGCCCTGTGAAATACGTGCCCAAGGCATGAAAAAATTATTCCATAAAAAATTATCACGCTTGCTCCTCTTTGGTGTCGCCGACTGAAGCTACCATTCCTTCGCGGCCAAAGAAATTTGGTGACTCATTGTCGCACCATCAAAATATGGAACTTCCTTGGCAGTTAGTGCAGCATCTCTACTTTTCTAGCTAGCTGTCTTCGCACCTGAACTCTACTTTCTCTTAAAGTCGGTTCCTGAGTCGCTTCTGAACTTTTTTATACAAATGCATTTTAACTACCTTACTACTAGTCTTATTCTACTATAAATAAGGTCGCGTGTTAGTATCAAGTATTTATTGAAATTTCTTCTTTTGATGTAAACTATATATTATGGCTTCGTGAAGACTCTTTAGACGACTAATGTTTGTTTTATCTAAATATAAAATTTTCGCACATAGATAACTGTTCAATTAAAGTTTTTTTATAAATCGCTTTTGCCAGGTTTTGAGTTCCTTAATCTCAGCTGGCAAACTATTAATGTTTTTCCTTAAACTTGTGGTGTAGAGAGCAATACCCTTCATTATTCACGTTGTTATCGAATAGGTAACGTGGCCATATTGAATTTCATTTGATATTCTATGGAATAAGCAAATAGGCAGGAGTGATAGCGCTGATGTCAATGTCAAGGGGTCAATACTCGTATCACCTTTTCTCTAATTCATATCGAATAAAAAGTGCGCATACGAATATAATTTTATATTATATATAAACTTCTCATGTGGCGCATTGGCATTTCTAGAATCTTCTTTCTATAAAAATTAATTGACATTATTTTGAAGGCTGCTCTCAGATGATTTTTAAATATTGTTTACTTTTGTGTATATTTTTGATATAACGGCTAAAATAGTAACAAAATCTCCAAATTACCTGTATGTTAAGCAATTAAAACTTTTTATTACGGTGTAAGATCTATTTATTATTTTAATAGTGACTTTAATATATCAATATTGTATAGGTATTATTGTTGTCAAATTTGTTATCAAGGCGATAATGATACGAAAACAAGACCGCTGACGACGCGCCTCGCTGCCGGCGTTCCGTCAAACGTTTATCTACGAGACCGGTTTTTCTATCTCACAGACGACGTTATTTTTGTGATTATTTTCAAGCAGCTGATTTTCGGCGTGGGGAACTGTTTGTTGTCAAGTCGGAAACGCGTGCTTACCACACTCCTTGACGTCATTTTAATCAAGCCACGCCCCCTTTATTCTGTCTCTGTCATTACATCCACAGTTATAATCTATCTCGTTCTACATGGTGGCGTGACACCTTTTTACGAATCGCGAATAATATTCAGCCTTATCGTGAAGATATGAAGATTACTTTCCTACGTTTATAGGAGTTATATCACTGACATAGTAATTTGTTTGTGTGGCTATCCCTTTCAGGCATATAACTCTGTTTCGGTCTTTGTCGTCGTTTAATAAACTCTTGCCGATTCATGTTCGCCTGGTACTTTACCGCCACGGATTGCAGCCGCCGACGAGCGGTTGACACGGGTTTGACAAGTGCTGACCGTGAATATCGCCATGTGTTCAGAACGAAGGCAATAATGATGTTAGAATTAGTTGTTATGTCATCGTCTTACTTGCGTTTTGAGAGTTAAGTTTGTTTATTGATTATTTTGACGTGCCGCCTTTGTCTGCAGAGGAGGAGCCGAAGTCGCCGGTATCGGTGCGTGTGGTAACTGGCTTGCCGGTGACGCCGCGCAGCAACGGCGTGGTCCGACCGACGTCGCCGATGCCGGTGGCGCCCCCCTGCCCGCCTGTGACCGCCGCTGTCGCCTTGGAACCGGTGTCGGCGCCGGTGACGACCGCCCCCGCGCCCGTCCACGACTTCATACAAGAACATTCCAGGCCCCGTACCACAAGTAGTAGTCATGGGTAAGTCATGCTCTCCTGGTAATCTTAGTCTCAGAAACAGCTGAGTATTCGCCGCACGCAGTCTTGCCTCTCGTTTCGTTCGAGTTACAAAATTTATATCAACAATAAATTTTGTTGACTGTACAAGTTTACGTAAAGGTTTATACTTAATTCATACAGGTTTATACTAATTTAATACAGGTACTTAATTAAATATTCAATAAATATTATGGTTGTGGAATAAAAATACAACTATACATATCTTGAAATAATATAAAGCAAAGTGGCTATTTTCGCCTGCCTGCTTCGCCGTCAACTCCTAAACTACGTAAAGATCATACAGTTTTAACTAACATTTAGATATGTTATACCACCCTAACCATATAACATACAGTCAACCAACCACCTTTACATATTAACAAACAAATAATGGGTTATTTATAATAAAGCTTTTTTAAATAATATATCTTTAATCCTTATCCAACTAAATACTTTGTGCATTTAATGTGTATCAGTTGTCCTCTACAGCATATCATAAAATTAAATATCTTAGAATATATCACAGATTAAAAGTTATTAATCACTCGCATCGGCATCGAATCGGTCGGCCGGTATGCTTCGTATGCGTTGAGTGCTTTGACCAAAGCTACATATTTTGTAGTTAAGCTTTTTGCTAACCACAATTTGATTTGTGCTGTTTAATGAAAAAAGTAGCTCTAGAAATGGTATGTAAGTATATAGAGAGATATTCAATAGTTATACGACCTCTGTCATATGCACTGTTCGCACGTGGCGAATTGGTATCTCGTTAGTATAAGATGAAATTATGAAATCATAATTTATTTTTTAACGTTTAAGACTGAAAAAAAATTATGTAAATAGAAAATTATATTTGAAGTATCCTCTGCGTAGAAAGTAAAAATATTCCATATATTGGTTTTGGGTAACAATTAAGATACTAAGAGGTATCTTCTACTCGCAAAATGAAATTTTGAAAACCAACACTCATTCAAAGCTAGAATTATGTCGTCTTAAACTCGTACTCACCTTACTACAAGATATAAATTAAAAAAAAACTTTTATTACCTATTTCTTGTTAATAAAATGACCTAAAAAGTTAAACAGCCTTAACTCGATGGGGTTGTGTCGTTTTATTGCCGAGTTTCTATGGCCACCCACCATCTCGAGCATCAGATCAGTCATCATAATATTGTATTGCCACGCGATATACAAATGCATGCAAAATTTCAGCTCAATCGGAAACTGGGAAATGGGTAAAATTTGTGAGATTTTATTACAGACACCGGGACAGGTGTAAGTAAATAAAAGCTTGTAATAATACTGTAACGAAAAAAAATCGGAATCAGAAGTCTCCGCTGTAATATTGACACATTTGCACCATCTTAATAACAATCACATTGATTAATCATGGGCGCTTTTTTGCTTTTAATTTCCGCACTTCTGCGCAAATTTTGTTTACAACACTAGTAGAATAGATAGTTACAATTGTTTTTAAGAAATAGGACAAATATAAAAAATGTTTTGTCAAATATTTTTTTAAACCAATCGCTTAATTTTATGTGAAGTATTAGACTTAATTAGGTACGAAAAGGTTAATTTCTAAGCATTTCAAAAGTGAGACTATGGTTTGATGACCTGCTCTTGAATTATTCAGCCTATTTAATATACACTTAGTCAAGAGTAGAAAAAATATGGATAATTGATTATGTAGAATAGAATTGAAGTTTACTACACTCGCGAGCTAAAGTATAGAATCACCTACTTGAAATTGGTTCCGCGCGATCTTGAGTACTAAATAATTAGTTAATTATAATAAAAATGGCACCATTTTATAGGTTTAACTGTTAACTTGAAATTCATTCAAATGACGCCAATATTTAAGAAGCTATCCCGAATGACGTATAGAAGTAAGGAAAAAGACATGTTTCAATTTATTGATAAATACCCTATAAAAGCACGTGTTATCGGATTTTGTTTATCCCGTATAGGAACATGTTGTTACCTATACGGGATATATCGGTGATAAATTCCTCCTTATGCACGATAACGCTCGTTGTCACACTTCCCGTGCTAAAACTGAATACCTCGAAGAACTCTGTATCGCCACATTGGACTGGCCAACGCTCAGCCCGGACTTGAATCCCATTGAGCACGTGTGGGATGAACTGAAGAGGAGGTTCGTTCCAGAAATCCTGCTCCTTCAAGTGTGAATGAGCTGAAATCGGCTTTGATAGAAGAGTGTGGGAAGGTATCCCGCAAGAATCTATTCAGAAGCTGATTAAGTCCATGAATAATCGTCTCTGAGCAGTTATCAGGGCTAGGGGAGGGAACACAAAATATTGAAATTTAATTTTAAGGCCAAATGAATTTTTTATAACCTAATTTTTGTTGTTTTCTTAATTCATTATTTTTCCATAGTTCCTTTATTTTCCTAACTCCTTCACTTAATCCGGGATAGCTCCTTAAATACTGGTGTGATTCAAATGAATTTATTTTGAATGGTATCAATTTAAAGTTAACAGTTTAACCTTAAAAATGGTGCCATTTTTATTATTCGTAACTATTGATTTAGTACTCAAGATCGCGCGGAATCAATTCCAAGTAAGTAATTCCATAGTTTTGCTTGTGAGTGTATTATACTTACTAAATAGACCGGCCGTGAACATATTCATCAGTTGCATTGCATTTGTTCTTGCTCCTTCATATTCTTGAACTGTTCAAAAGTTGTTGTATTATTTATTCCTTCTGATCCGACTCTTCGTGTCTCTTACACAAAAACACGTTTTTTTCTAATTACATAGTTATAAAGTTGTAGATGAAATGGAAAAATAAAAACATTATCATAAAAAGGCATAGCAAAAGCTTAAATTTTTCCTCATTTTCCATCTTCTCCTGTTTACTCCTCTCCTCCATGTATACCAAAATGTAAATAAACGAATCCCTGTCTTTATAGGCTTTTATGTTTGGTGTAACATTTTTGGGGAAAAAGAAAATTAGTCCGGAAAATTGGTAGATTGGAAACTTAGTTGCTTACTTTTTTGATTGAATTCAAGACCATAACTCAATCTCACCCAGCGTAAAACTATCCTTCTCACGCGAAGGTACTCGTAGAATCTTGTGAACGCTTTCCGAGCCTATCTGCAATATATACCTCATTTCGTCGTACGTAAATCACCTGTTTCCTTGAATGAATATTTTCACTGCTAGCACTTGTATTACGGTACCAGCCTTCGAGTTGAAAAAAGACCACTCCTTCATTTCCAAAGTTAGACGATCGCGCGCTTTAATTTCTTATACCAATGATAAAAGACCCTTCATGTATGCTATTTAGAGTCGATCAAACAGTTCGTCCGGTTTTAGGTCATATTTGCAATCATAAAAAAATCGTCGCATGAAAATCATCCTGATGCAGATACATTTTTAATGAGACACGATAATTCAGTTTGGCTCCCAAAAATTTGAAATTCGAACGTTGATACCATTGCTTGTTATTATATATTTTTTTATGATTATAATCGGCCAGCACTTCCTACATGAAAACTTTTTTCGGATAACTTTCTGAGTGACCTGAGGCCCTACCATCACCTCTTATCGCGATTCAAGTTCAGCTGTTAAAGAGAGACAGCACTATAGACCGTGTATAGCGGTGTCTCACTTTTACAATCGAACTTGCATCGCGCTAAGAGATCATGGTAGGTTCTCTGGTATAGCTTATATAGTGATTAAACGTGGATTGTGATTGTGAGTGAAACTTATTAAACGTGGTCCAATTACTTTGCTTCAACACGGAAGCACAGTAAGGGCCTTCGGTAGGGACTATGGGTCAATTTGGACCACCCGCCTCTTTAGTTGGATCCGTGGTCCATCTGAATTAGAATAGTTATTTAATAAGTAAAATGAAATTGTTTCATTATTTTAATTGTAAATCTACTCAAAAGCCGCTAGAAATTTCTATACTTTAAATTAAATACAATAAATGTAAACAGGTCGCTATAGAAATTATGCTTTATCCTTGTTTAGCTATGTAAATCAAGTGTTTTTCTACTATTGCTGTCAAGGATTGATTTTTAAAGTACTTGAATTGAATAATTTATTTACACATGTTCATTTAGCACCTACTTGCAGTATGTATTACTAACTAATCGATTTTATCCAATGCTTTCATATTATATCTTGGGACTTGTGTATCGAGGTCAAATTGTAAAGTGTGCGTAATCAATGTAGATGACACCAACGACGGCCTATTTTATTAATCTTTCTGCTTAATAAGCTGTTACTTACAATGAATGCGTTCATTCCTTAAATAATAACTGTCGTTATTAACATTTATTGAATATTATGGTATCAAAATCCATAAAAAATCCCTGTAAGGGAAGGTACCGTTTCACTAAATAAATTTGCATTGAAAGATGTCTTTTTTTTTAATATACCTTAGGATCCCGTAGGTTTGAAATTATTTAATTCCCTTCCATTCTTGAAGTAAACTATGCTGTAGTCCTTTGGGACCTAAAACTTTGTGGCGACTAAACGAATCCGTATAATAATGTAGTCATAGTGTTATAGTAACTACGCTCATTTTTGATACGAAGTCAGCTTTAAGGTATTAATTAAAAAAGCTCTGCCTTCTAAAATAATGTAAAGCCTAATGATTTTTGTTTTCAGGCCACTTCAAATTCCCTCCCCTCCCTCAGTGAGCAGCAGTAGTGGCAGTAACAGTAGTACTTGCAGCGCCCCTCGTGCTGGTACCCGGGAGGTGCACAATAAATTAGAGAAAAACCGGAGGGCTCATCTAAAGGAGTGCTTTGAGCTCTTAAAAAGACACCTTCCCGCTACACCCGATGACAAGAAAACTTCAAATCTGTCGATACTTGGGTCCGCCATTAGGTATATACAGGTTCGTAATTATTCTTTTATCTATTTTGTTGAAGAAAACAAGTTTTAATTACTCTCGTGAGCAAAAAAACACTCATTCCTGAAGCACTCTTTTCATTCGCAAAAATTATATTATTCTCTGTCTAGGCAATGGTTAAAGTAGAAGCAGGTATAATTATTCTTCTTAGTAATATCTGATTAAGTTACGCGTTAAAACGGGTGATAGGATCTCCTGCCATTCAAAAGTTTGCCATTTCTATTGTAATTGCCAGGGAAAACACCTGGTTACTGCAATACTTTCTTTATTTATATAAGTTGTACATGTCGAGTTATTAATAACTCCAACACCGTTGTGTTGGACAAATCATAAAATAGTAATGTCATAAAAACACAGTTTCACAAAAGACAACGATATAAATGTACAACGTAACATGGACTTATAAACTTCGGTTTCTGTACCATTAAGGTGGTAGTTAAAGATCAGGCTCACCTGTTATCAAACGGTCACCGTAGTCTTGGACGCCTGTAATGGCAGAGACATTACGCAGGGTCGATAGACCCTATCAGAAATATTTCCACGCCGCAAACAACGAAACCATGTTGTAATCTTACCCCTATTTAAAGTTAGTTAAATTAAGTTTTACAAAAAGCCCGGAACACGTTTCATTAGTAGCACTGCAACGTAGCCTTTCTGTTGAGCAATTGTATGTTAAATTCGAGTGTTCCTTGCGACAGAAAGTTATTTTTGCTCTTGTTACTTAAAATTGCTTATGTAAAATATTCTTAAGCTTGAGAAAGCTTTATCAAGGACATGAAAAGGTTTCAACGGGTCGACAGCGAGGATAACGTGAGGCATCTTTTGATATTGATGCATCCTTAAGGTTACGCCACAGCCCATGTTGTCTGTGTGATACGCTTATCAGTAGTAACGAATGAAGAAAGGGCTGCGTGCGGGATATTCACAAACAGAAATGGAATGGTTTTCTCTAATAATTTCCACTTAATGACTATGATCGTCTAATATCAATGATACCTAATAATAACCAAATACATTAACTTAAATAGGTTTTGTCATAAACACAACGTAAATACCGTGTTCAAACGTTTGTAAATGGCGAAATGTTAGAAACTAACATTGATACATCACTTAGTAAAACTTGATTCAGATGTACAGTTAACAGCTTATCAAACCATACAACACTATCAAATGCATCTGATTTCCAATTAAGAATGATATCAAGTTTAATAAAAATATTTTCTAGTAGTTTGACGTGTTGTAGTCCGTACATGACAAATTAAACTTGTCAACATTGAGGTTGAGTGTTTTTTTTTCATTCTATTTAAATAGAACTACGATGCGCGGTGGTACTAAAATCGAGTTCATACCCATTTTGAGGTAATAAGAATATGCAATTAATATATATCAAATCTTATCGGATATTATCAGGTCAGATAAAAACCAAATAAAGAAATCCTAGAAATCAGCTTTATGACAGCGTAGACAGGTGGTAGGTAGTTCTGCCCGCAATAATGATTTTACAAAATATAATGATCTGTGACGAAAATAGTTTGCTTAATATGATATTGTGAAAGAGGTAACAAATAAGTAACGATGAATTTAGTCAGAGACTATGTATTCTTTTGTAACTAAACCGTATCTTTGAGTCTTTTTGTATAGCCATAAGAAGCAAACTCAGGAACATACTCGTAATTAAAGTGATCATTTCATGGCGCTACTATAATAATAACATTATTTCTTACATTCAAACCAATTGGCCTAGCCCTAAAGTAAGTACTGAAGGACTTGTGTTTTGGATACACTAAATAAGAGTAATATGCATAAAAATGCTTCCATCACACAAACATTCGGAATGATTACTAAAAAAACATTTCTGATAGAAAGAGCAGATATTTGTGAGATAAATAATACGTTCGGAATGATTTCTAGAAAATCATTTCTGACGGAAAAGGCAGATGTTTCCGATTGATTTTCTAGTAATCATTCCGAACTTATTTTTAGTGAATTTTCTTCTACTGACAAAGTGCAAATGAACGTATTTTTAGTGCATATGCTCCCGAAACGAACGTATTTTTTGTTACGCGGTCACTAGGCGCGCAGCGGGTGGTGAATGATGACGCTAAAATTCACTGCTTCATTTTGTGTAAAATTATGAATCTATTTAAGCCACACACTCTGCTTCAGCTTTTATACCAGAAGGTTGATTATTGCTTAAGATGGACGAAGTAATGTGCTTGACGAATTGTTAAAACAAAGGAAATCGCTGAACTGATTTTCGCTTCAATTACAATTGAAAAAATAAATATTTGGCACTATTTGGTGTCCATTAACAATAGATTATTAGAAACTTAATGTTCCACCACAAAATGTATGCAGTTAGTAAATAACCAGCAATTACAAATAATATGCTACAACAAAGTCATTTTTGTTCATTCTTAACAAAAAAAAACATTTCTTGAACTTTAAACAAAGAAAAACCACAAACTCAGTTCGGGTAAAAGTTAAAGCTTCTCTAAAGAAAGTTAGATGTAAGTACTTAGCTAAAAAAATTAACAAATTACTTTGTGTATGCGAATAAACAAAATTTTTTTTATCATTTGGTAAAGAAGCCTTACAATAATCGTATTACGAAAGCTACTTTGTCGAGCATTGACGTGTTTTTGACGAAACATTTCTAGAGAAGTCTTAGAAAGTACAACGTGGTTAGTTTACTCCTCTACAATACTACGCGTTCATGTAGCCCTAGTAACTGTTCTTCTCTAGAAAATTTGCAGCGTGCGGAAAGTTTTCTTAGAATAGGGTGGTTTTTTTTCATTTGTTTATAATATTTATATTACATTCCAATGCAGACAATGTAAGTTTCTTTATGATTGTGATATAGTTGGCTAAAATAAATTTCTTTTTAATTTTTTTCTTATATTCTGCTGTCCAGTGTCTAGTTTTGTCGTTTTAAGTAAAACGCTTAAAAAGGAGTTTAACTATGGTATTGACAAAAGACAACATGCCAGGGATAGATCGCTAGCTATGTTCTGTTTCATTATTTCACATGAAAGGTTTATTTGAAGTTTTGCGCCACCACTCGCTTCACTAAAAATACGTTCATTTCAGGTCCAAATCGGTTCGGAACGACTTCGAGAAAATCAAGTATCACTTTTTTTATTCAATATAGATAGTAGCGTCATTAAATTATCAGTGTTATTAAGAGGATGTTGTCATTTATGGCTACATAAAAGAGGATCTTGCGTACGTTCCCTAATACTTTTCCACTTTTATACTATTTTTTCCTAATATCACGCATATAAAACCTTTATTACTATATTACTAGTGGTGAGCGTAGTCCACTGACATCATATAGATAGTCGACAACATATAGTCGATAGATCGTAATTTCTCTGGTTCTACAGGCGTCCAAGACTACAGTGACTGTTTACCAATAAAAGAATCGGATGCTTAACTCAATGGTGATAGTAAAGCACAGCTTTTGGACTAGTAAACTTTAGTTGTGGTATGATGTTAGAACTTTTAACATCATACCCCAACTAAAGTTTAATAGTCCAAAAGCTATGCTAACAAAAGTTAATTAGAGTCTTTCATAAGTTTAAGAATTATCCTCAAGTGCTGAAAAAGATTACAACTATATTTGAGTATCTTTAAAGATATGTAAATTTAAAGATCGTAATCAAATATTACTAATTATAGGTTAAACAAATAACGTGATATCGTAAGTACTTAATAATGAGAAACTTTTTGGATCACAGAATGTGATTATATAGTGCCACTCGCATTTTATAGTGCCACTAGAGATTTGCCTGCATAGATATAAACCTTTTCTTTCTTAATCATTATGACTATATTATATTACTATATTATTATCACTGACTGTATTCTATATTTAATACTGTAGTGTTAATTCCTGTAACCCTCCGAGTATATAAAGTCCGTCTTTGATAATGTGAAGTTTTTTATTATTTTCCTGACCAACTTAATATATCTTCAAGTCGCTTTGAAATATTTAGACTTATGTACCTATTTATGTATCTTGTCATTCTTAATTGACAGGTTCCTGCATATTTTGGTTTTGGTTCTAAAAACCAACAATTTAAATTCTAACCTCAATATTTTAAGATTATTAAATATCATTACATATCTCTGTAACCTCAACTTTAAAAAAGTAAAAACAACTTTTTTATACGTCTAGCGGAACTCTTCAGGTATCATTCGATTTCTTTCATGAATATGCTCTTAAGATAGAGATTATAAATTACATAGAAGTTCGCCAGTCTTCTTTTGGTAAAAGTATTTTTTTTTAAAAGCTTTTAAACCAATGTTACTTTAGATTCTGAAATAATCTTATGTTCTATTACGTAATAATGTAATTAAAATTAATATAATATAACGTCTATCTTGTTTTAAAAAATCTCGTCTTCAGTAGTAGTAATATAAAAGAAATTCCTTACTTGAACATAAATACGTATCGAATCTGCTAAAAATGAGAATACTTCCTCTTATTTCATATGCCCCTGGTACTTTATACGCAGGTGCTACGACGCAAGGAGCGCGAGTGTGAGCATGAAATGGAACGGCTAGCTCGCGAGAAGATTGCGGCACAACAGCGCCTTGCCGCTCTTAAGAGAGAGGTCTCGGTGCGCGCCTCTGTTCGCCCTCGGAGTATCGGTACGTTTACCTCCAGAGAGCTATGTACTCCTAGTATGTGTGAAAGAGATTATTTAATATTTGGCGCTTATGGCATGCTATTGAAATAATTAATTGTAAGAAAATAATGCGTCCGTTCGGCTATCAAGCAGCTGTCAAGTAACAATTATTGTAGTATAGGTAGCCGATTGAGATTAATATAATAATAATAATATTGTGTTAGTTGAAGTAAAAAATACATAAAGTTATTTGTTTAATTTCAGATCCTACTTCTGAAGACAAAGATAGGGACGAAACTGTCAATAACCAAGTTTTAGGAATTCCCTTATGTGTAAGTTACAATCGTAACTAAATAGATTAGTTAGACTGTATTGATCATGATTCAGTTGACATAACGTTGATGCTAATGATTGGAATGCAAAGCAAATTAGTTTATTTTTATCTAAAAGTATTTTTTCCCTTTCAGATTACCTCTTCGCCGCCGCGGTCTGTAGCACGAATGGAAGCATCTCCCCCCCGCACCTTAAACCTAAGCACGAAGTTGCGCACGTTGCCAATCCAAATAACACCAACCACCTCGCAGGTATGGACTCCTGGTAGCCCGATACAAATTAGAGCTGACTAATCTTGGATTAGTCAAGGTTTAGAAAATTAAGCATTTTATTTCTGCCCACCTGTGGACAACGGAAACATCTTACAATATTATTTTTTGGTAGATGGCACATTGTGTTTATCACATAATGACGGAGCTTTTGTCAAACAGCGTCACGGAAGTATGGCATGAAATTTGCAAACTAAGGCAACATTCCTGTGACTGTATGTTTTAACTGATTATCAGTTTTCAATTGCAGACCGTAAAGTTCGATTCGGTTAAGTTAATATAAATTGAAAATATTGGGATAATAATTTAACCATCCTAAAACTCCATATTCGAAACTTGACATCTTGTGGATAAAACATAGTTGATTTATTAATTTTCAGGTCGTACGGACTTCGTATGGTTCGAGACATAACACCCTTACTTTGACCACACTCGCACCGGCGGACACAGGCACTCAGGTAGAAAATATTACATTAAAAACTGGTGTACTGTATTGTGTTGTTAAGCAGAGGTGTATAACTATGAGACTTACTTACTTTTCAAATAATGATCAATTTTAGTTCGGTAATTGGACACTAATTCTAAGCAATGCATAAGTTTAGATATTAAATACACTAAATTTAATTAAAAAACATTGCACCTTTATTTAAAAAAAAAGGATTGCCACGCCGCGCCCCGGCTGTTTAGTTTGAAATCTGTAGATAATGACACTAATTTTCAGTTAGCATGTTAATCTCGACGCTTGTTTCATGCTGGAATGCTACTTTAACACTTAAATATCAACGCTGTCGTTCCGACCCTAATACTATGGACGAAGATGCGGCCTAATACTGTTGATTCTTCGTCTGATATTCATACTTATGTTTGTGTTGAAGCATAAAATTCAACGCACAAGCTTCTAGTAAACAAATGTACATGAGAATCTGCATTTTAGTAAATTCTACACTTGATGAGGTAAAAAAAGGGTTAAAATTTACAAAAACTTCATGATTTTCGAAGTTGCAAGCTAGTAAGTAAGATTTTGATAAAAGAAAATAAACATGTATATGTTATGTCGTTTTTAAAAATGCTACTAAGTCTCGGTAGGTGGCGCTACAATTGGGTTTTAGATCCATGCTCTTATTTGTTTAATGCGGGTATATGCGATGTTCATAGGATGTCCACGCCGTCGAAGAGTCAGGATTAAATACAAAAAACATGAAAATAAACGCGTTTAGTGATATGTATTATTTTTAATCTTAATGCAATCGGTTATTTGCAGCACATGCTCTTGAGATGTTTATGCGCTTTTCTATATCAAATTAACCATAAGCTTCTGTTGTTTCAGAATGATCAACCAGAGAATGGTGTTACGAATACGCTTAGCACATTAGTGCATCCGGCGCAGATACACCTCCCCATATCTCAAGTAAGTGTACTCATATTTACTTTAAATTAGTTTAACATAATGCCAGCTGGAGGCTTGTAATCTACTAAAATCTGCTACTGAATAAAATAATATTATGTACTAAATTTGCATAATGAAAACTTACAGTTTAGGTAAATCACAACAAAAGAAATGTGTGTCAGAAAAGTGTGGTAGAATCACTAACTACCGATGAAGAATGTCTAGAACATACTTTTCTTATGTTTTGCTGAGTCTATCTGTGCTTTACAAAAACTGCGTTGCAATCATCTTTGGATCTTCATAACCAAGATGTAAACATTGGACCCTTCTCCCATTCGGAAAGTTAGCTCTGGTCATTGTTTGAAATTTTATAGACTTAAGGACATAACTCTTGAAAGTTAGTAGAAAACATTTTAAATAAGCTTTTATATGGTAGCAGAATATTAATTAATTTTTTTTATTCTAAATGGTTTCTAAAAATTTTTAAAACAAATGTATCTTTTTAGAGTGTATAAAAAACAACAATCATTTTTACACAGACAGTTTTCATCATTCACATGATAACTTTTAACTATCAGTCATAACTAATAGTTTTCACTGACTATATTAAGCAGTTTTATTTAAATCTGTCAATCGAACTCATTCAAAGTATTAATCCGTATAAAAAAATAACAGGCTAAACCACCATACGCAAAACTAGCTTTAATAATAAGTTGAATGTTTTATCGACGGTTACATCAAATCCGTCAACGATTACATTTTTGTTAGGTTCCCTAAGGGAAGGCAAAGGGTACAAGTCCTCATCTTCAGCCGTTTCTTAATTTTGATAATAAATCACGATAAAAGTTGATTTATTGCTGATTTATGAATACTGAAATAACCCCCTTTGGTTTCATTGGGGATTTAGTGACCTCCATAGACTTGAGAGAGCGTAAAATGACACAAATGTGTTGTGACACCATCTGATGACAGGGCCTTGCTTTAGTTTCTTAACCTCCACAATCCTGTCGCAGAATATGACTAATCGTAATCATTAAAAAAGGGACCTTCAATTTATAAATTATTTTATTTATTAATTTAAGGTGCACTGACAAATTATTATCAAAACAATATATAACAATAAGTGTACAAATTAAGTATACAAATTAAGATAAGCTAGACACTAATCCATAAATAGTGTACACAGCATGTTATTAATAATAATGCATATTACTCCATATTACATTAAAAAAAAATACAAACTACACTCGCGAGCAAGACTATGGAATAACTTGAAATTAATTCCCGCGATCTTGAGTACTAAATCACTACGAACGTTACGAATAATAAAAATGGCACCATTTTAAAGGTGCCATTAACCTCAAATTGATACCATTCAAAATAAATTCATTTGAATCATACCAAGGAGCTATCCCGGATTAAGTGAAGGAGTTATGAAAATAAAGGAAATATGGAAAAATAATGAATAAAGAAAATAACAAAAGTTAAGTAATTAAAAAAATATTTGGCCTTAAAATTATGTTTTAATATTTTGTGTTCCCTCCCCTAGCCCTAATAACTGATCGAAGACGATTCTTCATAGACCTAATCAGCTTCTGAGTTGATTCTTGCGGGATACATTCCCACACTCTTCTATCAAAGCCGATTTCAGCTCATTTACACTTGAAGGAGCAGGATTTTCGGCAGGCAATAATGTATGGCAAGATTTAATTACCTTTTCAAAACTTTTTTCAATAAAACATAATTTGTATGAGAAATAAGACCTTTTGGTCGGAATGTCTTCTTTAAGATTTTTTAAAATTGGATATACAATCAAATATGGATGGGATTTAAGTAACAGTTCCGGGGAAAAAAATTAAAATTAATTTCATTCGACAGGGAAATAGGACCTTTTGAACAGAAATTCCTCAAATGTGATAACACAACATTAATTTACATTAAGTGTCATGTCATTAGAAAACAACCTCCAGATCATATTGGAGGGCTGCACTGTCCTCCATCTTCGACATTGGTGAATATCTTGAGGTTATAACAGACAAAATTCATTTAGCTAAAATTGCCTGCTATAAAAAAAATCGTAGTGTTTTAAGAGCCTTTATAATATTTAATTAAGTTCATTTTAAGTATAAAAAATGATTCAGGCTGGACTGAAGTAAAACGTTAAATTAAACGCTTTTAAATACAGTCAGTTTTTATTTGAAGTTTATGAAATCAATGTAAAATAAGTTAAAATACGTGAAAGATGTCATGCGTCGATAAATCGAATCGATAAATGATAAAGAAGAAAATAGAATAATGATAATCGACTGTATTATTGACGATCTGATATGATAGAATGTGATATATGTATAATTTTTCATGTATTATGGTTTTTCAATATTCAATGTTTCCTGAATTGAAGTATATTTTTTATTTACACTACTGCATAGCCCAGTAAAGTTTAAAGTTAGAATGACAACAAAAAAAATCTATCAACGTGATCTTACTGGAATTTGGTAATTTAACCGCAACGGTCAATAAGTTCGTCAGTAGAACATTAAAAGTTCTGGTCTTATTACCCACCACTACTTACTTACTGGTGAAGCAAAAAAAGTATTTATTATTTTGACCGGTGATGTATGCATGTATGTTCCCACATTACTTCTAAAGTACTTCATGAATTGATAAATAATTTATCGTTAGATGTCGTCCCATAAATTGCACATGACGTCCTCTTGAGGATATAAAGTCACTACTAAAAAAAACCCCCTCTATATTTTTTCATTACAATCTTAATTATTCTCAATCATTATGTGAGGTGTGATCCACGCAGAGTGGTATATTAAAAGATTATTCTGTTTCCAGGTGGTAGGCAGCGGCGGGCTAGTAGTGGGTCCAGCAGCGCTGCAACTGCTGTCAACGAGCGGCGGCTTGCGCGTGCTGCAGGCGCCCACGTCACTTCACACAAACGGTTAGTTATCACACAGATCCATAAACATTTACAGTCGTGAGTCGTGCGAAAAGAGGGCGTGCGCAAAAAAATTACGGAATCCGAGGTACGAAGTTTTATATTGTGATAGATGAAGGCTGGTTAATAATAGTAAAACTGACGCTGTCATTATTATGCTTAACCTTTTTTCTATTAGCTGCTTATGGTGTTTCAAACAAACTTGTATTGCGAAATTGAAAGAAAAGGCAATATAAGATATTTTAAATTATGAAATTCCACATGAACATGTGTGAAGTTTTATATTTAGCGTGCGACCTACGCAGAGAATATGAAAAACAAATAAATAAATAAAGGTTTTTCTAAAAACAATGTTAAGGATTCACTTATAGACTTATAGAACAACCGGCCGATCGCGAAACAAATCTCACCTATTCGGTCGATGTATCCATGTAGGATCCATGTAGGCCCGAGAGGTTATGTCAGACTCGTACTGACTAAACACCACCTTGTGAGTGCCATAGCCTAGCAAGACCGTATAGGCTTAGGAAGGCTGTGAAGGCTTTAAGCAAAATCCGATAACACGTGCTTTTATAGGATGTCAATACGCCACAACATGTATTTTTCCTTACTTCTTCACGTAATTCGAGATAACTTCTTAAACACTGGCGTGATTTGAATGAATTTGTTACTAATGTAAAGTTAACAATTAACCCTTTAAAATGGTGCCATTTTTATTATTATAAGAATATTAAAACAAAATAAAAGTTCTACTTAACGAAAAGCGGAATCAAATTTTCGTATGTAGGTACTTTTATCATGATATGGATAACTTCATTATATTTTATGTGTGCAATGTAAACTGTCAATGAAGGTATCATTTAAATGTAGATATTCGTCTTCGTTTTCAGGTGTAACAGGAGATAATCACAGGACGCATAAAGAAAATGGTCTCGTATCACAAACACCGGTGTCCACAGGTAGAATTTGGTTTCTCTAACCACTTTTTATAAATGTTAATACAACTTATGCAATTTTGACTATCTTCCTGATCGCCATGAAGTTTAATCCTTAAGTCAGACCAGTAATTGAGCGCACATAACTATATAAACTAGAATTATTAACGCATATAGACATCGCCGCGCATTGTTTACTATATTTTCTTGGTTCCACAAAATTTCGAAGAACGAAATTGTTTTAATTATTTATAACAATGATACAAATCAACTTTTCTATCTTCGTTGACAGTGGCGCAACAGAATAAAAGGCAATAATTTCTCTTAAAAGTTAATGTTCAAATAATAGAAATACTTAGAAAGTATAAAAATTATAATAGCAAAATACGTCTGATCGCTTAGACTATATACCAGTCACTGACATAAGCGCGGACGATCAACGACGGTTGTATACCTCAAAGAGTATGTAATCACTACGTTTTAAGAGACGGCACTCTAGTACTTCAGGCTGAGCTCACTCGAACTGTACCGGAACTAATACCAATATCATAACACTAACTTGCCAGCCTCTGAGCCAGTTTGGCCAACTTGACTATTTGGCACTTTAGTGATGGCAGACTTATCGACTAATTATCGAAAATAGTGTTGTAGCTCCATATCGATTACCTCCATTTCGTGGACCGGCTTTAGAAAATATTTTCAGATGAGGTAAGGTAAGAACATGGAAGACAGAAAGATACGAATAAGGATATTGTACATAATATAATTATTCTAAAATCTATGATCGATCTTCCGTCTGCCATGTTGTGTACAAAAAATAATACTATGTATAATATAATTACTTTTCTTTATTTTGTTGTGCTTTTCCAATTTTGTCTGTAGTATCGCTCTCAGATTTAACAAAGTCATCATTGATAACTTTACATGATTTTCTAATGAACAATTTACTTAAAAAGTTAAATAAATATTCATTTACTAATTTCGAATTAATATCGCATTTAAACCACTTCATATTGCAGCAGATGCTTAGTTGCAAGGTACAATATTGAGTAATATGCTGTTGGTGTAAATTAGGCAAAATTTTAGTTTCGTACATCTGCTTTGCTTCATTAACTACAATACACAATTCTTTCTTGGGATAAGTTAATGATATCTTATCTTGCCACCATTCTTTAAGAGAAATAAATTTATATAATGGATCATCTAGATTTGGATTTTCTTCTTTTAAAGAAAGCTTACAATCTTCACAGTTAAATTTATCAAGAACTCTTGCAGCTAAATATCCACTAACATATACAATTGGTTGTTGTTCAAAGTTACAAAAAGAACTTTCAATATATTCAATTTCCGATTCGTCAGGCAAAGACAGCACAGGGTAACAAACATCAGTGTCAATGTTGGAATTCTGTTTCTGTTGTATAGCTTTCTGGTCAGATGCACACTTCGCATTTTTATATAATTCTTGATGACTTATGAGCAACTAATTATAATCAGTTTCACAATTCGAGCCACAGATGTGTGGGTCTGTTAAACCAGATATTATACTAGATTTTAAAGCTGCATTAAAATGAGTACATGTTGGATTTCTGTTTGTTGCGCTGTGCTGTCTAATGTTCCCGAATAGATTTTCTAAGGAATCTTGGTTAAGTTGGCGTAAATTCAAATATTTAAAATTTGCTTTTTCATTCAAAAGATTTCAAATACTTTTTAATGATTTCAAAGATATTTCCATACCCTTAATGCAACGTACATTTTTTAAACGTAATTGGGAATCTGACTTCAAAAATTTTATTATGGCAATATACTTTAAATAGTGATTCCAAGATTCCTCATGTTTAGTCTTTTTTGATACATTTTCTCGGATTCCTTTTTTTACATCTTTTGGTGACGCTGGTCCATTAGTGCAGTCGAAAAGTTTGTCCATTTCTTCAACAACAAAAGCAGTTTCCATGATTTCTTCTGAATGAGAATTGTTCCACGCCATCATCTTCAAGACTGCAGCCATCGTGTTGCTTACTGCGTGAGCTGCAAATTTAACACGCATTTTAGTTTTATATGTTGGGTTACAACTGTTTGATTGATTTTCTTAAAGTTTAAAAAGTTCCTATTTCTCTCTTCCGCTTCTTTTAAATATTGCCATTTGGCCTTTTTCCCTTTAAATTCCATAACACCAGCTTGAAAAAAATTATTTCGGACTGATTTAAAAAGATGAGAAATATCAAACATTATAAAAACTTTTTTGCATGTTTTAATGAAATTTCCTAAGCATAGTTTCAGTTGCGAGCGCTTCAAGTTAAAAAATAAATAAACAAATTTTTCAAACAATTTTTAACTTTTCAAGAAATTAAACATTTTATTTAGCTTGCGTATTATTTTGAATTTAGCAATTAGGAGTTATTGGTACTTCGCCGTCGATATATGGGCTATCATTTGCACAATCACATGTTCTTACAATATACCAAATTTCATTAATTGCAATCAATGAACCCGTTCTTAAGTTATAGAAGGACATACAGATTTGAAATAATTATTTAGTTGATAGCTGCAGTGATAGTTTTAACTGCCAACATGGAACTACCAATTAGTTCACCTGAAAAATTAAATTTAGAATAATTTTTATAGATACTATTATGCTAGCACACCTACTAAATATGGATAACAATAACTTATTATTAATAACTCTAATAACAGTTATTACATTCACATTACATTTTTTATAAAAAATGTGAAGACAATGGGGATAATCTTAAAAAATGATTATTTAGTTTTTGAAGTGGAACTTCTTTAGCACCATTGTGATTTATAATGATCAGATTTCTGTGATTATTCTATGTCATATACTGTATATGTACACATGTAAAAAAATGTGTATATATATATACTGAATTTTTCAATTGTTACTAACCTGACTTCTTTTCATAATATGTTTTCACATGCAAAGGAAACTCGGTTAAAATGTCATCAGATAAATATGGTCTAGTAAGTTTTTCAGTTGGCACAGCAGAGTTAAGCAACCGATTTCCTTTTTGTTGAAGCATTCACTGGCAAAGTGAGTACCACAAATAAACTTATTTTGGTGTAATTTCTCAATTGGCACATAAGCAAAGTCTTCAATGCCTGATGCCTTAACCCACAATCGGCATCTGAAAAAAAGTTCGTCAATTTCTATTACGTTCTTTCTATAAAGAATATGACTTAGACAATGAAAATAATTGTTCTTTATTTACATGAAAGTTAGAATGACAATAATATTAGATAAATATAAAGCTTGCTTTTGGCAATCATGTGGGTTGAATGGGTAACTTGTTACTAAAAATATATATGATATGACTGAACTACAGTAATTTAAGAAAGTTTAGATAGATAGTTACTACCCAGTTTAGACTTACCGATCAGGGTCGAGAGGAAAACTTGCAAAAAGTATGCCCGACTTGGGTAACTGTTGCATACCACAAATCGTACACTTTCTGTAAGGCTTAACTTCCATGTTACCTTCAGTTTCTCACTAATTTACACGCAAGAAAAGCGAGATTACCGGTATGATATTAGGTTATTAACAAAGACGAAGAAAATAATATTTACACAACAATCTCTGCACAACACAAGACAATGTAACAGGAAAAGCACAATATAAAATAGGTGCAATGGTCTCTAAATCACACATAAAGTGAAATAGCGAATATTCATCAGTTTGAACTTTTGAATGTTATCTCAAAACCAAACGTCAGATAATGAGATATCGGCCATATTTTTCAGTACCGCCATCATTAAGATGTTAGAATGTTCGTTATTTTAGGTTGGTATTAATCATGTTTCAGGTCTTGACCAAACCTCTTCAATGAAATAGAGACCTTAACTACAAACAATAAGAAAGTATTTTAAATAAACTAATTTCCCGAGGATTCGTTTCAAGGCAGTGTCGACCCACTGGTATACCTGTTGACGGCAGTCGACGACGTCGTCGTCACTTGGCTACGACTTTCACTTTTACCAATTTTAAATAAGGATTATGAAATTATTTAAGAATTCTTGGATTTATGTCACTAATTGAAAATATCACTTAAAACTAGTATTGACGTAATCGTAAAAACGTAACACAAAAAGTTAAAGTTGCAATAAACTTGTGAATGAATAATAGCTTGCTTAACTTAGCGTGTTCTTGTGCGAGTGCGTTAAACTACAGAAAATAATTTGTGACGCTGTAATTTGTTCAAATATTTTTTATTTTCTATGCGCAAATCAGAATTTTCTATTTGCTTGAATCGCATCTATTTGCACGGCCGTGTGAGTCAGTGCTGGTCTAGTTTTCATGTATTAAGTTTTCAAATAGTAATAATAAAAAAAAATATTTTTATGTGTTTTGTATTCAATGCCCACGTTTCGATTTCTCTTCAGCCGGTAGAGTGTAAACATTTTTTAACTAAATTTGTATAGAAAACTTAAATGAAAAACAGACTAACTGTTTTTCGTAAGTCGGTGGGCGTGACTAATGACTTAAACATTTGGACCAACCTGTTCATTTATTTATGTGAAACGCATTTTTCGAATTTAATTTTTAGAGATTATCGAAAACATTTCTTAATTCGTGGTGAAATAAACTTATTAATAAAATCTATAATTTATTTAACTACTTGACAACTTCATTCACATAAACTAACCTTATACACTTGAGTTCATATGTAGGTACTTCTATCTACACGCGATTGAGATGCGTTTACTACTTTGTTCGCTACTATACTTTGTCCAATGTAGGATGATACTTTTGACAGTTGACACCTATATAGAGGGTATAAAGTTGCTATTTGCAATTGCAGTTGCAAGCCAAGCATAAGGAAACAAACGCAACCTTAGTACGTAGCAATAAGGAAGTGACACCTGTCAAAAGTCTCATCCTACATTGGACAAAGTATAAGCCTGAGATCTATAAGCCTGACATTGGACAAAGTATAAGTATAATCTGAGATATATTTTTTAGGGTCATTTGATTAGGTTTATATTGACTGTGCCTTTGCGTCTTCTATATAAGATTTAAGCCTGTGTTTGCTTCAGAAGGCGGCGGTATGGTTGTAAGCGGCCTGACTCCGTTGGTGGTATCACAGCCCGCTGCTCATCTACTGCAGACGCACACGCTCACGCATAAGGTAATTTTAAACCCTATTAATAGAAATGTCTTATTTATACTAAACTATATGATAAACCTGCAAAGCTGCTCCCAACCGTATTTGTTGTGGCGTTCAAGTAATATTTACATTAAGTTTTTTTTACGTAAATATTGTTTATAAAGGACTGTGTTACTAATATACCAAATGATTATCAGAACTGTTATTGGCTATCCGATATAGTTATTAGATATCATATGACAACTACTTTATCGCCTACAATAGTCTAACCGTAAATATTTCATACGTCTCTGATACAAAATATTTTTTATCACTAATTTCACGATTTATGTTGATATGTTTATGATTGAACATTGCTTAAAAGAGAATATGTTACGTGATTGGATAAAATGCATACTAATTTTAACAAAATAGGTCCAAAACCATGATTGCAGTGTATTTATTTAACACTCGTCTCTCCAGATGGTCGAAACACAAATGGTGAAAGGCAACGTTGCTCCTCTGACTGTGAGTGCGCAGTACCTAAGTGCTACAACTATTGTTAAGCCGGTGGTGGTCGTGAGTGCTGCGCACACACCCTCCGCGCCGCTGGCACCACCCGCCTCATCCCCGCCCGCGTGATCCCCGCGCCCTAGCGCCCGCGCCCTCGCATGCACCTTCTGAAGCTTATGGCCGCCTGGTACTCCACACCGGGAAACAAGTCACACTTTGGAATGTAAGCAAAATGGTCTTGAAGAACAGCTGTATCGTGAAGAAATCTCTAAAGTAGACTGAAATATTCAAAGATCTTGGACAGGTCTTGCCCATGCATTGAAAACAACTGAATCAACTCGAAAGATAAACTGATCATCAGATGTTAGTCTTCTTCGGAAGTCATGGATCCGCGGTATTTGGCCAGCCTTTAATCAGTCGCTCTGCAAACCAGTCGTACGTTAATTGGGGAGCATAAAGTGATCTGATTCCAAATACAAATAACTAAGACTGTTTTTAATAAGAAATGTGTAGAAAAAAAAAATTAAGCGATAAAATCGCTTTAGCTTTCGTCTAATATTCTGAGTCTCCCTTGTTCGATGAGTGTGTGAAAACCAGCTTTCTCGAAGCATACTCGTCTCGAGAAAGCCACTATACTGCCAAAGTATTCTGTTAGCAATAAATTCGGTGCGAGTGACGTTTATGCGTCTACAGCGCATTGACACGTGGTCGTCTCTTTTGCTTCGGCAAGACATCCCGTCGAGCGAGTGCGACCGACGGAGCTGATTACTCACGTCTAATATGGTAGCGAAAGATAAAAATGCAATATTTTTGTGGATGGTGAACTGGCAAATGTGGCGGTGGACTTTGTGCAACATCGTTGTGCTATAACGTGTGTAAACTTGTGTATTTTTCTATTGATACCATAGTCCATTGTGATCGCATACAATAATGTAATAGTTATCGAAGTGCATTATTTAATTTTTATTTATTGTTAATACTTTTAGGAAGCAAAATTTAGTAAAAATTACTAAAAAGTTTGGAGCGGTTTTGTTTTAAAAACTCTATTGAATGTCATTATGCATAGTAAACGAGTATAACAACATTAAACAAATACAACAACAAATAACATCGTTGTGGCATTTTTAAATAATAAAATTTCTTATAGATACATAAAAAAATACATTATCAGTTATACTGGTAAAATTGTAGGGTAGGGCTAAAAGTGTACTTGTTATGTATAGACTAACAAGATTAAAGTTTATTTTTTCTATATTATCTGTGATGTGTGCAGATACCTACTGTAGTAGTCTGTACAAAGACGTCTATATACATAGGTGTTGTCAATTTCTAACAATATGTGTTATAAAAAGTCAATAATGGTTAAAGTAAAATTATGTATTATAAAAAATTGTGGCTTATAAGTGTATATGCAATATTAATTCGAACACCTTATGTGATACTTGGCATCAAGCATCAAGAAACCAGGGGTTAGAAGGCGATTTGGTCTCATTCTCTTAAGAAATAATGTGAGCCGTTTAGCCTTTTTAACTCTAACGGCACTACCATTGCCTTGAAGTGTTATAGGTAAAATGGATTAATTAATAGATTAATAAACGGTGTCGTGTAGAGTTATGTTATAAATCATAGTTGTTCAAAGTAAGCTTATCAGTCGGTGGTTCGAACTGTGAAGGGGTTACTTAGGTACATAATACTAGAGTTTTGCTGTTAAGTAAAGTATCTCCTATTTATGCTCAGTTTGGGACAAAAAACTGTGTGTGTAAAGATTATTTCATAAGTTTAGAGTCCTAAGTAAAAAAAACTAAAATTTCGTGTATTAAATGCTGATGACACCAGGAGAATATGAGACTTATGGAAACGCCAACTGGTTTCTTGAGGTGGCACGGGCCGCGCGGCCGTCCTCTCACAGTGTGCCTAGATGGGATAATTTATTACGCAGAACTTCTATCAGTCAAGCTATTCTGAAAAAAACCTTGTATTTCTTATTTCAATTAAAAAAACATTTTTGTGAAACAATTTCAGTATTCTCATGCTTGGCTGATTGCAATATGTGGCACAGAGATTAAAGTTTAACACATGATTGTGGAGCTTTTATTCAGTCATTGTTAAAAATTAATTTGTCCAAAAATCTCCATTAAAATACTTATAATGAGAGTATGAATTAAACTTAGCTCTCTTTTACCGAATTGTTAAGTTTTGCTGGCAATTTAATGTTATTCTCGTTAACTTATTGCAATATTTTTGGCAGGTGAAGAGCACAGTGATCTATTTAAGTATTTTTATGTAAGTTATCATTCTGACGTTTATTTTATTTAAATTCATATTATATTAATTTCCAAACAGGCTTTCAATAAAAGCAGTGTCCTATTATTTTGATACAAATCGCACCTTTTTTGTTATAAATTATTTATTTCAAACAAATTGATTTTTGTTTTATAAAGTAATGTTGTGCCAATATATCACGCTAACTTTTTGATATTATTACCACAGAAAAAAAATATCCTTACTTAATTATTTTTGGTCTGTGGTTGATACTTCTAATTGTCAATAGCATAATTTATCGAGCTTGCGCGAACTGCTCAGATAATGTAAATATCAAAAATATCACCGTATATGAGATTAAAAGGTGATATGATACTAAAAATTAATATTTTTCCAATGGTTATCCACGAGACAAGAACCACACAATAAATAGAATTAGATAGAGAAAAGTGTTGCCACCCTAATTTTTAAATAAAATTCTAAAAACAATTACTAAATATTTAATAAGTACGTATTAATAAGTGGTAGGTAAAAAAAACAATATCTTAAAAATATATAAAAACACTTAGAATGCATTTTATTTTCTATGACATACCGACTGTAACATAATTTTTGATTCTTTCTATATTTTATTTTTTATACTACGGTTAACAAAGACGACATAATTATTATTATGCAGGTACATCGCTCTGCCACCCGCCACCTATACTCTCCTCTGACGTAATGCTATTTTGATGATGATTTTTTTTGTGACATCACATAATACTTTGAGTTGACGACTTTAATAAATAGAGTGAAAATACTCGTTTTTATGCTTTTGAACTCCGTAAAACAATATAATCCAATGAATAACTATTGAAGTTATAAGTACGTTCATGTTGCGATAATATGTACAAAAATGAATGCTAAAATTTGAACATTCATAAAGCATCGATTTTGTAAGTATTCATTAAACTTGAGAAATGAGGCTAAATTGCATTATTTTTTGTAATTGAGATTCATACTACATAATTCCCATTCATTGGCTTCACTTCTTGAGGGCGTGGCAACTCTTTTAAGTTTTCAGTTTTCTCCTTTCTTATAATTAATCAGAACACTATTGAGTGTCCTTTCAGTAATAATAAAAGATATGTGAGACCTATACTTTGTCCAATGTAGGATGATACTTTTGACAGTTGACACCTATATAGAGGGTATAAAGTTGCTATTGCAATGTCAAAGCCAAACATAAGGAAACTAACGCAACCGTAGCAATAAGGAAGTGACACCTGTCAAAAGTAACATCCTTCATTGGACAAAGTATAATATGTCATTTAATTATTAATAATCTACATTCAGTTTGAAAATAAAAGTTTGTCTTGAACGTTATCAATGCCATTATTATTATTAACAATACAAAATGTATCGTAACTTAAACTTTTACATCAATTGTTTTTGCATCAAAATATGAATACAACTTAAAAATATTTAATGGAAAATACATGTTAATTAAGTTTTAGTGTCCAGAAAAACGGTCAAAGCCACTTGAATGAAAATCAAATATTCTTTTGATAAAAGTGAATTTATTAACTAATTACTCTTTGTTGTCTTTGCGTCAGCTTTGATTTGAACCCTACTCAACCTCATTTCTGTCATCTCGTGGGACCTAACTGTTAGATAGAGAAAATAAAGTAACATATTCTAGACTAGGTTTTTCTCCATCCGGTGTTTAATTTAATGAAAATAGTTTACAAAGGTACCTCAAAAGAAATCGACCGCTCCATAAAATGGTAAATTTTTGAATAGATTTTTTTTATATAATTAAAAGCAGTATGTTTATAAAATATAGAAATGCTTTTCGTACTGATTATTTCGTCACTTTGCCTAATGGATACGTCGAAAAGGAATATGTATGTAAAATAATATAATAAAGAGAGAAATTTATTTTAATTGTAATATTGTGAAGCAAAAATGCTCATGTAAATAAAAAAAATTACTTAGTGTATAAAGTTATATTATGTTAGAAATACAAAACAAATTACATATTTTTCATTGTCTTTTATTGTTTGCTCACCCAATATCACTAAATGCCATAAAATTATCAATTTAATTCTAACCCGATTTCTAGCTTTGTGTTAGTACAGTCAATCAAACTCTAAGGAACCCACAACTTCTCGCTATCCGGGTAAGTGCTCTTATAATTAAGCTGCCGAGCTGGACCTTGACATTTGAAACCTTTACCGTTGAATTCTCCAATCGATTACCTAAGTTGAATACCAACACCATATCTTGATATTCTAGGTAAATTATATACATCAAATGATATATTTTTACAAGTAAATGCTTCCTGAATAACAAAAAATACAACAACAAAATAGGTTTTCATTTTTGCTTTATTTGGTGGTGTCACTAGCCCAGTGCTAGTATAGATAGTGTCGTCCTTCGTTATGTTATCTTAACATTTTGTTATATGGTAAATGAAGATGGAGCAGATTTATTAATGATGGATTATAAACGAATGATGAAAAACATTTATTTATTTATTAAAAAAAAAAATTGCGTTACATTTCTGTTTCTTATCTAGTATGTACATACATTATGTGTAAAGCTGATAATAGGTTTCACTTTACCGTTTGCATTAGAGATGAATTTCAACAGGATTTTCAGCCGAAACCGAAATTAAATCTTCGGTACCCGATCTCAGTTTCGGTCGATAATTATTTAAAATGTTAAAATTTCTGCTGGTGAACAAAAAAAGAGAGTCAAGTGGAAGTCCCGAATTACCGCCACATATGTTCTAGTAATTATCACGAAAACTTTTCTTTATATTTTTATTGCCAACTAGCTGACCTGGCGAACTTCGTACCGCCTTAGCGTAGCTTTGAATTGAATGACGTTGACATTTGTCAGCGCGGTTATCGATGTGGTGTCACAGATTACCACAGATTTTTTGTTTTAAATTGAATGACGTTGACATTCGTTACGTTATATTTTTCAATCTTTCTGAGAGATTTTCTTTATATTTTTTTCCGTAAGAACCTTGTACAGAGTATTAGAAAACTACAAAAAAAAATCAGCCAAATCGGTCAAGCCGTTTTCATGTTATGTCGTGACAACGGAAAACGGGTTTCATTTTTATATATATAGATAACAGATATTTAACCTTATTTTTAAAAAAGCATTTTAAGCAATTTTGACATAGACCTTCTAATCACATTACTTAAAAAAGTTCTTTTTGCTTAAAAAAATTTTAAATGAAAAGAATCAATTTTTTTAGGGCGTAATAATATCCAATTTCACCATGATTGTTTTTGTTTACGTTATGTTTATGAAATATTATTCAACTTAATTAGAAAAAAAATCAAGTTCTTATCTTAGTAATTTATGTCTCTGTAAACTATAATTAGTTTGGCAAAAAAATACGAAGAAAATTTATAACTAGAAAAATACCAAATATTGCCATGTGGAAATGATTCGGGTAGCTCTTGTGATGTTCTACCTCTGGACTTCAGCTTGACCCAAGTTTTTAATACCACCTGAGTAATAATAGCCGACGAATACTCGTCTTAAATAAAATATCAGAAAGTACAAATCATCAAACCTGAAAAATAATCTCTGATAAAGGCAAAAAAGGCTTTTCGCAGCCAATATACGCAGTCATCGTCTGGCCCTGGCTAGGATAAACTCTCTTCGAAATTGTGTGTTTTGGACTCACATAGACTGGACGGACACCGATACATAACAGAAGTTCTTATTCCAGATGCAACGTGCAACTTACTTTTCATTGACGACAGCGCTCGAGCCGACTGATGATTACTGATGATGCGGAAGCTAGATAATTATTTGAAAAATAATTTCCGAAGTGAGATGAATTACTAATTTGATTTTTAGAAAATTGTGTTGATTTACAACGCCCGCGACGGCAAAATCCAACATTAGGGATGGGGAATATGCCAAGATTCATCGATATAGAAATAAACATGAATTAAAATATTTCCCTTTATACTAGCTAATTAAACTCAAAACAAATACAACAATTGTCATTTGAACATTTTGTTACCGATATTTGTGTGTATTTTATTTAATTCCTTTGAAATTAGGTTATTTAAATTTAGTTTTACGCTCGTGTATCGATTAATATATGTATGGAAATATATCATGACGACTGCTGAAGAATTAATACGAAATCAAGAAGGCGATGGAAATGAAGAATTTATGTCAGTCGAAGAGTTAATAATATTGATAAAGAGGTTTTTTTACTACATTGTTTTATTTTAATTTATTATGTAGTATGGTAGAGATGTCATTTGTAGGGACTTTGAGACTTTGTGGCGTGCCTAATTTTAAATAAAAGATTTATCAGATAAATAAAAGTAAAAAGATGTAAGAACGATACGAAGAGCCATACGCTACAAATAACAACAGAATAATATGTAAAAAATACACTTACAACAAGTTGTATAAATCGAACCATAGCGGACAGAATGAACATTCAAAATTAACACAGTCGCGGAATGCTCGGCGAGTATAATTCTATGGGCACCTCACTACAACGATTTTCGCTTGAAAATGGCGACAAGTAGACTGCGCTAAGACCGGCAGAGATCTTCCAAAATAACTAATAATTGCGAAGAGTAGATATGACATTTTTATATATCTTTCTTTGCACCTATGAAGATACCTACTACAGCAGAAGATACCTACTTAAGTATACGAAAAATTGATGCTTCACGCGGTGTTTTGTTATAGAACCAATATTAGCCTATGGCAAGGGTAAGTCAAAATTCCGCCCGTCGCCACTGAAATGTAGGTTGGGTACACATGTAAGTAACTTCTTCTATCTTCTAACAAGTTATAAGGTGGCCAGCTTTTACAGTGGTCCGACCTAATATATACAAGTCTGGCCTATCCGGGTTATGTGAGGCTTTTGGTTAACCCCACTGTGGTTCGGATGAAGAGTGTGTGTCCGCAAGATTCACAATTTAAGGTTATGTTTTTTCATTAAAAAATGAGCGTCAGGCAACATAAAAATAAATCTGACTAAATATAAGTCTGTGTTTGGCTTTTCAATTTTTTGAGCTTGGCAACCCTTGTCCTGTTCCAGCCTTGTTTGTTTTTAATAAAAGTTTTGGGTAGAAACCGCATTAATTTTAATTGCTATAAGATTAGTGCATAATGGGGGACCCCTATTACTTCCTACCGTCATAAATTTTAAAGTTTGTATTACCAAATAGAGATAGTAATGTCTTATAAAGTTACGAGTTTGTTGACTTACCACTATCCGACGTTAATACCTAAAATAGAAAATTATAGTCCATTGTTGTGTCAATACACACATTGAAAAAAATAGCCACCGTAAAGTGATTTTTTACAATGAATGCTTGACTATATTAGGTAGTTTTCACAATTTTTATTTCGTACATGTTTTTTTACAAATGTAAACGAAATCTAAAATGCATGCCTATCAAGGGCGGATCCAGGGGGAGGGTCATGGGGGTCATGACCCCCCCCTGGGCTGGGTCCAGGACCTACATAGACCACTAATTAAAATTGTAAAACAATGTTTTTATATATTTTTTGTCACAAAATATATTTAATATAAGTACCTTCAATATTTAAATAATTTAATATAATACTTTGTATGATATCGAATGCATTATTCGGGAACGAACGATTTATTATCATTATTATTTTTTATTTAGGATGGGTTTGCTATTGATCCCAATCAAGCCCGGGGGCCAAGACAGAATCCACGATGGAACGAGCTAACCCAGAAGGTGCCTATTCACCCTGGCTTTGAAAATGGACTGGTTATAAGTTCTCGGAAATACAGACGCAGTGAGGGCTCCGCTCCTTAGCTGTGCGCATTATGAAGGATGTTGAAAAGCGCTTGGTGTGACAGGTAGGAATATCAACCAAGAAAGGGTGGTAGCCTGCAGTGCGTCTGGATGTCCGACGGAAAAAAGGAGCTGGCGGTATGGGCAAATGCAGCTCTTGAGCACACTCTCCAAAGTACAGTCTGTAGAAGACCGCCAGACAGGCAACTTTGCGGCGATGAGCTAGGGTGTGAAGCTTGCTCTTCACTTATTTGCTATCAGCGATGAGCCTGTCAGCTCTGTGCTGAATCGTGTCCAGTACAGCAAGTTGGTATTTCGCTGAGCCATCCCAAAGGTGGCTGCAATATTCCATGCAAGATCGGACCTGAGCTTTATAGAGTTAAAAGCTATCCTGGCGTGAAATATCGCTTGACCTTATTTAGGACGCCCAGCATTTTGGCTGCAATTTAAGCTTTGGATTTGATGTTGGCGCCGAAGTTGAGATCTGAAGACAACTCAATGCCAAGAAGCTCGAGGCTGTCGGTCACAGGTACAGATGTACCTCGGAAAATAGGAGTGAGGTGGAATGAACTCCTTTTTGCCGTGAAAAGACACGCTTGTGTTTTGGAGGCGTTGAAATTAACGAGGTTCCTTACGCCCCACTGGGAAACGTAGTTTAGCCTCTGGTTTATTCGCTCAACCATGGCCTCTCTCATGAACATCACGTCGTCTCCGCTGGCTTTTGCGCTAGACAGGTATCTCTCTACAACAGCACTATCGCCTGCATACCCAACAATTCCTGGTATTAACTGTTCATTGATGTGCAGCAGGAAAACCGTCGCAGAAAGAACAAACCCCTGAGGAACTCCGGCATCAATAGCCACTGAGTCAGAGGAGCAGCTATCGACATCTACTCTGATCGATCGTTCAGTCAGGAAGTCGGCTATCCAACTGCAAAAGTCAGCGGGGATACCGTACGCAGGAAGCTTGCGCAGCAGACTTGCGTGCCAGACCCTGTCGAAAGCCTTCGAGATGTCAAGTGACACGGCAAGTGCTTCGCCGTGCATCTCGAAGGAAGATCCCCAGTTGAGCGTCCTCGGCGAAAGCCATATTGACAGTCACTGAGGAGATCGTTGTCTTCTAGGTATGAGAGCAACTTGCTGTTCATAATCCTTTCCATAACGTTACAGAATATGGAAGTGATGGCGATCGGTCGGTAATTGCATGGGTCGGTACGACTACCCTTTTTGGGTATTGGTTGCACATTTGCAAGCTTCCAGGATTTTGGGACGGTTTTGTTGAGAGAGAGGTGATACAAGCGTGTTAGCACAGGAGACAACTCAGGCGCACAGTACCTCAGTACTCTTGCTGGTATGTCATCAGGACCATTGGCCTTATTCACGTCCAGACTAAGTAAGACTCTACGGACCTGCTTATTGTGAATTGTGATCTAGGACATCGAAGAATCACAGCGAGGTATGTTTGGTGGTTATTGAGTTGTCTAGACAGGAACTGCTCGCAAACAGAGAGGCAAATAAACTTGCTTTCTCAGCTGCAGAATGGGCCAGTGACCCGTCAGATTTCCGCAATGGCGGTAGCATAAGGCGGCAGAAATTCGCTTCGACTGACTTCGAGAGGGACCAGACTGTTTACTTCCATTCGGATAGCAAGACAGTTTCGTCCCTATTCGGCTGATGTGGTCGATTCTCGTCTTTAGTAACACCCTTTTGCATGACTTGGCGGCCGAATTATAGGCTCTCTTCTTCGCTCGGATTCTCCGTGCACGGCCCCGCGGTCGCGGATATGCACCCATGCTTGATAAGCAGATTGTTTTTGGGTCTGAACACGAGCGCAGGCCGTATTATATCAAGGGATGTCGGAGAATGGAATAAAATACTCCATTCCCTGCCGGATTGCATCCGCTATCGCATCAGCGGTGCATGAAGGGTCGCTCGAAGAGAAGCAAGTTTGCCGCCAGGGATAAGAAGCAAAGAAAATACGCATCTCGTCCCAATCTGCTGACTCGTAACGCCATACCCGCCTCATGCTCTTAGGGCTATCATCTGAAGGAGAGCAGATTAATACGGATTTCACCACACAGTGGTCGGACGATCCCAGTGGAGCTGAGACCGATACCGAATGTTTGTGTGGATCAGTTGTCAGCAGTAGATCAAGACAATTGGGTGTGTGGCCAGCAATATCTGGAATTCGCGTCGCTCGATCCACCAGCTATGTAAGATTTAGCACTAAGGCAAATCGTCGCGCTTCTCTCCCAGCATGGTCAGTTTTCTAGTATGGTAATAGCCACTCTTTGTGATGAGCGTTGAAGTCCCTTAGAAAAACAAGCTCCGCCGCTGGATATCGCTCAGTTGCCAAGTCTGCCGTCTCTGTGAGGTAATCTATGAGCCGAGTAGACTTCCGGTCACCGCTGTGCGATCGGTAAAAACAGATGTAGAGCATCTTCTCTACCCCTGTGTCCACCAGAAGCCAGATAACAAAAAACCCGGATTTTTCAAAGCATTGGAGACGCCTATAGCATATGTCATTGCGGACGAACACATAGACCCCTGCACACATCTTAAACTTATGCTCAAGTGTGTAGGCAGGGTAGTTGAGGTACGCCTCGTCCGACGGGGTTGCTATCTGAGTCTCCGTTAAGAAGAATAGGTGCGGCTTCTCGGTCTCCAGATGGTGATGGACCGGATGGAGATTTGAGTGCAGTCCTCTAATGTTCGCAAGGTGCACTTTAAATGGGAGGAAGTGCAGCCGTTGTTTATGATTCTTCCTGTTCCTTCTTTTCATGATGGTGAATGTTGGTGGGTAGGATTTTTAGTCGAGACGCTACTTAGTCGACCAAAGGAAGTTTTCTTGGGCTAAGCCGACCAAAAAAGGGAACTCACCAGGAGACTGCTGGGTCGCCCGAACCCCCCCGAAATGGCCACCGGGTCCTCCCGTCCAGTCGCCAACTGGCACGGTGGAGCATTTCGGGATTTTTCGCAAGGTTGCGGGGCAGCTTTTCACGCGTAGCTAGCGCGCTAGTTGGGCCCCCTACTAACTGCGGTCGGCTAGCGGCTTAAACCGTGCTTCGAATCCCGCTACCCTCCAGAATGAGTTACTAGGTACAGCATAGCCAAGATACTAAGACCGGTCCTAAGCTGCGCAACTGACTTATTACCAACCCCCATGGGTACTGGTACTCCCGCCCTCCGACGGAGCGCAGCAAAGCTACTTGGCGGCGAACTTCGGCAGGATAGTGGTCGCGAGCTAGGCGACTCCTTGCGAGGCTTAACACCGCCGCTGGGATCATCAGCCGTCACCAAGGGCCGAGTTGGTTCATGATGCCGTTGCCCGGGGTGGACCGCTAGGAGGTAGATCCCAACCAGCCCAAAAAAATTAATTTAAAATTTTAATTTTACCGCCCCACCTTTCATATTCGTGTGACACTTGCACGCGCTGTATCAACCTTAGACTATGGATAGCAAAGGACAAGAAATACTGCGAAAAATTTGTGCTCTAAGATAGCGGCAAAAACTAGGGACACCGCATCCAAGATTCCACACTTATTATGTTTTTTTTATACAATTCATAAAAAAAAATCAATAAAAAACAGAACTGTAAAATGTTTTCACAAATAATGCTCACTGACTGATATTTTAACGCGATTACACGGTGCTTTGATATGGCAGACTGGATGCAAATTTATTTGTGCCCTAGTTAATACATTGCGAGTCCATTGGTATACTTAGTCTGAGGTTTCGACTTACTTCTAGCAAGACCTACCTAACCTCAATCGGGACGACTAAACTTACTTCAATCAACTATTAAATTTAATAAAGTATTAAGTTAAAAAGCTTTAAAATTCCAATATAAGGAATAGAGTTCTTATAAATTTAGGTAGGTAGGTACAGTACTTACATACATTAATAAAATACCTACTTTTTACCTGTATCAATTATTATCAAAATTTAATAATTAAATTTCTTCTTCTTGTGACTTGACCACGACTATTTGACCCCCCCCTAGCGCCAAAGCTGGATCCGCCCTTGATGCCTATTATATTTATATAGGATATGTTCAAAGAAATGATCAGCAGCTTCTACGAGACACATTATAAACATTCTATATCTTATAGACTAAATTTATCGGAGCAGTATGCTACTCTGTACCAACCAGATAAGTGAATCTGTTGGTACAATAATATTGCATTTGTGATCCAATAATGGATTTTCCAAGGCATGGTAAGCTCAAAAGTTCACTTTGCAAAACGTCATGAATCAACGATCATAGTGGACATAAAAGCACAAATAGATCCATGAATGTAATATTAAAGTGGATTTAAGTGGACACTGGATGTTAGGGATCCTCATGCTTCGGACGGTACGTTAAGCTTGTGGGTCCTGCAGTGCTGCACCTGCAGTCTTATCACCTTCTAATCCGCACTGGGTCCGTGGGTGGGTTAGAGCCCAGTCTTCCTACGGTGTTTTATCTTCCTTAGAGAAAGCTTGTCCCCACATACATAAATAACACAAATGGTATTGTTGATTGGCAGATAACACACAGCCTAAACTGATGAACCTAGGAACTTATTGGCCCTTTCAAAAAAACATCCGTTTATTAAAGGGCGAATACTCACTAAAAAAGATTGTTAAATTCGATCCCTAAGGAGTGAAATAGAGGGGTATGAAAATCTTTTATTTTCTAAGTAAGAAAGGTATTAAGTACATCTTCCGCGTTCAGAAATTTTGCTCTTAAGAGGGTTTAACGGAGAGAGATCTCAGTCCACATACATTATTTGCCCCACATACAAAAGATAAAGCATCACGACAAGATTTGAATTTTGGGTTGGTTTTTTATTATGACTTGGGCCGGATTTTAGACATCCTCTTTTGTACGAAAATTCCATCATCTTTGAAGTTAGAAGCGTGAAATTAAGTTTATCGAGGCTTTTGTTTTAAATAAACGTAATTTATTTTGCCACTTCTGTAAAATACCCCTAAAAATAGGTGAAGAATTTAGTTTACTAAGTCGGTCATTTCTGATATAAGAAGCGTCAAAGTCGATATATACCTACCTAATCTTTTAGATTGTTTTCTAAAAGATTAGGTGGATAAGTGGATATTTTTTTATTTAATTTTTTGCATTCACAATGCAATATATTTATAAGATACTAACTGACCCAGCCACGCGTTGCTGTGGCACAATAATTTTATTTTTTTAAATAAAAGAATTCTTCTAAAATAAAAATATCCTAAGTTACTCCTTATTACATCAGCTACCTGTCAGTAAAAGTCTCGTCAAAATCGGTCCGGCCATTTCAGATTTTAGCCCGAACAAACAGACAGACAGACAGACAAAAATTGTAAAAAATGTTATTCTGGTGTATGTACCGTATATATATATGTATATGCATGTAGTAAAAAACAGTTACTTCAATATTAAAAACAGACACTCCAATTTTATTTATATGTATAGATAAAATACTTCAATGTGGATATTTGTTTAAGTGTTTAAAAAAAGTACTCCTAAGGATGGGAAAAAGGGTTCGAAATATTTTTATAAAAGACATACTTTTGACTTTTAAGTGTTAAGGTATATAGACAAAATTATGTAGCACAAAAATATATAGATAATTATAATATTACTATCTGACCCTGCCACGCGTTGCTGTGTTATAAATGAAATCTATCCTATTAAGATATGGGATAGGTTTCATTAATATATTTAGTCGGAACAAATCAAGCAAAATTAAAACAAAAAATCATCAACATCGGTTGAGTAGTTTCGGAGTTTATCGCGGTTAAACACTGTGACAGGGAAATTTTATATATATAGATTATTGGGTTGTTTACACGGTACCCTATTTGCCATATTCGGGATTATACAGCCTGTATATTATATAAATATCTATATCAGGGGAGGTTAGTGATTAGGTATATGTTTTGTGGACACTATGACCCAATTAATGACGAAGTACTAACGAGGTTAAGGAAATTAATCTTAAGCGAGGTTGTGAGTTATCAACGTGATTTTCTTCCGTCAGATAACCTTCTTTATCTATTAAACTCTTAAGTATTTCCTAATGTGATATAATTTCTAGTAAACATTTTAAGGAATGACCTTAAAACCATTGTGCTCACATTATATAGGTATTAGGTGGTAATGTTGTGATGCTGCATTGACAAATGAAAACCGCTAAATAACCATTTCATATGATTTGCAACAGCAGCAGAGTTAATTTATTTAGACTCAGAAAGTTCTTCTTCTAGAACCAATCAAAAACGCACATTATGAACGTAATAATAAGGAAACCCAATCTCTTCAAATCTGGAACTATAATAGTTATAATCAACAGACGTAATTGTAAACTACTATGCAGTAAACAACAAACGAAAATAAAGGAAATTTAAACAAAAACCAAGGCCCACCTTATCGAATTAGTTTACATATTTTCGCCGGCACATCCTTTATCAGGAAGTAGGAGTAATGAACCTCGCTGTGTTTACCCTATGACAGTTCCCCATACAATATAAAACGATGCTACTCGAGACTTTACGTTCATACTTTTTGTTTGCTTCTGCAGACCTGGTACATTGCTTAAAAAAATACTAATTCGAAAAACAAGTATTAAAGATGTTTTTTCGAACAGTTTTAATTTTATTGTTACTATTAACTGGTTACCATGGTATACCTATGACAAAAGACATTGATATTTTGGTGCCGGATTCCATAAACGATATAGATGTAGAAGAAAATAGTATAGATGGCGGTGATAATAGCATCAACTTATCGCATCTAGGACCTGAAGCGTTTGGATCTCCGAAGAATGAGAGCGGTATGTGAAATTAATTAATAGGGAAATCATCATTCTGCCAAGGTTCGGAAAGTCAAACATATTATTATAACAAATAATATATACTATTTTTTATCATGTTTTTAAAAAATGGTAAAAATATTGTCAATATATGTTATAATTGAATATCAATCGGATATATCGCAATCAATATGGCTTTTAACAAATTTTCTTTTTAATGCTCTTCTTCATAGGCCACCCATAGTGATGAAAACACCGTAAAGAGGTGCGATTTAAATATAGCTGCTTTTTTTTCTTGTTCTTCTATAGGTACTTATATAATGCAGAGAGTCAATTCGTAACTTATGTGATATACTTGAAAATCTCTTTTACCGTTTCAAAATTAACTTTGTTATATATTATTGAAGTGGATCGAGCGAAGCGAGCCAAGCTCCCATGGATCAGCTTCAATGGCGCAATGTCTGTTACGCCATAACTTGCCGAATTCATAACCGATTTTCATATTTTTGTCTGGAATCGAATTAACAGGTTTAGGACTACATGGTGACGGAGTTTTGAAATTCGCAAAAATTCCCATTGAAACAAAAATATTTTAATCTTTTTGGGTATTACGCTCCCCTCTAATATATGGTGCTAGCGTAGCTTTATGCTTAGCGACTGCATCGCCTAGTTCATTATAAATCTGGGTAAAATCGAGGCGGTCTGCTACTATTATTTTTAAGAATTCATTATGTACATATCTACATTTTAAGTTAACGTTATTTTAGTACATCAAAAGTTCATTCAAAAATGGTAATTTCGCCACAAATGCAATCAACTAATTATCACGTTAGGTACCAGCGAAACATGGTACCAATGACAGTTGTTTGATAAACTTGTCAATGAGCTTGAGGTACTTTGACGGCTCGTTTCCTTTACTTTATAACATCCTGGTAGGTATCTACCGAATTTGATAAAAATTTTCAATGCCTAGTGACCAACAAACAAATGCTAGCCTAGTCAATTTACGCACTAATTAAAAACAACCAAACCCAGCAAATGCTTTTTAAACTTTAATAATTATCGGATCTATTATCCATGCCTTACTATTCTTTTTCTGTTCTGCTACGTTATTTAAGACAGTTATCTACGGCAACGTTTACAATAATTACACGAAACAATCAATTTCCCAGAAGCTTAAAAAGGTTTAGTTATCTTTAAAAAAAAGCCTAATTATAGTATATATTTTGTTAACATCTATTTATTTTCAATATATGCTTTGGAGTATTTTTAGTTTCATAACATATTTTTATTTTATTTGCATATATAATTGTTTATCTTCCATTATGCACCACCGACTGACCTGAACTATTTAATAGTTTAGTTTCCATTCCATACAAAGGTCGCCTGGAAGATACTCCATCTTAGCGATATCACCGCCATTCCCATTTCGGCTTATATGTTCGTATATCTGCATAAATTATGCGCGTAAAAATAAATACAATTTAATCTCATTTATTTGGTTCTAATATTCATTGAAAATTATTAGTAACTCGAGTGCATCTTATGGCAATTGTAATGAGCCCAAGCGCCAAATCATAGTCGCCTAACTTAATCGAGATATACATATATTTATGATTTTTTTATACGTTTGAATCTTCAATGCTATCTTATATGATACATTTTATTAGAAAAGTACTAAAAAAATCGACTCGAGAATAAATTGTGAACCAAGTGGATGTGTTCTAGTATTTTTGTATTAGAATTAATAGAGATATCTTATCACTGCCCGTAATTATCATCGAGGAGTTCAAGGCTTTTTATTAAAACACTCGTTTTTTATTAACTTCACTTGTATATTTGTTTGTTTGTACCTATGTATGTAACGGAATCTTCTAACGCGATTTTTACTCACTTGAAAACGTACCCACTTCAGATTAATTTGAAATTTTGCACACTTATCAAAGACCAATGACAAAACAATAATAAAAAAATCAGAGAATTTAAAAAAAAAACATGTTCAAATAAGAAGAATTGATAAAATACAATAAATGCCATGAATTCTGAAAATATTACGATTCTATAGTAGATCGAATTAAAAAATAAATTATAGTTAAAAATACTGAATATCACGCATTTATGGTAAATCGAACGAAAAAGTAAAAAATAAATTTCAGTATAACAATTAAGTACCTAATTAACGAGAAAATGAATGTCATTTTAAGAAAAGCGTGGGGTTCTTTGTATGACATTCTTTTTACACTAACTCTCCATTTCGAAACAAAAATAGTAAGGTGCAACACTCTTAACTGCCCGTTCGAGACGCAACAGACAGAAAGATAGAAAGAGATTAAATTATTTTTCTCATTACAACTTCATAACAAAAACTATATGGTGTGTGTCTCTTGGCGCCAGAGAACTGTCACTGCTTGACGCAGAGTCTTGACTTTTTCTCGTTAATTAATTAATTGTTATATTGAAATTTATTTTTTTCTTTTTATTCAGTTTACTATAAAAAAAATATTTTTACCTATAATTATTTGGTCTTCATCTGAAGAGCGTAGTAGTTACTTATCCTCAAATAGAGGGCTGGGACCTCGAGTTTTACTATTTTTACTAGTTTATTAACATTAAGACTATAATTTAGGGGACGCCTTATTGGAGTGGAATGAGTCTTCGCTGATGAACCCTGAAGAAATGGGCTCGTACGCCGAGGGTGATATACTGATGCCGCGGCCAATATCAAGGAACGGCGTTCGAGACCAGACTTCAAGGTGGCCTAATGGGATTATTCCTTACGTCATAGAAGGATACTACAGTAAGTTAAAAGAACGATACTCGTACTTAGGTTAACCACGGAATAACTCCGTAGTTCACAGTGTGAGTGTGGACTCTGACTAGGATTAGCATTACACAATTTACTAATTTTCCATACCAATCCGTTATAATCTAACAATTTGGCCGACAGGTAAGATTTGTAAACGGTCTGTTCAACTGTTGCAATTACCCAATTACACTCATACAATAATTAACAAATAATAAAAATTCTAAAAGGATGAATGTAAGAAAAATCCATTTTATTCATTAGGTCAGCAACAAAACGACTTGATAAGGAAAGCGATAGCTGACTACCACCGGCTGACTTGCCTTCGGTTCGTGCCCTACAATGGACAGAAGGATTATATCACAATCCGTAGTGGTAATACTGGCTGCTGGTCGAGTGTGGGCCGCATTGGTAAGACCTGTTACAATTTTATGTTTGCCTGATAAATACTTTAAATCTGATTTAAAAGATGCCTCATTCTACTGAACGCTGTCTGTTATAGAAGGCTCCGTTGGACGACTATAGGGAAGAAATCACATTCCTACCTATTCCCTTCCTCTTCTTTATTAAAGTCATAATAAGAAATATTGATAGTTATCCGTCTTTGCTTGAGTAAATAAAAAAGCAATGCTTTTTCACCAGGTGGCCGTCAAGAGGTGAACTTACAAGCTCCTGGGTGCGTCTCGAAGAAAGGAACAGTTATACACGAATTGTTACACGCTATTGGATTTATGCACGAGCAAAGCCGACCCGAGAGGGACGATTTTGTCAAAGTCGTTTATAGTAACATTAAGCAAGGTGAGTTTTCTTAATCACGGTATTATGGTGTAAAATATATAATTATAGTCGCAGTGATCGGAATTTTTTATTAAAAAACTTAATAAAACTATCATTATCCTAATCTATCATTGTAAAAGCATCGGTAAAATAAACAATCAGATTACTATGACTCCACAAATTTGTTATATTTTTTAAATTTTAATTGACGATTAAATGTAAACTAACTTATACAATAAAACTATCTGAAATGGTCTTGTAAGTATCGTAAAAATATTACTAGAGTTCCTTTTCCCTATTGCTCTAAAATCTGGCAAAATGTAAAAGAATGTCAAAAATGTTATTAGCGCTGGCGTCAATAGGTTTGATAAGCTAGCTTTCTTATATTAGTTTTAAAATTTTTGAGGTTATTTTATATGACCCGGATTCTTTGCTCTCGATTGCGATCATATAGCAGTCTATAATTATTTTATTAAATTAATTTTGCAGGCACAGAGAACAATTTTAGGAAGTCGGAGCCGCAGCACACCAATGATTTCGGTGTGACATACGACTACAACAGCGTGATGCATTATTCAGAATATGCCTTCTCCAAAAATTCCAAAAAAACTATCGAACCTAAGGTGCGTGTGTTTCTTCTTTGATTGAGAAATAACATTTACTTATAATAGAAGTTAGTTAGTTTAATAATTATTATGTTTTCAGTGGCCCGTTTTGCGGTCTTTTATTTCATATTACGAAAAACGATTTTAAATTGGTTTGATCTAGGTATCAGAAGCGTTGTAGCTTGCCCTTACAAAATTTCTGTCTTCAAATCCTGTTCGTAGGGAACGTATTTCTGATATGCACAATCATTCGTTTCTTATAATGTAACAATTTTTGTTGTTTGATCCGTAGTCATGTTAGCCTACCATAAATCGTCATAATTGTCAATTTCTCAGTTTTAACTCTTACAGAGTTTGTACTTTAAGCTGAAAATCGAATGGCTAAATTTGACAGTTGTGTAAACGTGCTGTACATGAGAAAAGATACTGTTTTTTGGAATGTTATTTTTACTATTATTTGTTATATTTGTTCGTAAAATTGTAATAGTTATTACAGAAAAATCTTAAATGTTTGTTTTCTCATCGTTATGAATATAATTCACTTTAATTATACGATTTAATCTCACAGGTGGGTGGCGTAACGCTGGGTCAGAGAGAAGGCCTTAGTAGGGGTGATGTTAAAAAAGTTAACAACATGTACAACTGTAAGAAAGAGTAAGTTTGTTTTTTGTTTACTAATACGAATTTTCAAACAATCAAAAAATACAGTAAACACATTAACCCACAAAACGAATGAATATTAACGATTTTTAACTTTAAGCCATAGAGTTCTGTCAGTCCCCTTCCGTTCGCCCCACTCCTCTCAATAGTCCCAATGCTACGCGAATTGTGAAAAAAAAATTCGCACTCTTAGTTAAAAATGCCATTTTCTCGCTCAATAATGAAGTTCTATCTTCATTATACCAATTACCAAACAAAAAATACTACCGTACAGTTAATTAAATAAAGAATCCGCCACACAATATTTGGATCTCTGTAACTTAACAAATTAATCGTAATTTAAAAAAAACAGCAAGCCAGCCGGAAATTTGAATATGGTAGCAGTTGCTACCAGGGACTGACGAGGGGTGTTGGCTATCGGTAGCAATTGCTACCGTGGACTGACAAGTGGTTATCAACTGAGAAAATGTGATAGTTTGTGGTAAAGGTCCTGATGGCTGTACATATAAATTCTTAGAAATTTTAAACACCCAAAAATGTCTGTTTTATTATCGTGTTTACAACATTACTTTCATTTTGCGAGTTTTTATTCCCTTACATCTACTAAATCTCCTTTTAAATACTCCGAACCTTTCCACTTAATCTCACTTTTATGTCTAGTAATACTAATATTGGTTCAGTGTATCGATATTTAAGTACATAGTTTATTATTTTATATATGTTTATTATTTTATTATACATGATGTCAGTATGTATGTTTATGTAGTCTATAGCATTTTCTATTTACCTTTTCAATGCACCTCCAATACGCTATCAGTTTCTAACTCTCCGGTTGACTGGTAGAGAATGCCTAATGGCATTAAGTCCGCCATTTGTACATATTTTGTGTGCAACAAGAAATAATATTTCATAAGCTAAAAGTATAATAGATTTCTAATAACACTTTTGGTTTATCATTCATGTCATCTGTCAGAATATTGTTATACAAGGTTTTGGTAATACCTTTATAATACTGAATATTATACAAGGTGCCATGCACACAACTCTTAAAACATATTATAAAGCAAACACACATTACGCGTGTCTACGTCTACATCTAGGGTTGTCACTTTGTTGTTTTCCAAACAAATAAACCGAGATAAACATAATGTACGAAATGTCTGGATATGGTTTAAGTCATGTTTCTAACAGGACACAAACAGTTGTAAATAAATGTTCAGGAGTCCCACAAGGATCCTTTTGGGTCCTCTCTTATTTGAGAGTGTATTCATAAAAAAATATTTATCATTACCTTAAACATAGTGAATTTCTATCGATGATCATTTTTTTTTTCAAGAAATAAATAATCTTCAGCTTAATCTTAATACATGAAAAACTATAGCATTTGCTTAAAAAATCAAATAAATTCAGTGACGACCTTAGTGGCGATAAAATTATTGTAGTTAATTGTAATAAGGACTTATGAACAACTTGCTATAGAAAATTCATGTCTTTATTTACTTTCAAAACATTGATGCAAATGCAAATAATAAAATGTATAGATTATTTATATGTGCAACTATAGAAATCAAAACCCGCCTTACATATTTTCGCCCTTTCAAATCTCTTGTAAGATCTCAATTGGAGTACGGAATATGGAACTGCAATGTACGAAAAATACTTTAATATTGTTGAGATGATACAGAAAATTTCTACGTCGTGTTAATTACAAGTATTACCATTACGTTTACGAGTCTCTTCTGTAAATTTTAAGTATTGCATTTCAATAGGTAAAAAAGTTTATTAATTATCAATATTCGTCAATACTTCATACGAGATGCTTTCGAACGGAAATCGGAATTATTCTCTGAAGAACCATTAGCAATCTCTATTTTTCCAGGGAGCCACAAGGAGGTTGGATCGGAGGGGTATGGCAGTCATTGTTTGGGAACAAGTTGGCCAAGTAGTTAAGAACATAATTTATGCACAATTTTCAAAGATCTGTTAATTTAAGATGTGTGTCCTAGTCTAATTACTTTTTTTACTGATATGACTTACTCTTTTATTGATACTGCAAATAAAAAATTTCACATATTTCTTTTGTTTTGTTTCTACTTAGCTATCCATTTTTGAAAAGTCATTTACGATATCATTAAGGCATGATAAAGATATAACATGATTTCTCTACCTTCTTAAACAACAGTAGTCACCTACTGTTGTGTAAGCTAAATGCTTTTAAGTAAAACTAAATCAGGGTTAACAATATTTATTGCTCGTAAATGTCTATAGATACAACTAATACATTATAAATTTTCAAATCTTTGCCATTTTACTTCAGAAGCCTCTTGTGTTACTTTTGATAAGTCATCAGTGAAGTATTTTTTCACATTATTTTCAAATACTCCTTAATCTCGGATTCCATGAGACATTTCATGAACATATATGATCTTACGCATTTATCTGACTCCTCTGAAAATAATAAAAAAAAAACTTAGATTTTCTTCTGCTATAGAAATAGCAAAATTACAACAAGAGAAAATTGTAATTTCAATAATAATTTGGTAAGTTGTAATGAACAAGATCATACTAAAACGGAAAAGGATTTCTATAATACAGCGTAAAATGACAGCCTGCAAGTTGGACAGATGGTATTATAAAAATCGCAGGAGTCCGTTAAACGATTGAACCTTTTGAATTCTAAAAAAAATCATAAATTTAATAGGGGTGGAAGAGGCGATGAATAAATGATCATCCAGGGGTGATCCGAGATCATCAATAAACGGGGTATCAAATGAAAGCATTTGATTTAGTACTAAAAGTAAAAAATCATAAAATAAAACTTTAAAAAGTAATAAATAATACAAAGTATAGATATATACGAAATTAGTAGTAAAGCAACCTGAGTAGGTACAAAGATATATGTAAATAGGTACAAGTATGTAGTTTGGTTTTGAGCGGTCCCCCAACACGACAAAATTTTAATTTTAATAGTTACCTATATTATCTTGTAATATAAATTCTAATATAATATTCTAATAAATTTTTTTAATGTCAATAAATTTATAATATTCATATTATTTATTACTTTTTAAAGTTTTATTTTATGATTTATTACTTTTTGCCTTTTCAGACTATTATTTTGCTTTTTTTTATCGGGGGTTTTTAAAACTTAAAATATAAGTTTTATTAGAGTATAAAGCTTGATGTTTTTGCGACCTTACTTATTTTGCTATTTATTTTAGCATTATTATAATTTCGACCTTTTAATAAAAATAAAGAAAAATCCTGTAATCCGCGTCTTGCGGGTTCACCAATAACGACCTGCCTGTGGGGAATTTATAACATGTTTGTTCTATAGTTTTAAAAGTTTTTCATTGTTTCTTCATCTTTTGAAATGGTTTAATTAAGAAGACGCAAAATTCGGTAAGCACAGAATAACTTTTAAGACTGCAATCTTGAGTTCGAAGTCTGTTAGATTGACGAGTTACACGTAAAATAATGATTATTTCTGATGCCTAAGTACCAGAAATTTTATGTGGGATTTTTGCCTTTGTTCTTAAAATAAATAATAATAATAAATATTTCCTACATTCACACCAATTAACCTAGCTCAAAGTAAGCATTTTAAGGCTTGTGTTATGGATACTAGGGTAACGGATAGACATACATATCTCATACATAAATAAGTAATATTCATAGAAATATATACAAACATCCATGACTCAGTTACAAATGCTCGTATTCATCATACAAACATTAGCCCCTTCCGGGATTCGACCGAGGAACGTCGGTGCGAAAGCAGGGTCGCTACCATCATACCAAACGGTCGTCAAAATCGCGATATTATCACTCTGTTGGCGGAATTAAGGTAACACGGTGACTTTTTAATACTTACTGCGGTTACCAGCGCAAGCGGCGGTCATTTCATGGATGTCGTCCATTTGCTTCCCTTGCCTCTCTCCTGCGAACATCTGCGCTGCCATATCAGCGTCGAATACTCCGTCTTCAGATACAATCCTGGTCTTTTCCAACACGCACCGAACGTAGCACTGAGTTCAATACATGTATTTATGATTATGAGCATTAGCAAAATCGCAAGAGTTTTTATTCTAGCACACTATATGTATATTGTATTTATTCCTGCAAAGCGGAGTTTAGAGTCGTCAAAATTAGGATAAAATATAGTAGCGATAGTAACTTTTGCACATGGGTGAATTCTCACACTTGTTGACGAATGATAGAAAATGATATAATGATATAACACCCAAATAAAGAGTTTATTGCATAGTCAATTCCATTTATTCCGCTTTTACTTCGCCTATTTTGACTCTTAAGTAGTTCATTATATGAAATGTTTAATTTCGCTCAACTCGTGTTTCAATTGTAATATAAGATACTTTTATATTGTGTATCCAACGTACAACTGACTTCTTTTAAGTGTGTTACGTAATGATCGATGTTTGATATATCTTGCCAATAAGTTAATAAATTAATATACAACTTACTTCCACTCATCTCGGATATGCAGCAGATCAGATGTTTTGTCAAAACACAAGCTTTGATGGTTGAGTTTTGTGACATTATATGAATTTGATGACGATAGTTGCATGCTTGGGGATAATATACAATGTTCCAATAAAGTATTCATAACTGGCTTTTCTTTGCGTCGTAATTCTTTTGAAATAGAAATCATCTTAAGTGGGTTGATGCATGGCGCTGTCATCGTCATCATTTACAGGTAATACATATAGTTTATTTATAGGCTATTTAATGATATTGGTTTTTAAGTCGCTACGGGGATGGGTTATTTCCCATTTTCTCCATTTTTAACGGCTCTGAAGTTGTTGTAAACATTCATTTGACCATTTTCTTCAAAATTGTTTATTTATTCCTTACACAATTTGGCATCATGTTGATATGTAGGGTATCTTCGACATAAAGGTCATCTGGGTTTTCGTTGAGCGCACATAGTGGTAAAGAATGCATACATGCTTCTATTTGATGTAATAATGTTGTTAGCTCTTCATATGTGAGTTTTTGTTTTTCTAGGGTGCGCTTCAAATGATACTTGAGTCTTTTCACGGCAGCCTCCATGAGTCCTTAGGCATTAGGCCATGCAGGAGGGTTGAAGGTTCATATCCGGCTCGAAGGACCAAAATGTGTGGTGAATTTTCACACTTGTTGATAAATGACAGAAAATGATATAAGTTACTGATAAATGATATTATATGATGATAAAGTAAACAACCGTTTAATTCACTGAACACATGACATTGCGCATAACAGTGTGTTATGCTGGGGCTACATAATTGGGCGAAGATTCGTGTCGCGTTGGCACGCTAGAACAATGTGTACGAGCATACGCGATGTTCTTGTCTACATTGTCGGACTAATATTTGTGTCGCGGTGACGCGATACATCGTGCGTCCCGCATCAAAGTCTGGACGACACTGAAGTTATGTAGGTGTAGCCAAATGAAGCGAATATTGTCGCGACTAATCCCTTTCATGCGCGCCAGTTTACCGACAGTGCCCGATAATACATCGTCTTCGCCCGAATACTACGCTCTGCAATTATCCACCCGGCCACACTCATCGCGTTAACGCGAATATTCGCCGTGGCCCGCTAATGTAGCCCCAGCATAAGTGCTAAATTAACAAAATTAAATACATTTTATAATCAATGTATGTATGTTTCACCGTACAGCACATTTAAAAACTTACACTCAGCCCTCTGCAACGCACACGATAACGAGATTAACAAGTATCGAATTCGAAAACTCCATTAAGGTATCGGTACTATGACAATTATGTTGAACTTGATAGTCCACTAATTCATAATACATTTTAGACGATGTTTCCAAATTTTAAACGCCTACTTTGATAAAAAAAAACTTATAATCGGTCGGTGGACGTTGCTTCCTTTTTGAAAGATAGGTATTTATTTAGCCTAGTAGCATATTTACCTTTGGTGTCTTGTCGGTTTCATCAGGAAAACTGCCGCTTTCATTCAATGCTTCCAAGTAACCTTAAACAAAAAGTATCAACTGTGATAAAACAAACTGTTCAAAAAATTATTAATAGAAAAAATTAACGTGTCACGTAAAAAAGTAATGTAAGTCATGGCGGACTTATTAAATACTAGCTGACCCAGCCACGCATTGCTGTGGCAGTAATATTATTTTTCTAAAATAAAAGACTTTTCTAAAATTGAAGTAGCCTAAGTTACTCCTTATTACATCAGTTACCTGCCAATAAAAGTCCCGTCAAAATCGGTCCAGCCATTTCAGAGATTAGCCGGAACAAACAGACAGACAGACAGACAAAAATTGTAAAACATGCTATTTTGGTGTATGTACCGTATATATATTCATATGCATGTAGTAAAAAACGGTTATTTCAATATTACAAACAGACACTCCAATTTTATTTATATGTATAGATTACATAGATGATTCTTCTTTCTCGATTGTTGGTACTTGTAAAGTATTAGATTCGATGTTATAGGTTGTTGTTGTTTTATCTACATCATGAAAAGATGGTGTTGTCGTCAGCTTAAGAAACACAAAAAAATTCAACGAGTTTGTCAATGACTCTAGCGAAATTGCAAGAATTCGTCTGTGTCCTCGATGATGGTTCGTATACCGACTGACGCCTGAAACTAGTTGAATATGTTCTAGTAATATTTTTTTGCGATATTAAAATCTTGCAGTTAAATGCCTTACTACAAACAGTTTCTTAAAAGTCTGCAATAAAAGTATTTAAAATAAAGAAATTTTCTCCACAGTGGCAGCAGCAGGTTAATTATTTTGCGGTCAAGAGAGCAAAATTGATAAAATTTCGTTTTATTTTAAACACTCCTCATTCCTCTGATCTACAATACAGTGTGGTTCACATGTGAGTTTTGCTCCCTAGGACGACTTTATATTTCTTAATTTATTTATCATCATCTTCTTAAAATAATAGCACTTTGATGAAGTTCCAAAAAAAAAAACGCGTGTCTCATGCTAGGAATTAGCTGTCTGATACGACCAAGCATTTGTTAGTTTTATGGATAATGAGGTCAAGTGTACGGTCACAAATTTTAGTTGACCTTATATTTGAGCTCATAATCCAAAAGTATTTAAAAAGCGTGGTCGTGCCAGAAAGATGGTTAGTACGACCAAAAAAAACTGTGAATGTTTTAATCAAAAGTATCTCAATGTAAGTAGTCTTTTTAACATGATTCGTAGTCAGAGTTATGTTTATATTTTGTGAATTGTAACCTCAGGCTAGCCGATATTCACTCTATACTTACCCATTTCAATGCGGAATGTGTCATTGCATTCGTTCATGATTCCCATTAGATCAGGTGACTTATCGGTATTTTCATCCATCTTCATACCATCTTGGTCACTTCCTGACGTCATCATATCTCTTGACACAGGTCCATAATCATCTTTTTCCGTGGTAATTTTTGCAGAGCTTACTAATGAGACCGTATAAACGAATACCAAAGTAGCTGTTACTTTTAACATATTCATGTCTTCCTAGTACTTCGTGACCGACAGCTGAATAAGTAGGTACCCAGTGTAGGCCCGCTTGCTGCATATATTTGTATGAACATTGATTGATTGACAGAGATCGTAAACATTGTTTGAAATGCTTAATGTACAATTTTTTTTATCAAAACATAACGAAGTCATCACGTTAGCGTTGTCTGTATTTTCTGTTTATACACTCGAGAGCAATGAATCCGGGTCACTTAAAGAATGTTAAAAATCTCGGAAACTAAAAATGATAGGTTAATGCAATAAATTGTATTTAATAGACAATGTAATACTCCTTAAATGAAAGTAAAAAAAATATGAGTCACCATACATTTTATTAACACAAAATTACATAAAGAAAAAAACTGCTGATCTCTCCTTAAAACAAAAATAGGAAACATGAAATGTTTGAACTTTATTACGATTTTCTTGAATTTTAATACTTCGTATTGCCTCCTCGTGCTTCCATTACTGCGTTTACGCGGTTTGGCATGCTGGACACCAAGTTCCTTATACGATTTTGGGGAATATTCTCCCATTCCTCTGTGAGAGCAATTTTGAGCTCACGAAGCGTGATTGGGGGAGGGTTTCGTTGTTTTACGCATCTGCCTAGCTCGTCCCAAGCATGCTCGATCGGGTTGATATCCGGGCTGCGCGCTGGCCCTATTCACAATCCTACCTGTATGAGGTCGGGCATTGTCATGCATAAATATAGCATCCTCACCTAAATTGACCATAAATGGACCAACGTGATCATTGAGGATTTCTTCCACATATCTTACGCTAGTTAAAGAGCCGTTTTCTATGATCACCAGCTCTGTGCGACTTTCAGAAGAAATTCCGGCCCACACAAGTACAGACCCACCACCGTAGGCTACTTTTTCTTCGATGCATGCTTGCTTGAATCTTTCCCCTGGTCTTCGATACACTCTGTGTCTTCCATCGTGCTTGTAGAGCATAAATTTTGATTTGTCGGAGAACATAACTTTTGACCAATCTTCAATACTCCAATTTACGTGGCTCTGGGCATATCTTAGTCTTGAAATACGATGCCCACGCTCCAGTTTAGGGCCGTTTGCAGGTCTAAGGGGTTTTAAGTTAGATTCAGCAAGCCGACGTCTTACTGTCCATGCACTTGGGTTACTTCCTCCGAGGCGTCGAAACTGATTGGTGAGTTCAGTTCCTGTGAGAAAGCGATTTCGAAGCATGGTGTTCACCAAGTATCGGTCTTCTCGTGCTGTGGTACACCTGGTTCTGCCCGTTCCTGGTCTGCGTAGGTTAGAACCAGTTTCTTCGTAACGTCGGAGAACTCTTTGTACTGTTGACAGCGACACACCGACAGTCCTGGCTGTATCGCGCTGACTCCGGCCGGTTTCCAGCATTGTAAGTATTCTGGTGCATTCTTCAGGCGTAAGCGACATAATTTCAGCTTGAATAATGAATATAGAGCACTATCAACATGGTTTATGTACCCACATAAATGACAGATTACAAACAAAAGCAAAACCAAATGCTGTAATTTCGTAGTTCCATCTTCGAAAGTGGCCCTTTTTCAAATTTGATTTTTTTATGATATAACTTTACAATAACTAAGAAGTTTTAATACCTTCATTTAAGGAGTATTACATTGTCTATTAAATACAATTTATTGCATTAACCTAGCATTTTTAGTTTCCGAGATTTTTAGGATTCTTTAAGTGACCCGGATTCATTGCTCTCGAGTGTAGATAAATAGCGATATTTGGGATACAAGTATTTGTAATGCTATTACGGAGTAAAATATACTTATTTTTATTTTGTACGCTATAGTTAATTTTTTAATACCTTTTTTTATTAGAAACACTGAGTACCTACTATCTTTATGAATGATACGGTATTATAAAGGTAACAATTGTACTCTCTATGTTGCGTTAAATTATACAACAACGAAACTATATTTATTTGTCTGATTACACTACAGTCAACTTATACATATTCTAACTAAACATAATAAGTTAAGGTTGTGTGGTCTAGTCACCAACATGCCTTTGTAGCAGAGAAATAATAAAAGCGTTTTGAGGAGAACGGAAACGACACCACCAATAATTCTGTTTTAATTGTAAGAGATAGGAGTGCTGATTGAATTTGAGAACCTCCGGATCAGGTAATTGTTTTAGATGATTTGCAATACTAATTTTGGATGTAAACACATTTTACACAGGGTTTGCAGAAAACGTGCGTCTGTTGTCAATCTTTTGTGCTTTAAGCACGATATTTTCCATAATTCTAGATCGAAACGAAGTACCTCGAACGAACGAACAGAACCCTCGTCAAATATTAATCTTACATGGAGTAAAGCGCCATTACGGTTGTAAACGAAACTTACATTTGACTGGTGTAAGTAGACGCTATTTGAAATATTCTTCAGCACGTAGGTATATCAGAATTCAATTTAACTTGTGAGCTCTTTGTGAGGAAATAAAAAACACAACAGGTGATATCGTTCGAATGCGATTGTTGTTGTTGTTTTCAAATAGTGTTTATTGTGATTGTGATTATTTAATACTTAATATTTAAGTTAACTTTTAAGTAAAGGTTGTCTTGGATTGTCGCGCATACTGATTTGACACTAGGTTGACATTTAAAATTTTAACTGCGCTACTTATTCAGTCTTGTGTCATTTTAAAATACGTGCTGTATTCATAAATAGAAAGCATATACAGAATTTTAAAAGTTAAATTTTAATTGATTATTTTATTAGCACCTCATAAATTTCATAATTTAATAGAAATCTGAATAATAGAAAAATGCAGTCTAATTGAAAAATAGTATGAAACTCGAAAAGAATATCACAAAAAAGTCTAATTGCTTAATATCTTATTACAGTTGGTTTTTATACAAGTACTCCTGCTTACCATTAAAACGTATGTATGGTAAAACTAGTAAGCTGATGAGTTTACCAAACCTTCTATATTAATCAACCGTTTCTACTCACTTGTGTGTAAATTTTAGCGTATTGTGAAGGTTTAGGTTTATTAAGCTCTTGTTCGTTAAGTGTAGTTTAAAAATTCAGAAAGAAAATTTAAATTGTAATCACGTTACCTAAAAATATATATTAAAACGGCTTAAAAAAAAGTTGACTATGCCTGTAGTTAATTTATGTTGTTATTTATCCTAGATGAACGAAAAAGAAATATAAAATGGACTTTATCTCGTTTCCATAGAAGTTAACGCATGTCATTGACAGATTTGCTGAAAAATTACTTCCTAATTAGGGTAATCATCAGGCTTTTGAAAATGATAGCTCGATTAATATGATTATAACGGAAATGTAGCTAAATGGTATTGCGGCCTTCGTTGTAATCAATTTTTAACGCCCTAACTACCTGTAGGGTATATACCCTAAGTATGTATTCCAGAGGAAATTGGCTTCAATGTGGTTTTCACAAGGGCTTTTCCTGTTTAGACAATTTTTATTTCGTAAATATCAGTGAATACCTAATTAAAGTGATGTTTCGTAAATTTTTCATTAATTTTTTCACTAAATTTTGTATATTTTTTGTTCACTCGTCTGTTTCAAAAGATCGAATAAATTTCTTCAAATAAATTTAAAGAAATGTTATTAAAGGTAATTAACAGAACATAAAAAGCTGTTAGTGTGTCTGATCACGCTATTCTTTGAAATTACCATTCCAAAATTTGAAATTCACACATAAACTATGACCAACATACAGACTTTCACCAATATATCGGGGAGTACAAGAATAATAATAAACTCTTTATTGCACACTTAAGACGCGTATAAAGAACAAGAGAAAATACAGAAGAAAACACGCAATTATTGCAATATAGCAATCTCTTCTGGGCAAGGATACCCATTTAAAAAAAAATAAGGAAAAAAACAAATGGGAAGGTGATGCAATTTAGGAAAAAATCACAGATTTAGATACATCTACAAACAAAGAAAACAAAGAAAAGAAAGAATATGTAAGAGTATATAAATTAATATGGTAGATAACAAAAAGATGATGAAAAAATGACTTCTTTCAAAAAACTAACTTTCTCGATACCCTTAGGGAGAGAATTTTACAAACGATCAGCGTGCAAAGAGATTGATTAAGAAAGGAAACCAGTTGGGTAAAGAATAAATAAAAGAGTGAAATTAGAAGAAAGTAAATTTGAATTAAAGTGAAAACAGAAACTTTCTTTAAGTTAACATGGGAATTACGAAAGAACAGGATAGTGTAAAGAAGTTAAAAAGAAAATGTAATACATTACGCTGACAAAGAGGGAGCAGATCAAGTTTCAAATAAAAATGAGATACATAAGTAGTTAAAAATAAACTTAATAACATATTCTGCAGACGCTCCAGATTGTGGAGCATTTCCTCCAATAAGTCCATATAACAAAAGTCTCAATAGTCTAAAACATACAAAATTATGGCCTGGGCAGGGGTGAATTTAGTGCTGGTTGGATAAAGTTCCCTATGTGTTTGAGCGATCTTTACGCAAAGAAGGATTCTTACGGTATCAATCTGAAGCCTCCATAAGAAATATTCATCAAAGTCTAAACTGAGAATTTTTTACGGGTTTGGGGAAAGGAATTACAATGTTCTCTTTCACAGAAGCAAGCTGTTCAAAATCGATCCTTGAAACATTAATAATAATGAGACTTAGAAGCGTTTACAGTAAGTCCAAATGACTTACTACAACTAATAATATGTGTAAGATTAGATTGATAGCCACTATTTCCGCACCCGCACGGTGAATCTATGGAATGCAAAGAAGTTAGTCTCTGTCTCTATAATATAACATTTACTCTGCGAGGATTATTTATTATTCTAATAGAATCAGCACCCATATTACAATTTATTGACTCTTTGTGAACTGACTGAATAGTTCACTTGACATCACTGTCCGCAACCAGATTAAAAGTAAAAAGTGAGCCTTGAGTTGGCAGAGTTAAAATGTAGGATCGATTTGACTTTCATGTTTTAAAGTACCTAATATTATATTATTACCCGCTATTTAGCCGAACACTTAAAATATTCAACAGTAGCTTCCACTTTTTTTCTTTATTAAAGACTAAATAACTTATTTTTCTCTTATTATAAAATAATATTGTTATATTATTCATACATATAAATATATAAATATAAAATTGGCTTCCCTTTTGTTAACAGAATTAATTACTTGTTTTGTTCTAATTTTTGAAAGATGGTATTTTTTATATCACTTTTTAACATTGTTCTATGCAGAGAGTTGCTCAATAATACATCTAAATAAAAAAACTCATAAGGTACATAGATACAAAAAATAAGCACTTACTTAACTGTTAAATTTTTAAATTTGAAGAAATTGTCACGAGAGAAAATTTAACGAGTCTCAGGTGTCAGGGGGTCTCCAACCCGTAGCCTCTAGATATACAAGTTTAGCTGTGAAATAATTAAAGAATATAAGGATTTGCATGCTTTCTAGCCATCTCTTTAAAATGTCTTTAAGTACTTACATATGTATTCCATGTAGTATTTTTGAAATGCAACGAGGTCTGCCTAATAATTTATTCGAACAACAAAATGACTGACATCACAGGTTGTCAAAATATTTTATTAATATGGAACTGTTGCAGCTGGACTTCAGGAAGAAAATGAAATTTCACAGTTTTGGGAAGAATACGTCATCTTTCAATATGAGGTTAATCTTCGAAGGGTTTAAAGAAATAAACATATGTGTGACTTGCTTCTCATTTATTAAATAACGTGCTAATAGAAAGTGCTGCAATAAAAATAATAATTGAAGACATATGTAATAAGCTTGTGTATGATGAATAGTAATTAATCTGGTTGGTAGCTAATAGATGGTCCTTTGCCTTCCATTTCATAATTTTGCATATCGTCTTCTCTATCGTTCATATAATCTGATCCTTTCTCCCCGTATCTGTTTCCTTTGCTACCCGTTTCTTCTTTTAACCCCTCAGCAGTTTCATTTCTCCTACTGTTGTTGTCGTTTTGTTGCTGTTGGTCGTTGAAGTGTTCCTCGTTGCTTCTATAATGCTCTTCCATGTTGTCCCTGTTGTTGACGTACTTGTCGTCTATTTCTTTATTATAGTTGTCTTGTTGTTCGTTATAATGTTGCTTTTCGTTCTCATAGTTTTCATCGTTCTTCTCTCGGTTGTGTTCCCTGTTTAAATAAAGGTAAGACACGACATTTAAATATTATAGTTATAAACCGGGTTATTAAATCTATTTGAAATTAAACCCCTTAAAATCCGCGAGCATTATATAATGCTCTATAGCGCGCGGTCCGATTTAATCTTTATTACGCCTTCGGTAATGGTTCTTTTTGATTAAATGATATTTTTTCACCGATAGATCTCTCTAAACAACGCATTTAACACAAAGCTGGGCTTTAAGGGGTTAAGAATAATTTATTATTAAATTAATTTATTATGCACTTTAAATAAATTGTTCTGAATCATCTATTATTTTTAGACTAGTAGTTATTGAGGACGTGCTTGAACTGACAAGAAGAACGACCGCAAGAAATTCGTCAGCTTTGAATTAAGTAACGATATTATACATCGCTACCTTACAAATTCCACAAAAAAATATTATACGTATTATTTTATTATTCTCTCACAATAATATCAGTGTTATCAGGGCCAGATTTGGACGTGTGGAGCCCCCGGGGCAACAGAATTATTTTCGGAATAAAGTTTAAAATGAAAATCGATTATTGCGAATATTAGTAGTACAGTTTTTATAACAATGTCAAAAGTTTTTTCTATATTCTACAATCTAAAAGAAACTGTTTGGAAAAAACGTGATAGTCAAAAGTAACTCGTTGTATACTTTTTTATCTCTATTGGGCACCCTGCTGTGGAGGCCCCAGGGCAGTAGCCCCGCCTGCCATCCAGCCCTGAGTGTTATGGTTCCATTACAGAATTAATAACAAAAAATAAAAACCTACCTATACTCAAACAAAAGATAAAAAAGACATGTTCATAATACAACATGTTGATTAAGTAAAGATTGTCAATGTTTAAAATAAAAAGATAGCGATACAGCTATTTATCTTTTAATAAGTAGGCAAATCGAATTTATCCTTTGTCAAATAATTTTATGTCAATTATATGAAATAGTTGCCGCTTTTAATATGCCTTTAAAATACATATAAGTATAGACAAAGTTCCGAAGTTTTATCTTAAGATTTATATTTGTTGCCCAAACGATTACAACGATTGCGGCAATATAAAACAAAACTTGTTTATTGAAATAAAAAGTTTACTAATAAAGTCATTAAATAAATAAATTATAAGGGAACAGCTTTCATGTAAAAAAATAACAGCAACTAGCTTGACTCCTGACACCGTTTTCCAAAGGTTTTCCAACTTGTATTTCAGTAAAAATATCTATCTAATATATAAAAATTCTTTGTCACAATGTTTGACCGCGATTAGTTGGACATAGGATAGGATTTAATATATAACACAGCAACGCGTGACCGGGTCAGCTATATAAAATAAAGAAAAGGTCATATAAAAAAAAGGTTTTTATGTAGCAGTCATATTTAATTATTTTTTTAGTAACACTATCTTAATGGCTACCTACAAAGGCAAAACAAGTGGTGTGGATAAAATTCAACAGAAAAAGTAAAATTAAAATAGTGTTGTATTTTTCACAGATTTTCTATTAAATTACTATGCGTTTGGCTATATAGATGTGTGACTGAAATTGCCTTTGATAAATCGTAAACCACAAACAAGCATTTGTGGTTTACGACCCCTTACCTGCTTTCTTCCATGCTCCTGTATTTATCTTGACCTTTGTCCCTTTCTCCCTGCCAATACTGTTCTTCGTCTTCCCTTTGGTCATTAAACTCTTTGCTCTGGTCTTCTCGGTCGGCGGAATAATTGGGCAACTCCATTTCTACCTTATCTGGTGATCTGATTGAGCGATATTTGCAATTAACCACCTGAAAGACTAATAAAACGTATTGATTTTTAATTGTACACCTATTCGACACTATTACTTTTTATTTCACACTTTTTATAGGGTCGGCCTTGAGTTAAGAAACTATATATGTAATAAAATCAAAGAATATTTCGCTCACTTCTGGTTATTTTATCATAATGAAACTTAGCATGTATAAGTAATATGATCCCACCGAACTGATGAGATGATGAAGCTCGAATATGGAACCCTAGTATGTCTAGAAAATCTAGTAATTTAGGCTTCGTCATATCAAGACTTGTTCGTTTCACCATACAAAAAAGAACCTTATGGTGGAACTGTAAGGCAGCTGATGAAGATTCTACCAATCCAAGATGAGAAACGTGTGAGATGAATATCAAGGGGATGGTTAAAATATGATGTCGCAAGCTTCACCTCAGCAGGGTTTCCACGCGGATCTTTGAGGGTATCGAGCGTTTGTATAACCGCTGGTCGTGGGAACAGAATCTAAGCCTAGAATCAACTCATCAATTGCAGTATTGGTTTTATCTTTCAGATCGTATGGTCATATTTTTGACGCGATTAAATGTATGAAACTGCTATACCCACAGTCAAAGTGAGTTTAGGCAAGGGTGACGAATATCATATCAAACCCCTAGGCAAACAATTGCTCTTGCAAGTACATCTCCATGGAAACTGGAGGCTCGTGTCCTATGAGAAGTGTAACTGCAAAAGAAGGAGACCAGAATGCGAGTCGGGTTATAAATACTTGGAAGTAAACACGCAACGCTCCTTTGCTTTGTGCGTATTATAAAAGAATTTGAGAAGGGCTTGGTGCGATAGGTGGGAATAGCAACCAAGAAATGGTGGTAGCCCGCGGTGCGTCTGTATGTCAGATGGAAGAAGGGTGATGGCGGTATGAGCATATACAGCTCCTGAGCACACTCTCCAAAACACAATCTGTAGAAGACCGACAGACAGCCAACTTCGCGGCGGTGAGTTATGGTGTAAAGCTTGTTCTTCGCCAATTCGCTGTCACCAATGAGCTTCTCAGCTGTGCGCTGAATCGTGTCCACTAGTGCAGCAAGTTGGTATTTTGCTGAGCCGTCCCAGAGGTGGCTGCAATTTTCCCTGTAGGATCGGACTTGAGCTTTATAAAGAGTTAAAAGCTGTCCTGGCGTGAAATATCGCTTGACTCTATTCAGAACACCCAGCTTTTTAGCTGCAGTTTAAGCCTTGGACTCGATGTTGGCTTCGAAGTTGAGGTCTAAAGACAACTCCATGCCATGAAGCTGGAGGCTGTCGGTAACAGGTACAGATGTGCCTCGGAAAGTAGGAGTGACGTTGTAGTTACTCCTTTTTGCCGTGAAAAGACACGCTTGCATTTTGGAGGCCTTGAAATGAACCAGGTCACTGTCACCCCACTGGGGAACGTGGCTCAACCTCTGGTTCGTTCGTTCAATAATGGCCTCTGTCATCAACATCACGTCGTCACTGCTGGCTTTTGCATTAGACAGATATCTCTCTACGACATTACTGTAGCAGGAAAAGCGTCGCAGAGAGAATAGACTCCTGAGGAACCCGGCATCAATAGCCACTGAGTCAGAGGAGCAGCCATCGATAACTACTCTGATCGGCCGTTCGGTCAGGGTGGTTGGGGAGTGCGGTATTCCTCCATTCCACCGATGGGGGGCCAGCGGGTGTTGGGTTGGGAGACTGGCATCCGCATTGCACTAGAGGTGGTTCAGATATATTAGAATAGGTCTAGGCATTAGGTATTTTATGATATAAATACCTAATGCACCTAATCCCTTTTCATACTCTCTCTCTCTCTCCATACCACAGCCACAGTAACGAAAGAGTCGCGTGCGCGTGCGGTCTCGCGCGGGTTATGGGATGCATACACCGTCTCGTTCGCTCCTGTGCGAAACGGACTACGCTTCAACTGGACAAAACTGGTTTATGCAGGAACGGAACGGATCTGACTCATTAGGTAGGATTAGAATTGGATTAGTTGCCCGGCATCTGTTCTAGTATACGGTACGGAACGGACGCTTCCTGTTCCTAGTATTGGATTTCTTGTGTAAAATACTTTTTAGTGTATCTCGTTTGTTGTTATTCGTTCTTGTTAGTTGTTATTCTTGTTTTTCTTTTCTCAAACTTTTTCTTATTATAAACTACCTGTAATATAGATTTGGTGAAATGGCTCCAAAAGGAAGTAGCTCAGCGTGGGATCATTTTATTGATAAAGGGGAGTACAAAGCAGAGTGTAAATTATACGATATCAAACTTAACAAAACATATAAAAAGAAAACATCCATTAGTTAACATGGTTCAAAGAAATGAAATTACACAGCCGCAGCATCAGGTTCAGCCACCAGCTATGCCAACTACATCAACTTCAGGAGAAACAACCCAAAGCGGCACGGTGCGTGTAGTACAGTCGGGGTCAAAAACATTAGCATCATACATTTATAGAAAGAATGCCGATAAATCCAAATCTGATATAGATCAACTTATAATGGATTTATTTATACTAGATTTTCAACCTTTTCGAATCGTGGAAGATAGAGGTTTCAGAAAATTGATTCAGTCGGCATTTCCATTTTATACAATTCCGACAAGAAATTATTTTGCCAATAATTTATTACCCAGTAGGTTTGAATCTTTGAGAATGTCAAAAATGGCAGACATTGAAAATGAGGTTGAATCTATTTGCATAACATCTGATGTATAGACATCAAGTACAAATGATTCGTATTTAGCTATCACGGGTCATTACATTTATAAACAAGATTGCACCTTAAAATCTGTTTTGCTGGAATGTGTGCCTCTAACGGGATCACATAATAGTGCCAACTTATCGACGGAACTGTTACGAGTCACAAATGAATGGAAAGTGACAGATAAAATTTTACTTGCAGTGACGGACAACGGAGCCAATATAAAAAAAGCAGTAGAGAAAGATTTAGGTTGTTGGTATTTGGTGGTTTAGGTTGCTACGCTCACACTTTGAATTTAGCAGTTCAAGAATCACTTTCTAATCAGCAGGAACTAATCGACCTTATAAATAAAGTAAAAGCATTAGTTGGTTATTTCAAAAGGTCTTCTCAAGCTTGGGAAAAACTAAAAGAATATCAAGAACAAGCCGGAAAGACTGCCAAAAGACCTCTACAATGTGTCAGTACTAGGTGGAATTCCGTTTACTATATGTTAGAGAGATTTGTTCAAATTAAAGAAGAGGTGAACAGTTCACTGTCTAACTTGAATTTCACTGCTATGTCATTGACTGTAATAGATTGGGAGATATGTGAAAATGTTTGTAACATTCTGAAACCGTGTGAACAAGTTACTAAGGAAGTGAGTGCTCAAAAATATGTTTCGGGCAGTATAGTGATACCTATTACAACCGGACTAATCACATCTTTAGAGAATTTAGATACAAGCTCATATTTACCCTCTGCTCAAAAGCTTCGACAAGATTTGATTGGAGCCCTAAAAAATAGATTTGCAAATTTGGATAAGAGTCGTACATTCACAGTATGCATGTTCCTTGATCCGAGATTCAAACTCTATTTTGAAGATGCAGTAGTGGCTGAAAATACGAAACAAACTGTTATACAACTAGTGACCGGTCTAATAAATAAAGATGATCAAACACAGCTACACCCTCAAAATAATGAGATTCCTTTGTTACCGGACTCACAGCCTTGTCCATCTGACTTACAAACAAAAAAGTCTATGATATGGGAGCATTATATGGAAAGAATGAAACATATTCAACCAAAAGAAACTGCAAGATCTCGTGCTATAGTAGAAGTGCAGAGATATTTAGAAGAAAAAATTTTGATGCTGGACGAACAAATTTCACCTTTTGATTGGTGGAAACAACGTCTAGATATTTACCCGAACCTGTATACCCTGGCATTCACGAGACTTAATGCAATGGCAACCAGTGTACCATGCGAGAGATTCTTTTCTGCTTGTGGTCTTCTCTTGAATGATAGAAGAACAAGACTAGGAAGCAGAAAAGTGCAACAACTAATGTTCTTGCAACAAAACACGTAATTGACTTCCATAAATTAAAAATATGTAACTAATGTGTAAATATGTGAAGAAAATAAATAGTGTATATAAACGTAAATAACAAAAACTAAAACAACACAGTCAACACTAAACATTAATGTACATAAAAAAATATATAAAAAAACAAAAAAAAAATGTAAATAAAATAATTATGTAAATACTTAAAATGAATTAGACCTTTTAAATACGCCTACTTATGGAGAATTCCATAAGTTGACAGTCCTAAGCCTGTAAAAGTATGAAGGAAAGAACAATTCATTTACGCCTAGTATCTATTAGACAACAATTAACGCGCAACTTGTGACGCAACAGCAAAGTTTAGCTAATCACTAAAACAACACATATTTACCAAATGAAAAAAAATTACAAATAACAAAATAAATAAAAACAATATATAATAAATAATAAAATAAAACCAAACAATAATATGACTACTACGATTTAAAAAGTTAGATTCACGAATCAAATATGTATTAAGTCTTGCTTATAGAAGCTGTTTCTTCACTGGACGGAATGATATTTTCTATGAAACTTTCGATAGCAGTCCAGTGTACGTGACCTGAATAGCCAAAGATTACATATTAGGTGGATTAGGTATGTGGATTAGGTATTTGAACGGATTAGGAACAGGTGAACCTAATATCAAATTTACCTAATACGACCCATCTCTACATTGCACTTGGTCTCCAGGCGTGCGTAACGCTCAGGGCGTCACGGTTCGCTACGCCGCCCCGTCCGCCACGGAGCAAATTTGGGTTCGATAAGGGCGGACAGACACTGGTCAGGATCGCGGCTGCATCCGAAAGGACACCGCGTGATCCCCACCATTGTGTTAGTGGGACGCCGCAGTTTTTTAGTGGGTATGCCTCCAAGCCTCCATCGGGCACTAGGCTGGGTGGATTATTACGCAATAATCTATTAAGGATCCCGGCAAGCGTATGTCGTTCTTAGTACGCTTAGAGCTAGTGGTCTGCAAATCTAAGAACTGTCATGTCATAAAAAATTTAATGAATTATTTACTCTAATTTTCTCATATTGCTTACCTAAAGTTGCAGCCAAAAGAACAACGCCAACTTTGCACGACATTTTGAAGTTGTATAAATTATTCCCTACTATGTCGTTATTTTATATTCTTCAAAAGTCAGTTAATTGTGTTTAATTATAGATTCCAGTAATACAACATTTAGCGCAAATGTTGAAGTCTTGATAGGAAACACGCAATGCCTTTTTATTTACAGTTATTTGGGTACAACGAGGTAACATTTCATAGTGTAATCCTCGATGTTTTGTTTATATATGGCAAATCATAAAAATAAACTACAAAATAAAGTTAAACAATATGTCTTTGAGAAGCGCGATAGCGCAGTGATTATGGAGGGTAAGCAACTTTTGGAGGGGCCTGTTATCGGGTGTGCGTCCAAATGTTTTTTGTGTACCGAATGTGCCATGCTCCTTCCTTTTCTGTTAATCACGACACCTGTGGATCAACCCTTACCGTGCCTCATTTGCATCTCTGTAGTCAAGTTATATACTGATCTCATCTATGGACGCCCTGCACCCCTCGCTAACATCTAGGGTGAGTCTCTTCCACCCCTTCCGAAGCCGGAAGGAGCCCGTAAATGACAAGGAAAGGACGTAAAGGGCGTCCCCCTAACCACAAGCGCACGAGCCTCACGGAACCCGGTGGAGCGGCCGATGGCTATGCATTGCAGTCTCCACACGTCCGGTGGATGTCTAGAGCATACAGAGCAACGATGGGCCTATAGGGCCGACCCGGGAAGGGGCCGTAAGGTCAATCGTCCGTCAGAGTCAAAGGTGGTGCGTAATAAAACAGTACTGCCAGTCCCGGACGGGAATGGTGGAGGTGTCACTCAAGAGTTTTAGTGTGGTATACCCCGCCTATGCAATGGTGGGGGGGAGTTCTCACATATCCCCGCCAACTACCCGCGCCGGTCGAGGCAATAAAGCTTTCCCCTGGGTAAAAAAAAAAAGATCTCATTTAAATAAATATTTCGCCCAAACATAATTAAATCTGTTTTGAAACTATGTGGGATGTTAAAGGGCCTTTACTATAACATATAACGTGCTAAACTGTACACTCTTGTTAATATGTCCTAAGATTACTTAAAGAATTATGGAGACCATATTTGTTAAAAAAAAATTGAAATGGTTCTGTATGCATTAGTTACACGTAACGTACTAATTCAGAGCATTTTTTAAAGGTTTTAGGACTTTTTTTTAGTTTTTACACTTCCGCGCATACCGCACATTTAAACCACTTTAATGGGATTAACGATTCGTTTATTCTCGTTTTTTTATTTTTAATCCTGATTTTTCAACACCTTTATACAAGAACCGTAATCACAGGATGACTTAGATAATGATCGTCATCGTGCCTTCCATAATTTTAATCGATCTGGTTCCTAAGTACTCAATTTATTCAAATATTTTTTTATATTTTTGCATTTTCTGATTATTTAAATATCTGTTTTAAGAGTTTTATAAGAATTTTATGGGAAGCCCTTCCGAGAAAAACTGGCTAAAGAAACTCAGACAGGGGGACCGACTTTCAGTTATTATTTTAATTTTTCAAAGGAACTAATGCAGTTGTTTATAAAAATATTGACCTTACTCAATTGTGATTCTACATATGGTTCTAAAACGATTTTCAAAAACTGACACAGGATTTTTCAACACTAACTAGATATACCCGACTTAATCAGGCAGGAAAAATGTTTATCATGCGTCATAGTGATGGATGATGATTACAAAATATTGCCATTGAAGAAAAAACCTACGCTGTTCATTAGAATTTTAACACTTAGCAAAAGCATCACCGGTAAAAAAAGAGGTCCATTCCATTCAGCCAATCTGTCTATTCCAATAAAAAGATAATTAAGATTTTTTTTTTGTGAAAAATTTTGAAAACTTTATTAATGAAATTAAAACTATGTAGTTTGAAAAGGATAATTACTAAGAAAATAATTTTGTTGCTAGAGTAAAAAATTAACAAGAAAATATTGTTTTGCTACGTAACGATGAATGGTATGTACTCTTATTTGTTAATATTATTAATTATTATCCCTTTGAAAACTTACCATTTTGGCTTTCCTACGAAGTTTTATCTTATCGCTTCAAATAGGATAAGGCTTGCATGCATAATGTACTTCTTTACCATTTTGTTGGCTGATTTGGAACAGTCTGGAGGGTTTTTGACATGTTGTTTCATTGTCAAATGCTAGTGGCAGGCTGTACTTTGTTTTTCTTTATCTTAAACTTTTTTACTAGTTTCGGGAAAGGTATGTTTTTTTTTAATAAAACGCATCATACATAGTACATATTACTTATATTTATTTACAATATATCATTAAATATATTGGTAGAATAAAAACTAGGTAATTATAACTGATTTGCTGTGGTACTTAAAATTGGTAGGCTTTACGAAATTAAGATATCTCGTAACGAAGATGTAAACAACGGTATCAATATTTCGCTTTTAGGACCACAGTACCTATACATAATACCTAAACGTTTTATTACATAGTTGCATCGTTACAGCCTAAAAAAAATAAATAAAAGATTTTACTGTCTATATTATAGTTTAATTGATGCTTTAAAGTAAAGATGAAATAACTAACCAAACATGATTTAAATGTATCGATGCTGACGGTAGGTAATGTTCTACGTTGGTGGAACGATACTAGCTCATAATAGAAATGAAAATACGTTTGTAAATTTGGACACATTTGTCAGCGTCACAGTAGCGGTCAGAGCATTCGCCCGGATAGCGAAAGGGCGTGGGTTCGAATCCCACCTGAGGGCTCGGAGGCGTGGTTGTTTTTTTACAAGTATATTTTATATCTTATATGGCATTGTGAATAAAAAAACATAAAAAATGAAATACATGATTTAAATCATTATTATTTAAGCATCAAGCAAACAGTAAAATGACATTAAGTTTTTAATTTTCTCTAAAGGTTACTTAGTACTTACATATCTTATAATATAATGTTAAATAAAATTTATATTTACCATGAAACTAAACTAAAACATAATTTATCTTAAAGTAACCTAAAACTAAAAAAAATATATATAATATAACAACTAAAATATATTATAAAAGGGAGTCCCTTTAGGCAAGGTTCCGAAGATACTGGCAGCGTTCCCCCTTTGAATAGCTAGGCTAATTCTTTGTCCGAGGTAGCTGCCAGCTCTTCGGTCGCCTGTGATGACGACTAACCTTTTTGCTATTTCTTTAAAAAGTCTTATAGCGCTTGGACCCCACGGATTTAATAGTTAATAGTTAATTTAATTTTTAATAGTTTCGTATTTTATCGAATCACAATTCTATTGACATATTACAATAAAAGAAATCAAAACTTAATAAATTCTTATAATTCTTTTGTTAAAGATGTAAATGACAATGAACCTCAGAGCAATACAGACTATGCAAAGGAAGATTACGATCATATATTTAAAGGCATCCCAGTATTATTTGAGCACCTTTTTATGGTTTTAGAAGATCGGCCTCAAGTCCTTGAACGCAAAGATGCTTTAGCTTTTAATGATATTTCTCATATTGACAGTGCTAATGATGGAAAGTTTAAAAGGGATATCGATAATGATTCACCTCAAAAGTTAAATTCTCTGGATGTAGAATACATCGAGAGTGAAATAAGAGGTAACTCTTATGAACATAATAGTTTGAAAGCATTCGTAGCAGATGAAAAAGATGTCAAAAGTTCTGATAATGATGACTCTACTATTGACCCAGAGGAAGTGGAGAAAAAGGCTTTAATGGTGGAGCAAAAGCTTGAAGAGCACAACGATGATTAAAAGTAACACACCAGATCAGTTTTTTTTTAATTTTAGGGTATCTATGAATGTTTAGGATAATGTATAAGAACCAAGTTTATTTAAACAAATGTTTGCCTAAAGATCAATATTCGACCACAATTGACAGATTTTATTCGAAGGTAGAGAAAATAGTAATAGCTACTAAAGAATTCACTTGTGACCCGAATCGGTTTTTATTTTCTAGTATTTTTCTATTATAATAAATATCTAAAAGAAAATCATTTGACATACTGAGGAAAACGGTTCCACTGTTTTAACTTTGCTTTTGACGTGACAACGACTTATAAATTGGTTTGCCGGGTGACACTTCAAGAAACTGCGTTACGCTCCGCTCACGTTATGCGCTTACAATGAGAGCGAGTGAGAGGCACGCGTCCCTTCCACTCGGGCATGGTTAGCCCGCCTAAGAGCGAGAGAGACAGACATAAAAAGTGGAAGGGACGCGTGCCTATAAATTAATGTTTTAAATATAATTCTTTGTATAAATAAATGTTTTAAATTGTTACTATTATTTCATCCTTCTTCCTACTATACGAATGAATATTCACATTAAAATTATTTTACCACTCAAAGTCGTTGTCACGTAAAACTTTCGCCCGTATACCGACTTTTTTCCTTAATCCTTTTATATATAAGGATTAAGGAATAGGCAATTTATATGGATAAAAGTTTAAAACTATTTTGGGTTTTTGACATGTTTAACCTTACCGCAAAAATTACCTTGGAATACAGTACGTTTGTTTGCAATAAATATATACTTACGTTTGTGGCCAAAATATGGCAGCTGATTGCTGAAACGGCTCAAATTCCTATGATTTTGAAGAGACTATCCTTAGTCTCTTCAAAATCATAGGACGCGTAATACCGGTATATTCGGTTGTGTAATTACATGTTTATGAAATTCGTAGAAAATAAAAGGGATTCAAAATTGAATTTGACTTTCAGGCAAAGCCGGTCACGGTTTTACATTTAATTTACTCGTAGGCACTTGTCGATAAAGTTGTTAACGTACTACTGGACAATGATTGTCTTCCCATATGACTGGAACTGCAGGATTATAATTATATAGGTCGTGTAGATACCCAGAATCTGAAAATCGTTATCGTTAGTTACAAAATTTTCAATACATTTCTTGATTGTCCACCATGCTGAAATGTATTTTAAATATTTTGTTTCGTTAATTCTATATCTCTTATTCATCTTGTGTCATTAATAAATTATATAAAGTATATAATTTAGTTTATAAAACATATTAATATAAGGGAAGGGAATATCAGCAAATATACAACTTCTTATTAAAAATAAGCAAGATTGACAGAAGTCTATTCTATCTATAAGAGTCATTCTACATTAGAATGACTCTTATTATCTTATGTTACTTAATGATGTAGATATTTCTTACCGAATAGAGTAAAGATCGAGAAAGTTTGCAGATGCCGAGGGGAGAATAGCTGACCTTATTTAATGCTACATAAATGGAAAACTTAGCCAACTCGTGCGAGATTTCCTCTTCTCTGAACTCATTCTCCAGGCGGCTTATCAGAAACTTGGTGCGATCCATCTAGAACAGATAGTTGTTAATGTTTCTAGATTTCAATCAAATGAAGATAAGTCTTGTATTTATATAAATGTTAAACTCATTAATTTATGTATCAATATTTTTTATTTGGTACCATACAATTTGAATTAAAAATAACACAGTGGTAATTCTACATTGAAGCTGGCTGGTGTCGGCTGGATATTTTTTTCATTATACAGAGTGTAGATAAGGTCAAGCGGAAGTACAGAGGTAGAGGTAACTACTATGGAAATCTCCACATTTTCGTGTTGTTTTTTCTTAATATTTTTTGATAAACCTTGATTTGCAAGGGATTATTAATCACGGAGGCATCAATTATAGAATTACTACTTGATTTTCTAATAAGATGATTCACATACTTTGCCTAAACAAAAACAAATATAGTTTCAGAATGATGACCCTTCTATCCTTTTCAGATATAATAAGACATACAAATAGATCAAATATTGAAACAATTAATATAGATATCTTAATTATTACTTTATATTAAAAAGGATTGATAAAACCAAGATAGATATTTTGTTTATAAGTTCAGCAAATGGTCAGCGTCAGATGTGGAATCAAGTGTTTGGAAAACTAACAAAGTAGGTATGCATTTTTTAATTTTTCCTACGAGTTTTTAATTGTTTACCTCAACTATGGTCAAGTGAGGAGGTTCCACCATGATCAGGATGCTAAGGAAATGCACGATGCACCATAAAGTTAGCACCAGAATGAACGGCAAAGTTGGCGATTCATTATTGGCTGTAAGGAAAAAATGTTTGTTAGTAGAAAAAAAAGGTCTCTACGCAGTCATACCAGTTAATCGACTCTACGTTCAGGAGAAAATAATTAATTTTAAAGACAATCCAAAACTTAAACCCTTCTTTATCGCCTTGCCCTGATAATATAATCATACTAAAAAACTGGCAAATACTTACATAAACCATTGACTTGACTCAAGTGATAAACGAAAACAATTTCTTTCAAAAAAAATATTTCTTAAGGAGATCCTTAATAAAAATAGTACACTCTAAAATTAAAACGCCATAGACCCATATATAATCTACAAAAAAACAGCTACAGTTATGTTCTGAAAACGTAATATATAAATACCCTTCCACTATCTTACACATATTTACAAATTCTTTCTCTCATTAGTTCTACTTGGTTTATTGATCTTAAACAACCTCCATGTTCTGAAAACCCGTTACTGATTAAATATACATAATGTAGCTATCAGTAAAAAAAAAACTAAATTTATGTATGATATACAAGAATTTGACTGATAAATTCATAAACATAGCCGTCAACTCACGAAAAGCTCTAGAAAAGAATAAAACATGCGCAAATAATAAAACAAACAAAATACTAGAGAGCCCAACACCAATAAACCCGTAGGATATGCTGCCATAGCAGTTAGTATACAAACTTCTCAGGTTTTTCTTGATTAAATAATAATGAATCATGGCGAAATTAGAAACTCACTTGTATTCATTATGAAAATATAGGACGTGATGACCATTCGAAAAATGAACATGCCTAACAGCAGTGTTAGCGATACGCTGCTGGCTTCTCCCAACCCCCGTATTTGGGTGCAGATGTCATTGTACATTATTGCGAGTTGCTGGATAGCTTCTGGGATACGCTTCGACAGACGGTTGGTTGTTTCAAAACCTATGAAAGTAACATAATAGTTGCAAATGACATTACTGACAATCTCAGCCTACAGAAGTCCGCTGGTGGACGAGAGCTTCCTCCGCAAAATGGTAGGGTTTTGTCAGAACCTCTACGCTTTGTATGCGGATTGGATATCGCATTAAAAGATCATAGGTAATTCGGAAAACGCCGCTGCCCTTTTGTGCACTACTTAAGATGTATGGTGGTTATTACCTATCACTAGCATTAGTCGCCTTTTAAGACATCCTCAAGATATGGTACTACTAGGCAATGCAGGCGCTAAGCATAAAGCTACGCTGGCACCATATATTGGAGTGGACCGTAATACCTTAAAAAAAAAATATTTTGTTTCGATAGGAATTTTTGCAAATTTCAAAATTCGGAAATTCCGTCACAATCTGGTCCTAAACCTTTTGATTTGATTCCACGCAAAAAATATTAAATTCGGTTAAGAACTCGGGAAGTTATGGCGTAACAGACATTGTGCCATTGAAGCTGATCCATGGAAGCATCGCTTCGCTCCGCTCCAATTATGATGATATTGCTATGGTGCCCGGCAAAGTGGACATCACTCATAAATTCTGTTGTAAAAGTACAATGCTAAATGACAATTAAGCTTTATGTACCTATATCGCTCATTTGGTGTGTAACAGTGACGCAATTACACTTTTGGTCAAAATTACATTTCTGAAAAGATCGACAAAATTGTATTTCTTCTATTTTTCGCTGGAAGCTAAATGAACCTAAGAAAAATATACGTTTGTAGTCATATTTTAAGGTAATGCTAATTTAAAAAAGAAGATGTATTTAAAGTCCCTACCTAAAATTTCCCTCTTCTTTAAAAACACAACATTTACAATTGCGTCAGTGTTGCACCAAATGAGCGAATATATAATATCTATACTCTTAGCAATTGGTATGATTCGGAGCCACGGCTAACATATATCCTACACATTGCATTAAAAAAATAAGTATATGTAGGTATACCTGCCGATTTTCTAAAGCCCCCAACATTATTAAGCACTTTATTCAAGGACTTTAAAACCGAGTGGACTTCAAAGGCACCAAAGACAAACTGCATCTCGACTAGTATAGACATCACGTAGCTGATATAATACGACGAGAACAAAATTGAAACGGTCACTGAAATAGGTAAATACAGTCAGTACTAAAGCTTACACGTGAAATAATATATGTATAAATACAAACTACAGGGCCACGCATTACTGCGGTTCAGATATTATATTTTACATATCGTTAATTAAAATTAAACCTATCATATGTCCTAAGTCGGAATAAAATCATCCAAAACGGTTGAGGAGTTTCGGAGTTCATCGCCATCAAACAGAGAATTTTTATATATAAAGATAGATTTGAGAAGTTTTTGGCCTGAGTGATTGACAAACTAACAGAAAACGCATAGCTTAATGCACAGAAACACTTGAAATTTGGAGAGTGTTTTTATAAAGGGGTTAAATCATTAATTAAGAAAGTATTTTGAAAAAAAAAACGGGTTTAAATAGCATGGAACTCTGTTTCAAAGTAAGTGACATGAAATTTTATAAATTATTGCTCCTAGTGTACTACATGTACATGTCATACATTTAATTTTTATTTAGTGAGATTATACCGCAGACAGAAAATGCACCAGCCTAAGTTTACTAATACAACGAAATAAAAAAAAGTTTTGTTTTAGTTATAAACGGTCCACCTTAACAAAATATTAAAGAAATAGAATTGATTTAAAGTTCAGGTTTATGGTAATATATTTTTTTTCACTAATACGTACTGTGCTGTTGGAATATGACTAATAACTAAGTATTTTATTAATTTATGGTGGTGATTGCTAGAGAAGAGCGGAGAAATACTTTTCCATCTCTCCGAATTTTAGTGGAATAGTTATTTAAAAACACCTACCTTTAGTTTTTTAGTATTTAGTACATACATACAGTACAACTATCTATGAGAATCTTAACCGAGATTTTCCCGGTATTCCCAATGTCGGGAAGGGAAACATGTAAAATATTCAACAGTTTCCTGATAAAACTAATTTTGACGTTCAATCTACACAATTACTAATAACTGATGAGGATCTTTTATGAATTAAAACTTAATAATATTTATATTATTTGTATGTATGTACAAAAATTTTATGTGTAGTCTTAATATTTTCTCATAAGTAATAGGTAATTTAATTGGTTTACTTATTGCTATGTGAACTGAAAAGGTATATGTGCAGGGCAGGACTCTATTTCTTTTTTAATATTTTTGTCAAATAGGTTATTATATTTAAATGATTACCTCGCTTTACTTACAATTAGTATTTTCGTTCAAGGTATTCAATATAAGGAAAGTGTAGTCTAAGAAGACAATCAGCAGAATCACAAAAAGTATAATAAAAAATATAGCAATCTTCTTCCGTTCTTCTGAAAATATTCTGGTTTCGACGCCCAAAGTTTGTTTCACCTAAAAAAAGTTTTTTGATATAACATTTTTGTGAATCTCTTAAGATTCTTACACGATTTTTACACGTGTTACACAATTTAAGACTGCTGGAGTCCATCAGTTCAGAATTTTTTACTTATAATTTAATATTTAATATTTTTTCAAGCGGACTGTTTGAATAACGATTCTTATTTTTTGGCAAAACATTTTTTGGCAGAATATTTAAAGAAAAGCATATTTTGTTTTAACTCGCTGGCTGGTAATGCATAAAACATAAACTAAGCTGCCATGTATACAAATATATGCCTTTTGATTTTATGCAACGTAAATTAGAAAAAAAACACTATACGAAAGATAGGGCAATCTCCTTCAACACAAATTTATTAAGATTAAAAATAAACAAACAATCAACACACTACTTTATTCCGATTGTGTAGTACCTAATATATGCCGTGGCTTGAATTTTAGGATTTTTTCGAGAGGTCTTTCTGAAATGGACCACTTCTCGTTGCGAATTATGTGTTTCAGAAACGAGAAATAAAAGTATTTTTCGAGAAAAAATAGACGTGGTTTCTATGCTCTTTCTGTGCTTAAATAAAGCTTTTTCGTATGCGTGTGGGTTTATACCAGGGATGTTGCGAATATTCGCATCCGCATCCGCATATGCGGAACATCCGCATCGATTTTCACATCCGCATCTGCATCCGCATCCGTATGAATCGATGCGGAGCTGATGCGGATGCGGATGTGTAGCAGGTCGCGACAAGTAAGAAAGGGGAGGGGCCTGCGAGTGGCGCGTATCGACCGAGTAAAAGATTAAAGATGATATATTGAAGATTAACAGAAACACCGAAGACATCTTGGCTTCTCGAACAATATCGACCGAAAATAACCGAAAGAGCGAAGAAAATGAGAATGACAGATTCCATGGAAACAGATATCATCTCAGATCTCAGGTACAGGACGTCAGTCCTGTTTAATTAGTGATCTTGCCATGATGCTCGATTCATTAAGTGGCGTTGAGAAGAGTCAGGAAACAGTTAGGTTAACAGGAGTTTCTTACTTTCCGCAATAAAAATCGAAATAATTTAAATGAGAGTACTCTTAAATGGTGGAGTGTTAATCAAAGTGAGTTCAAACTGTTCTCTAAAAAGCACTAAAATTGTTATCAGTGCCACTAGCCAGTGTTTCAAGTGAAAAGTTATTTAGTAGCGCAGGATTAATATAGGAACCCTTGCGAAACAGACTGGAGTCCGAAAAGGCGATCATTCTACTTTTCATTCAATATAATGCTCCAATATTTAAATTTAATTACCAAAATAATAAATTAGTAATAGTATAAGATAAAATATAAATAAATATATATATATATATAAATTTAGTAATAGTAATTCACTCACTACGCATTGCTGGTATAACCGTTAATTGATTATAAAAACTGTTATTACTACTAAAGGCCACGTTAATTGATTATAAAAACTGTTATTCTTAGGCTTATGGTAACTATATATGGTAACAAACCCACAAAGTCCTTGATTTCATTAATATATAGTAGATATAAAGAAAGGATAAATATTACTGTTTTTTTACCCAAGCAAACCAACACCTAAGTTTTTTGTACAGATCCGCATCCGCATCCGCGGATGTGAACCTCTTAAAATCCGCATCCGCGGATGAGAAAAAAAATGCATACGCAACATCCCTAGTTTATATTTAACGTAATATGTTTTCGCCTACCTCGCTTTACGTCTACAGAAAAGAACCTTAACTTGTTATGTCAATCTTTTAAATCAAATCTAGTAGTTTTATAGTATTTAATATAAACCAACCTTTTGTCTAAGCGTTGGTATATTTATGTCGTAGAAACGTACAAAGAGCAAAACCAAATATGATTAGTTCCGCTTGTGAGCTGGCATTTTATGTGATGCAATTGTATTGATATTTTACATTACCTACTATTTTATGACAAGATCGCCACCTTATAATAAGTTTATTATATCAAAATACACAAAATTTAACGTATGTAGGTACCTAAACGTTACGAAAGATTAGGTATATACATATGCACTTACTTTACTATTAAGAAAAAAAAATAGACGGGCTTAATTAAAGCTTTAGCCAGATACTTGCATTGTACAACCGCTGCAAACATTTTATTATTTTTCTCATTCTCGTACACCCTCCATAACATGCAATGCTTGCTATCAGTAACGAAGACATGAAGTCTGTAGTCCATGCTATCCCCATAATAATTGATCTATGGAGGCGAATTGACTTGTCATTCGATGCAATGGCATCTATTACAAAACCAGAGAAAGCCGCAATATCTATAAAAACATAAGAGTATAATGGTTTAATTTAAAGTTGTTTTTTTAGTAAGTTACAACAAGTGCACGCCACTCTTCTTTTTCTGTTACCCCTTCAGGCATGCTTCCTTGTTGTACAATACCTTACAGAAGCAGAAAGAAGCAGAGTCCGATTTACCATTTATGCTAATTTAGTTAAAGGATACAAAGACTAAGTGAGCGCATCGATTGGGATAAGTGTTATTATTATAAGACTGAGCTTCATACATTTTGTAATTTATAAAGCACAAGTGTTTCACTTGGCGTCAAAGAAATTTATGTTTCGATTCGAAGATAGAATATTCCTGCTCTCCGCATTCTTTGCGATAACTCACAGAGCATTTTGAAGCATGAAATTGCGGTAATTACAGAAGTCTAAAGAAATTGGTTTCTGACATTCTGGTAGCGTTTCTGGCAGCTAGCGCCATAAGTTAAGAATAATTTACTTGCATTTATTTACTCATCTATATATCAGTCTCGATTCCTGGTCGAATTGGTGATAAATCGCTACAGTAATTACGGCGATACTAAAAAATGTGGTGCACAACAATCATTGTCCTAAAATTATAGTATATTTTTTAATCACAAATGGGATCTAAGTGACTTTCATATCAAGTGTTTTATTGCTCTGTCTACTCTAAAGGAATGCCCTAGGTTCATACGTTGGTGTCAAATGTCACATCAATCTGAACTTAACTAAAAACGGGCGAATAAAATGTAAACTACTAAAGCCCTGCAAGTTTACCTCCATTTGTTGCGTTTGCTAAGTGTTTTCTAACAGGAACTATTATAGGAGTATTTCGACGAATTCAAACCAAAAAGTGTAATAGTTTGGCACAGTTCTATTTTTTATGGTGTAAAATTACTATAATTAGATTTGATTTACTATAATTAGTTGTGACAAATTTTGCATTCAATGTATGGAACTGACACAAAAGAATTTTGTAAGGAATTTCTAAGAACCCCTTTTAGAGATAAGGTTCGTATTCGTTTATTAAATCTCTCCTTTTTGTGTTGCTCCTAAAACAGTTCAGTGAATAATACTTACTAACAACACTTATAAAAAGCGATTGCACTAAAAACATCTTTCGAGATACTGTGACTCTCCAACCTTTGCAAGTTTTTTGGAAGCGTAAAGGTGCCATTCCAAATGTTTGCGATATTCTAAGTACTAAGGCCATAGCGCCAGATACCGTAGAATCAGGGTCATCAATATAAGGATTTATCATTGTGGCTGTAAAATTAAAAACGTACTGGTTTAACAATAAGTACAGCAATGATGATGATGATATGCATCTCCATCAGTGTCCCTATAGTCGGGGTAAAAAGACATTTCTTAGGGACAAAACACTGCAGGGAGAAAATAACAATAAACCCTCCATGCCGATCCCATTACGGATAGATGGGTTGGGTACCTATTAATTACTGCTGATTCAGATGGGACTCATGCCTTCGCTTTAATGTTTAGTATGTTATTAATTAATAATTAAGTTTTTGGTAATTTTCATTTAGTTTTATAATTTTTATATATTTTATGCATTTTTCAATGCTATCTTATCAGATAAATTATTATACATAATAGAAAAATACAAAAAAAATCGACTCGGGTCACAAGGGAAATCTCCCGCATGAGAATTCATTTGTGAGCCGAGTCGATTTTTTCTATTATAATAATTTTCTATTATAATAATTAATTTTCATTTAATTTAATCCTTAATTGTGAAAAGTATTATTGAAAAAAAAATATCACCATGAGAACTTCAAAATGAATATTTAAATTAATATTAAATGTAAGTGATCTTAAAAGTTAAAAAAAATCTGATATGTACTTAATAAAATACAGAAGTAATGGTGGAAAACAATAATTATCTTTCTTTCTATTTTATTAAATTTCTAATTTTAAACGATTTTTAACTCTTGTACACCTACCTAAATGGTGTATTATTTCCATCAGTGTCAAACTTGGCATTAAGTGTTGATGATAATAAGTGATGCCTAGTGAATGGTGTAATGAAAATTGTTATATTAGGAAATTTACTAACAGTAAGACGGAGGTGTACAGTATTACGTGATAAATATTGCTATGAAAATATTTGCCGAAGTTGACTCACGTAGCGGTTGTAATGGTTGTCTGCTAGCGGCCTTATAACAAAAAAAGAGACACAACTCTCCTTTTCAATGGGTTGTAATCGCAATTATGAGCCCTGAGCCTATTTTTTATGACAAAGTGTCATTTGTATCGCCAACTCAGGTCGAACACAACTCGACAACTCTCTAAGTAGAAAATTTTCAAGCATTCCTTCATTTATGAAAAACATTAATATTTTTATATAAGTATACAAAAGAGATCTTTTGTCACGGTGTAAGGTCCTTTATTGTGAAACAAAATCCATTGTGCGTGTTCAATTCACTGTTTACTAATTTTAGTCAACAGAAACCACAGTTTAGTAGGTAAACATGGAAGAAAAATTGATTCTGATATAATTAATGATTCCACGTGTTCGTACAAATTGAATCAAGGATATTTTTACACTTATATTTGTACAAAAAAATTAGGGGTTCTTCAAATGACTTATTGGCTTCTATAGAATGTTCAAGATTTTCTTTCCCTCGTTTTTCTCTACTTCTCTTGGTGCCTGTTTGTCTGTCTGTAACGTACAAATCTTGAAACTCAATTTTCACCCATTTCCCGACTAGCTAGAGCTCGTAGCTTAAACCTTCGTTTTTCCCGTCAACTATAAAGAAAAAAATAATTCTCTGCCTGCCTTAGAATCCTCATTTGAATTTTCAGATAAATAGTGACAGGTTTTATGCCTGCCTCAGAATCCAATGTGTCCAATACGAAAAAAGGGGGCCCATAAAAGATTTATTTGGCATTTACAGTTATATTATAAGAGTCCACTTGATGCTAAACGTATTCCAGGACGTATGAATGGAGCATCATGTGTTCGAACTCAGTGACAAATCTTCCGCACAATCATTAGTGAGAATCTTTATCCCATTACAAGTCTTTATTTTTATGAACACAGGCCAACCTGACAAAATGTACGATTCCTGGGAGTTAAGATTTAACTTAATCATAATTTTATCCTTACAAAATATTGAAAAGCTTGAACGGATTCCGATGAAACTTATTGTGATGTTTCGTGAAGTTTTGGGTTTACATATTAAGGTAAGTAATACAAATAAGGCCTACCTAATTTGAAACACTCATATCTTGATAATTATTTGAAAAAGGTGATAAATAATAGCAAGGCATTATTCTTTGGTTTATATATTTTAAGTAATTAAGAAAACATTGTATTTTTTTTATTAAAAATCACTCGAAAAGAGGTAATTCTGGAACATTAGCCTTGGGCCTTTTTAAAACATAGTGATTGAACAAAGCCTATATCCTTTAATTATAGGAATATTGTTATTAGAGTATTAATTATATAAAAATATATACTTCTGAGCCATTTATCAAGTGCTTTCATGAGATTCTTAAACAACTTTCAAAGTTATTTTATTAAATATTATGCTTAAATTTCTAGTCAGACTTGAAGTCGCATATTTACAAGAAATAAAGAATAATATAAAAAAAAACGTATCCAAACAAACAAAAATGAAAAAATTAACATATTTCTCAAAAATATTATTAAATATTGAAAAATAAGGCTAATATATGTATATATGGGTCAGCAAATAAGGCTTATATTAAAAGCAGGCTTTATTTAGTACATTGTACTTCATAAATGTCATAATCATATTAAATTCGCATATTCTAAAAATTACAATTTAAAGTCATAATTACCTTTTTGATGAGTTATATTGTGATCTCTATACATTACTTGAAACAAAACTTCAAAGAATAACGTATTAAAATTCGATAAAAATTACGACAAATTAATAACGCGCAATGAAAATGCCCGTTAGTCACAAACGACCGGTCACAAGTGACGCTGTCACAACGTCACAACTCTCGCGCACTGTTTGCTGAGTCGTGAGGCTGTCGTCTATGCGTATGTGAGATATTTTTGATGTAAATATATTTTAACCGACTTTTCCGCACTACAGGCCTTATTTGAGAATAGGCTTTATTTGTATCAGGTACCTTAGATTGTGAAATTACACACTACCAACAAGGTTCTTACACAATTATAAAACGCGGATGAAGCCGCAGAAATAAAAGTTATTTATTATATTTATTTTAGTTTACAACTTACATAAACTTTACTCTTTTATAAACATAAGTTATCGGAAAAATAAAACAAAGTTCTAATAAATCATCAAATTTTATTTACGATCAGCACAAACAAAAATACTTAACACCTTTATTCGATTTTCTTAAAACTATTTAACAGTAACACTGGCAGTTGACATTATAAAACGTAGAGAAAAATAAAAAATATACAAATAATAATTAATAAGTCAATTAAAAGCAATATAAGTTATCTTTTTATAATAAAATTACATATAAAAATAAAATGACTAGAGTTCGAATAACTGCGCTATGATGACAGAAAGAAATTATACAGGATTTTATCGCTGTGTCCAGTTTAGTCAATGGAGTTAAGATTTTGGTACTTATTTTTTAAAATAGGACATATTATGCTAAGTACCTAACTTTTTCGTAACAAATGTCACTAATATTACTTTACAGTGGGGTCCTTCCTATGATTAGGCTTTTGAACATTAATTAAACTTTTCGTTGATTAATTTTATTGTATTGATAGAAATAGTTAATTATTCATAGAATTAATTATTTATTTGTACTTATAAATTAAGACTAGTAGTAAATTATGTAGAAGTAACTAGTTAAAATTACTGAAGACTAGTGAATTTGTATCTAAGTATAACATAAATATAAAATTATGTTACTAAATGCAAAAATAAAATAACAGTTTTAATCTATTAATATAAACTTCATTGCAAGTCATTTCATCCAGTTCACATTTCATATAATTTATAGATTTATCAAACTGGTTCTATAAATTGTCTTTACAATGTTAATCTTTGGCTATACGACTACTGAAAACATAATAGTCCAAGATCTGATGACGAATTTTGGGAAGGTATTTTAGGCAAGCTGAAATTGCGAAAAATGACAATTTTGTTTGAATTTGTCATTTTTTGCAATTTCAGCTTACCTAAAATACCTTCTCAAAATTCGTCGTCAGCTTTCCGACTATAAAATTCTTACGTCACGCTCGTGAGTGAACATGTCTGTTATCTTGAAAATACATCTAACGATTTCAACAATGACCCGTAGTACTCGTTTCCACAACACATGACCGTATTTTTAGAATACAACGTTGGATATGTTTACAATTTAATGATTTGTATAAAACTAAAGTTCCAGCTAATCATTAAGAAAAAGCCGAGATTCGAGCATCGTTGAAATCTTTAAAACTGGTATTATATTCTCAGAATATATTTTTTTAATATTTTTATTTAAAGGAAATGATCATAAATACATGATTTTTATATACATTCTTAGATACTGAAATTATCTAGTTAGTTAATTTAATTGCTAACATTAAGTTACTCTGATACCGAGAATACATCGAACGCCCATCATACAATCAAGATCATAAGTTAATACACGGTAAGTAATTAATGTCTTAACGTCAATTTTAATTACCACTCCTTGTCTTTATTACTAGAGAAGGATTCATGATATACAGCGTGTTTCTTTTAAGGTGTCAAGCAGGTGTAAGGTGATAGCTGAGCAGGTGTAAGCAAAACATTCTTTTTAATTTCTCAAAAGCTTTGTGTTGCAATTTAATACAACTTGCCGCTGCTGTTAACTTTGTTATTAGTTCTTAAATGTCAATTAAAAGTAACTTAAATTTAAAATTACTAAAAGTAAATTATTATAAATCAGAAGCTATGAAAAACCTTAAATTCATTTTATTTTTAAAGTTCAAAATTTGATTTTGTTCTGTTGATTCCTATTTTTTTTCAAATTATTTGTATCTTGTAACAAAGTAAGGTATGCAGTTATTTTACTAATTTAACTACAACTAATAGGTGTTGTATTAAAAGAAATTACTGTAATAAACCAACTAAAAATATATTTTTTTTTAAAGCTAAACTACGAAAAAACGCGGAACATACCCCATGTATGTTCCGCGTTAAATCGATAGGTATGGTACCTAGCTATCACCTTACACCGGCTTGACACCTTAAAAGAAACACGCACATATTTATATGCTTGACCGTATCAGTCTTTCTGAGCTCCCTTTTCTAGATACATTTTAGAAAGGAATAACTTGTGTTTTGAGAAATTACGATAAATCATTTGTAAATTGCTTCTAAAAATTCACTATCTACTTATCTTAAATTAATGTAAAGCTTTTGCTGCTAAAAACAGTTAACAAATATCAAAAGATATAGTCATTTTAGGTACTGTAATATAATTAAAAACAATTTATACAACTCATAAAATAATAATATTATTATTAATATAATTATTATATTAATAATTTAATTAATGATTATTAATAATTATTAAAATATTTACTTTATTATTATAAACGAAAATTATATTTAAATAGATGCTTAAAAGAATTTCTCTTTTCGGCATCTTTTTAAAATTAAAATTTTGTCTTCTTTTTTGTATCTTTTTATGGCGCATAATGATTTAATCATTAATAGACGAAAGCTTTCGGGGTTTTCAAAATTAAAATATACGCCATTTAAATACACGATTCTAAGCGTAATAAAAATTAAATTATTTAACTTCGTTTCAGTTATTTGAAATCATGACTTCCTCATGATCTCGTAGCCGGCCAATTCGTCAGCGGATGTCGATGTGTATAGTTTTGACTCGTTATATAAATTCTAACTAAAATTCCATTCACAGCAAGCTAACTGATAGCTTGCTGTGCTATCGACTGTACATAATAACAATAACACACATGTCACAATGTTTGCTATGAACTCCAAAACTACTCAACAAGATTTTGAGGTTTTTATTTCATTTTGCTGGATTTGTTCCGGCTTAGGACATAGGATAGGATACATTTCATTTTATAACACAGCAACGCGTGGCCGGGTCGGCCAGTATATATATATTTACATATTGAGCAATAACTGCATGTGTCAAATTACTATATACAATCAAATTATATACAGTCAGTAGCATATCTTTAATCATATCCCTTAGAATCCATTATGATAAGAAAATTTTAAAATTTATCGAAGGTTAATGAGCTTTAATAAAATTTACTTTTAAAACAAAATTTTGAACTTGATATGTTTTTTTAATCTACAAATAGCGAGGTAAATATTGCCTTATAATATATATGTTTTGTATATTTAATATGCCGTGTGGTGTCTGGCATAATACAATAGCGCATAGTTTTAAGCCAATTAGTGATACTAGAAGTAGCCACAAAATGAGCAGTAGCGTTTTTTGAACTATGGTCATTGACAGCGATCTCCGGCCCCTTACAAGCGTATTGAATAAAAATAACTATCTTATCTTTATCTTAAAAACTTCGACAAATTTTATTAATCATATTGACATAAATGGTACTAACGCGCAAGAAAATCGCTATAGAACTATCGTGGAACTGGGTATTAGAACTAATATGAATATATAAGTACCGAATAAGTTACCAGAAAGTTATAACGTTGGATTAAACCATAAAGGTACAGTCAACAGCACATCAAGCAGTCCAGTAAAAATAAAATGATCTCGTTTGTAATGTAGCCAAACTTCAAAGTTATAGTTTCATATGCTATATACAAAGAGGCAACCGGTTTAAAAAAAAAATATTTTTAAAATTAACTTCTAAAAGATGTTTAGTTCTCGAGATTCAGTGGAAGACGAAGGACTATCTTTGGATGTATTTAAGTTTGCTTAAAACAATATAAGAAAGCGGTCAAACGCTATTATAAAATGTCACCTCATTCTCGTCGTTTCGGCACGGTTTCACAGGCCGAATTGGTAACGAAATGACATTACCAATTCGGTAATGTCATTCGGTTAGGTTAGTTACATGCCCACAAACTCTTCAAATATTCATGTGATGTTTTACTATAGAACACATAGTATGGCCTTGTTAAATGACTGTGGGCCTTAATAGAGTACTAGCAACAATGGAATTTTGTCTTATGTCTGTTTTCCCATAACATTATCAAGTATTTAGTGGTAACATAATATTAATATATAGTTTCTAGGCTAGTGAAATTATTTTACATTGCGTCTGACTGAGTGGTCAAACCTACCAGTTTAAGAATCACTGAAACCTCACATCACTACTGTTGGCTTATCAAGTAGGGAAAATATGGCCTCATAATTTTTGCATGCTAGACTGCTATAACTACCCGTAATGCATGCGGCAGAACCAAAAATTGCAACTCATAACAAGTTCAAATTTTTCTTTGGAGCAATACTATTTACCTAGATGGAGTGTCTGACTTATTTTGGATAACCTTTGGACTAAAGTAAGACTACCAAGTACCAGGTAAGTTGAAGTTGAGCATTTTATATTACTTGCACGTTTAATAAAAAAGGTTTCTGCACCTCAGATAGCTTTATACTTAAGTGATACTTCTTGCTGTGATATTTGCGTGTTTAATCTGATATTGGTTGATCATACTAAGTACCTTGTTCCGTGCGCTCTGAATGGCTCGATACATCTCTGGAGTGTATGGATCGAAGTTTTTTATTTTCTTTCTTCGCCTGTAAATGCCCTCCTTGTTAAATATTGCGCAGTTCATTTCGCTCTGGAATAAAGTAAAATATATATTTTTAGTGTACCACAGGGAAGCGTGTCTGATCCCACTATCTTACTTATATATGTATACTAGCGACCCGCCCCCGCTTCGCACGGATGCAATGCTCTACTATATTATGCATGTATTATACATATAAACCTTCCTCTTGAATTACTCTATCTATTTAAAAAACCGCATCAAAATTCGTTGCGTAGTTTTAAAGATTTAAGCATACATAAGGATGTAGGGACAGAAAAAGCGAATTTGTTTTATACTATGTAGTAATGTCACTTTTGAATAAGAAATTGCCGCAGACGACTAGGCGCCCATAGGGCCATAAATTGTGATAATTAATAACTTTATTTCTCAATTGCTAATACCTAAAATAATAAGTACATACCATTCAACTTAGTGTGATGATATACTAAGTACATTTAAATTAAACTAATCAAATTTACTATACGTTTATTCTTTTTTTTATTATAAACTATGCTCACAGGATGACTAAAGTAAGTCCCAATTAATTTAAGGGAGCTGGTATTTGCGGTACAGGTTTGATTCTCGTTACAAAATTTATTTTAGTATAATAAACTTATATTTGTAACTTATGTACTTGTGACCATTTTTATATTTTTTTCAAAAACTTATTGATTCGATTTTCAAAGCATTGTTATTTTCAAAGAAAAAATCTATAGCAGAAAATTTAAATATTGTCATGTCAATTTTAACAATCATTTTGAACGTAACTAGCTGTATTGCTTCTTACACTTCAGCATATTTGTTTATTATTTCATTTGACAATATGTGTAAAATGGTCTAATGCGGTCTATATATTGCGTCGCCAATAGCTTACCTCCGTGACAGTATGGTTAAGGAACTCCAGTACACCTTGTAGGGTGCCCTTGGTGTCGCTGACTAGACTCTCATAGAACACCACGTGCACAGGCCCTAGGAAAGTAGTCAGCCATAGTCTGTGTAATGACTCCCATGCAGTCAGTTGGCTGGCCACGTAATACGCCCAATCTGATGAAGGAGGCTGCACTTTAGAATTAATCGAACGGTTTAGGGACATAGTACTAAAGCCAAAATTCGGCAAATGGCGGTGTTGAGAGTGCGTCAATCTGACTAGATTCTCCTCAATATGAAATGTTTTTTTATAATTTTTTTGCATTCGATTGAGGTGGTTATATTATCGGTATTACTTTAGCGTTTTGTTGTGTGAAATATGATTCATCATCGGCGTAAAACGCCGTAGGGAGGCTGTTGTAATCAAGGATTAAATGAAACCATAAAACTACTATTATTGTGACAATAGAATAAAACTGTTTTTTTGTGGATTATGTTTGGTTACGACGTATAATATTGTTAGTCTTTACTTTTGTTAAAGCTGACAAGTTCTTGCGCCTAGTCCTCACTTCTGTTTAAGCTGACAAGATCTAGCGCCCGTTCTTCTTGTCAGTCAAGGTCCTGAATGGGTGTTAGGAAAAAATGTTGGACGATTCAAAACAACTTATTTTAAGTGCATTTGAATATATATTTTATTTCATTTTCAAAGACCGGTCTTTGAAAAGTTGCTTAATTTCCGCCATTATGGAATGCTTAAAGAAGCGTGGGTTACTTCACCCAAAGGGAAGGCCGGTGTCCTAGCAGTAGTGGCTGTCAAATTTCTCCATTCAGTTAGGTATCAGCTTAAAGACTAACACATACGTTTATGGGTCCAAAATATGTTTTTAGGCCCAAAACACACGCCGCCTAATGTATAGGTTGTATACAATATTTTTTTTGTTGTGACATTTAAACTTGTTCGTTTGACATAACCTGGTGTTTCTAAAAACAAATTTAATTACTAAAACGGGATAACTGACTGTCTCTAGTCATAATCACCTTAATTTAATCCATCAGTATTTACAACTCGGTTACAATATCTGTGGACCTCGCTGGAATGTCAAGCTCCCTCCCCGTTCTCTTGAAAAAGAATAAAAAAATAAAAGAATAAAAGAGTAAAAGTATAATATATTTTATTTATAGTTCATAATTATTATTGTTTACAATACTATCCCCATGATGCTTGTTTTGTGCACCGTACCTAAGCGCTGACGTGACGTCATCAGGTCCACAGATATTGTAACCGGGTTATATATCGAAACAAATACATGATGCGACAGTAGAGATTTCAAAACAATAGCAATCTATTGTTTATTCGATAACCTAACAACAAAGAACTCAATTATGATAAATACTAACACCGAAAGAAATGATTGAGTTGTTTTTAATACTCTCCGGTATACAATATTTTGCATACTTGACTGCCTACTGTAGACGTGATGCTTATAATTTTTGCAGGCTAATAAAATACACCAAATATTAATATTAGGTTTTTTGTTATCAATTGCCGCGTAAAACTCAATTAGTAATAGTTTTTATTACAGCACCAGTTGCAATAACAAACAATTATAACACTATGGTTGCTGTAAAACTAAACGTTTATTCACGCTGAAAAATGCAAAAAGCTGCAACCTCTCACCATGATTAGTTTTTTTTGCACAAGGAAGATCAATGGAAACTTTTCTCATTTAATTACCAACATAATGCTAATTTTTAGCTTTATGAAAATTATTGTAACCTTATTTTGGAGCTAAGTTGACAAGATTGTTATGCCATATTTAAGAGCCGAATTTGGGGGAGGGCAGGCGGGGCTACTGCCCTGGGGCCTCCACAAGAGAGGGGAGACTCCCCACAACAGAGATAAAAAAATAAAAATAAAAAGTTCAGCGTATATGAGTGATACAGTTAATAAAACGAATAAACGATTTTGTTTTTTATTCGAATATAGTTAGAGCCATCTGTTGCCCCAGGGCCTCCACACGTGCAAATCCGGGCCTGGTGTAATATATAGTTAGTGATTTACCTGATTTTTCGCGATTAGATGACTTCTTCTTGAAAGCTGATTTTGGTGCGGTGCCTATGTGACCTTTATGAACTCGATTGAAGTCCGCCTGACGAGTAATATTATAAATTTAATAAAAATAAATCATTGCTTGTCAGTATAAGCATTTTCCATACACTTGTTGAGTAGCTAAAAATATAAATATGATTTGCGTCGTTCTTTCGTCGTGCAAATATTTGAGCTTGGGGTTCGAACCCATGACTTATTCATTTCATTGCCATGGAAAGTTGAAAATACCTTCAACTAAAGTGCCAATAAGATCTCTTAAGTTTACTTTTTACTAATGCCTATAAAATGTGCAATTGCACAAAGTTAGCAAGTAATATGGATACGTACTTATGTTGAATATAAAAATCCCGAAAATTTCCATCATGAAATGTTGGAAATTAAAGTCGTATTATTTCTTTTGGAGAAAAAATTAACTAAAGTTGCACCCAAAGTTTCCGATTAAATATAGTATAATGAACACAGAGAAATTTGAACTTTGAATTGGCAAATTTGAAATTATTCAAATTGAAACACAAATCAATCTACCAGTCGAACTTTTCATAATCTTAAATCAACACACGAGTACATCATAGACAAGTGAGTTTAATACCATGGTCACTTCTAATAATTTTTTATAACATGTGCAAAAGGAAAATAAAGCAAAAGTAAAAATAAATAATAATTACCAAATGAGTTTGTGCACATTTGGAAGAAACCAACAATTACTAATGCAGCCGTGTGGGTAAGCTGACACTACAAATAAGCAAAGAAATGTTATCCATCCAGTAAAATTATAATTATTTACAGTTAACAAATAATTTTAAACACATTATGGGTAACCCTCAATACCCGATAAAATAAAAAGGATAAGATAAAAAACACAAAAATGAGTTGCGTCCAGAACGGCTTTAAAGAATGGTAAAGGTGAGCTTGGAGACCTGTATGTCTGCCCATAACACTACCAGCAAAAACTTTATTCTGTCATAACAATGACGCATGCAACTGCACAAACATGGCAAAAATTCCGTTTTCAATGATACTAATAATAGTTTGACAAAACAATATGAGAACTAGTCGGATAATTTACAAGGGTTGCCCATACTTGCAAGTATAATTATATAATATCTTAGTTAAAAAGTTATTAAATAAGTACATTTCAGTTATAATAATCTCTACAAAGCTGAGAAACAATGCTTTAAAACTAGATTTCTCAATTTTTTTTTCTTTATGCCTATAAACTATTTTCAAAAATGTTGTTTACATTGTACTAAAACTTTAAAATTACAGAATTAGTTTTTATTATAGCATGTATAACACTGCACAACCAGTCAGCTCCTAAGGAAGCTTAAATGTCTGTTTTGAGAAATCCTGAATTTAACAAAATCAAACAACAAATTTTTCCTTACACATTTTAGTCCTAATTTAAAATTATTTTTCCTATTAAAATTTCATTTTTCTAACCTCCTGTTTTATTGGCTCATTTAAACAATTAGTAAAAATGGCATTATCCAATTTTTGGGTTTAAAATATGCTTCTTTTCTTTAATTTTATTTCTTTAATTTTCATATCAATATTCATTATCATTTTTTTTTGTTGTTGCCTTTGTCCTAATCAGAGACAATTTTTGTCAAGACAATGATAATTTTGACTGATGGTAGCACACTGTTTTTACTTATCTGACAAACACTTTTTTTTCGTGAATAGGAAAGAGCTTTACCGCTATCTCGCCTGATGATAAGTGATGATGCGATCTAGGATGCAACGATAAATTGTATTTATCAGGAAACACAGACTCAGGCAGAGTTCCACTCCTTACCAGTACGGACGACAAAATTAGAACGAAAAGGCTTAGTGCAACTCTTTGTATTATATCAACCACTACCACCGTTATAGAAATCAACAAATTATTCTGCTTAATGAATCTTAACTTTTTCAAATAATAAGTAGAGAACAAAGAACAAAAAAAATAAGAAACAATCAATATTGGTACCTTTAATTCTACTATATTTACAAATTAATAAATAAAAACAGGGGGCTAGAAAATGAAATGTAAGGATGGAGCAAATTACTTGGTTTTTAAGTCATACAATTATTTATTATTAATGACTTAGTATTCAAATTATCAAAAGTGACAATATTACTACTTAAATACACAGTTAATGAAAAATACTTAAGAAAACTGCTAATTTTGAATTAAAAATAAAAAGCAAAATATACAATATCAATGCCAACATGTTTTTCATACACATTAATTTAAAGATTAACAATATAAAAGAGAGATGTGAATGAAATTAATATAATGATGTGACTTTGATAATTGAGTTAAACTCTCACCAATATTGCATCTCTGGGGTTTCTTATCAACAGAAGTGCTGATTTGAATTTATTGGGTTCTAATGGTGGAGATTCATGTGTTTTGACAACAAGCACAGAGCCATCAGTAATGTTTTCTGCAGGGAAACCGTGGACTCTCAGTCCATAATCCATGTACACAGATCCTGTAACTATACCTAGAAGAAAATCTAAATGTTGATTTTCAATAGTCAAGAAAATCAGGGTTTGGGGTTAAATCACATGTTATAATTAAAACAAACTTCTCTAAATCTAAATAGAACTCTGCATTTGAAGTGTTTGTCCACCGCAAACATGAAATTTATAAAATAAATAACAATACCTGTTGCTTGCTGTAGTAGGTACCTCAACCAAGTGTTTCCACTACCAGGGAAAGAGACCAGAGCCACGACGTTAGGAAACGGTGGAGATTTCCATTGCAAACCCCGGCACCAATTCAGAGCTGGCAGTTGCCTGTACGCGAAATTGTTCAGAGAGCCATGCTCGAAAAAAGAATCTCTTGCCCCATGTAAAGGACTTAGCATAAAAATAATTACTGAAAAATATATCATCACTATAGCGGCTGCTAAAAGAAAGAGATATCTACGAGACATTTTTGCTGTTTTGTTTATTAATAAATCATATAAATAAAACTATTGTTCAGCGGTTCAAACAATCAACAATAACCATTTAAGCCTTGAAACTAGACTAAAAATGTACTGGTTGGTTTTATAAATTAAAATATTTTATATTTGAGGATGTTTCTTCTTGGGATAGATACTACATTTATTAAAATTTTGTATGAAACAATTTACTTTTAAATCCATCCCACACACACAACACACATTAAAGTGACATGACATTGACAATACAATATTGTAGACATGTGTAAGTAATGGTTATAATATCACTCGAGTAATATTACCTAGCAGTGTAATGCGTTATCAGCTATTACGCAAGCATGGCAAGTATCACGCATTACTTCAAACCATACGCCTGTTCGCAAGTATGCGAAGCGGCCGGTGACTACGCGAACGAAGTCTCGAACGAAGTACGAACTAAACAAAAGAACGAAAGAGATAAATGCTTGTGATGCGTGATGTGTAATGCGTGATGCGTAATGCGTGTGTGAATGAGATGATTGATATTTTGGTTCTGACGCGCGTTGCAATCCATCTTTTTTATCAAATTTTGATTGTGTGTTTGTTACCAAATATACAATAAAATAGGTAAAATAAAAATACATTTGTACAGTCCATTTAAAAATACAAATACAAAAATAATGAGCAATGTATTGTGTGTGTAAAAATGATAATACTTTACAAGTAGGAAGAAAAGGCTCAATTTCAATTTTTATTTTACTTTATTACTGCTAGAGCGATCGCCTAAAATAATGAAAAGGTCTGGGTTAGTCAATAATTGTTTAACTTATTAAGTCAACTTACGTTATCAGCCATTAAACTACCGATATTATAAGTTTATTTATTAATAAATTTAACAAAAAACGCCTAAATAAAATTACTTTTAGCTGTCGCAAGCTTAAACCTAAATATCTACCAATCCATCCATAATAAAAATCGATTACTTCTGTACGTGGGATTATATTTCTTATTTCAGTCATCATATATCCTAGTCATAAAGTAAAAAAATGCAATTATTTTAGACCTGGTTTTTGGCAATGGTATTAATATGTTACGTACTGTGTAGCCATGTTTATTTCTTTCATTATAATTACATATTAAACTTACTCATAATAATATCATAATACATCATCATCACATTACAGTAGGCGCGGATCTAATACTGTAATGTCTGACTTGACCCAGGTATGTTTCTGAGTGGGTAATGCAAAGTAATGCGTAATGCTTTTGGGTAATATTACTTCAGCGAGTGATGTGATAAACATCACATCACTTTTTAAAGCACTGTTTTGCGCACCTCTACAATATTGACATTAGGTTGATTTTTTGTTTTCCCATGAAGGCAGGCAAAGGGTTTAAAGACCATACAGCCTAGTCTTTACCTATTTTTTCATCAGATGATGATGAATGATGATGAGAGCTTATCTATGATCTATAAATAGATGATCTATAAATGATGCATAAACACTAAATTTTCACATTCCCTAGATTTCAGTAAAGGTGTAGGGTTTTACTGAAACCTTGTGGACTTCTTGAGGGAGCAGGAAACGACAACTTCCGCTACTTTGTTTTACTTGCAAACACTCTAAGTGATTAATAACCCACCACTATTACGCATTAAAAACCACTAAAAACACTAAAATCAGCTCCCGTCAAGACTTTTTTTTATATAATTGCTTTACGGCATCCGGTGTAAAATCATGCAGCTAAAGCATCACTCCTTTGTTTTTTATTATAATATTTGAAGATATATTTTCAATCATCAGTTTCCTTATAATGCTTCATTAATGCAGTTATTGTTTACTTATAACTCGGCAATGGTTGAATTAATATAATCACAAATCAGTCCATAAGTTTCAAAATTCTGGAGAATAGATGACAATTCTTTCAAACTAAACTATTTTTACATGTTTTTATTTGTTATAGGATAATGTTACTACAGTCCATCAAATCTAAGAAGTACCGTTTGACAGTTCTGACAAATAGAATAATAGGGATGGGTTTAAAAAAATCGATTACTATGATATCTGAATTTTAAGAGATCGATTACTATAATATCCGAATTTTAAGAGATCAATGACCATAATATCCGAAATTTAAGATATTATTTCTCTGTACTCTTTTCCTATATTTTTTAAATAAGTTATTGTAAAAGGTTGTTTATTGGTAAATTTAGGTTTTACTAGTAATCTGAGGATATAATACCGAAAAAATCTTAAGGTTCTAAAGGTCGAAGTCGAAGCATTTAAATAAAAGTAATGTTTAGGATATTTTTTTATTCACTACTAATACTGGAATCATTGTCGTCCTCGTCATCATAGTCATTTAAATTAATGACTAGTTGATTATCCATGAAATCATCGAATTTTACGTCTCTGTCGAAGTCGTCCATTATTATTTTCTTTGTTTTTTCTACTACTTTTGACCAATCTTCTTGTGTAACTTGCGCACATGCTTCCTTTAATAAGCCTTCCATTTTCTTGACACTGAAGGGTGGTTTGTGTTGTGTCTTGCTGCATAACCTGTAAAACAATTATATAATTTTTAGGTGGGAGACTTAGACTATTTTTTAAATTATAAAAGCTGGAGGCACTCGTGTTATGTGGCTACAAAATGTGTTAAGCTAATCTTGCAATATTTTGTTTGGTAATGTACAATTTTACACAACTGCGAAGAAGAAGGGTAATGTTTTATAGTATTACTGTACTTAACGGAAAATCTCAATTCACAATATAATATTTCAGCTTATTAAGAACAAGTTCTTGTTTAATATAATCAACTACTAAAAAATATTATTATATTATAAAGTATTACTTTTAACTTGGGCCCAAATCAGTTCAATGGCATTATATTGGCAATGATACGGAGGAAGTCGTATGACTTTGTGCCCGTGTTCTTCGGCTAATTGGTCAATAGCATAAGTCGGTCTTGGTGGTTTATGCAATTTCACTAAATGTAACAATTCAGCTTTTAATAGTGACATGTCGGCTTCCACTCCTTTTCTTTGCAGCCATGCCACCAAATCTGCTTTCTTATTGGCTGATGTTGGTGCTTTATCAATTTGCACAGAGTGGTATGGGGCATTATCCATTATAATTGTGCTGTTAGGAGGGATATTCGTTAGTAAATTTAAGAACCACTCTTGGAACCTTTCCGCGTCCATTTCTTCATGATACTCTTTTGTGCTTTTAGATTGGAAAGCTAATAATGAATTTTCCACGAAACCTGCAGACGCTGATCCAGCATGGCATATAATGAGGCGTCCACCTTTCCCTATCGGCACTTTCGAGCACGAAGCTTCAGAATCATCTGTCCATGTTTTCGGCACAGAGTGGTTGGAATTTAGCCATGTTTCGTCCAAAAATATTACATTATCCCAGTTTATAATTTGTTTTACTTCGCGCAGGAATGTTAGTCGCTGCATAATTATGTCATGTCGCTCCATAACAATTTTTCGTTTGTCAACTTTTTTGTATCTGAAGCCAATTCCTGTTATTATCGTTCTCAACGACTCTATGCTTCCCCTGTACAGCCCGGCATCTTCTAAAGTTGCACATAACTTTGCCAATGTTGGAAATTCGCCTCTTGTATAATAACCATAGATATGGTTTCTAATAGCATGGCTATCGAAGTCATCGATACCTGTCACAGGTTTAGTTCTTTTCCTTTTTTTCGGCGTGTGAAGTACGTTACTGTCACTCCCCGAAGGCCCATATTTTTCACTTAATATTTTGCCGACGGTGCGGCTACCAATACCGAGAGCTTCACCGACGCGATCCCGAACTTGTGTAACTGGCAGTAGAGCTCCACCATTTTGACATTCACGCTCAAAATACTCGTGTAATTTCACCACCAATTCACGAGCCTGGCTGTTCAAAGTACGTCCTCTTTTCGACATGATTAATAAACACTTGCTTAGTTCAGAGTCCTGTGGGGTTATTCACAACCGTCGGAAACTGCTCTTTCCAAATCCGTGCGGAAACTTTTCGAATGTCACCTCCATGAGCTATTCACAAATCCGACATCGGAAACTTTTGACAGTGTGATTCGGAATGAAGGCTTTATCTATCGAATGCGTATCCGACAGCTAATTGGTGTCGGAATCTTTTCCGAATGAAAGAAAAAATTAAAATAAATAAATTATTTTGTCTTAATAATACTTTCAAATTATTATTTGCAAGTAGTATGGGGTAAGTTTATTATCTTTTTTCGTTTTAAGTGCGTTGTTAATGCTTGTTTTATATGCATTACTGGAATTAATGTTACATTCAATAAATATAAATAAAAAGGGATATAATCACTTAATCTACATTTATCTAATGTGGTATTTAAAAATAGTTTTTTTTTCTATTTACTCTAATAAATAATTTAAAGCAGCCATTGTATTATAAAAATATATCTTTTTCATTAGTTACTACATCACAATTTATTAACAAAATATTGTTTTCTTTTCTAAATGATAAGACAACATCACTCTTTTAATTATTAAAGTAATATAACAACAACAATTTGTTTTATATTAATAACAAAAACAGGTTGTCATATAATAGTATTTTAATTATATCATACAGAAAATATTATTTTGGTAACTATATACATAATATGAAATTGATAAAGCACCAGATTAACCATATAGTATTTACGTTAAACTAAACCACTTTATTTTCACTGGGGTCTGTTACCTTTTATTTACAAAGCTAGTTTAAAGGAACACAATTATTAAGACATTACATGGAACAGTTTTTTATTTAAGTGAATTACTTATTAAGTGAATTACTTATTAAGTTGTAAGTTGCTTGTTTCATTTAACATATTTTGTGACAAACTTGCTTGAAATCATGAAAAATGATCATATCTAGTACTTTGTTATTTTCTACTATATTAGTCCATATCCTACCATTTTATAACATTCTTTGTAAATGCGCTTTACTACTGCAAGTTAGCACTATAAGTAGTCTGTGCATACGGATTCGGAAACTTGTTTTCGATGGGATTTGTGAATAACGTTTTACAATCCGTTCGGGAACAAATTTGACATTTCGAATTCGGAAGGTATCGGACACGGAAAGTTTCGGACGTTTGTGAATAAGTAGCCAGAAAAGTAATAGCCAAGTCACAAATTGTAAAAAACAAACGAGAAAGTAGGTACGCGCACAGTCAGCTTCCAAGATGGCGAGAGACTGCTGACGCGGGCGAGGGGGACCGTGTGCGCTTGTGGTCGGCAGTGTTGTCTGATAAAAAAAATCTTTTTTCTGGAGCTATTTCGCCTATATAGATTTATTTGAAAATAATTAAATTAATTTATTTTAGGGTACCTATGTATTAAATGCATTATGCGAACGAGCAGTAACGTGAAATTATACAAAAATTAAATTGCGCTCTACCCCTAAACATTACGTCGAAAATTCGCTTTCTGGCCGTGGTCTGACATTGGCCATAAGCGCTTCTAGCGCTTATAACATCGTAATCTGAGTAGATTATGGAACGAGGCATCAAATTTGACCATTTTGTCATCTGTCATGTATTTTTACAAAGTCGTTAATTGATAATTTGAAAGTAATAAATTCGATTTTCCGAATAATGTACACGATTTTTTCGTACACAATTGATTCCGAAGAGTCGCAACACTAGGAGCAGTGCCCTAACTATGTGACTTTGCAATGAGGTCAAGAATAGAACTATTAGAACTTATTTATTGTGTAAATATTATTTATTTTGCTTTGTTTGAAAGTTTTCAATTACATTTAGATATTAAGAATTGTACATTTTTAGATCCAATAATAAAACCTTTATAAATCCATGGTTTTACGAAAAAGGTTATCGAATTTGAATAAGTTACGCTTAAACAAAGTTATATCTGTTTGAAAAACATGAAACGTCAAACGGTACTTCTTAGATTTGATGGACTGTATTCTCGTGAACATAATATTTTTGACTATCGGCTACTGGCAACACTAGGATGGGGTAATCTGTGGTCTTGCACTCAAAATTTCAATAATCCTTGTGTTTGGCAGAATAAATCGCTTGTAAGCGCTTGTAAACAAAATGGCGATCGTAAGCGGTAAGCGCTGTCAAATCGTAAATAGCTATTTTCCTCTAGGACGCAAACTTAGCGGTCACTGGGGAACATAACCTCAATTAAATATATTTTTATCAAATGCAGTGAAAAGTTTTAAACTATGAATAATATATTGAATAATTTAGTGAATGACAATATTGAAGAAGACGAGTTTACTACTATTATTAGAATGATTGCACAAAACCACCGGTTAACTTACAATACAATACAATACAAAACACTTTATTGATAACACCACATTGAAATAATAAGATAACAAGAGAAAACTTAAAATAGTGTTACAATGGGCGGTCTTATCGCTCAGAGCGATCTCTTCCAGACAACCTTTGGATGGATAGGACTGGAAGGAAGCGTAAGAGGCGGCGGTGTAAACGATAAATATATATTCACATATACATACATACGTATACATACATACATATACACACATACACATAAATACATAGCATACAAACACATATACCTAAATTAAAAATACATACATACGTATATAATACACATACATAACGTCTAGTTAGTAGGATACATCATCCATACGTTGCTCGCCTAAATTGACAGAAAATATTCCCTTACGAGATTCTTAAAGACGCCAATGGATTGTGCACGCCTTATAGAAACCGGGAGGGAGTTCCAAAGACGAGCTGCTTGAACAGTAAAGGAAGAGTCATAGAACGTGGAACTATGTGCGGGAATATAAAGGCCAAGATTATCTGATGACCTCAAGGAAAACGTGTTTGATGTATGAAGAAACTTAAAACGTTCTTTAAGATAGTGAGGGGCTGAAGGATTAAATAGTATGTTGTAGAGCAGAGTAAGTATGTGAGTATTCCGGCGAAGACGAATGGGAAGCCATTTGAGCTGAGAACGAAACTGAGATATGTGATCATATTTGCGTAGGCCAAATATGAATCGAACACAAAAATTTTGAAGACGCTCAAGCTTATTAAGCTGTTCCTCCGTGATGTCAAGATAGCAGACGTCGGCATAGTCTAGAATAGGGAGCAACAGAGATTGCGTTAGTGCAATTTTGGTGGAAGTGGGTAAAAAATTACGCAGTCTTCTCAGCGCAGCTGCTGAAGCATATAATTTACGACTGACGGCCTCTAACTGAGGTCGCCAACTCAAATTATTATCAAAAATTAATCCCAAGTTTTTCACTGACGAGCTAAAAGGAATATCGGTGCCAGCAAAGTTTATATTTGGCAGCAATTGCCAGTCCACTCTAGCAATCATCCTGGAACTTCCCACGATAATTGCGGTACTTTTGTTGGGATTAACATCGAGGCCATAGGATTTGCTCCACTCTGCAATTCGACAGAGATCATTGTTTATAAAGTTAGTAAAGTTAGTAGTTAGTAAACAAACTTATCTAAGCAAAATGGCGGATTGTGTCAGCGCTACTGAAGTTAGCAAACGTGTCCTTGCCGCAGGGTTCCCAACTTAGGGGTTTTTCCCCAAAATTTAGGGGGTAAATAAGTGAGATGGGATTTCTTTGGGGGTTTTATATGTTTAGGGTTATTTTTAGGATTTTTGTAACCTTTCATATTTTTTTTATATTTTATTTATCGAGAAAAATAAAGATGTAAAGCATAGGCCCTGGGACAGTCTTAACTAGCTAATCTTTATTTTTTACCTAACGACCTCGGACTTAGTGTCATCTAGTGTACTTATAATCCGAGTACAGTACTTAGAATTTTAAATCGAAATGGTGGATCTTGTACAATATTCAACCCATCTCCTAAAATATTAGGCTTATTCAATGTCAACATGTATGACCTTATAAAATGTGATTCGTCAGAAGAAAATGAAATAATATTTGACGTAATAAATTTAATTTATTTTTATAAATAAAAATTAACAAAAATATGATATCATACAATTTTTTTTTTTGGATTTCCAAGTAAAGCCTGACCAGAAAAATAAAAAACCTTTCCATATTGCGGAATTTTTAAGAACTAATTTTCGTCATACAATTTGACAGAAGATTGACAGTTAAAACACGAAAGCGATCTCCTGACAGGTTTTTTATATTTCTGGTCAGGCTTTAATTAGGGCAATTTTAGGGGTTTTTGAATTTGATTTAGGGATAAATATTTTTAAGAGTTGGTACCACTGCCTTGCCGAAAACTGACAGTTTGTTTCTCAGCGCTGTTAATCGCTCGCAAGCGATTTTTCTGCCAAACACAAGGAATGACTTTAAATTATTTAAAAAAGTGATCTGTGGTTATTTGTTTTTATTTCATTGAAAGAAATAAATATTACCCTGAATTAGTTTTCTTATTGCGATAAAAAATCAAATAGATATAAATATGGCTTACTCAAGGGAGAGTGATGAACAAGTGGTGTTAGCGCATCAATCTTACTTGAAAAAAGATAACACTTCAGCTCTCATACATTTGAATGAATTGGAAAGTGTTGTCGGTGTTAGCAATAAACGTGTGCAGCTCAACAAAGCTGTGGTTGAATTCATGGCCAGTGACATGAAAAATCTGGACAAGTTCAAGAAAACTATATGTCAACTGATTGGGTTAACACTCCCGGATATAGAGGTGAAAGAGATGACTTCACCGTTTTTATTGTATAACTACGCTGTTCTGTTATATCATTCCCGATATTATTTTCAATGCACAGTAATATTAGATAAACTTTTGTCATCAAAAACAATCAAGGACAGCAAATTATATCAACAAGTGGTACTCCTTATGTTAGAAGCTACATTGTGCAGGAGGACATATGATAAGAGCCTTGAAGTAGCAAAAACCTATGGAGAACCTCTGAAAAGCAATAATGAAGTCAGTGAATTGTTTGAGAGACTAGTTAGCAGAGCACAAATTCAATTAGGTCAAAATATTAAGTTAAATCTCAAACCAGACACCATCGAAAATATCTTTATAATTGCTCAGCAGCAATACTTGAATGGGGATGTTAAAGAAGCTGCTGATACTTTAGGACAGTATAAGACTCTTAAATATAACTATGATCTAAAGTCTCAAGGTGAAGATATTTGGGCTGCAATCAATAATAACCTTGGTGTTCTATATTTATCAATAAAAAAACCATTTTTGGCTTCAAAATATTTTCAACATGCTGTTAAAGAGCATTTTAAGGCCATGGACAGTGAAGATAGTGAGAGATTGATTACATGTAAAGACAGACCACTCTATGTTTATAATTTAGGACTTGCCTTACTAGCTGCTAACAATGCAGAAGGTGCATTTGAGTGTCTTGTAGAAGCTGCTCGTCATTACCCCAACAACCCACGAATATGGCTACATTTAGCTGAATGTTGTGTTAAAAAATGTTGTAATGAAGAAGCTTTACAGTATACAGTAAAAAAGTTAGGTAGCGGTCCTCACACTAGAATTTTGTTATCAAAGGAATCTAAAGAAAAGTACTCTACGTCAGGTGAATCATTTGCTATACCATCACTTTCACTAGAGTTTGCAGCTTTATGTTTGAGAAATGCTGTGACTCTACTGCCTAGTCAAGATCCACCATCTGATATGAATGCTCCACTGATCCAAGCCCCTCCTGGGCGCCCAATCAACTGGAAACAGAGATGTGAATTAAAAAACTCAACATTAGTGCTCCAAAGTTATGTGTTACTCAATTTACAGGATCCCCTTTCAGCACTTGTGAGTGTGAATGAATTATTAAGTCAAGTTGATGTGTCAAGTAGCCATAAGGCATGGGCACACATATATGCCGCTGAGGCATTAATAAACTTAGATAGAATTACAGATGCAGTGGAACACTTGAACCCACCAATGATCCATGACCTTGTATCTGTGTTGCCTTATCAAATGAGAGACATGATTGCTGTGTCTGTATGGGCTAAAGCTGCCGTGTGCCACATACTGAGAAGAGACCTAGTAACAGCAAGAAAAATATTGATGCAAATCAATTCACCTCGTGTTTTACCACTTCAAATGTATCTTGAAATATGTACTGGAAATATAGAAAACTGTCACACTATATTAAGAAAATTACGTCTCTCAAGTTTGTCACAATAATATTATTCATATAACATTTTGATTTTTATTTAATAATAAATCCATATTTATATGTTATCACATGTAACAAAGAAGTTTTTAGTGAAATGAAATTCATCATTTTGATTTAGATTCTTTACTCTCTTTTGAAAGCTTATGTACATTTCTAGTTGAATAACTTAATGAATATAAACACAAGACTATTATTATTTACCAGCAACAATTCAATAATAAGCTATATATTGCTTATGGAAATAAGTCTGGATTTAAATATGATTTTATTTTTTTTGTGGATCTGTCAGCCGGGCGAATACGTAAGTGTTTACCAAATATGGTCACTTTAATATTCCTAAGATAAATATCAAATACAGAGATTTGCTTTGGAATCATAGTCATTATATTATTCTCAGAAACAATTTTAAAAGTATCCCTAGTGTCCATTACACAAATTCCTTTTTTTCCAACGTAGTTGGGGCATTTAGATCGTACAACTTCCAACATAGCACCATGAAAATCAGCTTTGTACAATGTTTGTGTAAAGTTTTCCCATCCTTTAGAGCCACATTCAGGTAATGATTTTTCTGTTATGCTGTCTAAAATACTGTTCATGTAATCTAACCACATTCCATGCATAGGTAAGGCGTCCTGGTATCTCACACTATTTCTAGGAATTGAATAAAAACCCAAAGCTTTTTTCTGTTTTCGGGTTAAATTTTTGCTTCTTTTCTTTCTTGCCTTTTGCTTCTGAGTTTTACTTTTTCGCTTTGCTAGGATAAAGTCCTTTTTGAACTCTGCCTCTACATTAGGAATATCTGATCTTGAAACTTGAGATTTTACAAAATTTATGACAGCTTGTGCAGCTTCTTGGAATACATGTTTTTCATCAGAAGACATATTACTTAATGTGGACCATTTGAAGCTTCCTTATTTAGACTAAATTACAGAAGAATTTACAAATACAATTATACTTTTTTTAAATAACTTCCAGCAAATAGGATTTCTGTGTGAGATAACGAGCTGAATTCGGGATGTGCGATATTTATCGATACCTTTGAAATATCGATATTAATCTTGTAAATATCGATATTTTTAATATGATATCGCGTTAATCTCGAATCTCAATCATATTTTTTAATCAGTGCATTCGGTGGTGTTTTGTTTTTGTAAAAAATAGTTAAATGTATTCATTCATGAACATCGATACGGTTTTTATGAACAAAGTAGCAACCTTACTTTATCTTCACATTGAATGAGTCACTCACTTACTTATTAATTACAAATCACTCGGTCGGTGATTCATTAGTTCAGTTTTCAGGTCGTTTAAACGTGTTATTTTAAAACAATTGAAGTACAATATTATTGAGTGAAACCATGCCTCTTGAATTAAATTCCTTTTTCTTTAAAAGGAATTTAATTCAAGAGGCAAGGATTCTTATCCTTTAGTTGATTTGAAGGAAGATCCTTTGGAGCTATGGAACCGTGTTCTTGGATGTTCCTATCCCATGCTGAAAAAGATCGCTGTTAAACATCTGCCTTGCGCAGCAACATCAACATCGTCGGAGAGACTATTTTCGAAAGCTGGTCATACTCTGTACCAACAAAGAAACCGCCTTAAAGGAAAATTGCTCTCGAAGTTGCTCATACTGCAGAGCATCGATAAAAAACTATGGGACCTTCAGTTCTTTCTTCTTTTTTTTGATCCAATCATTGTTTCACTTCAATTTAAATATTCTTTAATTTTTTAATTGAATTATTTAATGAAATGTGATAAAAAAAATATGATGTCTATTTTTCTTATAATATTTTTTGCATATAACTTACAGGACCATGGTCTCTGATCGATATTATAAAATATCGATATTTTGTACCCAATAATATCAAACTATCGAGATTGAGCTGTCGATATCGATCTCAATATCGATATTTTATTAATATCGCCCATCCCTAAGCTGAATAGATTTGTTTGATTAGTTCGATCATAGAATACATCGAGTCAATCAAATAGGTACCGACGGAGAACTATACTTCTTTTAAAGTTTTTCCATAAAGGAAAGCAAAGGGTACAAAGCTTTACAGCCTATTCTATGGTGCTTTTTTTTTCCTTATTACATGATTATCATCTAATAAAGAAAAAAATGATGGCTTATATGTAAACCAGTTGAACAAGAAAATAAAACTGATTACATCATTTTGAAAAATATTCGAATAAGTATGTAAATTATGGTTTGACTGTCACCGAACGTTTTCCATTTGTACAAAATTGTCGTCACTGTGTTGCACTGTGTCGACCATACTATGGCAAAAACCTAATGTCAACTTAGGGCCCTTTTCCCATAGAATACATCTAGGTCCAAGAACGTCAACTTCATACAAAAGAATTGCAAACATGGAAACTCACTAGCGCTCCAGTTTGTTCCACCAGAACTAAAATAGGGCGCGAATTTTAAATACTATTTAATTTCTTGGTTAGGTACAAAAATTAATGTAGTTTCTATTTCGCAACCAATTTTACTTAAAATTGGTTGCGAAATAAAAACTACATATTGGGGTACATACCAAGATAGGTACAGTCAAAATTAGCTGCAAAACAAAAACTGCAATATTGAAAAAAGAAATAAAACAAGATTTTAAAATTTACATGTGTTTTAATAAATTAATTTTGTTCATGAGAGTTTTTTTGGAGGCTTCCTCAACAAACTCTAAGTTCTTTAATCTGCAGAAACGTTTTAGGCATACATTACATTTCATTAAAAAACAATTTCATTTTTTTGAAAATCTTCAAATGCAAACTATTTTCGGATAAATTTGTAAGAAATGGTTGCCTCTTTTTCTATCTGCTGTATTTCCATTGACAGCACCAAAGAGCTTGTCCATGTTGGAAGCTATAATTCCTGTGCCAATAGCTTCTTGAGGTAAGGACTCTGAAAAAAATCCAAACTTATGAATTAAATAAACTAACTAATAACAACTCCAGTACAAAAATGATTGTGCTATCCTTTATTAGGGATTTAAGGAATGATTCAAAATCTTACCCGTGTTACTTCTACTTGGTGGTTTGCTTTTAATTGTTCCTCTGGTAACTGGGACAGTATATTTTCAGCTCCAGTTGGTATAGCAAATTTATGCAAACTTTTCATATTGCCGCTGGTATATGATGTTGCATCGAAATGCTTGCTGCAGAGCACCTCATGCTGTGCATACAGCCTTGACAATGATTCTTCAGTGTGTTAAGAGTAATTTGTACAACACTAGTTGTTGGTGACATCACTAGACCGGACGCCATCTTCGAAGTTGAACTTTCTGTATAGAAAATGTGTTAACGTTTCCAATTAATAATAAACAGTTAAAAACCATATATAAATCTCTCTCTGTATTCCCTGTAACAACCACAAAAGGTTATGGGCCCAGGGACGTTAAAAAACCAGTGGAAACAATTATAACCAGTGAATACATAACAAAAGGTACGTAAATAAAAATGGAAGATCTAACCATTGAAAAACTAACATCCAGCGACACTTACCACTTGTGGAAGTTCGAATTAAATATACATCTAAAGGCCCTGGGATTGGATTTTGTTTTGAATACACAAAAGGATAAAACAAAAGCAAGTGATTTTACATACAAAGATGCCAAAGCACAAAAAATGATCATAGGCTCCATTGATCGAAAATTAAAATCCACAATCATAACCTGCAAAACTGCAGCGGAAATGTATGAAAAATTGACATTGATGTTTGAAGGATCGGAAGAACGAAATAAAGATGCTCTGTTACAAGAGTTTTTCAGTTTTACATGTGAGAATAGATCCTTATCAGATATAATAACAATGATAGAAAACATGGCTGTAAGACTTAATAATATAGGTCAGAATATTAAAGATACCATGATTATTTCAAAAATATTATCCTGTCTACCAGAAAAATATAGATATTTCAAAACAGCATGGGATTCTGCACCTGATGAAAAGAAAACATTATTAAATTTAACAAACAGATTATTAACTGAAGAAAGTAGAGACGGAAATAAAGAAACTAATGAAAGTAAATCAGTGGCATTTAAAGTTGAGAAAAGAATTAGTAACAATAATATAAAGTGTTTCAAATGCAACAAACTTGGACATCTTAAGAAAGACTGTAAAACTTGTGGAATTTGCAAGAAAGGTATACACTTAGAAAAGGACTGTCGAACTAAACATTGCTCAATTTGTAAGAAAACTAACCATATAGAAGATAATTGTTATTTTAAAAATAAAGGTAAAAAGAATACTACATTTTTAGTACAAAATAATATAGAAGAAGTAAAGTTTATAATAGACTCTGGAAGCACTGTCCATATGACAAATAATAAATCATTATTAGAAAATTATAAGGAAAAAGATTCCTCAGTATTCACAGCAAATGGCTCAGAAATGTGTGTCATCGGTGAAGGTACCATTTATGAACAAAATTGTAACTTCAGTAAAACATTATTAGTGCCAGATTTAGAACAAAATTTAATATCTGTCAGCGCTATAACTGAAAATGAAGGCTCTGTTCTATTTGTGAAAGACAAAGTGGAAATATACAAGGACTCAGAATTGATAATATCTGGAAAAAAGGAGAATGGGTTATACACAATAAAATTAAAACCAGAGACTATAAATGAAAGATCTTTATTGACACAAGAACAAGATACAGCTTTAGAATGGCATAAAAGGCTTGGACATCCCGGTAAGAAAGTTTTAGAGATTTTACCTAAAGTGGCAGACGGCATAAAAATAACAAATTTAGATGAAATAGAAAACCAGTATGAAATATGCATTCAAGCAAAACAAGCAAAGTTGCCACACAATACTGTAAGAACAAGGGCAGAAAGAACATTACAATTATTACACACAGATGTATGTGGACCTTTAGAAGTTGAAACATATGATAGATATAAATATTTTATTACAATAATGGACGATTACAGTCATTTTACTAAAATATATTTGTTAAACCAGAAAAGTGAAGTAAAAGAATGTTTGATGGAATATATAGAAGAAACAGAAAGAGAACAAAATGCACGAGTGTCAAAAGTTAGATGTGATAATGGAGGAGAATATAACAGTCAAGACCTGAAAGAATGGTGTAAGAAAAAAGGCATACAACTAGACTACACTGTTCCATACACTCCCCAATTAAACGGAAAAGCAGAACGCCTAAATCGTACACTGTTAGAAAAGGCAAGAGCATTACTATTAGGGTAAACATTATCAAAGGAAATGTGGGGTGAAGCATTGTATTGTGCAACCTACATTTTGAATAGAACTCCGTGCGAAGCAGTGAAAAACAAAACTCCATATGAGATGTGGTATAACAAGAAACCAAACATATCTAATCTACAAATATTTGGCGCGACTGTCTATGCAAAACAACTTCACAATAAAGTGAGAAAATTAGATCCAAGAAGCAAGAAACTATTAATGATAGGATATACTACAAATGGATATAGACTGTGGAATGCAGAAGCGAAGAAAGTAGAAATTGCGAGAGACGTTAGAGTAATAAGAGAAGAAACAGAAAAACAAGACCAGAAAAACGAACAAGAAATCCATGGAAGAGAAAACCAAGACCTAGAAGAGGAGAAACAAGACCCAGAAAAGGAAGAACCAGATCAAGAAATAGAAAAGGACTATGAAGATAATACACCAGAAACTGAATTTGAAAATACAGTCATTCATAATGAAGAAGAAGAAACTGATAGTATAAATGAAATAGAAGACTATGAATCAGGAGAAGGCACAAGCATCAAAGAACAGGACACAGAGGATATTACTGAAAGAAGAAGCACAAGAATAAGAAAAAAGCCAGTTAAACTACAAGATTATGGACTAATTACATTCAAGGATATACAACAGACAACATCTTCCGAAAGGAAAAATTGGGAGAAGGCAATAGAGTCAGAAAAGACATCTTTAGACAAGAACAAGACATGGGAAATAACTGATATAAAAGAAGCTAAAGGAAATAAGATACTTACCAACAAATGGATCTTTAGAAAAAAGGAAAACGGTACTTACAAGGCCAGACTAGTTGTCAGAGGTTTTGAACAAAATTCCATTCTAGACTATAATGAAATATACAGCCCAGTAGTAAGTCAATCAGCACTAAAATCACTTTTTGCTATAGCAGCATCTAATAACTATGAAATGATGACATTTGACGTCAAGACAGCATTCCTGTATGGAGAACTAACAGAAGATGTGTTCATGTATATACCAGAAGGATACAAACATGTACCAAATAAAATATGCAAATTAAAGAAAGCGCTATATGGATTAAAACAAGCTCCAATAACCTGGAATAAAAGATTTACTCAAACAATGATGAAACTCGGACTAAGACCCACTAAAACAGATCAATGTGTATTCACAAATGAAAGAAAAACAATTATTATAGCAATTTATGTAGACGATGGACTTGGAATTGCTGAAAATGTAAAAGAATTAGAAGAAATATTAACCAAATTAGAACAAGAATTTGAAATAAAAATAAATAAGAATCCATCTAACTTTATAGGATATGAGATACATAAAGATGAAAAAGGAATTTTACTAAATCAACAAAACTACACAGAAACCTTGTTAAATAAATTTAATATGTCAGAATCCAGACCAATAAGCACACCATGTAACACCGATAAGAAAATGGAAAAGAAAAATGACATACCTATAAAATTTCCCTACAGAGAACTAATAGGAGGACTTTTGTACTTATCAACAAGAAGCAGACCAGACATAAGTCAAGCAGTAAATCAAGCAAGTAGAAAAATTGAAAATCCTAGTTCCGAAGACATAATAGTAGTAAAGAAAATACTTAAATATTTGAATGGCACAAGAAAGAAAGGAATAAAGTTTATGAAAAATGGAGAACTATCTAAATTAGAAGCATATTGTGATGCAGACTATGCAAACTGAAATGAGACCAGAAGAAGTACAACCGGATTTGTCGTCATGCTGGCAGGTGGACCAGTCTCATGGTGCTCAAAAAGACAACCAATAGTTGCCTTGTCATCAACAGAAGCAGAGTATATTGCTGCTGCGGATTGTTGTAAAGAATGTTTATACTTAAAATCTTTGCTTAATGATATAACTATGTTTGATGTTAAAATTAATTTAAATATTGATAACCAGAGTTCAATTCAATTAATAAAAATGGGTAATTTCAATAAACGGTCTAAACATATAGATGTTAGATACTATTTTATACATGAAAATGTCAAAAAAGGTAATTTAACTATAACATATTGTCCAACTGACTTACAAACAGCAGATATGTTAACCAAACCATTACTGAAAAACAAATTTGAATTTCATTGTAATAAAGTTGTAAAATAGTTATAAAAGGTTTAGAAATTGTAATAGTATTTTTAAAAATAAGAAATAGGTATGTTACGAGATAAAACAAAAGATAATAATTATAATTTATTTTAAAAAATAGGAGAAGGTGTTAAGAGTAATTTGTACAACACTAGTTGTTGGTGACATCACTAGACCGGACACCATCTTCGAAGTTGAACTTTCTGTATAGAAAATGTGTTAACGTTTCCAATTAATAATAAACAGTTAAAAACCATATATAAATCTCTCTCTGTATTCCCTGTAACAACCACAAAACAGTGGACCAATCTTGATTAAGAAAACAGGATGTGGCCCATACTTTAGCCCTAAAACAAAACAAGTATTATGCATCATATTTTTATTCAACCCAATTTTCGTGATTGCCAGTAATGTCAAAAATACCTGTTTACCTGGGAATCTCAATTTTATGCCAAATTATAGTTAAATTAACACTAACTATAGGGTTTGAAACTACACGCACAAACACACCAGCGACAGCCCATTGTTGTTCAATGAGAGGTGGGGTGAGTTGATTTGGCAGTATCATAAAATTATGTAGTATAGATAGGTACTTACTTGAGTGACCCATGCATTGACGGGCGAGGAAATCTATGAAAGTTTTAGGGAGTATCTTCTTTAGAAGTTATGCCGCACTTACAGCATTTTTTTTCGCAACCATTGCAAAAAAGTTCTACTTCTTCTTTTGGATTAATAGCTCTGTTGCGCTTTTCGCACAAATCTGCCAATCTCGCGTAAGAGACCAATACACAGTCAGGGATTTAAAGAAAAACAATGATGATAACAATTGCGTAAAAACAGGTAGCCATTTTATTTCTTTTTTTTTATTCCTTTAATTTTAGGGAAAGCAAAGAGGTGATCATATACAGCCAAAAAGTTAAAAGTAACATTTTTTTCCGAATAGGGCATACTAAAAAGAGCCTTTGGATTGCAAGTGGATTACAATGGGGCCTCATATATTGAACACCTATCGGGCAGACTTAATTCTGCAGCATTTGACTAACGTTATGAAGAAACTATAACTAAGGATTTGGCTGTATGGAGGCCGTGGTCTTGTCATTATTCTTATTGTCAGATACATTGCTCTATCTCTTTCTTTCACATAAACCCATCTCTATTTGCAAATCGTTCCATATGTTTGCATTGGCTCCTAAGGAAGTTGACCCCCCCTGCCTTTTCCTGTCATGCGTTTTTTCGTCCGCACGCGGATCTGGTCCGCATGCGGGTGATAGCACGCTACTGGCCACACGCAGGACAAAGATTTACCGTTTCGCTGCAGTCTCGTGCGTGTCGCCAGTGAGTACACTCGTGTCCAAAAATGAACGTTAAAAAGTGATTACCGCTTATATCATTTAAAAAAAACAAATATAAAAACAATTCAGAGTAGATCCATATCTTGAAACCAGACAATTTACTGGTATGTTTAATGTAAATTTTCAATATATATATATATATATATATATATAGGCAAATTTCTAGCCAAGCAGCTGCTCCTGCATAGCGATTTTTATACAAAGCATTTTGCTTATCCCACAATGCAGGACGAAAGTGCACTTCAACTATCACTCTCTCCATATCAATTTTCATTTTTGTTGGCGTCTATAACCATGTGTGCGTTCCGCGTCACAGTAAAAACAACACTGAGAGTAGAAGAACGCCGCCCGCGTCCGAGTAGAACGCACGCGGGCTGCGCGCCCGCAGCCGATCCGCGTACCGCTCGCGGGCTGCCCGCATGATAGTAAAAACATGTATGAAATGATAGATTGCGGGCGGCACGCATGCGGACCAGATCCGCGTACGGATGGAAAAACGCATGACAGGAAAAGGGCCTTTAGTTGGTAAAAGGTCTTTGGTTGGCGCACACACACACACACACACAAAAAGTTGACACAGTGCAACACAGTGTCGACTTTTTTTTCTAAATGGAAAACGCTCACCCTTAGGTGACTCGTAAATTAAATGGATTTCCCGTCATATCTAGCGGATTAGGGCTATGAAGGAACGGAACAAATATTATTTTGATGGCTAACGGATTGTTTAGCGGAATTTGAAAAAGATTATTATTCTAATAAAGATATATTTATTTTTATATTGCAAAACACAACAATTTTTTTTTTCAAAAATCAATGTGAAATTTTTGATTCTATTATGTCAACTCTCTCTGCGTAAATACTACACATGTACTTAAGACACTCCATCTACAAGATACATGTACGAGAATTTCCCTTGTCATAGACAAGGTAGCAGAAGGTAAAATAATGATGCGAACTCTGTCACACTTTAAACATATTTGTATTGTTCTTTTTTTGTTTCATATTATTGTTATTTTTTTGATTCGTGAGTTTGGTGTAGAGTTCAGACATGCAGTACTGTTCTTATGTTTTTTTGTCTAAAGTGATTTAATGGATCGTTGCACTTAATTTTTATTAAACTTGTATTATTATTTTATTTCACTTTTCTTTACCTAAATTTTAGTAACGAGAAAATTGGGAGATTTAACTGATTGCTAACGGAATTTCGTAATGATGTCGGCGGAATTTCAAAATTATTATTGGCAACACTGCTCGTAAGCAGCACGTTTTTTAAACAAGAATTTGTTGCGTGACTTGATTTTCAAAAACCAGGATATATTACAAGAAAAATGAAAAGATGCGATGGTGTATGTGTGCGCGCGCGCGCGCGCGCGCGCGCGTGTGTGTGTGTCTGTGTATGTGTGTGTGTGTCTCTGTGTATGTGTGTGTCTGAATGTGTGTGTGTGTCTCTGTGTATGTGTGTCTCTGTGTATGTGTGTGTCTGAATGTGTGTGTGTGTCTCTGTGTATGTGTGTGTCTGTATATGTGTGTGTCTGTATGTGTGTGTCTGTATGTGTGTGTCTGTATGTGTGTGTCTGTATGTGTGTGTCTGTATGTGTGTGTCTGTATGTGTGTGTCTGTGTGTGTGTGTATGAAAACCTCTTATAACTTTTGAACGGTTTGACCGAATCGAACCAAACTAAATGCGTTCCAAAGAGTTTCATCAAACTTAGATTTCCTGAAAATTTGAACCGATTCGGACCGGTAGATTTCAAAAAAAGTAAAAAAAAATCGAAAAAAACTTTTTAAATGTTGTTTTTTGAAATTACTTTTAAACGGCTTTACTGATCAATTCCAAAAACTAATCAGCTCTTAACCTCAAAAAACCAAGTGGATCGCGCCCAAGTGTGTAAAAATCGGTTGATTCGTTCGTGAGATATCGTTGACGAAAAATATCGAAAAAAGTGTTTTTTTGTAATAACTCCGAAATTTTTCATCTGATGAATTATTTTTGTTCCAATTTTTTTCTGAAGTTTGAAAATCTACATCAATTGCCGCCAACTGCGTAAAAATTGGTTGATTAATTCAAAAGTTATGGCAGTTTGAAAATGTTAAAAATCGTGTTTCATCAAACTTTTATTGGCCTTTTGAGCTCGAAGAGTTGTGCTCTTTTTGGGATGCGAAAATGTATGCCTGCTGCTGCTGTTTCGTTTAAGCGGCGCAGGGCGCTTGCGCGAGCGTGCGTGTGTGTTTGTTGTCATGTTTGTGTACGATAGCGCAATAAATGAATATTGTGTTTTACCACATAAATGACAGTACTATTATACTGATAATTATAAATTAAAGCAATTCGTGCGAAATTATTCCCTAACCATTCCGAAATATCAAAAATGCACTACATTAATGTTCATGTTTCACTTCTGCCGGCACTCCCGGAGTGCAACCCGATGTTTTTTTTGCAGTAAACGTAAGTAGAATCACCAAAGCGAGTTTTTTTTTTATATCTTATAAATAACTAATATAGTATAACGATTAAAAGTTGGCCCTCCGTCAGGTTTTTTTAAATTACCTGGAAAAGGTCATGACGTCACAACACCAGTGCAGCCAACAATTGACGTAGGAACAGGCAATTTAATGATACCTATACAAGATTCAAGTCCTTGAGTTATAATAATTTTAGAGACTCAAGACAATTTTGCTGGGCTTTATGAGCCCAGAATATTAAAAGTGGCGATATTTAAACTTACTGTTTCTCAGTCTGTGCAATTCTGCCAAAGACAATCCTCGTGTTTGGCAGAATAAATCGCTTGTAAGCGCTTGTAAACAAAATGGCGATCGTAAGCGGTAAGCGCTGTCAAATGGTAAATAGCTATTTTCCTCTAGGACGCAAACTTAGCGGTCACTGGGGAACATAATCTCAATTAAATACCTTAATTTTTATCAAATGCAGTGAAAAGTTTTAATAATGAATAATTTAGTGAATGACAATATTGAAGAAGATGAGTTTACTACTATTATTTTAATTATTGCACATAACCACCGGTTAACTTAAGTGTGTATACAAACTTATCTAAGCAAAATGGCAGATTGTGTCAGCGCTACTGAAGTTAGCAAACGTGTCCTTGCCGAAAACTGACAGTTTGTTACTCAGCGCTGGTAATCGCGATTTTTTCTGCCAAACACAAGGAATTTGTTATGAGGATTATACATTGTATTCCAGATTTTTAATTTGACCGCCGCAACTCTGTTCGATATTAGAAATATCTGATCAAAAACCTTTTAAACTCGGTTTATATTTCAATATGCATATCGTGCGTAGGCTCACCGGAATCTTTTTGGAATAAGAGTTTGGTTCTTACGTACCTAGTTTAATATTCTGTACAGAGTGGTTTTTCTTGCTCCATCTTGATTAAATGACACACTGTCTCATATTTCCCATGATATAATAGTATTGAATAACTCTCTTTGAAAATAATCCTTTTCAGCTCGTTTCATTATCAAAAATAAATATGAAGTGATTTTAAATGTCGCCTATTTTTAACCCTCCACGCAAAAACGACGGATGTTCTAAGTTTGACGCGTGTGTCTGTTTGACTGTCTACTTGAGTTCGTAGCTCTCGATCTGATGAAACGATTTTCAAATAGGTAGTTACTTTTGTTTTAAAGATTTCGTAGTCGAGAGTGTTTTAAAATATATAAGAAGAAAATTGATTCAGCTGTTTAATAGTTATGGGGGGTGGAAGAGGGGATGAATAAACAATAGTAAGCAAATAAATTCGGGAGGGGTATTAAATGAAAGGATTAGTTAGTAAAATAAAACTTAAATAAAAGATTTAAAAACCCCCCACAAAAACTAATAACTTTAATAACAAACTACATGCCTACTTACATATGTATTTGTACGTAGATACTCGGGTTATCTACGTATACCTAATGAACTAAATGTTAATTTTTGGAAGGTGGTTAGGTCCATAATTAATTTTATTGATTAAACAGTTTAATATGGAACGGTCCCCCGACACGACAAGTTTTTAATTTAAATTATTATATTATCTTGTATTAAAAATTCTAATATAATGTACTATTCGGTCGAGATATTAATATAAACTTTTCTATTAATTTTTGATTGTTAATACATTTATAATAGTCATATTATTTATTACTTTTTAAAGTATTATTTTTACTTTTTATAAATTTAAATGTCTGGGGTTAATACAAAAAATAATATTCTATACTTTATAGTCTCAATAAAAAAATTGGTAAAAGTAACAACTTTTTTATGTTATTTTAAGTATTTAAAAATGGTCACGGTATATATATACCATAACCATCCCGCTATATAGCGGGATGAGAAAATTTCTGAAGGCGCATGTTTAGAATTTTTATCGGTGGTGGATTTTTTGCTAACACTAGTTTTATGATGAAAGTATGTATTTATCTTATAGAATTAATCAAAAATAGGTCGCATGTTTAGGTTCACATTACTATATTAGATACCAATTTACTCTTTATCACATGAATTAATGCTGGCTGTGATCGAAGGCACGTTTTGTAAGTTCTCTATCAGACGACGTGCCTTTGAATTACATGTAGGGCTGACAACATTAGAAAAATATGAAATAATTATAATTAATTAATTCAATGCAATTATTTTGACAATCGAAAATTTTAATTATAAATTGGATTTTTTAATTGTACGCATATTTGTATTTTTTATGGATTAACAGTATTAGATTTTAACAAAATATATTCCTTAATTTTGTGAATAAAACGGTTATTTAGATACCTATCGATTATTTAACTAAATAAGCAAATTTGCGGCCTACTTTGTTAAAATTAAAATTACTTAATTTTGCCCTTAAAAACCAATGATTAGGCAAGAGTTTATTTTTGATGCTTATACTTATATTTACGTAAGTAATGAAAGTAGTAATTTATTTATTGAAAGGTGTAGAAAGAAAAGCTTTACTTTTTTCTAGCTGATATGAAACAATAAAAAAAACATGAATCTATGTATTACTATATTAAAAAAACAAATACATTAAGACACCTATATTTTAATACGTCAATTTGTATTTACTTACTAGCGGCCAACCCAAATTTCGCCCGAGTTAAACAAAATATACCTATCCATAATATATAGCTTATGTCCATCTGGGGAAAGTGAGGTTTTCAAGTCAACAAAATTTTTTACAAATAGTATCCTTAGAAAATCAGCTCTTTCATTTATTTCAATTTTTATTTTAGTGTTTACCGATTTAGTAGATCGTTGTATATAAACACAATAACTCTTGTGAAATTATCTAATTTGATGTTATTGAATTGTCACAAATTTTTACAGCTAAACAAGCATGTTTAATTCCAAGTTATTATGTCTAGGTTAAAAACATAATGTTAAAAATCTAGGAGCTGTAACAATATTTATTAATTAATTACAGCAATCTAGCGTAAAACGTTTTACTCGTTCTAGAGAACTTTTAAATGTACCTCCATTATAATCTTTTGACCCGCGAATATTTTTAAACAGTTTCAAACAATACTGCACACCAATTCTATAATTCGATAAAGATGTCGATGTAGAAATTATGAAAAATAAATAAAAATAAGTGTAATGTTGGCAACCCTTTTAACTCGGTTATCTCTTCAAAATCTAGCTGATATTTTATATATCAGAAGAGAAAAGATCATAGGACCATAATCGCTTAATGTGAGTGTGGTGGAAGATGAGGTGGTGGTGTATTTTGTGTGTGTCTGTGCTTTGGAGAACGGTAAGTCCATATCACTAAAACCCATACAGAGCTGTTTTCAAGCGAAGTAATAAGTACAACTACTCCGTTAAAAACCCAAAACCCGCTCGAAACCATTAAAACTGGCGTAACACATGTAATTACATGAACACATAATTATGTTTTTATATTTTGTTTAAGATTGCATGTTATATCGACATTTTAAATACCTAATATTTAACCTGTTAAATATTACTCCTCTTTTACTTCGCAGTCGAGTATAAAACCGCTGTAAACGGGTTGCTTCGAGTTTTAAATTAATACTACTTACGATTTTTCCTGAATTCAAAGATAACATAATATGAATTTACGTAGGTACATTCATATACGATATCCTTATCGAAATTACTATAAATGCGAAAGTTATGTTATAGGTTGATACTGTTGGTTGAATAACTGATGTTTTTCTTATTTTCACCAGCAAAGGAGCTGTTAAAAATATAAAATTACAAAATATTATGAGTTATTGCCCTATAATTGTAATTATTTTTATTAATGTTTTATTTTTAAGAATTACCAGCAAAGGTATTCCACAATCATCTTCTAAAATGTTTATAGTAGTTTGTTTTTTTTAAATAGTTTTTGAATTTGTGTTACGTTTTGTTTTAGTTATGTGTGACCTATATAGGAAGAATGTGTTGAAAGAATTCTTAGTGGGATTCGAACTAATGTTTTTTGGCGAGACTGATCAGATGGCGATGCCGACTTTACAGCTCAAATTACATTACCGCGGTACGGAATGGAAGCGAATTCTTGTAACAACATTTGTACATGCTATAATAGTATACTTTTATATTCATAATGTAATATACAATCTTGATGCGGGTCAATAGTTGTGGGAATCCTGGGGAACGCGCAACAATTTCCTGTAAGAGTCGGTATTAGTATCGCCTAAAAATTAAGAGTGGTTTTATATTACTGTGCTGTTTGAAAAAAGTAACCCTCTCACCTCAATATAGATAATTTTCTTTTAACGCTGCAAATAACAAAAGACTGTAGTATAAATATAGTAAAAGAATTTGGTTTTCTCAAACAGGTTCTCAATAGGTTCCTTTATTTATATACATACTATTATTAAAGATATTTGTCAGTTATATATGTTATGGATGTCCAGTCCATTACGCCGCCCCCTAGACATAGTTTGCTTGTCGCAGTATATTTTTTTTGTTTTAATTAATAATTATAATTTACAAAAGACTCACTGTAGGTATGTACCTGACTAACTAGATTAATAAAAAGTAATGTTGAAATTGGATTTTAATAACATTATAAGTAAGAAATTTTTCTTTGAAATACCTTTCTACACTGTATAATAATATATTTTAATTTTAATTAAAGAAGAAACACTATTTTTCTATATTGACAGGGTAAAATAAAAATTAACACGTAGAGTACGATATCACGTTCTTAACAAACGTAACGCGAACATATTATGACTTTGTAACAATTATTTCGCTTACTAAAACCTAGTTTATCTATATAATTTCCTTTAAATATCAAGAAAATTTATTAGCTGAATAAATTTGTTTATAAAACTTTATTGATCACAACATAACAATGGTTCAATAGGGGATCTTAACGCTAAAAACATTATCAACCAGTCAATCTCTAGGAAAACAGAAACTTACAAATTGGGCAAAATAAATAACAAAACATATACTATATAAACATATAAAAAATAAAAAAAGAGAAACTAACTTGAAATTTAGTGGAAATAATTAAACTTTCGCAATAGTCACGCGGGACCTCTTACTATATGGGAGAATGATCTACCAATTAAGCTCACAAGACCTTGGAAAACCCGTTGAATTTTCGTAAGTTTAAAAAAAATACGGTTCTGTGAAGCTTTCAGGTGGTTCAATTGAAAGCATTTACCAGGCTAGCGACAAGTTGTGGCTTGTTCCAGTATAAAGTCACATAACAGACACTAGTACGAAAAGTAACTACTTAATAATGACAATTAGCGCCATGATTAGCTTTCTAGGAGATAAGCAGAAAAGTTACCTTTTTCGGGCGAATTTATTAGGAGATTTTCGGATAGATTTGGCAATACTGTTCTGTAGTATATTTAATTTAATTTATTTGATTACATGCACGTCACGGATAATATTAACCAAATTATAATAATAAGCAATAACCAACATAATATTCTAGGACGTAACTTTTATCTATGTACACAACAAGACAAAAGAAGTGACATTATAAAAAAACATAATTACAAAATCAAACTCAAATGGGTACCTACAACTAAAATAACGCAATATAATAATACAATTTAACTTACTAACAAATTACAATCAGAGTCCATTATTTTATTAGTCGAATAGCATGAAGGAAAAAGGAATTAGATACAAAGCTAGAACGAAATAGAGGAGCGGAGAGTGCTAATAATTGATGATAAACGATTAAAGAAACTATTTATATACATAAGTAATAACGAATATTTCCAGGTCTCTTCAAAAGCAGTGCTAGAAGTAGATAATGAACCCGAGGCATCTAATACGAGGCGGTGCTGCCCCTGTCCAGAAGAATCTGACATTCAACATACGCCATTGGCGGATCAAGCATTTAACGGAAATCTTCGTACACTGGCGTATCCAGATTTGGAGGCGTTTGGAACATCTGGTTCCGGTGCTCGCACCTCTCTGGTTAATGTGGACGACTGCCCGTGTCGGTTTCGAGATGCTGATTCCGCAGGGTCTGCATCGATGTTTTTTCCGTCAGCAATGCGCGCTATTCGGCCTCTCGTAAGGTACGCACCTAGTTATTTATTCAACGTAAGTACGTTCAGATAGAAACATGGCGTTATACGACTATATCAATCGAACTAAATACTTTATCTACTCTAATACTATAATACAAAGATTCTAAAACTGAAAACAAAATGCTTATGACAAACATTACGTACAGGCCAAAAATAATAAAAAAAAAGTTTCATTACGATACAGGTCTTGTATGGACACCTGTAACATAATATAACTTTTTTATCATAACGATACACCTATACAACCTCCATCTGGACCAAGGAGGTTGAACCTCTACTTTAAAAAGGTTTCAATGAACGAGTCCTCGACGACCGACGCAACACGCATGCGCAATTGATGTTTGCACCTTGGCGCCAACATTTGACATTTAAATAAATTTGTTGTTATATTCAGCGTTTTATTTGCAATATTGTTTTACATATTATAGTATGAGAGTAGATAAAGTAGTGTATGACACTGTACATAACTTGGTCTTATAACACTCGTGTGATGCTATAAAAAAACTCGCCTACGGCTCGTTTTTTTAAAACACACTCATGTTATAAGAACCCTTATTATGCAACAGTATCATAAACTACTATTATGATACTGTTGCATAATAAGGGTTCTTATAACACGAGTGTGTTTTAAAAAAACGAGCCGTAGGCGAGTTTTTTTATAGCATCACACGAGTGTTATAGTACTTTTTTAACAGATTACAATTTCTCATTATATATAGTATTGCTATATACAATGTGTGTATATTTACATATTTGTTTATATAATTTGCCTTAAACTTAAATCAAGGAAGCTGTTACCTACTGGTTATTTACTTTTTTTTCAGTTTACACGATGAAAAGGAAGAATCAAAACCCCTTCTTCACCCCGAAGTACACCTGGCGTCATCAGTATTAGAAACATTACGTGAAGCTACAGATGAAGAATATGAGGAGGCATTGGCGAGAGACGCGGCTCGTAGCGTAGCTAGGTCAATGGAACCAAACGCCATTGCCGAAGGAGCAAGAAACTTTGTTTCTGTTCTTGTAAATCCTAAGCAAAATTCTGATGACGACGAGGTGGCTACAACTTCTCCTATTAAAGAAACTAGATTCATTCAACCGTCTCTCGAAAAAACGAATTCCCCTGGGATTCCTACGTTGAATCCACCAGAACTTTTGACTATTTTCAAAAATCCTGCAAGAAAATCAGCATTAAAGAATAGTTTCAATAAAGATAGTGACGTCGGCGCAAGTAATATAAATGAAAATGTAGTTTCCGTATCTCATTACGATAAAATAAATCTCAAACCAAATATGGATTTATTGAATATATTATCAGATAAAAATTATCTGAAAAATAATCAAATTAATGTACCAAAGTTAAGCGATATTCTGAAAAATATTGAAGAAACTGTTTCGCTTAACTCTCTATCGTCAAAAAAATTAGATAGTGGTATTATAGGTAATAAAATTACACTTCCATCAATCTTAGATGTTAAAACAAAAACGAATTCCGATAATCATAGTAAAAGGGATAAAATGGACGAAATTGTAAACTTAGATAATATTAATTCACCAAGTAAAATAATTGAACGTTATTCAGAATATAAAAGTTCAGAGGATAACAACAAACATATCGAAGGCATACCTGGTATATTGACTGATATAAAGAAAAATCTACTAGAAACCAAAATACCGCAATTAAGATTAATACCAGAAACTCGTGATGCTACCACTGATTTGATGACTAATATCATGAAAACTTTAGAAGATTCAAGAAGTTTACTTCCTTTAAATTTATTTAATACTCGACGAGAAACTACATCTGCTGCAAACACAGATAGTGAAAATAAGGAAGATCACATTACAGTGTCAACTTCAAACGACAATCAAAAGCATTCAACCGAAATTATTGATACAGTACCAAGCTCCTCTATCATAAATGTTAATGCACAGGAATGTGTAAATAACATGAAAGATGAAAGTAAGAGTGATGAAATTTATAGTATTGATCCAAATGCTACAACGGAAATTCTTGATAGTGTTCCAAGCATATCTGATAGTAATGAGGTTATAAATACTAATGCGGTACCTGATTCCGAAGCATTGGATTTAAGTGAAAATCCAGCAATAAGCGATAGTCATACAAACATTGCCTTAAAAGAAGATGGCTCTAGTGAAAATAATTCTCTAGGCAGTGATATACGTGAAAATGTTAAATTAGAGAATGAAAACTGCTCAGAGAATTCAAATTTAAGTTATGATGATTCTAATAAAGCGGGTTCGGGTGACATTGCTGTACGCTCAGAAAACTTTGAACATCCCTCATTAACATCATCTGAAGATGACTCAAAACCATTAGAAACATTGAGTATTGAAGATCTACAACAAATGTCAAATTCACTTCTTGATCAAGAAAAAAATCTTATTAATGCTTTGGTCGAACGAAATAAGATAACTGGTACAGTAAACGCGAAATCTGATGATAACGTAAAAATACCAGGTGATCTTGAAGCTGAAGATACTAGTATTTTTCAACCTAATACTGAAAATCAAATCACAAGCAAAACTGAAAATGTATGCTTATCAGATACTTCACCCCTTAAGAATTCAGATAGTATCACAGATGGGACAAAACCAAGTGAAATGATATCTGATGCGAGTGAGACTGTTGGTAGTATTATTAAGCCAGTAAGTTTTCCTAAATCATCTTTACTACCAAAAACTGTACAATCATCTCTATTTGATGAATCAAACAATTTATTTAACATACCAAGAATAAGTCTGCCAGATATATTTAGTAATTCCATGCCGACACTTGGTCTACATAATAATTTTGGTGAAAGGAACGGAATAAATAATTTGTGGGCAAATGATGAAATTGTTTCAAAGCGAGGTATGTCATCGCTTGCAAGCACATCTAATTCTAAGTCAATTTTAGCACCCTTGCAGCCACTGGAAGACATGAACTTAGATATACTTCAATTGAAGCCTTTAGATCTATCACAAAGTAGTTCCTTACCAATATTACCAAGATTAAATTTGAATTCTTACAAGGCGAAACTGGCAATACCAAAATCATTACCTGTAAAACCAGTAGTTTTGGAATCTTCAGTTACAAATAAAAAAGGTATAATCGGCGCTTTAATGAGCTTTGGCAAAGAAACAGATAACGGATTGAAATATAACCCTAGCAACACAGCAACCGATATACTTGGAAATCCAATTGTATTGCCTACTTTTGACGATCTAAAGGAAAACTTTTTGGAAAATGCTCAAAACTTACTGAGTACTCCATTAGAAACAACTGGCAGAAATATTATCGAAGACACATTTCGTTCCGGTCAAGTACTATCTGAAAATTTAAAAGTTCAAGCTAAAAATGTTGTTAATGATCTCGAGAAAAATTTGCAATTTTCTCTAAGAGGAGCTAAGTTAGGCGATTCTATAAAACATTCTGAACTTTTAGATGAAATATCAAGAAGACATGAAGATTTGGGTGATAAACTAAAAGGCATTCATTCAGATTTCTCCGATCGGCTGGAAACATTACGTAATAATATACTTGATCAAATACCAAATCTCAACCCTCAAATGGCTAGGCAGAGTAGCAATACAAAGATGTCTGAACAATCTTTAAGATTCTCAAGTAAAAGTAGAAAAAATAAAGCGCCTATAGGTAACAAAAAATCGAAAAAATCACAAAAGTCATTGAAAATGCTTCCTTCTCCAAGCCTGATTACTCCTAAATTTGCTGAAAATACTGTATCAAATACAAGTTATTTGGAATTGTCTAGCCTTATACCAACACCAAAAGATAGAACTACGATGTCGCAATTTAAGTCAAAAACTACTCCATTCTTTAATAAAAATTCTCCTTTACGCAAACCACTTTTTAAACCAAAATTAAAGGAAAATAAAGTAAAAATTACATTTGAAACTACGCCTCGACCAGTCTTAAAACTTAATTCATCGATTACAAGCAGTAAGCCTAAATATAGTAACAAAATCTTAGTTCCTAAAGGTTTATCACAACAAAATAATTTAAAGAGTAAATCTTTGACACTAAAGTCCGTTGATGAGCCTTCCGAATCACTGAGTAAAGTAAAGGCAATTGATACGAAAACTCCTCTAAGAGTATCGATACGTCCAAAATCTCTACCAAGGCCATTGCATGAAATGAGTAGACTAGCATCAAATCCTGAAAGTTCTGTAGTAAATAATCCATTATCATTAAAATCCATAGCAGCAAATAGGCAAAAAGCAAGCGGAAAGTCATTGATTGAAAATAAGATGTTGAAGACAGAATTGTCTCCGGATAAATCTCCTTCTTGGCCACGGATCATTGACGATACATTCTTAGTAAAGGTAAGAGAAGCGTTAAAAGCAAGATTAGCTGGATTCCCTAAGCACCAACAAACCCTTAAACTTAGCAAGACTGAACCATTTTCTTTAGATATGGAGAAATCTGCATCAAATACTATGGAAATTGTTTCTCCTACTTCAGACTTGATGAAAGAAAACACATCTTACTCCTGCCAAATGCGTTGTACAAAAAATTAAGAACTGTTCCAGCGACAGCAATTTTTCCAGCAATGCTAAATTTGTAAAAAACTTTGACTATGACAGCAAGAATCTTCAAATTCAACAAGGTGTTGAAATATTGTCCCAAATAGCTTTTAAGTGCTATGTTGGTAGCATAGACGGTACGATTTGTGTTAATTATTGTTAACCTGATTCTAAATCTATCATTAAGTTTTGTACATAGAATTATATAGGATTTGTAATTTTATATTTTAATTTTTAAATAAAAAATATACCATTTTTTATATTTATTTGAAATTGGATCAGCCTTTTGAACATATTTATATGTTATAAACATATACCAAAGACCAATTTTTTGTTTTTGTCGTATTGCGCACGGACGGTCGTTTATTTTCATGCAAAGCGCGAAATGAACACGTGTTGTCAAGCGTTCGCGGTACCGACGCCGCAATGTTGTCGCACCGCACGCTTTGTATGAAAACAAACGATCGTCGGTCTCGGTGCGCAATATGACAAATGCACCGATTCGGTACCGCAGCGGTCCGACACGAAACGTCTAAATGGGTCCCCGTATCAAGTCGAAAAATGCATATATTATCTATATAATGCTGTTCCTTTAACTCGTTTAGGTACGATACTTTTTAAATCATTGAAATCGGTCCATTGGTTGCGAAGATATTACACATTTTGTACAAGCCGAAAGTGGGGCGGTCAAATAGCTTATGTGACGTCACGATTACCTTTCCACCCGCGCAAGCGTTCTCCGCCATTCATTTATTAAGATTCCCTCGATCTGCGCGGGTGGTGTTGTAGTTTTGCAGTTTTTAAGTGAAAATATGCCGGATTATAAGTACTGTATAGTACCGAAATGTACTAATACTTCAATTAGTACACCTGAAAAACTGTTTTTCAATGTGCCAAGGGACTCAAAAGAGCGCAAAAAATGGTGTACTGTTATGAAGAGGGATGACAAAATTCCGCTTTCGTGCCAAGCTTCTAGATTTTGTTGCGAGGATCATTTTGATGTAAATACAAACATTACCTTGTATACAACACAACAATTGTATACCAACTTTTATCATTATTACTCGTGTGGTAAGCAAGTGGGTAGGTAGTTTAGTAGGAGGTAACTTAGTAAAACTTGTTTACGAATGTTAAAAAAATACAGGGTCGTATTATGTATATTTCAATGAGTAAATTAATGATAAAAAGTTTAAGTAGTGAAGTTTCTAATAACCCTTCCTCGGGTAAAAACCAAGGTCTTACTAAGGTCTAACTACAATAAAATGTGCCGTTCCCGGGAATATTCCTCGAAGTTCCACGGAACATAGGGGAATATTCCCGCCTTGGGGAATATATATACAGGGTCATTATATAAACACCATCCAAATTTTTTCTAGGCATAAGATATCATTCAAACACTTCATTTATGAAAAAAAATTGGGAGGTAAAATTTCCGCAAAAAAAAATTTTGTCCGAGCGAATTATTACAACAGCTGGTTACTGGCAAAATAGGTACTTACAGTTGAACGACCGACCGCCCGAAGCGCCCCACCGAGCTGCGCGCGCAAGTTGTAACGACATCGGCGCAATGAAATCAGTCACCCGCGGACTTTCCGCGATGTACAATGTTGCGTTCACGCATTTACGTCGCATAATTATCTACCTAACGAAATGTGTTCACACTTGCAATTGAAATCGAGGGCGAAATTGAACGACGGGTTTATGAGAAGAAGCCTCGAGAACTTAAATATAAATATAATCCGTGCATTTAACGAAGTGACAAAGTGAAAAAACGAGTGATACAATTAAAGACAATGTTCATAAACGTGCAAAACTGTTTAGAGAGAAATCGCCTACACTTTGAAGTACCTAAAGTGATTGTTTTCAAACTTCATGTAAGTGTATTTTGTTTGGATTTTTAATTAATTATTTTGTTGGAGTAAAGCAAAGTGTGTGCATGGCGGCTAAGACTTGTGAAATTTTTCACAAAAATATAGAACTATTAATTATACATTTCTTTATCCTATCGTGTAAAATAGACAAAAATAACTTAGGTAGGTACTAAGGTTTTGGCACTGCATTTTTTTTGCGATTTTCGAATTGCCTTTGCGATCCCTGTGTTTTTTTAGATTCTGTGGTTAAGAAACACCCTTTGCTTTACTCCAACCAATTATTGTACATAAGTTGATTAAATTTTAAAAATGCGACGTAAGTGCATAAGGTGTGGCTTACTTTTATGGTCATTTTTTATTTATTAAAAGTGTTATCGATTAATATTGTTATAATCAAATAACAAATCAACTTATCTCTTCTTCAATTTGACGTTCCTATTTTTTTTCGTTTAAATTTGCAACTTATGAAAATCACTGTAATGTATCAATGAAATACGGGAGGGCGGGGCGGGGGTCGTGTAATCATCTGCTACAACACCGTGCGTAGCGTGACTGTGACAGCAATCGGTAGTTTTCCTCGGATAACTTTGTGTAGGCTTAACTTATTATTTTAGTACTGAGTGATATTAAAAGAAAAAAATCTTGTTTCGTTACTTTCTTCAAAGAATATAATATATAAATTTGGATGGTGTTTATAAAATGGCCCTGTATATATATATCTATCTATACATGTAATTAAACTGTAGCCAAAGTGAATTCTGTACATTGAATATTTTTTTGAATAATCGCGTTAGGAGGGCTCCATACACGCAATAGAAATCAAAAACATTGTTATTGAATTTCTTGTCTGTCTGTTGTACGATTTCCATGTGAAAACAGTTAGACGTATTTAAATAAAACTTTTTGCAATCGAGTGTCCTTCTGCCTTTTAAACATAATTTTGTACAATAATCACGCCTTGACCCCAAGGGACTAGGAAGACCACAAGTGAAATTTGTATGGAGAAGTAAGTTTTCTTGCTGCTATCACCACGAAACTTGCTGTAAATATAGTAGGTACTAAGATTATAATAAATAAACCGGATTTATGAAAGTAGTACCTACCTACCTACCTAGAAACAATACTAGGACTTAACAAAGCGATTTCGTTTATTCATAGCTCAAAATTACGTGTCCAAAGAACGTAGGTACATTCCTGTCAAATGAAGTATTTAACTCTAATTTTATTTATTGTATACATAATACTTTTTAAACAGTAAAGTTTCATATTTTTCTATTATAATAATTTATCTTATAAGATCGCATTGAAAATGCATAAAATATATAAAAATTGTAAAAGTAAAGTTTCTACATACTCATCTACATAACAATGTTAAAATAACGGCGTGCACTAATTGTTGCCAGTAACGCTGAGGGGGCCCCCCGCGAGCAAACAGTAAAGGCTCTCAAGCAAATAATTAATCATAAAGAGACTCAGTACACCGCTGCCAAAGTCGTTAACCTATCTAGAGGCAAAACAAAAGTCGAATTTGACACCATCTCCGACATGAGGGACGCCCTTAATAGGATTAACAACGCTCCCTCTTCTCTTGGGGTGGCAGCGGTAGAAGAAAGAAAACTAAAACCAATGGTGATAGTCAAGGGCATCACTTCCGACACCAATAAAGAAGAACTGGTCTCTATCATACTCCAACACAATACCAAACTAGGAAACTTCACTGAGTCTGTCATAAGCCTTCGATTCACCAGAAGAAACAGAAACCCTAGCCTATATAACGCGGTCCTCTCTGTTTCACAACCTGTTTGGAGGTTACTGATTGGTCTGGTCCGCATAAAAATTGACTTCCAGAGAGTCCATGTTGACAACTTCTCCCCTTTTAAACAGTGCCGCGGCTGCCAGGGTTTTGGGCATACACTGACCCACTGCAAGAGTGAACGGCGCTGCGGACACTGCGGTAACAATTCGCACACCGACGAAACCTGCCCTTTAAAAAATGAAGCTCCTATATGTATCAATTGCGAAACCCACAACAACAGATTTAAAACCCTGCAAGACACCAAACACTCAGTATTTTCAAACATGTGCCCCAGAGTTAGGGCTATGCAGCGCCGTATCGATGCAAAAGTTGATTATGGCTACGACAACAACCAACCCCAATAACTGTTGTGGTAAAACACACATCTCATAATAACAATAAAATAAAATTTAACACCAACGCTCATGAAAAACAGTAAACTCCAAATAATTAAAAATTGTAAACTCAGAAGCAAATATACTAAGGTGGTTAACACACTGCACCGCGCCCCGTCGCGTAGCGCGTGGCCGCAGATTTTATTATTGTATGCAAGAATCTCAATTAATATAGAAAACACGCCTATGACAACACACTGCCGACGCGGGAACGCGCGGGTAGGCGCCCCGCGCGCAGATTCTGCGCGGGAGCGCGGGGCGTGAAGAAGTAGGGTCAACTTGTATTGAAAATCTGCGCGGGGAAGCAGATTTCACCGCTAAGTTAGGCAGATCTGCGCCTCTGCGCGGGGGCGCGTTTTCTGTCGCTACGCGCACCGCGGCGGGACGCGTCTCTAGTGTGTGAACCGCCTAAAATAAATGAATAACATTAAAATTAAAACTAAAATCAAATATACCAAATAAATGGATAACATTAAAACTAAAAACTTTATAACATTACATTATAATCGTACAAAACTTTAGAAATCTTAGTATACAACGAATTCAGGCTTCAAATGAAGCAACATTTCTTTTTATTCTTTCCTTTATTCGTTCTCTTTCTTTCCTGTAATTCTGTCACTCTTTCTTTCTGATTACTTTTTCTCTCAGTTCTTGCTCCTAGGTAATAGGTATCTCTAGCCCTGACCCTAGGACGCAATAACGTTTACAAAAACAATAGCCCCAATCTGAAAAACATTGGTATAAAACTATGAAACAGTTTACCTGATCTTTAATAAATAAGAAAAAAAAAGAAAAAAAAATAAAATAAATAAATAACGGCGTAGGTAGTTATAACAATAAACACAACTGCCCTGGCTGACTAACCTAAACCTTTTGGTTATTTTATAGGCTAGTCCAAGTACGTGTACCTACCTACATATTATCGTGCAGTTCTAATTAGGTTGATAATGAGATTTGCCTACCTCTGAGTTTCCAACCACGAATTTCAGAGCTTGTCTAGTTTAAATGATTACTAAGATAATCAAATACCATGAAGGTATCCACTTAAGGTATATTATCGGATTGCGCTTGCTCAAAACCGATATCTACCTAATTTCACTCATTTGTTATATTATAATAACAACCTTCTAATATTAAACAAATAAAACCAGTTATTAATCGATTGGGTATAAACTTGTGACGTTACGCTCCCTGTTGGACAAATATCGCAAACAGAATAAAACCGCGCAGTGGTTCGGCGGCATGCGCTGGGTCATTGTGACGTCATCGCATGCGTTCGCGCGGTCTGTGAAACTCGTTCGGTATTTTGCTCATAACTTTGTCAATTTTGGTCGTAGAACAAAAATTTTTGCACTTTATGTTTTACTTTCTCAATGTCTATAGAACTGCATTCATAACATAAAACGTGACTGGTCCCCATTGAAAGCGCCCTTAACAGAGTGACTATTGTCAGTAGCCGATTGACTTTGCAGACCAAATAAATTTCTTTCCATTCATTTATTACGTAAGACTATTTTCGCTATTTTTGCCCCACTCCCCCCTATTATAAGAAAAAATAAGAATAGGCCCTGTTTAATATATATAACGTAAGAATCTAAAGGTAAAAATGAATACACGTTTGGTTTGTTTTAATGTTTATTTTTCAAAGTAACAATTTTTTGAAATATTTCTTTTTACTTACAAAGGTACTAATAATTTTTATTTTTTTTTGGTAAAATAAACTTTGATTTTAATCATTCATCTTTACCTACAGCGCCGCGGCGCGGCCGGGTAGGCTAGTATAAGATATAATTATGTACTAGTTTGAATTCAAATATTCATTATAAATATGTACTTATGATGTATATTTTATGACATGAGAAACTTTCAAGTAAATAATTATACATTAAATACTTGGAAAATTTAAAATTTAAGTAAGAATAAACGATTAAAAGTTGCTTACAAGTAAAAGTAAAAATTTAAAGAATCTAAATGATTAACGTAAACATGGTATTTTAGAATCAATTTACAGCTTAGTAAAATTTCCTTACTTATAATTTTCCCAGCAATTTTGGTCTTAAACCGGTTTAACTTAAAGCTTTATTAAATGAAAAGAATTATTAGAGATATTCTAAAGAATAATCGTTTATACTTAATAATGCTAATAGACTTATCAAAATATCTTTCGTTAGCTATTAATACTAAATAAAAACGTTAAATATCTGCTTAATAATTAATACAAACATCTTTGCTGATAAATGAATAATGAATTAAATTTAAAGTTTGGAAAATTACAAAATTTGTTGCGTAGTGTTTTTAAACTCCGAGCATAAATATGATGGAGTTCAGTTAACGGAGGTTAGGGAAAAACCTTTTTTAATTTTTATTTCAAAATAGATTAGGTACATCTCACGATATTTCAGCATAAACATTATGAACATACAACGTTTTGCTATTTGGCTGCGTATTAACAAAACCCACAAGTACACGAGTATTAAATGTAACTATTAAACGGAATTTCGTAACGCGGAACACGAAACGGAGTTTAGGTAATTATATTTATAGATTTGGCCAGTGAAATCTATTCAGCGGTCTAGACAAGACTGAATATGAACACCCAAGACCCAATGTAATAAGGTTGTGCAAAACCTTACAAGTAGTGTGGTGCCATCACTGATTTTGTAACCGTTGACGGATATTGGGTACACACTTGTTCGCACAGGAAAAAACAAATGCACACACATAAATGACTTACCTCAATTAATTATAAAAACAAAGTAATAACCCTTGTTCTTTGTATGAAATTTATCTAAACACATATTGTAAAAGAAAGAGAACTGTGTATTTAAAAACTGACAAAGGATCAAAACGTCAATTCTAAGAAACCAAAACGATGCCATATCAGTAGATGCCGTAGCAGAAGTAATCATATGACTTTAATATCAATAACTTTTTAAATAACTTCATTTGAAAATAAAAATTTGGCCTAATATAAATATTTATTACACTTTTACTCAAAGTTTACAACTTTGGATTTAACAACTTTAGGAATTTACTATAAGGATATCTTGCATCCAATTAAATATCTCCAATGTATTAGCTCTTTATATAGGGCCGTCATTTTAGGGCAACGGATTAGCGTAGTAAAAAAGAATTTAACCACAGTAAGGTTTCTTTTCTTTTTTTTTATCTTTCCCCAAATTACCTACATCCATAGCACACAGTACACACACACGTACCGTACCGTATTGTACCCTAATAATGTCTCTCACTAAAGGGCGAAAGACCCTGGAGTCCTGAAATACAGGTATTTTCCTAGTTTAGGCTCCAGTCCGTCCAAATGTTTAAAGTATTGTAACCATTGTTATGCCTATGTATTTGCTACTTTGGAGGAAATAAATAATCTTTTCATCATTTCAAGGTTAATGATATACTGAAATGTGTGCATTTCTATAATCTGAGTGTGACATATGTGAGTAGGAGAGAAACAAACATAAAAAAGTAGCTCTATTTTCTCAAGCGCGCTCGATTAGTGTTTTTTAAATAAAGGAAAAAATATAATCTGCATTAAAAAAATCCCTAATCAATTGGTGTTACACCAAATTGCCATACCAGTGTGGCTATGGTGACTATATATCTTTTGTGAGACCGTAGTGTGGCTACAGATGATATAACCGAGTCAATACCCTATATGAAGCATGAACAACTCGTCGACAATAGGTATATGTAGGTATGTGTAACGAATGTCACAATAATGTAAGATATAAAATAGAATATGGTATTTGATAGAATCAGTCGTTACTTGGCGGAAGTCCATATCCATTAGAAAAATAAAAATATGTAGCTTACTTCCGCAAAACTCAAGCCGTGTGCATGCAAGTAAAGGCAGAAACCGCAGACACCGGCACCTTCACCAACTACTCTACACGTGTTTCTTCCCCACACGGAGCGTCATCAGGAACTGTTATGGTACGTTTACACTACGACACAAATTACGACTCAAATTTCCGACATTAGTGTCTGTACTGTTTACACTTGTACGGATTTTTTGTGTCTGAGTAGTGTCTGTTAGTAAGTGTATGGAAATTGTGTCCGGGCTGTTCACACACAAACTAGTTAGTGATAAACGGTCAGCATGGATAAATGTCGTGCAGCCGCTCTTGCTACTATAGTGATAAATAATCGCAAAAGACGAAAATGCAGAAGAAGTATTTGGGTACATCAATGGATTAAAAAAAGGCAAGAATTAGGAGCCTACCATAGATTGCTAAATGAGTTACGCACAGAAACACATCAAGCTTATGAAAACTTCTGTCGAATAAAATACGAAGATTTAGAATATTTATTAAAAAAGTTACTCCGATAATACATAAACAAAAATCCTACACACTAAAATATATAACCCGGTTACAATATCTGTGGACCTGATGACGTCACGTCAGCGCTTAGGTACGGTGCACAAAACAAGCATCATGGGGATAGTATTGTAAACAATAATAATTATGAACTATAAATAAAATATATTATACTTTTTCTCTTTTATTCTTTTATGTTATAAATTTATTTTGATAATGAGAGAACGGGGAGGAAGCTTGACATTCCAGCGAGGTCCACAGATATTGTAACCGAGTTGTACACATACACATACGCACACGCACATAATCACATCCACGCACACAATCACATGAACGCACACATCTTTTGGCACTTTGACAATTTGTATATTTTTAATTTTTGTAATTGTAAGACGATTTGCAATAGGCGCCATTCATTTATTACGTAAGACTATTTTCGCTAGTTTTTGGCCCCCTCCTCCCCTATTATAAGAAAAAATAAGAATAGGCCGACCCCCTCCCCCCCCTATTTAATATTTATTACGTAAGAATCTAAAAGCAAAAATGAATACACGTTTGGTTTGTTTTAATGTTTATTTTTAGAAATGTTTTTTAGTACTCACAAAGGTACTAATAATTGTTATTTTTTGGTAGAATAAACTTTGGTTTTACTCATTCATCTTTACCTACATAAGATTTTTCAGTCTAGGGGCTCAAAAGCACTTTGTCAAAGTATAATTTTAACTCTGCGCATTTTTGTGATCTTACGTAAGAACTGTCGAGACTCCCTCCCACCCCCTTGTAAGAAAAAATAAGACATGGTTGACCCCCCTCCCCCCTTAAATCGTCTTACGTAATAAATGAATGGCCCCATATTAGTAATTTAGAATCGTATTAACATTACGGAAGAGCGCTGAATCCCAACACAGGCTTTATAAGTTTAAAGGGAGATATCATCATTTACCTTGCCTACAAAAATATTTATATTACTGAAAAACATATTTTAACTAAAATAAATCTACTTCATTTTTTAATTTCATTTTTCAAGTTACTTTTTAAAGCATTTTAAAAATAATGGTAACTTCCTCTATACCTAACACGTTGAAAGAAATGTGTATCTTAAACTTAGGTATTATGCATAATTTAAAAATAACGAAACAGGTTTTACAGGAAATAACACAGATAGTAAGTAAATTATTTTAATAGCTCCCGGTCGTACTAAAGCAAGTACAGTAGACATTTTTAATTCTGCTGCCATTTAATTGGTAGATTTTATAATTGCCTTATTATTTTATTTCTTATGATTGGTACTACTTGTTTTGTTTATACACTGTTAGTAAAAATACCTTTACAGTAAACTAATCAGTATTCGCTTTTTTACATAATATGTTGTCGTTACGAGTCCTAAGTATGGTCGACACGACACCACATTGAGACATAAAAAAGATAGGCTTTATTTCTTTATCTCTTCCCTTTATTTATTCTTCTCTATTTTTATCAATTTGATCATCACAACTACTACCTATCACCTATATGCAGACAATCTACAAATGAGAATGGCAGAATCCTACATAGGTATTTTTAAAATCACATAAAGGCACAAGGCCATTAACTATAAAGTGATTCTTCTGATAGTAGTCCTCAGATAGTGCCTGATAGAAAAAGCTTAGCAAACTCAACAAATGGAGATACAATTACACTTTGGTTTTTAATTAAGCGAAGCTCTCTTTTAGGCAACTCACAAATTTCGCTTGTGTCCCTCCTGCTACTTAACGGTTCAACCGATTCGAACGAATTTTGGCATGAACATACATGATTATACATAGGCTATATAAAAAAAATATAGACTTTACCATGGAGGAATAATCACCGAAAGAAAAATTCAAAAGCTGATCACAGCCAAATCGCTCATACTACATTGATGAAATTTGGCGCCAAAACTCACATCGTGGTTGTGACTAATGTGCAAAAAAAAGTTTTGAAATCGGACATACAATGGAGGAATAATCACCGAAAGAAAAATTCAAAAGCTGATCACAGCCAAACCGTTGAGACTACATTGATGAAATTTGGCGCCAAAACTCACATCGTGGTCGTGACTAATGTGCAAAAAAAAAAGATTTGAAATTGGACATACCATCGAGGAATAAATACATACCCTTGAAAAATCTAATTGCTTCGCTCAGTATTTGCAAACAGCAGTATGTATTGCAGACCTAGTTTAATTTGTTTCTGTGATGTGACATAATATCACCAATGTCTGGATCTAGCACATTCGTTTGGAGTAGACAATAGCATAAAACACGTCGTAAGTAGTTATTAAGATCGCCACCTATGACTTAAGTGTGCCCTTAATTAGACTAGTTACTTAATATTTTTATTTTACACGTGTTGTTAAATAAATCAGCTTCTAATGTTCTACGATTGTTTCTTTTGAGTAACTCTATAATTGTTTACTCAAACAATTTATCACCAGATACTTAGGACTAGAAAGAATTGCGAAGCTGAAATGGCAATGGGCAGGACACATAGCAGGAGAACTGATGGCCGTTGGGGCGGAAAGGTTCTCGAATGGCGACCGCGTGCCGGACGACGCTCAGTGGATAGGCCCGCTACGAGGTGGACTGACGATCTGGTTAAGGTCGCGGGAAAACGGTGGATGCGGGCAGCACAGGACCGATCGTTGTGGAGATCCTTGGGGGAGGCCTATGTCCAGCAGTGGGCGTCGTACGGCTGATATGATGATGATGATGATGATGACTTAGGACTAATAAATATATAATGAGTAAATGAAGTAAATTTCGTGAGTTCACCCTAACTACAGAGCTATAGCTGTGGTGCTGCTAGCTTGACGTGAACCCGGCAGCGCTACAAACTTTCTTATTTCTCTGAGACTACTAACCTTGGCAAATTTCTACCTTTTTACTCGGATAGATAAATTGATAACAACCTGAGTCAATAATCTATTTAAAAAATCAAGAATGTGGTGCTACCAGAATAGCGGCAATATATACCTATCTTCATATCTAGAGAAATTAAAGCGGTTTACGAGGTCAAATATTTTTTGCAAGGGTCGCTTATAGAATAAATGACTATAAGTTTATTATCTTAAGTTGTTCAGGGTTTTGAAGTCAGATTAAGCATTTGGTTCCCGAACCAAGTCTCTGTAGTCGTTGACATCCATAAATCCACTCTGGGTTTGCGAGGTCGATGATGGTCTATTTTTCAGTCTGTCTTTACCATATGGGTAAAGAATACTGAAAAATAGCTGAAAATGGCTGAAAAATAGGGTTATTGAAAGGTTGATGTTATGTATCTATTAGACTGAGCGTGACTCTTTCCTGGATTCTGACGCCGGAGATCTTACGTACGACGAGAGAATCGGAGATGGTAATTTGACCATCTCCAATTATTTACCGTCAGATTATTATTTCCTATATAAATTGGGCCTACTCATTAATATGAGATTTTTAAATATAAACACATACGAAGTCTCATAAAAAATACCAATCAGTCGAAAAATATTGGTGTCGTGTATTACAAATGGAATTTATAGTTTATTCGCAGTTAGAAAATAGTAGAACATCTCTGTCTTTAGGGCCAGCTAATCCCATTGCATTAGAATGAAGGAAATAACTTAGTCCAGCACATATGTTATACTAGCTGATCCGGCCACACGTTGCTGTGTTATAAATTAAAATAGAACCTATCCTATCTTTTAAGTTAGATCAAATTACAGATAGTTACGAAGTTTGATCAAAATCGGTTAAGTAGTTTAGGAGTCCATCGCGGACAAACAACGTGACACGTAATTTATATATATATAAAGATAGGTAAAGTAGGTAAATTCTATTAACAGATAGAGGTGAACAGATTTGCTTAGTATAAGTTCAGGCCTTTTGCACAAACATTAACTTAAACAACATTAAACAATTTACACTTTCTTTACGCAGGCGTCTCAAAATTTTCACCCTTCAGCATGAACTTTCTGTATGAAAAAGATCTACTTCAGAACTGTTTCTTTAATTTTTGTTGTCGTCATAAAACGATAATTATCAAGGCAAGAAGATAAATAAGCCAATTGCTATTATTCAGTGACTCCTTAATATTAATAAGTTAAATCCATTGAATATGCATTTGTACTTTAAATGTTATTGTTTTATGTAAATGTGGAGTCTCAGTTGTATTGATACAGCCGTACTAAATCTAAACCGTAAACAGTATGTAGAAACTTTCCTCTCATAAAATTAATAAAAACCGTTGTGTGTACTTATGTACGCACGTAAAAAGTTTTACTTCTTTATCGTTACTAAACAAAGATAACTAAAAATTTCCTCCCGTGTGCTCGTATTCTTTGTATGTAAAAAGAAAGATAAATTTATAAATTATATAGGTATCAGTAAGAAGCATCAAAAGATTAAGAGATTTTCTGTATATTTATATACAGAATCAAGTAATATATCAAAAACCATTAGAATAAACTGTTTAACCAATAGTAATGTAAAAATAATAATAATTTTTAATATAAACAAATAAAAAAAATACATACAGACAGTAAACCCCTATTCAATAAACGCACTTAAAAAAGTTTATTAAATAAAAACCACTTTTAAATAAAATTGTTATTATAAAATATAAAATTGTCTTTATAATTTTAAAAAATTATTGTTAACTACCATATATAATTTAAAATCACACACACATACACATTCATAATTAGCGGCCAACTTCATCCTGCTGGCTTAGTCTATGTCGCTTTTGCGGCCAACTTCAACATGATAATTTTGTGTCACAGCGATGTGTGCGCATCTTAAAATTTCACTCTCATCATTTTTTCATAACGCGCCTAAAGAAGTAAAACTTCAATAGTCGAAATACGTAATAATATGTTAATCATTATCATGTGTAAATATTAAATTACAGATGTATTGATAGATGTCAGTGACCTATGTGCAAATTAAACACAGGGTACATTTAGGTTGAAAAGTATACAGTATATACGCAGATAGATACTAGATATAATTAAACTATTCTTAACAAAAAAAGGGTTTTTCTGTATGACATACCAAATAAGTAGTAATTTATTTATAGTCCACTATCGATCGGCAACACTAATGCAGTGTTCTGCGCGTTTTATATTACACTTTGGGGCCGTCCATTAATCACGTGATGTTTTTTTTGTCATTTTTTAACCCCCCTTGGTGATACATGGTGAGGTTTCAGACTACCCCCCCCCCCCCACACTATATCACGTGTATTTTTTAGTACCTACAAAGAATCTTATTTTTTTTAATATTTTTAAAATACAGGTTTAAGTATCATCTTATTTCATTATAGAAAATTAAGACAACAATAATAACGTTTAGAGGTAGATAGAGAGGTTGCAGGTTTTGGGGTGGGTGGGATCTACCTCCTAGCGGTCGGCATCACGCACCAACTCGGCCCGTGGTGAAGGCTGATGATCCCAGCAGCGGTGGTAGGCTCCGTAAGGGGCCGCCTGGCTTGCGACCACCATCCTGCCAAAATCCGTAGCCAAGCAGCTCTGCTGCGTTCAGTTGGAGGGCGGGAGTACCAGTGCCAATGGGGTTTGGTAATAACTCAGTTGAGCAACTTAAGACCGGTCTTGGTATCTTGGCAATGCTGTACCAGGTAACTCATTCTGGAGGGTAGCGGGATCCGAATCACGGTTTAGCCATTGGCCGACAGCAGTTAGTGGGGGCCCAACTAGCGCGTGAGCCACGCGTGAAAGGCTGCCCCGCCAACTTGCGAAAAATCCCGAAATGCTCCACCGTGCCAGTTGGCTACTGGATGGGAGGACCCGGTGGCCATTTCGGGGGGATTCGGGCGACCCCGCAGTCTCCAGGTGAGTTCCATTCTGTGGTTAGCTTAGCCTAGAGTACTTTAATGGTCGACTGATTAGCGTCTCGACTGAAAATCCAACCCCCCAATATTAACCACTGTGATCCAGAAGCATAAGAAGAAAGTTAAACAACGGCTGCACTTCCTCCCATAAAAAGTGGGCGCGAACATCAGAGGACTGCACTCAAATCTCGATCCGGTCCATCATCATCTGGAGACCGAGAAGCCGCACCTACTCTTCTTTACGGACACTCAGATAGCAACCCTGTTGGATGACGAGTACCTCAACTACCCTGGTTACACGCTTGAGCATAAGTTCAAGATGAGTGCAGGGGTCTGTGTGTTCGTCCGTAATGACATTTGCTGTAGGCGTCTCCGATGCTTTAAAAAGTCCGAATTTTCCGTTATTTGGCTTCTGGTGGACACAGGGGTTTAGAAGAAGCTCTACATCTGTGTTTACCGATCGCACAGCGGTGACCGGGAGACGACTCGGCTCAAAGATTACCTCACAGAGACGGCAGACTTGGTAACTGTGTGATATCCAGCGGCGGAGCTTGTTTTTCTGGGGGACTTCAACGCTCACCATAAAAAGTGGCTGTTCCCAAACCAGAAAACTGACCATGCTGGGAGAGAAGCGTGCCCTAGCGCTAAATCTTACTCAGCTGGTGGACCAAGCGACGCGAATTCTAGATATTGCTGGCCACACACCCAATTGTCTTGACTTACTGCTGACAACTGATCCACACACATTCGGTATCGGTCTTAGCTCCACTAGGGTCGTCCGACCATTGTGGGGTGAAATCCGTATCGATCTGCTCTCCTCCGCATGATAGCCCCAGCGGCATGAGGCTGGTATGGCGTTACGAGTCAGCAAATTGGGATGAGATGCGTATTTTATTTGCATCTTATCCCTGGCGGCAAACTTGCTTCTCTTAGAGCGACCCATCGTGCACCGCTGATGCGATTACAGACGTAATTCGGCAGGGAATGGAGTGTTTTATTCCATTCTCCGACATCCCGCTCGGTTACAAGTCCCGGCCTTGGTATAATAGGGCCTGTGCTCATGCTGAGGCCCGAAAACAGTCTGCTTACCAGGCTTGGGTGCATATCCGCGATCGCAAGGTCCGCGCACGGCGAATCCGATCGAAGAAGAGAGCCTATAATTCGGCCGCCAAGTCATGCAAAGAAGTCATTCTTAAAGCAAAATTTGACCTCATCAGTCGAATAGGGATGAAACTGTCATCCTACCCGAATGAAAGTAAACAGTTCTGGTCCCTTTCGCTGAAACCTGACGGGTCACTGGCTCATTATGCAACTGAAAAATCAAGTTTATTTGCCTCTCTGTTTGCAAGCAGTTCCCGTCTAGACACCGGCTCTCAATAACCACCAAACATACCTCGATGTGATTCTTCAATGTCGGAGATCACAATTCCCAATAATCAGGTCCGTAGAGTCTTACTTGGTCTGGACGCGAATAAGGCCAGTGGTCCTGATGGTATACCAGCAAGAGTAGTGAGGTATTGTGCACCCGAGTTGTCTCCTGTGCTAACACGCTTGTATCGCCTCTCTCTTAAAATAAGAACCGTACCAAAATCCTGGAAGCTTGCCAATGTGCAGCCAGTACCCAAAAAGGGTTGTCGTGCCAACCCATACAATTACCGACCGATCGCCTTCACTTCCATACTATGTATAGTAATGGAAAAAGTGCTGAACTGTAAGTTGCTCTCGTACCTAGAAAACAATGATCTTCTCAGTGACGGTCAATATGGCTTTCGCCGTGGACGTTCAACTGGGGATCTTCTAGTTTATGTGACGCACTGTTGGGGGAGGCCCTCGAGATGCACGAAGAAGCACTTGCCGAGTCACTTGACATCTCGAAGGCTTTTGACAGGGTTTGGTACGCTAGTCTGCTGCGCAAACTTCCTGCGTATGGTATCCCCGCTGACTTTTGTTATTGGATAGCCGATTTCCTGACAGAACGGTCGATCAGAATAGTTATCGATGGCTGCTCCTCTGACTCAGTGGCTATTGATGCCGGAGTTCCTCAGTGGTCTGTTCTCTCTGCGACACTTCTCCTGCTGCACATCAATGATCCGTTGATACCTGGAATTGTTGGGTATGCAGACGACAGTACTGTCGTAGAGAGATACCTGTCTTATTCAAAAGCCAGTGGTGACGACGTGATATTGATGAGAGAGTCCATGGTTGAGCAAACGAATCAGAGGTTGAGCCACGTTTCCCAGCGGGGTGACAGTAACCTCGTCCAGTTCAACTCCTCCAAAACGCAAGCGTGTTTTTTCACTACAAAAAGGAGTTCCTTCAACCTCACTCCTTCTTTCCGAGGTACATCTGTACCTGTTACCGACAATCTTGAGCTTTATGGCATAGAGTTGTCGTCAGATCTCAACTTCGGCGCCAACATCGAACTACAGAAGTAGTAAGCCGCTTTCGTTTTGTACGCGTTTGGCGAAAAAATAAATACACGTCACGCCGCTTTACGGTTCAGTATCGCGCGTTTGCTGAAAAAATAAATACACGTGAAATATTACTACACCCCCCCTCCCCCCTTGTGATATTTCGTGATTTTTTTATGGACCCCTCCCCCGCCTTTCGAGCCTCACGTGATTAATGGACAGCCCCTTTATAAATAATTTAAGTAGGTACCTACTTCTTCAAGCTCATGAGTATAAAAAACCTTCCCCACCTATGTCGCGCTTTGATTGAATATCTTATTTGATCCCTTTAGAGCGACGATGTGTGAGCGAAGGCGATACACAGAATCGCACTATGAAAACACATATAATACTGTTAATTAATATTATCATTAACAATAATAATATTAACATAAATTAATTTATAGTATTTAGGTATTAATCTAAAGTTTATAATTAATTAATAGTTGCTTATATTAATATCTCAAATAAAAAATCCTAATAGGTGGCTTGTCATATCCCGGTATTTAGTATTATATCATGTAGCTTTCTACGAATTAATAATACGAACTCCTCATATATTGGTTAACGGCTGGCAGGAATGATAGCCATTATAATTCATTCGGTCCCACGTTATTGTGTCAGTTCAATCGTAACAGTTGCCCAAGTAGGTAGCTCGTACAAGTATTTACAAAAGTTTATTAAATGCGGAATAATATCCAAATCAAATGCACATACACAGAAAAACTTAGATTCAAGATGTGGATAATTAAGGTCGGGTTCGTTTTTGCATTTTATGTAACGGATGTAGTAAGTGGTAAGTTTTTTGATTGTGTTTTTATTTTTTATCAGTATAGTTACGATACAAATTGACTTATTATTTATATACAATGCTATCATAATTTACTAAAGTGATTAAGTATTTGTATTATGGAAGTCAGAAACTATTTTAACTTCCCAGCCCCAAGACAATATAAAAAATGATCAAATATTTATTGCAAAATTAACGAGCTGGATGGCTCAGTCGTTAATGTGTTCGGTTTTCGATTGACGAAGTTAAATATTTTTTGCAAGGGTCGCTTAAAGAATAAATGACTATAAGTTTATTATCTTAAGTTATTCAGTGTTTTGAAGTCAGGTTCGGGCTGTCTGTGCAGTCGTTAACATCCACAAATCCACTCTGGGTTCGCGAGGTCGAAGATGGTCTATTTTTCAGTCTGTCTTTACCCATATGGATTATTGAGAGGCTGATGTTATGTATCTATTAGACTGAGCGTGAGTCTTTCCTGGATTCTGACGACGGGGATCCGACGATTGACGAGATAATCGGAGATGGTAATTTGACCATCTCCAGTTCTCCACCGTCAGATTATTATTTCGTATATAAATTAGGCCTACTCATTAATTAAAATATTAATATGAGATTTTTAAATATTTATAAACACATACAAAGGCTCATAGAAATACCAATCAGTCGAAAAATATTGGTACCGGTTATCATAAATTACAAATGAAATTTATAGTTTATTTACAGTTAGAAAATAGTAAGGCATCTCTGTCTTTAGGGCCAGCTAAACCCATTGCATTAGAATGAAGGAAATAACTTAGTCCAGCACATATATTGGGATTGAAACACAAACATTAGTATTATTGTAGAACTTAACGAATATAGGTAGCTCCTGGAATTTAAAATTCGAACCGCAAACCAACAAAACTTTATTTATTATATTAGGGTCAAATGTGACACTCAATATTTTAGGTAAATAAGACACGGTTGGTAACACTAAAAACCCTGTGATAATTTATTCCTATTTCATTTAAGATAATTTTTATTCACTAAACTACAATGTTAGAAATTTTTAAAATATTTTGATTAAAAATTAACAAAATTAAAATTACAAAAAATGTTTCGTATTATATTATCCGTACTCTCTGTATGAAAATTTCATACTTGCCTCAAGAACACTTATTGCTTAAAAAAAGTGGGCTGTCTAATTTTTGAACACTGTTTCAGATTTAACCCAAATAGATGGAAAAAAGTGAGACACATATTTTGTGCTGAAATACTAACATTATATAGATTCATAGTTAAATTAATAGAAGTGAGCGAAAGATAGTCCAAGAAAGAACATTTCTATAAGTCCAAAACATTATCACCAAATTTTTAGAAGCATAAAAATATTATTTTTGTCCCATATTTATCCCACTTAACCCCTATATTATATTATACCCAGACCCAGTCAATATAAATAATATCGTTTTCTACAATGATCCACCCGGGGATCGAACCCAGGACACTAGAGTGGCTTCACAATGAAAACCGGCATACGAACCACTCCACCACGGAGGTTGTCATTGTTTAATGATAAACCTAACGGTTTTTATATTTATATTAACTACGATTCTGTTTATCTGAGTAGATTACGAGCGAATGTTTTTGATAGCAGATTGGATAGTAGAACAGACGCCTCTGTATAAGTTTTCAAATGTGCGTACATTTCCCGTCCATCCAAAGGTTACCTGACAGATATGTATTTTAGGGATAAGGGCAATATTTTAACTTTGTCTGTACGTTTGTGTTTCCTTGTTTTTTGTCGTGTCTGGTGAATGTAGAATAAAGAATTATCCATTCTCTAAATGTATAGATTAAACAATAATCGTTTCTGGAGCTTATATTTGTATCATAGACTTTTTTGTTACGATGGTAAGTTTTAAGAGCTATGTGATATGCAAACCATACTTTCGCGTATTAAAGATCTTTATCTCACGAAAATAAGTTCTGGGGCTTGACTGTAAGTTGTTCAATATCAAAACGTTTCTATCGCTTTTAAGTTAAGATTTTAAATTAAGGCCGAATTTTAATAGTGTTCAGACCTTTTGCACAAATATTAACTTAAACAACTTTAAAAAAATTACCGTTTCTTTACGCAGGTCTCTCTAAATGTACACCCTTCAGCATGAATTTTCTGTATGAAAAAGGTCTAAGGACTGTTTCATTAATTTTTGTTTTCGTCATAAAATTATCTTTATCAAGGGAAAAAGTTAATTAAGCCAATTGCTATTTTTCAATTACCGTGACTCACATAATATAACTATTAATAATATTAATAACTTAAATACTTTAAATACTTTAAATGTTTGTTTTGTGGAAATATGGAGTCTCAGTTGTATTGATACAGCCGTACTAAAACTTTCCTCTCATAAAATTAATAATTATGGAAATACAAATATATTAAATATGCAATTAAATATTATACGTCATTATCATGTGTAAATATTAAATTACAGATGTATTGATAGATGTCAGTGACCTATGTGCAAATTAAACACAGGGTACATATTAGGTCAAAAAGTATACATACAGTACGCAGATAGATACTCGATATAATGAAACTATTCTTAACAAAACAGTAGGTGGGAACGACTGGAATAAACGCAGTGATTACATACTCTTTGCGACTGAATAAAAATATATAAGACATTACTTATTTTGAAAATGTTTAATTCATGCTTTGAGATCTATTTTTGCTGCCTTCTTGAAAATGCCGCTCTTGTGTGGTGCACGCCCTGCTCGCCCGCACCACGCAGTGAGCGATATCTAGCAAGAAAGGAATTGTCTCAAGCTTTCTTTCTTTCTCAATACAATACGTATTTTTCTTTCGTTTTGGTGCTTATTTAACAATTGAACTACGTTTTACATCAGATGGCGTTCCATGCCAGCCGCGTCAGATCTCAGGCCAGTCGGTTGTATGCGTGTGTAATGCCAGCTACTGCGATCAATTCGTCAGACAGACACCGACGGTCAACCAATACATCACTTACACATCTTCAGAGGTAAGATATTCTCAGGGCTGAATTTACACATTTGTCGCCCCAAAGCTATAAAATTTTAGCCGCCCCTACTGCATTAAATTAGATGCATTGTTCACAATAACGTAAATTCCTTTTTGTAGGGAATAATCTAGTTTCAACATTATTTTTACAACTTTTTTGGTATATTTTTAAGCTAAGAAAAGCAAAGCTGTTTTTACTGCCCCAGCCCCATCTCGTGTCCGCAGCCTTATTTTTTTCTGTACCTATTTTTTTTGGGCCATTTTTGCTGCCCCTAATTTTGCCGCCCTAAGCTTCAGCTATTTCAGTTTCTATGGTAAATCCGGCACTGGATATTCTAATGTAAAATTCACATCAACAAGGAGTGTGACCAATTATCACTAAATATAATAACCATTATAACAATTTTTATCATAAGCATTTCATTGAATGGTTGCTTTTTTAAATGTTGGCAATAGTTATAGTAGAAATGATGGCCTTATTCTCATAATAGTCATTTGTATTGAATCATTAAGGAGCTAGATTTAGCGTTTGATTAAGTGTGATATGATCTGTTTGGAATATTGTAAACGCAGATGTATTGAATTTTTTATTAATTAATATTTTCAGGCTGGTTCGAGGTTTCTGATGGGGTCATACGTTTTGCAGGACAACAATGATACTACGTTAGGTCAGTATGTATAAATAACATTTAGGGTCTTGTGTAAGATAGAGAAAATCTTGTTAAATAGAATTTTGTATTATAGCATTATACGTCGGTCATAATGCTAACACAGAGGCGAGATTATAAGTGCTTCAAGCATTGACAAAAATATTCTGTTCCGTATTTGTGCACTGGAATTGTCAGCACAGCATACGACTAATCTTCTTGCGCTGTAGTGTATTGCTCTTTTATGGACGAGATCATTTTAATAGTTACCCAGTAGAGATTTGTTTTTTAATATTCTCGTCGCATTGTTTTTGAAATTTTAGTTTTTTTCTATTTACTAAACGCTCTTTTCTTAACTTATTACTCAAGGCTTCCTTTTTTATCAATTAGTTGTTAAATTAAATTATTTTCTCTATGGCAGACAACACCATTATAAACCTGACTCTGGATCCCAGTGTTCAATATCAATTGGTGGAAGGATTCGGGGGTGCTGTTACCGACGCTGCTGGTATCAATTGGAAGAACTTAACGGACCCGCAACTCCAACAGAAACTTATAGAGTAAGTTTTGTATCATCAGTCGTTGATAATGATTATGTAACGCGAATATTCGCCTATTTTGGCTAAAGCAAAAGCATTTTAATACCGGTTGAATTAGAAGAACGCTGCCATTAACTATAAGAATTTGATGAACCCATGCACGTTTTAGAGAGGCTTAGGTATTGTTCATAAGCTTACCAACGTTTAAGAATGTCCGTTAATAAAAACCATAGATATTAAGATCATAAGTATTGTAAAAATGAAAAAAAAAACATTTAAATGATTGACTTAAATTTGATTTGCTGACAAATCACTGATCCTAAATGACTTGGAATTTTGTGGGTGTATTTCTAAAAGAGTGAATACTCTCGCTAAGAAAGGATTTTGAAAAATTCTACCCGGAATGGGTAAAAAGGGGATAAACACTATCTGTTATTTTCAAAGAGGTATATATGTGATTTTATACATTCGCTCATATAAAAAAAATAATCATACACTTATTTCGTCGCTTCTGAAAATTTCTAAGTAGGGAAAAAGGAGCTTTATTTAATTTTTAAATTAAAAACATGGAATCAGCTTTGTATAAATTGTACCCTTTTACCTCAAAAGTCTTAGAAATATTTTTCCATCTAAAATTTATTCACAAGTCTGGAAATGCTACTTGGGCCAAAAACACTGTTAACTAACGTTAAATCGAATATGAGTGAAGTTCTTAGATTAATTAAACGCGTGGATTTCAGTAAACCCAATAACAGTATATTGCAAGAGCGGCTTATGATATTATCCATATGTTCAATGAAATTTAAGTTACTGTTAAGTAAACAATTCTATTTAATTTTGGCCAGATATGTTATCATATTAATTATTTCAGAATTTTACAACTTCATATTGTGTTAGTAAATAAAATTAAAAATTAAAAATAAATTGTATGTTAAGAATATTATGTCTATTCTTGAACAAATAATTAAATAAAGCTAATATTAAATGATGGACTCAATGTCGCATTATAGGGCAATCCCATCTATCAGAAATGACTCTCAGAATGTTGATTCAGTCTGTTGCGTACCTTTTGCAACAATGAAGCTTGCGCATGATAGCGTAGAAATCATCAATATGAGCGTCCACAGACATTCCAGACAGCATTCTGAAACCATTGTTACATTGGACGGCGAGTACCGGACCCACTGACTGCATGTATAAAAAGATTAACAGTAGGCTTTAAAAAGCGTCACCTTGAACTCATCTGAACAACGGGCAATTTGCAGCCAGCGCCCTTCGTTCCCTCTTCAATGTCTAGATCGTCATCAAGACTATGGGAAATCCAGGGTCCGAGATACTTAAACTGTGTTAAAGTTGAGAGAAAGCGGCCGGAATTGAGTAATAGAAAGGGTGTGGTCTTTCATCACGATAACGCTAGACCACATATATCTTTAGCCACTCGGCAAAAATTAAGAGAGTTTGGCTGGGAGGTGTAAATGCATCCGCCATATAGCCCTGCACCTTCAGATTTCCACCTGTTTCGGAATCTTCAGAATTATTTAGACAGTGTCAGGTTAACATCAAAAGAGGACTGCCAAAACTACTTGTTGCGTTTTTTTGATCAGAAGTCCCAAAATTTTTACAGCAACGGGATCATGTCTCTACCTACAAGATGGCAGAAAGTCTACGAACAAAATGGCACATATATACTGTAATTCAATGTAAATTAGCTTTGAAAAAAAATGTCTTGAATTTTCATATAAAATGCGAAGAAACATTTTTCCCAACCTACTATACTATTTCTATTAATACTTAATATATTTTTATCATATATGTATATGTCTATCGATAACACGAGCCTAGCCCAAAGTAATAATTGATGTAAATGTAAGAAATATTATAATTTATTAAATATTAGTATTAAATTAATGATAATAAACAAATTTTAATATCTTATAAAGAAGCAAATGATAAGTATATATTTATTTAGCAGTAGGCTTCGACTTTTCGTTTTGAGAATGTGTTATGACAAAGAAAAGAGCGGTTAGGGTTTTATCCGAAAGTGAAATTAGTATAGACAAGGAAAAAACTCGTCGTAGATACTACAGATAGTAAATAATTATAGGCTGATGTGAGGAAAACTTTACATCCTCATCGAGAACTATCATACACGTAATTCTAAATCTACCATTCATGAACAGCAATGGGAAGCATTTTAAAGCAAGCACTTACATATTTTCTTCCCATTGTTTCACCTGTATACTAAGCCACAAAGATTTGCGAAAAAAGTTTTTTATGCATGAGGCCCTGACGGATTACAATTATAATAAAAAAAATATTTACAAGTAAAAGTAGCTTTTTTGAGACTCAATTGAATTATCCTTTTTATTGGGAACATTTTCGTACATGATTGATTAATGATGATTTTTTAAGATTCCAAGTTACCTCAGCGGATGTTAAACTTTGTTAAAACTAACTTGAACCCATTACGCTTTGAATTAATTTTCTTAAATAGCTTGTGCTCAATCAAGTTAAAGTTGCCTGTAAATTCAGATTTGCGTTTCAATACGAGAATTCCATTGTTAACCTCAATGAACAGGAAACAACAAAGTTATTGTTAAGTTTAATGTTATTTGTCCAAAACAGTTAAAATTATTAAAATATATTGTTTTCCTTTACTTTAATGTATATACAATATAACCTTGCGTGTATATTTAATTTAGGTGTTGCAAAAAATTTTGGCGACATTTAGATGCGTTGTTATTTTAAGAAATTTAGTTATTTATCATTATGCGTTTTACCAAAAAAGTAATCCAAACCAAATTTTTGTATGCGTTTTACCAAAAAAAAGTAAATTATTATAATAGAAAAATTTTTATAATAGAAAAATACTAGAAAAAAATCGCCTCGGGCCACAAGTGATCATAAGATCACTTGTGGTCCGAGGCGATTTTTGAAAAATGCATTTTTGAAAGATAGCATTGAAAAATGCATAAAATATATAAAAATTATAAAACTAATCCCTATTGTTTTCTTCAGTTCGTATTTCAGCGAGTTGGGGTTGCAGTACAATATGTTACGTGTGCCAATCGGAGGATGCGACTTCTCCACCCACGCATACGCCTACAACGAGGCGCCCAGAGATGATCTCACGCTCAGCAACTTTTCTCTTGCTTATGAGGACTTCGCTTACAAGGTATCAACATAATCAAATATTGAATAATTTTCTTAATCTAATATGTATTTAAAGGTAAAGGACAATCAATTAATGGTAATTTTAGTTACCCTAAATTGCGCTTAGTAATTAACTGTTACTGGTTATTGAAAACTTCTGTTAATGCGAATAGGCGCACGTAATTGATTACTCGACTTCTAGAGGCGTTGAGTTTTTTCTTTCCTCGAGAATTCTCGATCAGAAATCCTACTCATAATGTCTTCAGACTGAATCACTCCATTACTTATGGAAGACGTTTAGAACGACGAGTAAGCATGCATTCTCTAATGCATGCACCTTTGGGTTGTACATGACATTGGTGTTTAGAATAAAAAACATTATCCCTGTCATACATTAACCTATTTGGGGCAGTCCCCACTGAAAGCTTTTTAGGGAGAGGCTAATTTGTGCCCGGCAGATGCAGCCAGGATCATCTAGCTTAACGTATCTTGCGAATTTATGTGGAAGAGTTACAAAATTATAAATTTTCGGTCACCTATCCGTTGGCCGTTTATTGTGAAAGTTGCTTAACATTCCCAAGTACAAGACTAAACACGCTAATCACTGTGCCATCGACCGCCGCCATTTTCTACTCCAGCATAAAACATAATTCAAAAACTAAATACTTCAGGTCACACGACCTGTATTTGTAGCCTTATCATGTTATAATATTATTTGACCTCTTATTTTTGTGTAATTTTTCGCCTATAGTTTTTAATGTTTTTATACGGGAAGTCGATATTGATATATGAAAAGTTCTATATCCACTTCGACTTCTTAGCGTGAAAAAATCTAAGCATCAATCTTGTATTCCAGATCCCAATGATTAAAGCAATAATGAATGCATCTGTTGACTCAGTGCACATAGTGGCTACCACCTGGTCACCCCCTGTTTGGATGAAGACTAATGAAGTGTATGGTGGTGTGAGCCAGCTCAAAAAGACATACTACCAGACCTATGCTGACTACCATCTTAAGTAAGATATAACTATGCTTGAAAAGTAAACGATTGCGACGAATACATAAATTGGACATTATTTCTAAAACTTACGCAGTTTACCACTTTTTGGTGCCCTTTTTTTAAAAAAAAGACTGTTGGTGTAGGTTACTGATAAGTTATTGAATTGTGGAAGATACTATCTTTTACAAATTAATGACTATGACATGTACATAGTTTATCAATAATTATACTAAAAAAATCGTAATTAATAATATATAAGTTTTTAAAAATCATTAATTTGGACATTAACTAATTAAATATATATATTTAATTTTAGAGTCTTTTAAAACTATTCAAATACTGTGTGGCAAGATATATTTAGTGTAGCAATTCACAAAAAAAAACAACTAATGTAATCCATCCCGTGTTAAGCGGCGTAAGAAAATGCGATTATGCTTTAAAATAAAATGAAACATTTTATAAAAACATGAAAATAAAAATGGGCCTCCAATTTTTTATTTATTAATGATTAGAAAATTTACTAATAAATAAATATAATTATAACTAAAGATAATCGTATGTAACATCTAGGAGGTAGTTGTCAGATAAGTATAGTGTGAAGAGAAAACACTTTATTGTAGGTAAAAAATGATATTTAAACTAATTTTCACACATTTTTTTCTATTAAAAGTATTTATCAATGTTCACACAGTTTTCGTTTGACTTTGAAATATCTGGTACTGAACAGTTAAAAGCGCCCTCGTCTGTAATGGGTCACTTTCTCATTTCGATAAATATACTATTAATTAAGTGGAGTACTGGGTGCTAACGACGTATAACGTTCGCAACGCAAGACAAACCGATTGTATAACGTTCCTTCTTAAGCACGATGAAGTTCGAGATGACAATAAATTTGGGTCACCCATTGATGCCCCGTCCATGTGAACATGTTAACCTCTTCATTGCAATCTAACTTCTGAATATGCTGACTGTTGCGCCATCGAACTTTTCAGTTGGGTTCTGAACTTTACTTTATCGCTTCAGATTTCTAGAGGAGTATGCGAAGCAAGGAATATCAGTTTGGGGCATTACCACTACAAATGAACCATTGAATGGCATTATTGGTATTACATCTTTTAACAACCTTGGTTGGACCCCACGTAATTTGGTAAGCTGGTTTACTGAAAACTACTTTTACGATGTTCGTGTGGTTGAAGCACATTATTATTATTTTGCTATTCTTATTTATAGGGAAAATACATTTTTAACATTAAATAATAACACTTTTTCCGTGAGTTTCCATATGATAAAAGAATTAATGCAAGCACAAGAAAGTCGATAGGAGCCTCTGTAACGGGTCTAGAACCACTTTGCCGACTCGGTCTAGGCGTGTGATTTGAATATCATTAGAAAAGAATTTTTCAACACAATTTTATCTTAGTTAACGTTAAAAAAAGTTTGGCAATCATTTAAAGTTGCTTAGCATAAAATTTGCCACTTGCCAGTCTAAAAAAAAATAAGAATATTGGTAATTTCAACGTGTTAGACGATTGCTTTTTGTGAGCTCTTGCTTTTCACTTTGCAGGGTGATTATATAGCAAATAATTTGGGTCCTACTATTCGAAACTCGTCATTTTCTAATTTGAAAATTCTTGCTCATGATGATCAGCGAGCTACTCTAGCATTTTACGTGAATTTGGTAAGTTTGTTGACCTTACTTTTCCTTTAGATTGTAATGTAAAGAATCACAAGGAAATGATATAAATTCATCGACATGCTTTTTTCTGTTTTAGTAGCTTATTTTGTTACTATTAATAAAACTGGATTGATAAATTCCAAAAACCGAAGTTGTTAAGAAGATGATTACTAATAGGTTATTTAAATATTATTCATAGATGTTGAAAGAAGTGCCTAAAGCCCTCTCCTATGTTGACGGTGTGGCGGTCCATTACTACACAGATCTGGTTATCTCACCAAATGCACTCGACCTAGTCACTGAAAGTCACCCCGATAAGTTCATCATAGCGACGGAAGCCTGTGAAGGTAATTAATTCTGCTATTATAAACAAAGTAATCTTATGACGGAAATAATTACAATAGCTTACGAACATCACAAGTTGGTAAGCACCTACCACCAAGCAAATGCAAATTAAAGTTTTGGTAATTACCAACGTGTAAACTTCATATAATACCTGCTGTTCCTAATAATCTATCCTTTGTTATATTTCGTCATTTAGAAGAAATATGTCATTTAATAGAAACCTATATGTAACTTCTTATTCTTCTTCGCTTCTTTATTGCTGAGGTTCGTTACAACATGTTGTTGTTATCGCTCTCCACGTTGTTCAGTTGTTCTCTGCCAAGCGGACTGCTGCCTGTATCTTTGTCTTGCAGATCTCTTTGGCATCGTCGCTCCATCAGGTCGGTGATCAATCTCGGCTTCTCCTTCCTTCCACATGTTCAAAGTACTGGACAGGAATTTGCGGTCAGAATTGAAGCATTGTTCTTAACATTTTCACCACATCTCGACTGCATCGATTTTATTGCAAAAGTGTGCGTTCAGTGTCCAGGTTTCAAAAGCAAACGAGATTCAGTGTTTCTGCTAATTCCTCCAAATTTTTGTTTAAACAAGGTAAAATAATTACGTTTTAGGCCTCCGCCGTAGTGATTGTTTAATTTCGAATGTTTTCTTATCATAGTTTGTTTTGGTTTGTCCTAGATGTTTGGTCCTTCGGATAGGTCTGTGTGCCCTCAACAACTATGAGACTTGATCTTTAGCTACTTAACGAAGATACCTAAGTTTTAAATTCTTTGGTTTACCCGTCCTTCCGTTTTAGTTGCCATAAAAAAAGTTGGTAGTGTTATAAATAATTTATAAATATTTGTTTAAAAAATTGTTATGTTCGAAAGTAGTGGTGTTAACCTGCGTTTTCTTTACAGGGTCGTTTCCTTGGCAAACAGATGATGTTTTGCTAGGATCCTGGGACAGGGCTAGGGCATATACCATTGACATCATAGACGTAAGTTATTTTATTTTATTGTGTTTTATTAAATGGGTATAGCATTCCAAAACTGTGATATTATATATGTATCACTTATCATATTACTCTTTCTGTGATTGTTTAAGTTTTAAGGTTTACTTACTTAGAACATACGATTTCAAAAAATATTAGATTTTTTTGACATATCGTACAAATAAAACACTAATCCTTCTAATAGTCAAGGAATTAGTAAAACAAGACAAAATCACAAATTTGAGTGTTTTTTGCATTAAATTCCAGGATCTTAACCATAATGTGGTGGGTTGGATAGACTGGAACCTCTGTTTAAACGCACAAGGAGGTCCTAACTGGGTGAATAACTTCGTGGACTCACCCATCATAGTGTTCCCCGAAAATAAAGAGTTTGTAAAGCAACCAATGTACTACGCCCTTGGGCACTTCTCCAAGTTCCTGCCGAGGGGTTCACGAAGAATCAAAGTAACTGTTAAGTCACCATTGTTCTCGAAAGTGTACAACGTAGCATTTGCGACATCTCGTAACACTGTGGTGGTCATTCTTTATAACGAGTAAGTTGACTTTGATGTTTATTAAGATTTTATTGTCTCATGCATATTGAACATATATTCTACTTTATATAGTGATACCAACATAAACATATGGGCGACAAGGTTCTTAAAATTCTGTCGCCCATACATTATTTCCACATTGAGTCTAAAATAATTTTAGAAATTTAATTTAGATATAGGTACATAAGTATTTCAAATTCTATTTGACTCCAAAATAGTATTGGAAGCAAAACTGCATATTAGTCAGTGTTGATGGAATTCTGATCTAGATTATTATAGAAGACTAAGAATTATTTAATATTTTTGTGTTTAGCTTGAAAGCTTTAATATAAGCAGAAGTATTGAAACGACAAGTGCATAATTAAATGGAAATTCAAAATACCTGTCACAAGAAAATTTTTATCTTGCAATAATTTCTTTAAGTGGAAATGTCAGTATGGAGTTAAAGTAAAAGTATTTTCGAAGTACATATAGTGGAATAAGTAATACATTTCTACTTCGAGGTACAATCTTTAATGACATATAATTGATGATCAAACAAACTTCTGTAAGTAAAGCTCTATCACATTAAAGTAATCTTCATTCGAAGATATATGACATAAACTTATAGACCACAGCCGATATTTTAAATTCCAAAAAAAAGAAGTAAAACCAAAATATCCGAAGTGGCATTATTTGAGTAACTGTTCTCGGCGCTAATTCCAAATACCAATGGCATAACCGTAAATTCGTGCGTAGTTATCTCACCGTTTGAGCCTTTGGACTGAACGATATTGTAAACTGTCTTAAAATGTTATTTATCTATAAAGCTTTATTGACCACAAGTCAGTAATTAGTACTTCCGGCTACTTGCTAATGCTAGTAGCATTCTCTAACAGTAAATATAATGGATAGTAGATCAATAACATTTGCTGTTATATTATATAAATGATATTTAAACTCACACATTTATCAAACTATTATAAACATCAATTACTAACTTCAATTAACTACATATAATTATATAGCCGTCTCCTAGGTTCCTAATAACTTATTTTTGCCTTGCAGCGCTTCTACTACTAAGGTGTCCATAGTATTAGGACAGAAGAAAGCAGTCGTGACGATAGAAGCTAAATCCATAGTGACTGTAGAAATGCCATCTTGAAAACCGCGTAGTTGTCGATCGGAGCTTGCAATTTCAACCACCTTTCTCATTGTTTTAAAATGATTTTCGCACTGTATTCATTAATTTTTTTCTGTAATATAATCTCCAAATTTTGTAGTGTATAACTAGCTTTATAGACTTAAAATGTCACTTAAACGTTAAAAACGGATAATTTTTGTCATCGTGACTGTTAAGTAATTCATATCACAGGGCTGAGTGTAAGTTTTAAAATATGCTAAAGTTACTGTCGCATTTGAGTAAGAATTTTAAATTAAGACCTTATTTTCTTAGTGTTAAGAGTTATCGTACAAATACTTATTGTTTTGCTGGCAACATGCCAACTAAGGTTCTTCTGCTTTCACCTTATTTATCTGTCTTTATACATTTGATGTATTGCAGACATTTGTATATTTTGAAACATCTAGAAAATTATTTAAGTAAAAATAAAACATACTTAAACAAATAAAATTGTAACGCTATGCACATCTTTGTGATGTCCTTTGACTGATTATAATCAGTCAAATCATAATTATGATTAATTATTGTAATAGACATAATTGAATTTTTAGAGTGTAGAGCATAATGTGGTGTTGACTATTTAAAATAAATATAGACAATTCAGCTATCGTATTGATTTCCCGATAACACTATGTTACTTAAGAAACTACCTCAGTAAAGTAACTGTTATTGAGGTAACCAAATTAATAACTACGCTAACAATAGGTACTATATAAAACTGATATGGTAACCGCTTTTACGTCTGCCTCTTGGTTGAGTTCGAGCCATTAGTCCAATCGACACGTTTTGTTAACGATTTATTTCCTTGTGAATAAATACATCTAAACAAAGTGTTTTGTTTACAATGATGTTCATTAATATAAGTTTACTTTTACTGATTCTAACGATGATAATTAAAGGTGAGTAAAGCTAATACAATGCATAACTGATATTTTATTTACTAATATGAGAATTTACCGATTTGGCCTAACGTGGATAGATTTTTATCAGAATATTTTAAAATTTACAAAGCTTAGAAACTACATACTCTTTCCGCTTTGTGAGAGTATTTTTACACTTATTAAATAAAGGAAAGTTTATGCAATAAAACAAGAATTTATAAATGCATAATTGTCAGTAAATGGGCACAGCAACCCGTTGTATTTCGGTTAACTACGCAATTGCAATAATATTTGCACTCTGGATTCAGTACTCAGGATGCAATCCTTACTAATATTATAAAACCGAAAGTATGATTAAAATCTAGATCTATCAAACTTAGTGTATCAATATTTTCAAGTTGTTTGTACATATATAAACATTCATAAGTGAAGCTTCCGAAACCTGTGGTACTTAGTTGAAAACTATACATCAAGCCCCGGCTCGTCCAGTCAATATTTTGCCCGGGCAAGTCTTTTAACAAGATAAGTATATTATAATTATACATAGAATTTATGATCTTACATTATTTTCAGCTCTGTAATCAGTGTACGCACGCGACTTTGTGTGAGTGCGAAAACGTTAGGTCTTCCTTGATTTATATACAGGGTGTACGGAAGAACGTTGAACATACGAAAATGGGGGGGGGGGGGGGGGGGGGGGCAGGTGAGGTGGTCTGCAAACTAGTCAGTTAATTTTGACTATGCCCCAAGATTTTTTAATTGTTTTTTTAAAAGATACAAAGGCGAATTAAAAAAGAATAAAAAAATAGAGACCTAGGTAAAATCTTTTGGGCTAGTTAGTTAACAGACCACCCTACCTGCCCCCCATTTTTTTTTTTTTTTTTATATCTTGTTTATTAAAATAGTGTGCCTGATTAAATTTAGTTAAGAAGTTTTTGTAGTGGGGGATATGTTGTTGTGCGTACTTGCACCCGAGGGTTGAGGCTAAGGATACCTCTCGCCTAGAGTGCAAGTACAGGAAAAGAGAAAGAGTTTGTAGGCAGAGAGAGCCTACAAACTGAAAAGAAAGAAAGAGAAAAGAATTGGAAATCAATTATAGCTTCTATAGAAGCTTTAAGTTATTAGTGATATTAGTATTAACCGTAATTTATACGATCTTCTAATTTGTGGAGGTAGTTTTGACGAAGTGTGCATAGGTTTGATGTGGACGCGTGATTAATGTTTAAATTTAATTTGGGGTTTTTGACTTTTGCGTTTGTGCAATTGATGCATTTTGCCGCAGACTCAGACCGCAGGTTTTGTTGGGGCAATTTTTAAATTGGTGACTGATGTCGGAGCAATGGCTGCAGTGGGGTTTTTCAGAAGAACAATGCTTGCCAGTGTGACCAAACTTTTGACACTTAAAGCACTGGAGTAATGGGGTGTGCTCTTCGACGTGTATACGACGGTGGTCAATGTTGAGTTTTTCGAGTAGAATAGCATTACGCCATACATCTGGTGTCGCTCGGAAGATGACGTTGTATAACTTGTCGTTTCGGTTTTTCTTCGCCAAACACGGAGTGAGTTCGGCGCCAGGTTTGTCGAGAGCATTTTTAATGGGGGTATTCTGGGTCACGATGTATTCTTTTATCTGTTCATACTTGATTTCCCTGGGGATACCCTTAAGTATGAACATAGGTTGCAGTAGGTGTGCCATCTCGGCTTTCAGATTGGTGTTGCATTTAAGATTATCTAGTGTTTCGGTACATTGTGTTTTAGTTTCAAAGTGTACTTTGACCTTGTTGTTGGATACTGCTTGGTATTTTATTGGTGCATAAGGCACATTTTTAAAAGTGTAGTTTTCATGCCACTTAGAGGTGGCATCTTGTCGGTTGGTAGCTGAGGGAATGGTAATAATAAGAGCTGGTTTAGTTGTTTTTTGGGTAGGCTTTTCTATGTTTCCTGATGTTGAATTGTTAGATTTTGTAACTGTAGCATAGGACTTAGTGTTTGAGCTTATTGGAGTTGTTTTAGGGTTTAGTTCGTCGTGGATTATTTCTTTAATTATTGTTTTAAGATTATTTATATCTAAGTTACAATTGTGCTGGGGTACCGATTCCTTTATTAATTTTGTGAGGTCGTCTTTATTAAGGTCACTGTTATGTTTAGGGGGTGTTGGTAGGTGAAATTTAGTGAGGCATTCTTCTATTATTTTGGTTCTTTTAAAAATGACGTTAGCTAATTTGGTGAATTGGTCTTTGGTGGTATTGGGTGCTTCTAAAAGCGTTAATAAAACGTTTGCAGCTTTATTTAGCGTTTTAGTTTGGGCCAATATAACATTAGTTATATTGGTTGTGGGGGGTTCCGGGTAGGCCTGCGGAATGTAGTCGTCCTCGATATATTGAATTTCAGAGACATCCTGTAAGGTTGAAGAAGATAGAGATGAGTTACGTGAGGGTCTAGATTCGGTAAGAGTGGTTTGACTGTCGGTTTGAGGTTTGATGATGTTCGGAGGCTCTGATGGGTTTGTTGTTGGTGTCGATAATGGGTGAGTTGAAGTGGATGGCGATGGTGGATTAGTATAGTTCTCTTGTTTTGCCGCGCGAGAGCGCGTATTGATACGATGCATGGTTGGTACCTGCCCCCCATTTTCATTTCATTTTCATATGTTCAACACTATTCCGAACACCCTGTATATTTTGGTTTACTAATATATATAACCTCAAAAAGGTCTAAAAACATCAAGTAACGAGAGGTTGTTAGCCTGACGTCTATTAATATTACACATATCTTTAACATGACTTAGAATGTCGTTTTTATCAGGGCAGAAGTCCTGCGAGCCTCGTGAAATCACAGGGCAATCGGTGGTATGCGTGTGCAACGTTACGTACTGCGATGAAATCGTGAGGGAAGCCCCAACAAGCACCTACTACGTCACCTATACCTCTTCTGAGGTAGTTCTTTATGGCCTGTTAATTAATAAATTAAATTAAACTTTAATGAAGTCAACAGCAATCCTTTTAGGCAGCCACAAAATTTTTCTTTGTATGGATATCAGACGAGTGTTTCATGGCTTCTCCATGAAAAGAAATGAAGCCCTTTTTTTGCTCATTTATATTTTTTAAATAATAGGCATTTGGGTACGAAATTTCCTTAACTTAAGGTAGTGATTGTGCAAATGTTTTTTTTTTAATTTCTCAAATATTCAGATCTAAAATGGTGACTTTCAAACAGTATCTATTATTTTTCACATTTGCGTTTTTATATACTTATCGTTTTATTATAAGGGATATTAATTTTATTGGAAGATTCGTTTCGCCCTCTTTATTCAACACGCTCTCCATTCCTCTTTATAGCGCATTGTGAATGAGCAGAAAGTTTTTAATGAATGACAATATATTTTTATTCACTACGAGGAAAATAGGTGAAAATAATACTAAAATTAAATTTATTATCTTTTTAAAATGATAAATGATTTCTTTAAAAATAATCGGCTTGCTTAGAATCCTAGTATGAAGAATTTCTCATCGCAGACATTTGAAAAGGATATAAGAAAAGTCGCCCATTAAACTGAATATGTGATTGGCTGTGACATCAGTAATGTAAAGGTTTTTGCTTTTTTTCAGAATGGCTCCAGATTTCTGAAGGAAACTGGCTGGATCCAGCTTAGATTCTTCGCTCGTAGTGAAAGTGAGTCGCTTAAAAACACTTACCTCTACATAAGAAGACATACGCACTTAAGTGCACAAAACCTACTAAACCACTGCTTTAATTCTAAGTAATTATTACACCTTATATCGTAAACTACTGGTTTCTAATACAAATTGTGATCCCTACTAATAAATGTGAATGTAAGTTTGTTTGTTATGCTTTCACGCAAAAACTACTAAACCGATCATCATGAAACTTCGTACATATATTCTTGCAGGTATTAGAAGTAATATAGGATACTTTTTATTGAAAAAAAAAATTGCCGGCGAAGCCGCGGGTAAAAGCTTGTTTATAATAGACCTTTTCGGTGCCATATAATCCGCCAAAACATAATTGACGTTTGATAATTATTTAAGTGGGTATTACTTCTTATTGTTAAATATTCGTTCGTGTATGACAATTGCCGTATTAAATAATATAATAATAATAGATTTCCTCAATTTTCATAATTTGACTATAATTTTTTCTCAACGGTTTCTGTTTCCGTTATTTTCTGTTGTGCGATGGTACAGAAGATTTATGACAATCCATTATGCTTTAAAAAAATTCCACGGGAGACTGTTTTCAAACGAAGCAAATGACGCTCAACGAGTAATCATACAAACGCCTCGCAGCTTTTATATTAAAACTAGCTGCACCAGACATGCATTGTAATGCTCTTTTTTGCTGCCTATGCATATAAACCTTCCCTGGCATGCGTACAACAACAATTTAACAAAGTTTCATCACAACAAATATTCAAACATTATTTTTTATTTATATAGATGGATGGATTTTTTCATACGTTGACGAACTTAGGTATTTGTTGTAATTTGATAAGAATCATAACCCTGAAAAACTAATCTTGACCAAATCCAAACCTTGAATATGGATGATGGTCTCTAAGTTTACCACCTGAGTCACGTAGTTAGCAACAGAATGCCAAAATTGTATTTGTAAACTAAGGGAATATTTTTATAAATTATTTATTTGTCTAAGCGCGTGTCACGTAATTATGTGACTAAACAAATGTTATGAAACTTCACAAACATATTTTATTTCTTTTTTTTTTATTAGGGACTAAACACGGTTTTATACAATATAATGTTACATGAGTGTCCTAATGCAGTTTATTCGGTTAATTTTGAAACCAACAGCGTTAACCACGTATCAAAGAATATATTTAGATAAATAAGTGGAAATAATATGGAGCATAAAGGGATTTATTTAGTTGTCTTCTGAGAAAAATGAGAAATCATTAATTAGGTAGAATCGTTTCCTTTTAAAGCTTATTGTAACGACGATTTTTATACATGTTTTTCACTTTGTTTCCATAGACAACGATGATTTAACTCTGACTTTGGACCTAAACACAAAGTACCAATCAGTGGAAGGTTTTGGAGGAGCTGTCACCGATGCTGCCTCCATGAACTGGAAGAACCTCAATGACTTTCAGCTAAAGCAGCATCTGATTGAGTAAAAATTCCTTTTTTTAATTTAGTTAGACTTACAGGATATGAATAAACGATTAATATTGACAAACAGCTAATCAATAATAGCTCATCGTTAAAACACAGTTCAGTTTAATACGTAAGGCGTTTCTACTATTCTGAATAAAGAAGTCTCGTACAAACTAAAATATTAAATAAGTTCTTAAACCCCAAATCAAAAGATAGTCGGCTATACGCCAGCAGATTTTTTGTGCATCCCAGTCCTTTTCTTTACAGTTCGTATTTCAGCAAGTCGGGGCTACAATACAATATGTTAAGAGTGCCCATCGGGGGATGCGATTTCTCCACGCATCCGTACGCCTACAACGAAGAACCTAAAGATGACCTCTTGCTAACCAACTTCTCGCTTACCATTGAGGATTATGCTTATAAGGTCATTTCATGAAAATATATGGATTAAAAGAAATTATAACTTGAAAAAAAACTAGCTCTTATAAATGTCAGGCCAGATAGCAAGGGGACACACATCCCCTTGCTATCTGGGCGAGTAGTTTTCCAATAAAGCTATTGAGACCTTGATTTCACTTTAAAAAATACTTGAAATAGTTCGAAATGTCTTCAACGTATCGTGTGAGTTCCAGTCCTTCCTGTCACTTAAAGCAATTTCCTTACTACGTCGGGAAAAATTGTACAGTGAAGATGTTTTTTCGTTCCATAATTGGAGCGGAGCGAGCGAAGCTCCCATGGATCAGCTTCAATGGTGCAATGTCTGTTACGCCATAACTTCCCGAGTTCTTAACATTTTTTTTGTGGAATCGAATCAACAGGTTAAGGACCAGATTATGACTGAGCCCTAATTTTAAAATTCGCAAAAATTCCCATCGAAAAATTATTTTTTTACATTTTTAGGTTTTACGCTCCGCTCGAATATATGGTGCTAGCGTAGCTTTATGCTTAGCGAGTTTTTTGATTGGAGCGGAGCTCCCATGGATCAGCTTCAATCACGCAATGTCTGTTACGCCATAACTTCCCGAGTTCTTAACCGATTTTAATCATATTTATGTGGAATCGAATCAACACATTTAGGACCAGATTGTGACAAAGCTGAATTTTGAAATTCGTAAAAATAAAAAAGGTTATGAGCAAAAAATATTAGCTCCATCTTTCCCATTAAAAAAAAGGCGTGCACTTTTTGACAGTTTTCATTCTTATGGAATTTTAAAATTTACTGAACATTATTGATGATTTTAATTTTTTTTTTTACTATTATGCTTCGCTCCAATATATGGTGCTAGCGAAGCTTTATGCTTAGTGACTGCGTCGACCTAGTTAAGGAAGCTTTTCTTGTGTTACATGCTTATGAAAAATTTACTTTACAACATTTTAAATAACCAGTTTTGTTACTAAAGGCCATTAACTTCAATAATTTTTTACTTTTTATGAGATTCTCAATCACACGGTTTAACTGTTGCCACTGTTTACCAATTTTACCTTGCAGATTCCTATGATTCATGCTATAATGCTAGCGGCCGTGGAGCCTGTGCATATCGTGGCCACAACTTGGTCTCCTCCTCTCTGGATGAAGACGAATGAGGTATACGGTGAAATGAACCAACTGAAGCCGGAGTACTACCAGACATATGCTGATTATCATCTCAAGTAAACTTGACTGTATTGCTTTAGTTGTATTTTGCGATACAAATAGCTTAGTTAAAGTTTTGTCCAACTTTTCCTTACCCAGGAATAAGAATGCTTATCGCATGTTTCATCACGAACTTTAAATTGAGATCTGCCTTGAAATATTTGACCGTAGATGTGCCTCAATAAAAATTTATAGTCGATTTGTTTGCTTTGAAATTGCTAGATTTGTCATTGCACTTCTAAAGATTCATTCAGTTCATTAGTAAATAGAAACATGTTCATACAATAGCAAATTAAAATCACTGTTTCAGTTTTTCACATTTCGTAAAAATTCAATGTACGGCTTAATAAAGTTGAATTATAAAATTGAGTCCTTTTTACTTGCAATGACAACATAACAACTGATGACAACAGGGACTCTCTGAGAGATAATAATTTTTTATTCGTTATTTGCGGCAACGCCTGTGTTGATGGTTGCGAAGAGCCGCTTTTGTAAGGGCGGGAAACATTACTGAATTGTGATACTTAGACCTATTTCCTACCAATCCCTAAAAAAACAACACTTCTAAAATATGTATCTACATTAATTTGAGGTAGGGCTCCAAGAGACTCCAAATCTTAAGAAAAATTCGGCAATGATATGACATACATTGTCGGTTGTAGGTATCCTCAGATTTTAAGACACTTTTACTTAAAATTTTAGATTCGTAGAGGCGTATGCAGCGGAAGGAATAAAAATTTGGGGTATCACCACGACAAATGAACCTATTAATGGGATGATTGGATTTGTAACATTTAATTCACTTGGCTGGTCGCCGCTAAAACAGGTATTTTAATAAGTATACACTATAAATCTTTTACTTGGAGATTTCATTTGCTTGTTTAATTTACTGATTTATAACGGCAATTCATTGGGCAACAGTTAAGAGATAAATTTATGAAGCAATAAGCTGTGACTGAATAATATTTTAAATAGGAACCCAACATAAGCAATTTTTGCTTGGTAATTTTTAGGGTGAATGGATAGCAAACAATCTCGGTCCCACTATCCGCAACTCTTCATTTGCAGATTTGAAGATAATAGCTGGTGATGATCAGAGAGCTTCTATACCTTGGTGGTTTAATATGGTGAGTGTGGCGGTTAGGCACATAACCACTCTAAGTAACATATTTTACTCCGATTTCACTACTAAGAAATTATATTAATCTCTAATTAATAGAGCATACGATCTATGTGCTCCATTATGCTATATTAGGGCCGGATGGGGCAGTAAGAGTCAGTGGGTAAATAGGATATATAATGAAATAATCCGAATAAGTGAATATACCGAGCCGTGCACTGTTGCTTAGAGATTCGCTCCTTTACCATTCTCATGCTGACAAACACGCCTCGCCACTGTTACCATTAGCGCCATCTGGAGCGACAGTTCTGTGTAAAGTGGATGGTTGATGAAAAATTCACTTTTTCAACCAAAAGAGTGAGTAGAAATAATCGATTTATTTGTTGTTGGTTTATTTTAATCATTGCGTAATTGATGAACAATAGATGATGAAACCAGCCAGTTTACTAAGTTTTGGATGTAGCAAAATCCGCTATTAAATTTTACAAATAAATATTTTTACATGTACTTGTACATTTTTGCCTGTACCTATTTAAATAAATAAAAAAGTAATTTCATGTAAAATAATTTTCGCAAAGGTTTGGTTTGATGGGTTAACAAACATTATTAACTCGTTGTCTTTCGAGATTTGGAGTTGTATCTGCAGTCATTTGTCCTGTCTGCACTGAATTGGCGTTGTGTTATAAAAAAATAAAAAAGTATTTTAAAATCTCTGCAGAAGCAGGTGTTAAGTAACAGAGCATCAACCTGTACAAAACTTCTTTCCATTTTAAGCTTAAAGTCCAAAAGAGTCAAATATGAATTGACGACACTTGAAAGTTTGTTTTAGGTTGAAGAGCTGTTTCCCTTACCTTTTCATACTTCCTTGTACATATATCCGACCTGATTTCGATATTCCATAGATGTTGGCCACCTCTCCCGAAGCTTTGCAGTACATAGATGGTGTAGCTGTTCACTTCTACACTGATTTCATTATCCCGGCCAACATTCTTTCACTAATCTCCGACAACTACCCAGAGAAGTTCATTTTATCCACAGAAGCCTGTGAAGGTATGTATCTACCTAAATTATTTTATATTATTGGTAGAACTACACAGGCAGACTACTTTTATACTAAATACTTATCAAGGTTTTTTTACCAATCTTGTAGGTATTAGAATTACACTATTTTTGATAATACCTGTATAAAAATTGGGGTTAGTTATACGGACAAGTTTAATGGACTTATATTGCAAAAATATCACTTCGTCTGTGAAATGGGCACATGCTTTATTTAAATTGTAAACCATATGGTGTTCAGTTTGTCACAAAAAGCCTTTATCACGATTTCCCAAGGAACACTGAAGTTTTAGTCAGTTTACGCCACCTTCACTGCGAAGACGTACTCTCAGCTTAGGTTATTGATATGCAGAAGGGTAAATGGAATATTTGTCCTAGAGGACCATTTTAAACGACCTTCTCATTGTATGAATGTAGAGAGCTGTATCTCTGGTTTTTCCAACTTGATCCTGAATATGATGAAGGTGTTTCAGCGGCTTTTGCGTACGCTCATCACGCAAAAACAGACATATATAAACAGAGAACATTTTTCTTAAAAAAATTCCCTGTTGCCTTGCAGGAGTTACGAGGATACTAATAGTGTTTCAGAATGAAATTATAATTATATTTTGCAAGTAAGGACCTAGTATGAACTTTTTTTGCAGTCACTATGATATGATTATGACTACTTTAATGGTTATTTAGTAAGATAGGTAACACAACCCAGGGCATCAATAACAGAGTGATAATATTCATAGATAAGTCAATAACCAGAGATAAAAATTAGACCTGTTTTAATTACATATTTCAGGAGCTACAAGGGATACAGAAAAAGTACTACTTGGATCTTGGGAGAGAGCTAAGCATTATATCATTGACATAATAGAAGTAAGTTAATCAACTTAGCTTCAAACAATTAATTTAACAACGCACCAGCCATAAATTTAATAACTTTAAAGTTTTATTAACAACTTTTAACTTAAAAAGAAGCTGATTTTGTATATTTTCTTTATTCTCTTTCTTTCCCGTTGAACTTTCGCTCTGTCTTTCTAAATTCTTTCTCTCCTTTGCACTTGCGTTCTAGGCGAAAGGTATCCCTAGCCTCGACCCTTCGATGCAGTTGTGTGCAATAATCAACTTTATGTGAAAAACTTTTCTATTATAAATTAATCAGTTACCCTAACTTAATAAATAAGAAATAAACAAAAATAGAAGTAAGTTTGATGTAAATAGACATTTCCAATAGCATAGTTTATCTAAATGTGATTGCGATGATTTTATTTCGGATGATGGTTATGTTAGTCATATACAATAATAGGAAATTTAAATAGAACTACTTGCGCCGGATAAATTGCGTTTAATTTATATGAATTTATTTATAGTTCCTTTACAGGAGCCGTGACCACAGGATGACTTATGTTATGGTCGTCATACATGTACTTCATAAAAAAGTAGTATGGGGACGCGCGTTGACGTACATGTGACCGACATAAAACATAGGCGCGATAACAAGTTGACAGTGCGTGAACATGCTTATGAAGGGCCCAACCACTACATTCGATTTGATAAACCAGCTCGAGAACAAAGATTTGTTCCTAGAATGTTACGTGAGGCTATTGAAATAGGGAAAAATCCTAATTTTAACTAAGTGATTACTAAGTGATGGTAGTTACCTCTATTTGTAAATAATAAAAGTAAGATGGAGGATGGTCCCCCTATCCAAGTTTCTTTCGAAATGTTCTTCTCGGAAGGGTCTCCCAATTTTCGAACAGATGGTAGACTCATTAGTATTGTAGACACAATAAATAACTTAATAAAATGCACAATAAAACAATTTGATTTGTATAAATTTAACAGGTAGGAACCGACCCGATTCAAAGAATTGTGAATGACTACCATCACCTTAGTCATCCTGTGATCATAGCTCCTGTAAAGGAGTCGAAACGTCAGGATTAATTATAATTTGTTCGCATTTTATACCGTAGAAGTAGTTTTATTTTAATGTGTCTTGTGTGTAGAAGTAAAAGAACTAAATAAAAAATGGAGGTCAAAATACAATAATGCAATAACATATAGTTTAGGGCTAGCAGTGGCTCATTTTGAAGTGCTTCGGACCCGCCATCGCATTGTTACAGTCTTGTCTTCGCGAAGACAGAATTTTTAATGGTATAACCTTTATTTCAGAATCTCAACAATAATGTAATAGGATGGATAGACTGGAACCTTTGCTTGAATATGCACGGAGGCCCAAATTGGGTAGGGCACTTTGTAGACTCTCCGATCATAGTGTTCCCGAAACAGAGAGAATTTTTAAAGCAGCCGATGTACTACGCCATTGGCCATTTCTCCAAATTCTTGCCAAGGGGTTCACAAAGGATCAAAGTTACTTCAAATATACCGTCGTCAGTGATCAATGTAGCGTTTTTGACACCACACGATACTGTTGTCGTGGTTTTGTATAATGAGTAAGTACACATTAGTTTGAAAAAAAATTCACGACTCAAGTGTTAAAGAGTTAATTGCTGTGAGACGATATATAAGTAATTATATAAATAAACTAAAGTGGTCAGCGCAAACCGGATGACGTTTTAAGGGCAGGCCTTCCAGGAGATACGCCACCCCTCATCAGCTGAGGAGGGTGCTAGGAGACGGCAAACCGGTAGGGGTCTACCGGTCTCCCTCAACTCGAGGGAGGACCGGAGGACCTACCGGACATGTCGGAAGGCGCTGCGGTGTAGACGGACAGGTCCACCGTCCAGCGCTATCCGGAGGTAGTCGGATGATGCCTAATTGTGCCTAGGCATCGTCTGACTGAGAAGTGGACCCTAGCGGGCCGGCTGTCCGGCCAGAGTGGTGATTCCTAAAAAGGGACCCACTAGGCCGAAGGAACCCTTAAATTGCTACTAAATACTTCCCAACTTTTCCGAAAAAATTTCCAAGCATAGCTCTCGACCTCCTCTATCGACCCCCCTTTGACCCCAAATTGATCCCTCCAATAGTTTTCCCAAAATAAATTCCCAAAAATTTTTCCCCATACTAAAGTCAATGTTGCCGAGTCAGCAGACCGAGCGTTGATGTCTTTTGTATGGGACCCTCTGAGCCTAGGTGGATTTTTGAGTGAAATCAGCCGACATTAATTTTTTAGAAAATTCACCAAAAATTCATTTTTGATCCGATTTTGATTTTGTTTTCGATTATAGCTAGCAGGGCCCCTAAGGCATCTTTTCCATATTTTTAATTGAAAATCCATCCACAATTTTCCGAAAAATAAGCATTTTCCCAAATTTTCCTCAAAAATTGACTTAATTTTACCACCTTTTCATGTACAACTTTTTTCCATTTTAACCGATTTTCAATTTTATTGTGTTAGTTTGTAGATCTTTTCAATTTCTAACTTTCTTTTAGATAAATTTTCCCCATATCTCTTATACTTTTCGAGATAAAAATTCTTAAAATTCACCAAAAAAGCACCCCTTTTTGCACATAACAGAAAACGTTATAATTCCTGAACCGTAAGAGATATTTTGATTCTGTTTTGACCATATTGTAGTTCTCTATTAGGACTACAATATATTGCTGCACCAACAAAATTAAACGACAGGAAAATTTTTTATCTTCAATCCAATTTTCATTTTTTCACCCAAAAATTTCTTAATTTTCAAACATACATAAAATTGTAAATTTAAGTCTTTTTATTTTATTTCAAGCTTATTCTTATAGATCTTGCTAATTTATAACTTTTATTTAGACAAACTTTTGTCGTACCTCTAATAGTTTTTAAGAAAATTAATCCTAAATACTACCAGAAAAACATCACTTTTCTGACAACAATTTAACCCTTATATCTTATTAACCACACGAGATTTTGAAAACTTGCTTAATTTATTCTGTAGTACTCCTTCAATACTACAATATACTGTTGCACCAAATTATTTTATTGATAAATAGATTTTTAATCGTTAATTAAAAATTACAACTTTTCACTCAAAATTTTCACAAGTTTTAAACTCAAACTTAATCATAAGTATAAGTTAATTTCTCTTTTGTTACATTACTTTGATTAGTTTTTAGCCTAATAAACATTTTATTTTAATAACTTTTTCCTGTAAATATTATACTTTTTCTAAAAATTTTCTCCTAAAATTTTATTTTTCCTAATAATTAACATTGTTTTATTTTATTAAATTGTAGTATATCTTCGTATTTTTAAGACTGTTTTCACTCCTAAACCTAGTGTTCATTTCGGTACATATACTCTTGACTCCAAAAAGCATTAAATATGGAACCTGATCTTCAAAGAGCTGCCAAAATGAAGGAAATATTGCGTAACCATGTTGACAACTTAATAAATTCACCTGTATTATCCCAAAACAATAACCCAAGCCCTTCCAATGCAAGACCTCCGCGCGACCCATCTCCTGCTAGTTCGTCTGATCAGGACGACTCTGAGTTTGACGAGGAGATTGAGGAAGAAGAGGAGGAAAACATTGAGAACCTGGCCTATTATATCGAAACGAAAGTCGGCTACATCCATGCAACTGTAAATCTCATTTCACCTAGAGTTTCCAATACCAATTCCCAACATAAAGATGACATTCTAACAAAGCTCCAAGATATCAGAGATGCAGCCGACAGCATAAATGATTATCTAGCCAGACTTACAACCATTATACCCGAAAACTTTGAAACCAACGGAAAACCCACCACAGAACCCGTACCGCAACATAGCTGTAACATAAACATCGATAATCTGAAACAAGTTATCAAGGAAACCATTCACGAAGAGCTCAACACAGGAAAACACAACAAAACCACAAACACAAGATCCTACGCCACAGTAACAAAAACTAATACTAAATTAGCTCCAGGAAACATAACTGACCCTACTAAAAAATCCTCGAAACCAGCTATAATTGTCACCATCCCCTCCTCCACAAGCCGCCAGGAAGCCATCTCTAAGTGGCAACAAAACCATACCTTTCGCAACGTCCCATACGCACCCACCAAATTTTACTCTATATCTTCTACAAAAGTTAAGGTAGAATTTCAAAATAAAAAACAGTGTGCAGAAACACTAACAAATCTAAAAAACAACACTCAGGTTAAGGCTGATATGGCACAAATGATACAGCCAATGTTCATCTGCAAAGGCATACCTAAAGAGTTCAAATATGACCAAATCAAAGAGTGTATAATCACTCAAAACCCCAGTATCCAAAATGCACTCAAGAAACCTGGCGCAGAGCTTACGATCTGCCTCGCTAAAAAGAACCGCAACGAAAGACTTTATAATGCCATCTTTAGAGCTACTCCCGAAGTATGGCGAAGCGCTATCAGCCTTGACCGTATCAATCTCGACCACCGACGGATATTTATTGCCGAACACTCACCGCTCCTCCAATGCTTAAAGTGTCAGAGATTCGGGCACACTGTTAAACATTGCACTAACGAACAAAGTTCCTGCAGTCACTGCTCTGACAGTGGCCATCAATACCAAACATGCCCTAATAAAAACTCCGCCAATGCAGCCAAATGCACAAACTGCGTTTACGCAAACTCCAAATACCCCAACTCAAAACTAGACACAAACCACTCGTCCACATCAAATCAGTGTTCAATCCGCCATAAACACCAAATTCAACTCGAGGAGCGAATCAATTACGGCTTCGAATAAACCAAGTCACCTATCTGAAAAAAAATTTTTAAACAATAAATAAATACTACAAACAAACAAACAACTATCAATAACCCATATAATTTTCTCTAACAATAAACACTGTAATTTATCTAATATTTTTAAAATATAAACAACAACATAACATAACTTAATAATTTTAAGCTTCAATAGAAGCTACACTTTATTCCTATTTTCTTCTATCTATCTTTTCAGTTTGTAGGTTCTCTCTGCCTATAAACTCTCTCTTTTCCTGTACTTGCACTCTAGGCGAGAGGTATCCTTAGCCTCAACCCTTGAGTGCAAGTTCGCACAATCACAAACCCGATACGACAAAAACTTTATAACATTATTTAATAAGTCTCTCTATCGTAATAAATAAGAAGTAAAAAAAAAAAAAAAAAAAACTAGGCCGAAGGACAGTGTAGGGCACACGTGGGGTTTTAGTAGGTATACCGGTGGTGCCACACGACTCGTCACATAGTGATGACACCTGTGGCGCCATTGGGGAGGCCTGAACTCGCCGGCGACTCGCGGCGCCACGGGTTAATAACCGTATTTTGCACTCACGTTATAAAAACAAAAAAATGCCTTCCAAGAGGTGGACCGACGTCGATCTGATAAAGTTCGCGGGTAGCTACCGGATGAAGCATCACGGAACCGATGTATTTGGTTACCTTCAGGAAATCAGGAGGGGTTTGTGCCAGTAGTCTGCGAAGTAAGGCTGGTATAATGATAATGATGAAATAAATAAACTACAAACAAAAAAATGTAAAGATCAAATTGATTCAATTGATAAAGATGAAATTGATTTGAATAAATTAGGACCAGTCGATTAATTTCTAGTTTATTTACCATTTTTATATTTCACGTAGGTGTTTTAACTGAAATATCAGTATAAAACTATAAAAAATAATCTAAGTTTATGTTTGGCAAGCCAAGTTTTACTAAAAAAAAATTATTACTTTGCAGTGGTGGACCGACAAATGTTACCATACAGTTGATGACGGTTGCGGCAGCGGTCTCGATGGAAGCAAGTTCTGTGGTCACCGTCGAGTTCTCATGGCATTCTGGATCTGTTTATAAACGAGCATTTAAGGGATCTGTTTATTAAAGGGATTAATTAAAAACACATTAAGAAGCAGTTGTTTTGGAAGAAGACTATATTTTCATCACGTTTCAATAAGTTGTCCTTGGGGAAGATGTAACTACTCTTTTTAATATTTTGAGGAATGCGTTACGCATACGTTCCCATCTCTCTTGCACACTTCATCCGGTGCTAAAACCATAGTGAGCACCCTCGCGTGCCGCCGTTGGTCTTGATCGTGGTACTAAATCAGCTGGCCCGAAGGCATCCCCACCTGCCCATATGTCAACGACCCACCTAATTTCGCACTAAACGTGCAATACGTGCGATGACGGCGATAAACCGTCCATCCATCACCGGCTGGCCTTCCCGAGTTTGCCCCTTCGGCACAAAATAGATTACAAATAAGGCCACCCCAAAAATACACCCTATCCCTACCCAAATAAACTATAACTAAAAAATATCCCACACACAACTCATTTTATAATTTGCCAAAAATTAATAACCAATGAAACTTATCAAACAAGATTTAAAAACAAATTCGGAGGTATAGGCCTGTATAGCATTAGCAGGGTGTTCAACCGTAAGCTTAACGGATATGAAAAAGAGCTGGCCTTGCCAAGAGGGTGAACCGCGCGCATGTGTCACCTCATCTCCCCACCTGCCTTCAGCAGTGATAATCCCGAGCGGGATTCTCCTAGAGAAAACTTCATACATGCAGGTATATTATTTTACCTTTTTTGTAGTATTTTTTTATCATTGTGCTTTTCATGTTATTTTACCAAATACATAGATGGTTAGTTAAATTTAACTGATTTACTGGAACTACTTTAATGAAAGACGGCAATAGTTTTATTAGTCGAGTCAATAAAGACATAAAACAGGCAAAACTTGGAAACCCGGTGGAACAGCTTCGATTTTGATCTTTTTTTTTTTAAATTGGTTTGTTTAAGTAACTTGACAGTTAAGTACCACACATTGTACTAGATGGCGCTACGTGTTGTCTAAAACGCGCTATCGAGTTTTTTTTCAAGTACCCTATAAAGGCTTGAGATTTGTTTTTTAAGTAAGTACTGCGGGGTTGATAATAAACACCTCATTTTCGAACTCGTTCGTTTTATTTTTGGGAGGACCTCACAATAGGCGGGACATGGTCCTCCCGAGCCGGTTCGCGTAAATAGATAGGTAGTTGTAGGACTAGTAAAACAATAGTGCGTCTAAAACAGTGATTCAAGAAAGTGAAGTTAACTAACTCAAGTGACAAGTGACGTTTTCAAATTTAAGTGATATATACGAAGTGAGAGTGAATCTAAGTGACTAAAGTGACATAAACTGGCAAATTCTAGTGACGTTTTGACAACAAAATGGCAAAAAGCAATGAACACAGTGTCTATGAACAATTAAAAAAATTACAATTAGGCTTAAAAATACAAATAGAAAAATCACATAGTAACTTTAAGAAGACACCTAAGGATCGTTTATCATGGAACTACATTGATATAAAAATAACATTACTTGACCAGTTGTGGGAAAAATTTCAGAACAATCATTTAAAGTTAATCGAAAACACAGAGAGTATTGGATCACATGATGAAACCATTTTCAACACATATTATGAAGTAGAAGACGAATATGTCATTGCAAAAGACTCGATGTTAAAAAGGCAGTATGAATATCCATGTCCAACTCAATCGAATAACGGTGCTGAAAACAAGGATTCTGAAATAACATCACAGCAAATAAAACTTCCTCCAATACAGATCCCAACCTTTGATGGAAATTACAGCGAATGGATTCCATTTTATGACCAATTTGTTTCACTTGTTCATAATAATAAAACTATTAGCAAGGTTAACAAACTACATTTACTGAAACAAAACTTAAAAGGAGAAGCTGCAACTTTACTTAAACACACATCTGTCACTGAAGGCAATTATGACTCTGCATGGTTAAAATTAAAAGACAGATATAGCAACAAAAGAGTTATAATTAATTCCTATTTACAAAGATTGATGTCACTAAAAAATATCACAAATGAGAACGCGATCTCCATCAAGAATTTGTTAGACACGACAACGGAATGTTTGAGTGGATTAAAAAGCATAGGAGTGGATACAAGTTCTTGGGATCCCATAATTATTTATCTACTGACAAGCAAGTTAGATAGTGAATCTTTGAAATGCTGGGAACAAGAAATAAGCAAACATAATAACGAAACAGACGATACTGGATAGTTCATGCTAAGAGTCTCGTTCGTCAGATTGTCCATCAGTGCATGAAATGTGCTAGATTCCGTGTCTGCACCAGAACCCAGATGATGGGGTCCTTACCTGATGCTCGTGTAACACCCTGTAAACCCTTTTTAAATAGTGGAGTGGATTTTGCAGGACCGATCGATTTGAGACTCTCAAAGGGTAGAGGTTGCAAAACACAAAAGGGCTATATTTCCATATTTGTTTGCATGGTCACCAAGGCCATACATATTGAAATTGTCACATCTTTAAATACCCAAGATTTTATTGCCGCTTTTAAGCGCTTCGTCGCCAGGCGAGGACACTGCTCAAATATGTGGAGCGATAATGGCACGAATTTAACATCTGGAAATAAAGAACTAAGAAAATTATTTAATAGGAGTGCTGAAATTTTGCCATCAGAAATCAGAAATATCCTGGCTAATGACGGGACTACATGGCATCATATCCCACCTTCAGCTCCACACTTCGGGGGATTGTGGGAGGCTGGAGTGAAATCAATTAAATTTCACTTGAAACGTATTCTTGGGAACAGTACGTTGACATATGAGGAGATGTCTACAGTGACCTCACAAATTGAGGCCTGTTTAAATTCTCGACCAATATCTCCAATGAGTGATGATCCTACAGATTTTTTGCCATTGACCCCTGGGCATTTTCTTCTAAGTGAATCCCCAACTATTGTTCCAGAGGAGAACTATTTAAATTCTAACATTAATCAACTAACTCGATGGCAGCTTACACAAAGAATGTTAGAAGACTTCTGGAAAAGGTGGTCGAGTGAATATTTATCACGTTTGCAACAACGTCCTAAATGGATGACCAAAGAAACAAACTTTAAGACAGGAGATCTAGTTTTGTTAAGGGATGAAAATTTGCCACCCTCAAAATGGTTACTAGGAAGAGTGGTAGAGACTCACGCCGGAGAAGACAATTTGGTGAGAGTGATATCAGTGAAGTGCAAAAATTCTATTGTTAAGAGACCAATTACCAAAGTGTGTTACCTTCCAAACTAATTGTTTTTATGGTCATTTAAATACTAACTTTATAGCTTTTGTCTTTCCATATATGTGTCTCATTCCTACAAATTGTTACATTTATGAAGGACATCACGATGTCCTTGGCCGGCGATATGTTTAAGTAACTTGACAGTTAAGTACCACACATTGTACTAGATGGCGCTACGTGTTGTCTAAAACGCGCTATCGAGTTTTTTTTCAAGTACCCTATAAAGGCTTGAGATTTGTTTTTTAAGTAAGTACTGCGGGGTTGATAATAAACACCTCATTTTCGAACTCGTTCGTTTTATTTTTGGGAGGACCTCACAATAGGCGGGACATGGTTCTTTTATATTATTCAAAATCTTTCCTTTGGGAGGGGGGAAATATTTTTTTTTATTGTTTAAACAATATTTATGACTTTTATAAAAAAATCAGTTTTATCGCTTTTTTTTTGGAAAAAATATTTTTATGTTAATGTTAGTATAAAAAATAGTTGTTAAAATGAGGCTTTTAATAATAATTTAATATTATACCATTAAAATACGATGTATTGGTCAATAATACGAATGCGTTGAGCACTTACGTTATATTTTAGTTACTTCATATATGTATATATATATGTGTGTGTGTATATACATATATTAAATTTATATGGATATTTTACGCACAATAGAAATTGACCTTTTGTTGCTCAGGTACTCCCTACCTGGCAAAGGAATTTAATTTACTCATATTTGTCAACAATATATTCGATATTTACGTAACAATTATGGCACTAATATTAAATATGTTTTTGATGGATATGATAATGATGGAACTAAAGCAGCAGAAAGAAATCGTCGATATGTAGGTAATAAATCCATTGACTACTTATTAGAAGAAGACATGCCTCTAAATACAACTAAGGACAAAATTTTTAGGAAATAGCAATAATAAAAATCGATTTCCCAATCTTCTTTGCAAGAAACTAGCCGAAAATAATTTTCAGTGGAGTCAAGCAGAAAGTGATGCTGACCGTTTAATAGTACAATTAGCTTTAGATTGTTCTTTTTTTAATGTTGTTGTCGTAGCAGAAGATATTGATGTATTGGTGTTATTAATGGCTCTAGCAAGCGATGATAAAGAATTGTTCTTTCTGAAACAGCTCAAAAATAATGCTTTACAAAGAGTTTATTCAACAAAAACAAGTTTAAATCAATATGAAAATGTTAAAAAAGAGCATCTTTTGTTTATTCATTCATTCACAGGATGTGACACTACATCCGCTTTCTATAATAAAGGTAAAAATAAATTTATTAAAATTTTTAATGATGATCCGAAGTTACGTGCAGCAGCTGAAACTTTTGTGATTGAGGATCAAAGTGAAGAAGTACTTTTCAATGATGGTATTTATTGTATTCTCACACTGTACGGTGCTAAAACTGCCAAAAACTTGAATGAACTTCGCTATAAACGTTTCATAGCGTTAGCCACTAAGGATAAAAGCGTTCAACTTAATTCGCTGCCTCCTACAGAGGATGCAGCGAAACAACATATCAAAAGAGTATATTTACAAATACAGTAGTGGAAAAATGATTTACCAATACCTCCCGAAAAATGGGGTTGGCAAAAATATAATTATTTAACTCCAATTAAAATGACGCAACCCGCAGCACCCGAATACGTCTTAAAAATAATATTCTGCTCCTGTAAAACAGGATGTGGCTCAGCGTGTGGCTGCAGACAAAGTGGCTTGCATTGCTCACCTGCCTGCATCGTTTGCAGTGGAAGCGACTGTGATAATCACCCACCACCCGAAGAAGATGATAATAAAAATAAAGATTAAGTTTCTCTTTTTCATGTTGTTGTATACATTACTTTGAACCTACTTGAACCTATTTCCACATATAAGTACTTGTAAATAATTATTTACAATTTTTTTATTATTTATGTTAATAATGAAACTATTAATTTCTTATATTTTATGAAATATATCCTAACTTTTTTATGTATATCAGCGTCATGTCATTATATTAAATGAAAGATTTTATATAATGACATGACGAACATATTAATTGCTTTTAAAAGTTTTTGATATAATAACATGTAAATTAAAATTATTTGTGATAACAATATGAAAACAATAACATAAACATTTTTTTTGTGAGTTTTCAATTGATATTATATAAAAAAAAATCCAAAAATGTCATAAAAATTGATAAAACTGGTTGGTTGCCTGTAAAGTCGGTATACGGGCGAAAGTTTTACGTGACAACGACTTTGAGTGGTAAAATAATTTTAATGTGAATATTCATTCGTATAGTAGGAAGAAGGATGAAATAATAGTAACAATTTAAAACATTTATTTATACAAAGAATTATATTTAAAACATTAATTTATAGGCACGCGTCCCTTCCACTTTTTATGTCTGTCTCTCTCGCTCTTAGGCGGGCTAACCATGCCCGAGTGGAAGGGACGCGTGCCTCTCACTCGCTCTCATTGTAAGCGCATATATAGTTGAGTGGGAGAGAGACGCAAGGCATTCGGCGGGCCTCTCTCTCGTTCGGTGACTCATCGTAACGTTACCGAGCGTTACACTTTTTCATAAGTGACTCCCAGCCGCAACCTAATTTAAGACGTTGTCACGTCAAAACAATATAAAAACTGATTTCAAATAATATAAAAAAACAAAATTTTTAAAACAAAAATCATCAAAATCGGAGCTTTTCCACCGGGTTTCCAGATAAAAAGCTTCATTGACTCGACTACATGGGAGAAGATCGGAGACGCGTAGGTCATCATCACCGGTCGAATGCTGATTCGTGTTTTCAGTTGCATTAGGTAAGATATAGTGATTGATGTGAGAGAGATGCAGAGTAATTAAGATCTAAGGGAGCGTTCAAGTATTACGTAATGCAATTTTTGAAGATTTTGACCCTCCCCCCCCCCCCCCCCCCCTTGTAACACGCCGTAACGTTAACAAGTACCCCCCCTCCCCCTCTCTAAATGTTACGTAACACTCAAGTGACCATTTTTACCCAAAAGTACAAGAAAGTCACTAAAATATCCTTGTTATAGTTTTAATCGACTTTGCGGTAGTAATACTAAATAAAACAAAACATTTTTAACCCGCAATACATGCGTATTTTGTAAATGTAACGTAACGTTTTGTAAGAAAGATCCCTCCCGCCCCTGTAACACATCGTAACGTTTTACGAGACCCCCCCTCCCTAAATTGCGTTACGTAATACTTGAACGCCCCCTAAAGCTATGGATCCATTAGAGAGAAAGGTCTTGAGTTATTCATCATTTAAGTTAATTAAAAGCTTAATTTCAATGAAAAAAAATGCCGCATTTTTGAGGTATATATAGTTATTGGGAACCAGGATTGCACGATCCAAACTTTCCATGGCTGAATTTCGAAAGAGTTGAGTAAATCTAGAGTTCTGAAATTCATTTTGAAGCTATTTCGTATGTTGTACCTATATTGTTTTAATCTTTCAGGGTCACTCAGTATAAGTAAGTGCGATTTTTGTCATATTTTTGTTTCCAACTACAATACATATTTACGCTCCGCTCGAAAAATTAATTTCTATTTGGGGATCTAAACCGTGTTAAGGTTGGGAACTTCGTGGACTCTCCCATCAGTATTTCCGCAGAACAAGGACTTTGTAAAACAACAATGTATTCTAGGATATTTCTCTAAAATCCTGACGAGGGACATCGAGAAGATTAAAGTCACTTGGCGTATTGTCTCATGAAGCTGTAATAGTAGTTTTGTATAATATATTCACCTAGAACATCTTTTTATGACTCGTAAATTTAAGAGTTGTAAAACTCACCCTAGCCAATGTAAAATTTCATAAAACTTATCAACACTATAGTACTCCTACATACTCTCTTTTTTTTACGTAGTCGTAAAAGAGTTATTTTCCGTTTGGCCAATTGCCTTTGTCGACAATTTTAAATAGAAGGTTATGGATTCTAACAAATTATCCGTTTGTACCGTATTATTAACGAAACTCTAGTTTCAGGAGATGCAGTATTTATTTAGTAGTTCCTTTACTTTGTGGAATATTAAAAGCAAGTTTTACAAAAATCACCTCACACGCGCGGATAATTTTGGTTTGGCATTCAATTTCTGCGTGGAAAACTGCGTTTTATCCGCTAGCGTGGAAAAGAGTTTTAAAATTAGAACCTGTAACAGCGATATATGATATAAGAACCTTTCTATTCAAAGAAAAACATACATGGTACATTCCAAATCGCCGTTTAGCCTTTATAAGTAGCTTTATAAGTTCTTTTTAAATTAACACTATAAAACTCCCTTTTTTCTTTATTTTTAATTATTTTAGTTCCTGAAATGATAAAAACAGCAAGAATAAATAATATTTAGAATATACCTACTATTTGTGAAGTATAAGAATTTCATATGTATGGTGGATCAGATTTCATAACATATGATTGGATTTTGGACCGCACCAGAAAAAGAACTGTCACAGCGATATATGATATTCTTAGTCATTCATAATACATTAAATAGAAACCAATTAAAACAAATTGACATATTTAAGCTTACCAATTTAATTACCACGATTTTCTTTCACCTATAGCTAACTTAACTTTTCTAGCTTTGGTGAGGTGAAAAATTGTGTTTTGCTAAACAGCATAGTTTTTAACGTCTCGTACCTTTGAAACCTTCGCTACGCTTAGAATTTAATAGAGATGACTCGCGAACAAATCCAGCCTTGCATAACAAATTACTATTGTTTATGTTACAATTTTTTTGACATGACTTCACCACAATCAAGATTAAAAAATCAAAGACAAAAGTTTTTGTGTGATGTATTAAGATCATATAAGTGGGTATCGTTTAGACACGTGAAGGAGATTAGGCATCTTATTTTCTTTTTTTTTCGGACCTTCCTTTTTTCTGCTAAAGGGGACTGGGATTTGGAGTTGGGTGTAGGGACTGGAGAGGTTTGGACGATGGGATCTGTACCTCGCTAAATCCTGTAAATGATATGAGTCCAAACGTTTGGTGGGGAATAAAAGCAAATAGTGCGGTGTTGTATTTAAGTCAATTCAAATATTTCTGGTTTAAAATATGGAGACAACTTTATAATTTGTATTAATTTTAAATTGTTGACGTTGTTATTGGATTGAGTTTTATCATTATTTTGTGTTAGTATTAATATTCTTTGATCTGTAATAATTAGCGAAATGAAAGATTCAATAGATTTAGGATATCGAAGGTTTTCATACAACGTTGCTATTTATAAACATTTCATCATTAAATGGATCCCTCGGAAATGGATTTTGCACGCATAATTTTTGATAAGAAATTTAAATTATTTCAGGTTAATTTATTATTAGAGGTTATCACATTATAGTTTTTAAGTAACTAGTAAATAAATCATGAAGATCTTTAATTTATTGAAATAATAATATAACAGTATGTAACACATACATATGTTATAATATTTCGACCCTATTAATTATTTACCACTTTATTTACGCTGAGTTCAACTTTAGCTAATACCTACTATATTTTCATGAATCATTAATTGATAAGCAGATATTTGTAATAAATTACCAAATAACGTAAGCATACTTAACTACGACAGATATATTACCTATTCAAAGCGGTCTTGTGTCAGTCATAATTTAAATATTGCTTAGCAAATTGTGTTACCGAATAACTTCGTAAAATATAGCTTCCTCTTAATTGTTTTGCACATAATTGTAATAAGTTTAGTAAATTAATGACTCAATGTTTTTCATTAGTAAACCACGGTTAAAACATTCGTCATACTTCCTGTTGTATTGTTAATGAGATTGTACTTCTATACATAACACGATAACCATATTATAAATCAATGTCCATAATGTCGGGGCCTTCCTTTTGGAATAAAACTCCATAGGAAGAAAGGGCTACAAACCCACTACGCGGGTCTAATTCGGATTGGTGGGGATTATACATAACGGCTGAAATCAACGTTTTAAATCGATCGACCGAAGCATAGAGGATCTCGAGATACCAACATTTGGTGATCGGCCTGTGATTTTGTATCAAACGCGCTGACGACTACTGCATTAAGATCGAGTTTGAGGTGTTAAATAATTTTAACTAAATATATTTCCATACGATAGTACAGTGGGAATAATAATAATATTTTGTTTTAAGTAAACCACTTTAAAAAATATATAATAGCTTTCGTTGCACCTAAGCGATTATTTTTAATAAGTAGTTTTTTTTTATAATTTTGCATTTTAGTAAGCTTATTGAATCAAATCACTTTAACCGGATACCTAACTCGTTCATTTTTATATGTTTATTTAAAGTTGACGTTTCGACAGTTTTCGATTTTAAAAAAAGCGTGTTCGTACTAGTAGTAGTATATTCACAATTTGTTTAGGAGATCGCACGCATATTAAACTATTCATTTAAAGTTATTTTATTTATATATATTTCTTAAAGGTTATTAATATATTACATATTCAATACTTTATTCGTCGTTGCTTTTCGCTGTCTATCTATCTATCGGAGCTATAGATGACGCCGTGTATGTTACATACTTTATTTACTTGTTATATATACCATTATTCTGTACGTGTGTATATCACAGAATTCCACTTAAACTGTTGAACTAATTATGACGTAGGTAATATTTGGTGTCTGTATGGGCCGATCAATTACCGGGTTCATGGTCTTCTGTCCGTATCGATAGAAAAATAAAACCATCAATTATCTATACTTCTATACTAATATTATAAAGAAGTAAAGTTTGTGTGTTTGTATATTTGTTAAATTGTAAGGGGTAATCTCGGGATCTACTGAACCGATTTTAAAAATTCTTTCACCAATAGAAAGGCACATTATTGCTGAGTGTCATAGGCTATATTGAATGCTAGAAAAAATTTAAAGAATTTTGTCCACCAGTGCGAAGCCGGGACGGGCCGCTAGTTTATAATAAAATAAAACTCATTCATAAGCAAACGATATCTCAAAAAAACACTTATACCAGATGTGTAAATGATGAATTCATAGCCGATCAGTAATGACTTAACTATCTTAACATTTCTAATGCGTACCCAACTGATATTTCGCTATTATTGAATTTGAAAAAAAAGAAGCTCTCGGTCCGCTTTAGACATTTTTGTAAGAGAAGTGATACTTTTTTGACGCAGTGAAAAATAGAGAAGTAATCTGGGTCAGACCTATCAATCATGTCATGAGAGAGCTTCTATTATTTTTGTTTTTTTGTTCCATAAAAAATATACCCTCAGATGTTTTTATGACTTATTTTATACCTACTCGTCTCTATCCTATACAAAAAGAACAAACAAGTTATGACGTACGATACTACCCGTCTGAAACATTACCTGTTTTGAATTCGCTTCAAGCAAATCGTTTAAAGTATAACGTGCAATGATCATAGTAGTTTCATTACAACCGATGACTCATAACGCCGTTGTTTGTAGGGCAACCACAAATTGGTGACTCAGACCTACCTATAAATGCGACAAAAAGAATGACAGTTATTTACTTTTTGTTCGAAGTGAAATGTGATTTACTGGTGATGCGGGTCAATGGCCAATGTTTAGTAAGTAATGCCAACCTGTGCACTAAATCTCGAATGCGGGTCGGTCTCAGAAACTATGCCATGGTTTTTGTACCATTAGTGTATTAACACTAATGGTACACAATAACTGTACATAATACAGTCCACGCCAGATCAACCTTCCCAGTACATTGCATTAAACAGTTCATTTTCTCGTTAATTAGTGCTGCATCTTAAAAACAAACATGCGGATGAGATGAGTTACAACGGGTTCCTTTATTTCTTTTGTCTGCAAAAAAAGTTAAATTTAAATATAACAAATTATTTGTTAAAATATATCCTGTGTTAAATTACCTCCAATATGAGGTGAAAGACAAAATCTCTGACTTCTGTGCAGAAAATATGAAGAAAATCTATTTTAATAATTCAACCAAGAGATAAAAGAGTTAACACAATAATAATAATTTATATATGTAGAGTGTTCTTAGAAAAAGCAGCAAAGTATGTAAGCAAAACAGCAAGCACAAACACAATTGGCTTCCTATTCACCTTCGCCGGAATACTCACATTCTAAGTCTTCTTTACAATGTTTTGTTCAATCATTTGTCCCCACGCTATCTTAAAGAATGTTTTAATTACTTTCATAGTTCAACCACACTATCCCTGAGGTCATCAGAAAATCTGGCGCTCAAAATTCCCGCTCACAGTACGACCTTTTATAGCCGTTTCTTTGCGGTCCAGGCTGTTTATCTTTGGAATTCTCTTCCAGTTTCCATAAGACGAGCACAATCTATTTCTAACTTTACTAATTTAGTTAAGACTCACTATCTCTCACAATAGCTGGGTAACTGCTCCCTATCAACGAGACAATTATGTTTATTGATATGTATACTGTTTATGTATGTATATTATACAATGAATATATATCATCATTTATATTTATAGTATGTATATATTTTTATGCACGTTTATTTATATTTAAGTTTTGTTCGTTCGTTATTGTTTTCAATATTAGTATATCACCTTGATTATTTTCTTTTTAAGTTACACCGCCATAGCTCTAGCTTCCTTATTATCCTCTCCATCCTAAGGTTGTCTGGAAGAGATCGCTTTTAGCGATAAGGCGGCCGATTGTTACACGTTAGATTTAAGCAATTATGTGTGTTTGTGTATCCTTCTGTTTTTGTGGTGTAATTAATAAAGTGTTTTTGTGTTGTATTGTATGTACGAATATTTAAGATTTCAAATTAAGGGAGAGAGAGAAAGTTGGTTTAGAAGGTTACGAAAGTCGTAGTCACTGTTGTTGGAAATTACAAAGTTATGCACCAATTGCACCATTTTAATTTGGTGGCAACAAATCAACTTACTTTGAAGAAATTCGTGAAATTGCTTACTGTTACCTAAAGATCATCATACCGATCGGTCCTGCGTTGCCGTCATCCAAGGACTTTCCGCAACCTTGATCCAGATCTTTTGTCCATCTTGTGGGACCTAACCATGGAACGACGTGGGGTCGCCATTCGAGAACACTTATTCCCCAACGGCCATCGGTTCTTCGCTTTCTGTCCCGCACACTGCCTTCCATTCTTCGAGCAATATAGGTTACTTTAGTCTGTGGATCTGTTCATTTCTGATTCTATCACGCAAGGATTACGTAGCAAAAATAATCGCCTATAATATGGCCAGAAAACGCTCCATCCTTTGCTATTTAGTTTAGGACTTTATCTCTCGGATATTTCAAAAAGAGAAATAGTACCCATTAACTGCATTTTTTAAAATTTCCTAATTTATGGTCACCCATTATAACAATCTGGTGATACTAGCCATGTACGAGCTCAGGCAAAGTGACATCGCTCTATTGGCGGCTTCCTGCTGTCTCATAAAATAACAAATAACTTATGTGGATTAAATCTTATGACTAATAGTCACAAAGGTCAAATTACAATACAAATTAAATCACTGTATTACATTGGCAGGAAATTTTATATAATTACTTACTGATGATAGTAATTATCCTAGAGTAAATAAATACGACGTAATACTATTATCAATGCATAATCACGCGCGTATTTATTCCAAACAAATCTCTATTAGATAAAAATATACCTACTTTGAATAAGATACCAGTATTTGATATTTGTTATAATCTTGTCAGGGTAACTAAGATAGGCAACGTTTTTCATTTCATTCATAAGAGCATAACGATAAACGAAAAAAGAAGGCTAGCCAAATATCTAAAAATTACGAATTGGAAATGAAATAAGCTTGGTGTTATAACTTTTGTATTAGATTAACTTTAAATTGTAAATATAAGTGAGCGTAGCAGATAATGCTCATAGTATAATGATATAACAAAAAAAAATTTATTACGTATTAATTCATGTTAGTAGATTAAATAAAAATTGTGGAAAGTACGGACAGATATATTTTCCGAATTCAGACAACAGACAGGAATAATACATTAGTGTAATCCTACTCGTCTCCGTCTATGTTTACGGCTCAGTTAAATATATTTTTACATTCAATCTAATTAACAAGGAATAAATTATTATAATATTTAAGATTTGCAAACACATAAGTATAATTTCTTAAACTTGATGCTTATGATTCATCATTCCGAAACAACATCTCTGTGTATATTGTGTATTACGTGCTCTCATTAGTTTTCCTCTTAGAAGACTTTTAAAATGAATGAATCACTTCTGAGAACCACTATCACACATTCGTCGTATTGAATTGCCGTCAAGTTTGATAAATATGAATGGGGTACAGACAACAACCTCGACCAGTCATCGGTTAACCACCGAAAGAGGCACGCGTACCTCGTTACAAAAAAAAAACAAGCGATATTCGAAGACTAGTTTTTATCAATTAAAACGTGAAGTTCTGTTTTCAAAATGTATCGTTCGTTAGGTATTTTGTTGACGGTTTTGGGAGCTGTCTACGCGCATACATATCACTTGGGAGCTTGCCCCATAGTTGAACCGATGCCTGGGTTCGAAATGAATAAGGTTTGTTATTATTTTTTATTTTATTAGTATATAAATCTAAAAAAAGCAGACATATCACAGTTTTTCAGTGTTGTTAGAGCTCTGAGAGTTTTAACTGCTAGGTATATAGTGTCGTCACCTTACTTTTTGTATAAGGGCTAACTATGAGGCGTAAAATTACTAGATTTACATAAATCAATTTTTAGAAAAGGGGTAGATATAGCAAAAAATATTTAAACGTGTGTGAAAATTGTTAAAAATTTACAACAAAAAAGCATGAAAATTATGTTTATTCCTCAGAATCTGAATAAGTCGATTTAGTCGCTGCGACTGAAACAGCTGTGAATGTTGATGGTTGCGGTTGTTAAACTGCTATAGTACTGCTTATTAACAGTTTTTTTAGTCAGGGGAAAGTTCATTTTTAATTCACTAAAGCAAGAAATTTACCAGCGGCACTCGTAAATACGCGATCTCTACAGCAAGATTCCAATATTCTTGCAGGATTCAGAGGCTAACTGACGCTAAAGTTTTCGCCATCTAATCAGACAAAAAATATACAATTATCAATTTTGTAATTTTAATTGTTTCATTGTAGTTGTTAATGAACCTAGATTGCCCTTTTCGGGCTTAACAGCGGAAAGACGGGTTTTACTACCTTAAAAAATACTAGATCTAGCCCGAAAAGGGCTAGGGTGGCAAGATACATTAGTAGTATATTATTCTGTCTTTGTTATCACAAATAGTAATTAACCGCTTACCATGAAACGGACCGAATGCTTAAAGTTACCAACTATATTCTAATAATATTCTTTATAACATAAAAAGCCTTCGCGTAGAAAAATAGAGTCAGCCACTAATGCATTGAAAATTTAAGAACTTTTGTTATTTCTTAACATTTTCTAGAGAAACTAAAAAAAAAATTAAACTATTAATGACCTACCTTCTATTGTGCGTTAATTATTTGTTTCATGCTATTGATAAAGGTCGGATGTGGGCACTGAGGGCAGCCCAAGGCTGATTGTTTTAGAGATTCCGTCGTAATATTTATAATATGATGATTGATAAAGAAATTGCAATCATTTTTTAACTCGCACAGATTCAAATAAAAGAATATTATGTTTATGTGTATTTTTCGCGTTTTTTGACATCGACTTATAAGAACATAATAAGGTCATTATAACCATGAAAAAAATTAATTGATCATCGTCGACTAAGTGAGGTCGTATTCAACAGGATGGTTATCGTGTTTTTTGCTAAATAATGACGGTACTGACATAGGAAGGTAACTAGAGTGAAGATTTTTTTTACAATTTTATTAGGTATGTAAGCATAACTTACCTCCTTATAACCAAATGTGATCTACATTAAAACCTGATCGACGAACTAATGTTGTCATATTTATTTGAAAAAGTGACAGCAAATACAACGCAGAACAGGTGATCGTTGAAGTTGTTAAAATCAAATCCAATTATACCGGTCTGTAAGGGAACCCTTACAACAACAATTGATTGAATTACGTAATGGTAGACCTACCACCATGCACCGCGGCAACTGATCCATAATGGTTTAATTCTTCTATAAACTTCCGTACCTACCACAAAAGGAACAATACGAAACCTTATAAGGGGTCCCTCTTTCTTTCTTATTTCTTTTTCTCTTTCCATGTTTTTGCTCTAGGGCGAAGAGTATCTCTGGCTCTGACCCCTAATGTAATGACATAATAATAACTATTTACCAAACTGTAAAAACTTTTATACCTAAATGAGAACCAATTGTGCTTAAATTTAAAAAATCAGAACAAATAAAAAGGAGAACCCTTATAAGGTCACTTTCGCTAGTATTATATCTGTCTGTGTGCGTGAAGGTATCAATAATTATGGTGATGGCCCATTTGATGTAAAAGACTTGAATGCCAACACAATTTCGAAATATAACAGCTTTATGCCATATACACTCGTAAGTAAATAAAAACAGCTCGTCGACCTAGAATATGAATTTTTGCAAGAAACAAGGTCTGACGTCACAAGTTACTGTTAATATCTGTCGATTTGTATAGAATTTTGCTATTTAAGTTTACATTTGTATTTCTTTGGAGAATAGACTCATTCGCATATCGACGTTTGGGAAAAAAATTTCAGCTACAAAAGTATTTACTTACCTACTCTTAATTCGACTTTTTGTAGATAAATGTTCAATGCTTTTATAGTTCATGACCTTTTGTAGAGTTAACATACCGATTCTGTAAATGTGTCACAAACGCGCGTTTCACGAATAATGGTCTTTTACTGCGGTCTCTAACCGGCTTACCAAGCTTGGAGATTCTGGCATAACCCCCTCATTTTCGGAGGAGGCTTCCGTCTAACAATGGAAGGAGTAATGTTTATTATCTCGAGCTCTCGTCCCTGCTTCGGAAGGCGCGTCAAGCTTTGTTCCCGACTGCATCTGCAGACGTTAGCACCCACCCACCTGTCGCCCACTTGGCGGTTGTGGCCTATGCTCTGTAATATGGTTTCATCTATAGGCAACACTCATACCCCAGCAGTAGGGATATTTATAGACTGCTGACTGCAATTAGAGCCATTAGACTTCACATCCCTTTTTTGACCTAGGGGAATTCCTTCATGGATTCAACCCGTCGCGTCGGGGATATGTAGGACTCCCTTCTGCCGCAACACCGGAGCGTAGGCAAAGGTATGCTCCAAACTAAAACCTCTGGGACATACCTACCTTCTTGTCTGTTGTGGATCTGTGGCGCCGTGTGCAGCAATCCCCACTACAACCCATGACAAGACTTCACATCCCCACAAATACCTACTAATCCCTCAAAAATTACATAATAAATATCAATTAAATTATGTAGAGAATGTTTGTTCAAAATGAAGTTAGCTGATTAAAAAATTATATTGGCAACGTACTTCATTGCTTATAGTTATAAAGCCAAAATTAATGTGTTCTTATTAAGAAAATTTATGTCTTCTTCAACCCTTATCGCACTCATTACCAGTTTAAGTGCTAGGTACTTAAATACCTTCTCTAGATCTAAGAAATAGAAACCGTTCAGAATAAAAAGTACACAATAAATGATAACTATCTTTGATAATATCAAAGAAATTATTTACTCGTATTACTATTTATTATTAAAGGCATTTGTATTCATTTAATTCCGATTAATTTTAGTTCATAAACATGCGTTTTCATAAGATTATTTTATATGTACGACCTCTTTATCTTTTTAAAGGTCTTTGAGATGAATTATAGTAACAAATAACAAGATGACCGATTATCTCGAAGAAATTCAAAGGGTCACTAGACATTTATCTTAATGTGACATGACGCGATAACGAGAGGAAACGACCGAAGCACGGAGTAATATAGTTATTCATTGTTTGTGTATGTTAAAATGTTTAAGTATATCTAAAATTAAGCACTATAGTAGAGGTTCACAATGAGCGTATTATTCAACAGTGCTATAATTCTTTGTTGTAAAATGGTCATGTGTCATGTTCGTGAATAAGTGCTGTTTTTGGAGGTAGGACAAACACCATGTTTCTTTACTCATAAATGGCAACTCGTAACGGTCTGACGTAGGTTAAGCAACTCAAGAGGCAGTCATGGGCATAGGTGACCAAAATATATTAACTCGGACGCCTCTCTGCTTTGATATTTAGTTAATACCACCTCTAAGGCTAGTAGCAGCGCGGTGGAGCCACCGCCCAGGGTGCCGGACATAAAGGGGCGCCATAAAGCTGAAATCTTTTAACGGTTCGGCTAGAGTAGTAGGCTCATGAGAAACTTGAACGTCAAAGTGATAAAAACGTCATGGATGGCATTAATTTGACAACGGCCTGCTTTGCTTTAACAGTGCTTATTCTTGCTTACCTTACCAACGCGTATCACTGAGCTTTATTATAGTGTATTATCCCCAGTTATGAGTTAAAATGTCTTTTAATAAATGGTTATTTTGTAATAAATGTCTATTTTTATTATATCCTTTGCTTTACTCGTATTGTATAAGTTTGAATTGCAGTTAGGGTGTGTGTCCAGTGTTATGGATACAGGGTAACAGATAGACATACATAATTATGAAAAATAGATATGAAATATTTATAGAATTATATAAAAATACCGAAACTTAGGTATTCATCACACATCATCCAGAAGGTGCCTTCTGGGACTCAAACCCAGGAACGTCGGTACGAAAGGCAGGATCACTAGCGTTGTGCCAAACGGTAGTCATTGAACGTTTAGCGCGGGTCATACCTATTAATGTCTTCACTGTTGAGGCTAACTCGACGTTGACCATGAATTCAAGCTATGCACTGTGGGACATCCATAGGTCATAAATCTTAAAAACCTGCTTTCTAGTTTTACATTTTATTCCTTGTCGTTACATTGGATAGTTGCGGTACCTTCTGAAACTCGTAAATACTGTTATCAGTGAGTCATTAAAAAGCGTGACGTCATTTGTTGTCATTGCGGGACCTGTGAGTGCTGTGTGTGTTTTTTCTGAAATGGATATCCAAGAACAGGGTATGTAATAATTAATATTTTTATTTTAATTGTATCTTAGTATATATTTTCTTTAGTATGTCATTGCTACGAGGCGACTTTTCTTGGAGTATTATATTTTAATATTCAAAGTTTGAATAAACTTTTAAATATGTTCCCACTCGCTCCGACTATTGAGGTATATTGCACCATCATCTTTAGACTTTCTTATCTTAGGAAAATTAAAACTTGGCTGCCCTTATCTGCCCTTTTGGCGATGACAAGGGTGCTACGGTTGCCAGATTATCTCGTAGCATTTGCTACGAAATTAGTTTATTTAGTCTTAGTAATTTATATATATGCTCGTTTTCAAGAATGCATATTCTTGAAATATGGCTAACTGTCAATACCGATAATGACTCGGAAAAGTGTCGTCAAGTCCTACAAAGTTTGTTGACTACTCTGAACGATGCTGAGAACATTGATATTCATTATTTAGAGAAAATTGTTAATAATTTATGTAAAGCTATTGCTCGATTCTGGAAAAAATGTAATAGGGATAAAACCAAGCTTTTATATAAGAATTCCGATTGGTTTAATGTTATTGAAAAAATTCAACTTGTGAAAAACAATAAGCAATGTACTCCGTCTGAAACGTCGCCGTGTCATTCACGTGGTCGTCCTCGAAAACCTTTTACGCAATGTAGTAAAAGGACTAAACGTCGGAGAGTAGCTGATTTGTCAAAGTCTGACGATTCTACTGTGAGTGCATTGCTTGATGTTTCAGACTGTTCATTCGATTCGTGTATATCTAGAGTTAGCACTGATGATGTCTTGTCACTTGTGACTGATGCTCAGTTGACAAAACATCAGTATTTATTAATTAAAAACTTTGTTAATAGTAAGATTTCTCCTAATGTATTACCATGTTACCAACAAATTACTAAAGCGAAACAGAGAATGTTACCCTTCTAATATAACTGTTTCCGAGTCTTCAGCTGAAGTTGAATTACAAAGTCTTTTTGATCACACAGCTTCTCGAATCCTTGAATCTCAAAAAGAGGTCTTAGATCAGATTCCTGATGATTGTTTGTCTAATATCTCTTTACTTGGGAAATGGGGATTCGATGGCAGCACTGGACATAGTGAATACAAACGATTTTTTTCAGATTCAACTTTAGAAGATAGTAGTTTGTTTGTAACATCTTATATACCCCTTCAAATTATTGTAAAATTAGCTGAAGATAATTGTAAAATTTTATGGAAAAATCCTCGACCCTCTTCCACTAGGTACTGCCGTCCTATTCGATTTCAATTTTTGAAAGAAAGCACAGCAGTGTCTTTGCAAGAGGAAGCTTATTTTAAGGATAAAATTGAAAGTTTGCAACCTACTTTTATTCAGATCGACAATCGTGAATTGGTCGTTTCTCATAAGTTGCAGCTTTCAATGGTAGATGGTAAAATTTGTAGTGCTTTAAGTGAAACATCTACAAGTAGATGTTATATATGTAATGCTACCCCTAAAGAGATGAATAAAATAGACGAATGTTTACAAAAACCTGTAATAGAGAGTAGATACCAATTTGGATTATCACCACTACATTCTTGGATACGTTTCTTCGAATATTTTATTCATCTTTCATATAGATTAGACATAGGCTAGATAGTGATAAACAATTGTTATCAAATAAAAAACAATATGTACAGTCCCAGTTTAGGGAACGATTAGGTTTAATAGTTGACAAGCCGCGTAGTGGTGGAAGCGGGACGTCTAACGACGGAAACACGGCCAGGAAGTTTTTTTTGGAATCAGCTGTATCTGCTGAAATTACAGGTTTGAATAAGGATCTCATAGATCGTTGTTGTGTAATATTACAAACGTTATCTTCTGGACATAAAATTAATGAATGCAAGTTTAAAGACTATGCATTACAAACAGCATACAGCCTGGTCGAGGAATATCCGTGGTATAGTCTTCCTGCTTCTGTCCACAAGGTGCTCGTACATGGATCAGATATTATAAGTTATGCATTGTTATCTATAGGAAAACTTTCCGAAGAAGCTGCTGAAGTGACAAATAAGTATATCAAAATTTATAGACGAAGTCACACTCGAAAAATGTCACGTGAAGTTACCAATCAAGATTTAATACAACAACTATTATTACATTCAGATCCTTATATTACAAGTCTTCGGAAACTTCCCCCTAAAAAGAAAAATACTCTGTCACAAAGTGTAATAGAATTGTTACGTGTTTAATATTGTTAGAATAAGAATAATTTATTTGTATTTTGTTAGTTGTTTTGTTTTTTTTTTTGTATTTAATTAATTTTAATTTATTTATTTCTATTATTTTATTATAATTAAATAATGTTATCAATGTTTTGACTCTTATTTTATTTAAAATATATGTTTTGTTTCTTTTACACCTACCCCCCAATATTGGGGGGTAGGTGTAAAAGAAAGTAGTGAATTAAAACTCCTCATTAAATAAATTAATTAAAAGACAATAATAGTTAATAATAAACATATTTTAATGGAATATTAATAGTTATTGCTCAATATCTGCCGGCAAGTGTTATCTTCACAGTTTCACATCCATAGCACTATTTTGTTTTTTTTTCACAATTTCATTGAACCCAATGGAGGCCATACAAGAATCACTGACACAGCTGCAACGGTTATTCACTGAGCGGATGGACACCTACGAAAGTGAGCTGCAGGCTGCTGTTCCATCATCCAACATTTCCAGCCTAACTTCAGATTTTGCTTCATTCCGGAACCTTGTATTATCATCCATTCGCAGTCTTCAGGAACAGTTAAATCTACTTGCTCATCAGGTGGACAACATAGAGATGCATAGTCGGAGAAAGATACTGCTTCTTCATGGTGTGCCAGAAGCTACTGAAGAAGATCCTACGGAAGAAGTGGTAAAGACAATTACTGGAAAACTGAAGCTGGACGATTTCTCTGACAAGGATATTAGTCGATGCTATCGTATGGGCCGCCAGTCTGGTCACAGTCATCCACGTCCTCTTGTAATAAAGTTCCGAGAGCTTGATGTCCGCAACAAAATTTGGTACTCCAAAACGACTCTTAAAGGGACAGGACTGACCTTGTCAGAATTCTTGACAAAAGCAAGACACGACACTTTTATAGCCGCACGAGAGAGGTTTGGTTTAAATAAGTGTTTTACACGTATGGGATTTGTGTTTGTGATAGGTGGTGATGGGAAACGTCGGCGTATAAGTTCCATTGCCGAACTCAGTGAAATCTCGGATCCACCAATTATGAAGCCTAATTCTTCGAAGCCTTTATCATCAAAGCCTGCAAAGGGCAGGCGTGCGGCTACAGCTGGCAAGAAATAGATTGGGTTTCTGTTTGTGAAGTGCCCTGTAAATTTAACGCCTTTCTGTGGATCTTTTCATACAATTCTTTACTTTATATTTTCTTTTTTTTTTATGTTAGTCATAACGGGTATTTTTATATTATTATTTAGTTAATTTCGTAGCTACTTGTATTGTAATATTATTGTTGACAGATTGACATCACAGTACTTTATTTTTTTTTTGTCTTAGTTTAGTATTCCGTAACGCAAGGCAAACGATACATAGCCCATACAGCCTAGTATAAGGTGAATTCACAGATTGGCTGAACTTTAATTTATGGTTTTTGTTTCTTATCATTTTTAATTTTTTTTTTTCTATTAGTTCTCTTTTTTTTATTTTTTAGCTCCAACATTCAGCCGGCAGATGGGATATTTAATTTGTTGATAAAACTAACCATTTTTTTTTGTTTGTTTATATAAAGTATATATATATATATATATCTATTTTTTATTTATTTTTATGTCTAGTTCTAGTCATTATAGTGATGATGAACACTCTCAATCATTATCGTCAGAAAATGACTCTAGTTTTGACAGTTTACCGTCCCTTTCTGATTCTCTTCATAACCAATTTTCGAATATGCCTCAAAATTTTAATGTCGTTCACATCAACGCACAGAGTATTCCGGCCCACTACTCAGATATGCTGGTATCTTTTGATGTCAAAAATCTCCATGCTGTTTTAATCTCCGAATCCTGGCTTAAGCCCTGTTTACCCTCTTCTTCCTATGCGATACCAGGCTTCAATCTCATAAGGAATGACCGCACTAGCTCTGGGGGAGGTGGAGTTGCTATTTATTTGCGATCTAATATTTCCTACACGATAATTAGCTCCTCGGCCCAACCTTCTTCACTTATTGCCGGTGAACATCTGTTTCTTGAAGTCCTGCTATCACATAACAAGGTGTTGCTTGGAGTTTATTATAGCCCCTCCCTACGAGTAAATTTCTTTAATTCTTTTGAAAAACTTCTAGATGACCTAATACCATCATACGCTCACTCTATAATAATGGGGGATTTCAATACCTGCCTTTTAAAGGATGATTCTCGAGCACAGACTTTTAAATCCATCGTCGGATCTAGTAATTTGCATATTCTTTCACTCAATGCCACCCATCATTTCCCAAATGCTACCCCCTCACTTCTAGATTTATTAATAGTTTCGGCTCCTCAACATGTTATAAAATATGGTCAATGTCCGGCCGATTCCTTTTCTTATCATGACCTTGTATTTTTATCTTACAAAATTCGTCCTCCTAAAGCTAAACCAAAAGTCATTCTTCAGCGCAGCTTTGGTAGCATAAATCAGGAAGCCTTTATCACTGATGCTCAGAGCATTGATTGGTCGTTGGTGATAAACGCTGAAACTGTCAATGAACAGGTTGCTGCTTTCAATACTCTCATAACTAAACTTTATGACAAGCATGCACCTTATAGATCCATAAAGTTGAAGCATCTCCCGGCTCCCTGGATTACAAATGATATCAGGGCATTAATGCACAAAAAAGCTGTTGCAAAAAATAAATATAAACGTTGTCCAAACGATATTAATAAAAATAAGTATACCAAGGCTCGTAATCGCTGCAACACGGTGTGTAGGGATGCCTTACGCCGCCACATTCATGTTTCTGTCGCAGACAAAGACCCGACAAAGGTCTGGAGTTTCCTTAGGTCAATTGGAATTGGAAAATCACATCTGCACTCTATTCCTAAAAACCTTAACATCGATTCACTTAATACACATTTCTGTGCCTCTTCCAGCCTCACTGATTCGGATAAGAATCTTACTTTGAATTATCTTTCTTCTTTACCAATTCCAGACTATTCTCCTTTTCTTTTTACTCAGTTTTCGGAATGTGATGTTAAGAGGAGCATGCTATCAATCTCTTCCAACGCGGTCGGTGACGATGGCATTAGTCGCAACATGTTGATTCCTATCCTTGATATCATCCTTCCTATTCTGACCTTTATTTTTAATAGCTCTGTATCACAAGCTGTCTTCCCAGAAGGTTGGAAGTACGCTCAGGTGATTCCACTGCCTAAAAAACCCACTCCTCAGTTATTCTCTGATTTTCGACCCATTTCTATCCTTCCCTTTCTATCCAAAGTTTTTGAACGTCTTGTCCTCAATCAATTGAATTGTTTCCTAGCCCGTCATTCTCTTTTCAATCCTTTTCAATCCGGCTTCCGTTCAGGACACAGCACTACGACTACTTTGCTTAAAATTACAGACGACATTCGTTCTGGAATGGAAGCTGGTCATGTCACGGTTTTAACACTATTGGACTTTAGTAATGCTTTTAATACTGTCAATTTTGATATTCTTTTGGCATTACTGCGCTCTCTTAACATATCTCCATCGGCAACTGAATGGTTCCACAGTTATCTTAGCGGACGCAAGCAGCGGGTTCGTCTGGAGGAGAGTATCTCTTCCTGGAGTCCCACGACTGCTGGTGTTCCGCAGGGCGGTGTCCTTTCTCCACTTCTCTTTGCTATTTTTATCAACTCTATCTCAAATAATTTATCTTCTTCCTATCACCTGTATGCAGACGACCTTCAAATTTACTGTCAGGCTCCTGTCACTGAATTGCATAATGCAGTCCGTGCTATAAACAATGATCTCTGTCGAATTGCAGAGTGGAGCAAATCCTATGGCCTCGATGTTAATCCCAACAAAAGTACCGCAATTATCGTGGGAAGTTCCAGGATGATTGCTAGAGTGGACTGGCAATTGCTGCCAAATATAAACTTTGCTGGCACCGATATTCCTTTTAGCTCGTCAGTGAAAAACTTGGGATTAATTTTTGATAATAATTTGAGTTGGCGACCTCAGTTAGAGGCCGTCAGTCGTAAATTATATGCTTCAGCATCTGCGCTGAGAAGACTGCGTAATTTTTTACCCACTTCCACCAAAATTGCACTAACGCAATCTCTGTTGCTCCCTATTCTAGACTATGCCGACGTCTGCTATCTTGACATCACGGAGGAACAGCTTAATAAGCTTGAGCGTCTTCAAAATTTTTGTGTTCGATTCATATTTGGCCTACGCAAATATGATCACATATCTCAGTTTCGTTCTCAGCTCAAATGGCTTCCCATTCGTCTTCGCCGGAATACTCACATACTTACTCTGCTCTACAACATACTATTTAATCCTTCAGCCCCTCACTATCTTAAAGAACGTTTTAAGTTTCTTCATACATCAAACACGTTTTCCTTGAGGTCATCAGATAATCTTGGCCTTTATATTCCCGCACATAGTTCCACGTTCTATGACTCTTCCTTTACTGTTCAAGCAGCTCGTCTTTGGAACTCCCTCCCGGTTTCTATAAGGCGTGCACAATCCATTGGCGTCTTTAAGAATCTCGTAAGGGAATATTTTCTGTCAATTTAGGCGAGCAACGTATGGATGATGTATCCTACTAACTAGACGTTATGTATGTGTATTATATACGTATGTATGTATTTTTAATTTAGGTATATGTGTTTGTATGCTATGTATTTATGTGTATGTGTGTATATGTATGTATGTATACGTATGTATGTATATGTGAATATATATTTATCGTTTACACCGCCGCCTCTTACGCTTCCTTCCAGTCCTATCCATCCAAAGGTTGTCTGGAAGAGATCGCTCTGAGCGATAAGACCGCCCATTGTAACACTATTTTAAGTTTTCTCTTGTTATCTTATTATTTCAATGTGGTGTTATCAATAAAGTGTTTTGTATTGTATTGTATTGTTTTACATTCCAATTTTTAAGTGTTTGTTCATGATAAATTTAGGTAAAAGTATGTTATTGTTTATATTTGTTTTTTACTGAAGTAATCGTTTTTTATTCCGTAAATACATGTACTTCTTTCATTTTAATGTTCCTAAAACACTTTTACAACTATAAGTCACTAAAATAATACAATGTATTGATAGTAACAGGACTTTAACTATTTATGACCGCCCTTGTATGGAGCGTGTCCCTCCGTGCTATGGAGCCTCAGGCCCCCAGCTATAATTATTTTTTTAGTATATTTAAATATGGTATAACATTGGTATAATATTGAGCGGGGTGTAATTTATATTCGTTGATTTCGTAAATTTCGTTACTATTACATCTTTTTAAAGCTGATAAGTTTCTGGCTGGTGAATTATTACGAAAAATTAAATATCTTAAAGAACCTGTTCTAAGGGCCTATAAAGACTGTTTTTTTATACGAAATTTGTAAAAATAAAGAGTAAATTTTGAGTCAGTTTCATGTAAACATTTGGGCAAGAATAGTTGTAGTAATTTTCCATTGTACCTACGTAATAAACCAGATGTGATAAAAATTGGACTCTATTGTGCCGCATTCCGTTAGGTCGGAAAATTATTTACTTAAATTCATTTTACAGCTATTAGGCGTATGGTATGTGATCCAGAAAACGTCAACTGCTTCTCACTGCATCACGTATAACTTCACCAAGACCCAGGAGCCTGGCAAATATGAGCTGGAGCAGGTCTCCCAGCACTTCATTTTGGGACTAACGCCTCTCAAGCATGATTACAGGTTAGAATCTTTTTAATGTAATAACAGTGGTAGATTTAAAAAAATATTTCACTCTAAGATTTCTGTTTCATAAAAAGTGTGTGGTAATATTGGAAGGTCTCTAATTAATAATGAACGATACCTGCATTGCCTCCAGCTCCTCGTTAACACAATATAATACTTATCATTATTACAACCACCCGAAACTTTCTACAATATGTGACAGGATGTTGTCATTAGTTTAATTGATTTATTTATCTAAAGAATTTTTACTTGTAATATCTTCTACTTATCTGAGGAGTTAGACAGGCACTAAAATCTGGCAGTCAAAAGCTTAAATAACAAGAAATAAGACTTGACCGTTAATGTATTAATAAATATGTAATGTATTTAACAGATAAATATAATTTTCATATGGCATTTGTCTACTTCTAGGTATACTGGCATCCTGACTGTTCCAGACCCAGCTGTACCAGCACGAATGAAAATTCGCTTTCCACTGAGTAAGCTTTAAATTTTAAATCGCATTCTATTCGCATAGTGCGGTAATATTGTTTTTAAAAATAACATTTTATAGTAATAAGTACGAGGGTGGATTGAAAAATTGCAATTGAATAAATACTTATTTATATAAACAGCTACTTACATAAATACTAGATTCACTTGTATTTTTATGTATCACAGTAACATTCGCGGTTTTTAAGTTACAGCGAGTTAAGTGAGATCTACTAGTAGTGTATTTAAAAAATGGAGAAAATTGAGCAACGCTAGATCTTTATGACCGAAGCGGAAGACAACAAATAAAGAATTACTAAATTTTCTAGAAAAGCATATAAAAAATTCATGATAATATGGAAATAACATTATGGGGATTTTTGCTCCGTCTTAAATAATGGTCAAAAGTAGGTTGCAAAATTCTAACGAGGTCTCGAGAATATCGAAAACGACCCTCGCTCCGGCCGACCTTTAACTTGTACGACTAAAGAAAATTAGCTATTACGGACATTGCTCACATTACTGGCGTCTCCTAAAAACGAACGCAAAACATCATAACTTAAATTATCGAAGGTGTCCTCTCGGTGGGTCCTTAGATTGCTTTCAGTTGAGCAAAAAAGAATACGGCTTACGTATACGTATGTGGATGTTGTAAAAACTCATCCGCGATATTTTTTCTATAGATTTGTGATAATGAAGGAAACCTGAGTTCATTACAGTACACCAGAATCAAAAGCTCAAATTAACAAAGCAATGAAACAAAAAGGTGAGCCAACACAAAAAAAAAAGACAATTTAGTCGGTTGACAAGGAAGTTTTTTGGGATGGGTGTCATCATGATGGACTACCTTGCAAAAGGCAAAACAGTAATGTCGGTGTATTATTGCATTCTTGAAGTCGTTTAAAAATTAAAGTATTGTTTCATCACCAAAAAAAGTCTCGCGTCTGTTAAATTCATAGCTCAAATTTGTGATTGCGATTTCGAATTACTGCCACACCAAGCTTATTCTCCTTATTTGGCACCTTCGGATTTGACCTATGTATTTGTAAATTTAAAAAATATATTTTTTAAACCGGCTCAGAATCTTTGGTATGCAGGAAGAAATACATATCTATACTTGGAGATATAACAAATTAAATGTTTAAATAATTTATTAACCTCTAATACCCATTGTCAAATATAGGTAGGTAGATATTCTCAGAGACTGAAATTGACACTTCAAGGAGCAACATTTTGCCAGTCTCCGGTACATGTTTTTCCATTTTCTTTGCGATGGGATATTTTATAAAAACTGTTGAAAATAAATCTGTCAAGTCATGTTATTTTCAAGTTTTTGCCAGTAACAAAGATACTAATAAGTTATACTTTTTCAATTGTCTAGGTATTGCCGGATCTGCAAGCTACACAGTGATTGCGACTGACTATGACACCTACGCAGCCATCTTTACATGCCAAAAACTTGCATTTGCGCATCGTCGTTCTGCCACCATCCTATCTAGAACCAAAGAACTCGACAAGATGTTTGTTGACAAAGTAAGTGAAGAAGAGATAGAAAAAGAAGCACAGAATTTTTATGTTAAAGCCTTCTTATTGCAACTATTTATAGGTATTCGTAAATTCGGAGAGGAGTAGTACTCTACTTAAATATTAGTTGAGGCTGAACCTCTGAAACATATGATCTCCGACAAATCATGTCATTGCATTTAAAATTTTAATTATCTGATCTGATCTTATGCATTTTTAATGATAAACGCAGTAATTTCGATTTTAACAAGGCAATAACAGTTACTCTCCTTGTTTCTTATCGAAAGGGAATACTGGTTCTTTATCTAATCGGTTAGTATTTCCAATCTACGTATCTTGATAAATATGACGAAAAACAACAAACCGTATGATAAGCTAAGATGCTGCGTATCCAGTTTGTCCGTGAACCAACAGCGTTCCGAACAAAATCAACCGCTGTAACCAATAGGACACGCGTAAGTTCTTAGACGAACGCTGTAGTAGTTTTCTCGCTAATGTTTCTTGAAGCGAGTCCATAATGTATCGATGATGATCAGATACTGTGATCGATGTCTGGGGACTTTTGTTGTGTTTTGTTGTTTGAATTCAAATGGTTTCCAAAGACTCGATGTTATGAAACTCGATCCAACAATTTGAGAAAGAAAAAAATGGTAGGTAATTATTGGTAGGTATGCAAAATTTATGACTTTAAAGGTATACATTTTTCTTAACAGGAAAAAGGTGTTGACAACTGCCTATTGATCTACTCCTTAAAAAATTAATTCTCAAAACATCTTGTATACCTAATCGTGACGTATCAAATGTGCGACACATTAGTTAATATCGGGACCACAGTGGCAAAAGCCGCTGTGGTCCCGATTAGCAATATAATAGTGTTGAGGAGGCGTTTAACTTTTAAATTAAATAATTTTCAAATTCACTTAAAATCAAATCGTGGTTTCAGATGCGTACTAAGTTGTCCTCCTTCGGTGTGGACCCATACGACTTATCCATTATATCCCAGAGCGGATGCCCCTTGCACACCAACGGTAGTGAGGGTGTCAACATCAATATCGACCCTAACACCTTTTCCTCACACAACATCGGCGAAGCGGTCCGGAAAACTGGAGGCGTAATCGGTGAGTCTTATTAATTTACAATTGTTTGGAGCTGAGCGAACGAAGCGAGCGGAGCTCCCATGGATCAGCTTCATTGACACAATGTCTGTTACGCCATAACTTCCAGAGTTCTCAACTGATTTTAATAACTTTTGTGTGGAATCGAATCAACACATTTAGGACCGCATTGTGACAGACCCCAAATTTCGAAATTTGCAAACATAAAAAGGTGTGACAAAAAAAAATTAGCTCTATAGGATTTCCCATTGCAACAAAAAACGCGCGCTTTTTGAAAATGGAATGGAAATGGAATTCTTATGGAATTTTAAAATTTACTACACGTTATTGATTTTTTTTAGTATAACAATAGCTTCAATATATGGTGCTAGCGAAGCTTTATGCTTAGCGACTGCATCGACCCAGTAATGTATTTATATTGTGTGTTGATGGATGAAATTGTGTGTCAAAGGCTACATAACTTTCTCTATAAAAAATACCGACCTCATTTTTGTAAGCTATAGGAAATAGAAAGTTATTTGTAGCAAATGAAGACATATTGTGTTGATTCGCTACAAAATAGGTCCTTTTTTACACTTTAAAGAGTGTTGTAGCTGTAGGTCAGTTAACTTAATTCACCATTGTAATATATTCTATGGTACCTATAGAATAGTACCAGTGGTACGAAAAAAATTTTTTGTTCTTTTTTGTTATATTATTTAATAATAAGTAATCATTCAGAGTTGGGAAATAATGATTTTTATTTTTTAACCAAAGTTAATGCACGAATTTTTTTTTCAAAGAAAACCATGTTACCCTATACAAATAATTATTTCGCCCTCCAAAAGATTTCTGATTTTAAACAATATAGAAAAAAAAAGATCCAAATCGGAGCTGTTTCTGAGGACTTTCGACCAAAAAGCTTTATTGACGTGACTATCAGTAGGAACAAAATATTACAATATTGACAGTTACAAGAAGTTCCACCGTAAATATTTATTGTCGATGCTAATTCAATGTGTTATATTAAAAAACATATCCACGCAGATGAAATGAACAACTTTTGGATTATTTTTGCAGCCGACGGCGTAGAATACGTGGTAGATGCCGGCAAAAAGGTGTACCACAAAGTGGCGAGCAGCAAAGAGGATCTTACGGAGACACCCCAGCGCGGTTACGAACGCAATCTTAACGCTGACGCCGAATGGCTGCCTTGAAATTAAACCATATTCTTAAGTAAAACGGTTTGCTATCCATTATCAATTGAATGATTCAAATCGTTGATCTTAGTAAGACAGTGCCACCAGGCTATTGTTATAGCCAAGGCGATAATTTAAGTAGATACGCTATTTTCTTTGTATTAGGTAGACCTTTCCGGGTCAATGACTGTGTTGAATAAAGTTAATTTGGGCCTCATAGTGAGATTATTTAGAAGTGACTTCTTATAGAAGTGTTTTGATCCGTTAATAATGGATTGAAGATTCAAATCATTAGATAAATAATAATGGTAAGAACTCTAATAAATCGTAAATATGACTCTGACTTTGATGTCACGAAAAATAAAATAAATAATAAGCCTATTAAAGTTATCTACTCAACCTCATTAAATTAGAACATAGTCACGACAAAAAATACTCAGAATTTCCTACTTATTAATAACTGTGATTGCCTCCCCTTATAATATCATATAATATGTATATTCTGAAACTGTAATAAATAACAAGAAGTGCCATAATGTGTTATTTTATTATAAATCTTTTTCATAACTGGACTCGACTGTGTAACCACTAATTAAAAAGAAAAAGCAGAAGAAATACAAGCAAAATGTATAAATATGCAAGCCACCAAGCTATTATCGTGATCCAGATGACTTCGAGTGGGAGAGATTCGATATGACAAATTCTGATAAAGCGGTCAAATGCATCTCAGGAAATGCCCAATTTGGGCCCTTCACTATATAAAAAAAAATACTATGAACTTTTTCACTTCTGAAAGTACAATTTATAATTTGGTCGACTTTTATTTGGTAACTTGTAAAGATAGCTCTGATCCTTCACACATGCCCTAATTTTTTTACATACCCAAACACAACAGTTTATCTGGAAGGGAGATATTGACTTTATAGGTTAGCGCAGACCGACGGCGCAATGTCTAAATAATAATTAAAAGTTGACTTTAGTTACTTCAGTATACTGTTCAAATTTATATAACACTAGCCGCACATGGCATGCTTTGCAGTGCTCTTATTTGCTGATTATATATATATATATATATATACCTTCCCTGCCGTGCATACAACTTAACAAAGTTTTATTACAATTTGATCAATGGTTTCGGAACGCATAGAGAATAAATATATTAAAATTGATTTTTATTTAGGGCGATAGTTTCGCCGTGACATTTTAAGGTTATGTTTTGGCCACGGTACCCTAAAAAAACGAATAATCCAACTTTATTTATATTGCAGCGCTTTTAAGCAGCAGCAAACCTCGGGTAAATGCAGACTATAGTTATCGAACATAGTAGCGGTTTTTACGATATACTACAGTCTATATTCAATTTTGTGGATGCCATAGATAAGTGTCATCTGAATGGAACCACGATTGCAATTCGTGGCTACATCCAGATCAGTTAAAATTTTATGGAAGCTTTACGGAACATAAAAAAACATACAAGCAAATTAAATTAATAAAGCGTTTATTAATCTGTTTATGGCGTGCAACGCTCCAAGAAGCGCGGGTAGAGGCACACTTCACGGATGTGGTAACGGTTCAGCAGCCAGCAGAGGAAACGTTCCAGTCCAAGCCCGTAACCGCCGTGTGGTACGCTGCCGAACTTTCGTTGGTCCGTGTACCAATAGTACGGGCTGGGGTCAATGCCCTCTCGTGCATACCCTATAAAATGCGAAGTTACAATAAATATTAACATTGGATTATTATACAGACTAATATTCGTAAATAATATTTTGAATATTCCGACATGGACAAAGTAAAGTAAACAAATTACATTTTATAATTTTTATATACATACGTTTTCATTTTTCAATGCTATCTTATATAAGATAAATTATTATACAGTAATAGAAAAATACTAGAAAAAATCGACTCGCCTCACAAGTGAATTCTCAGGCGAGAATCGAACCCGCAATTGGACCGGACTTCCAAAGATTGAGGGTTCGATTCCCGCCTGAGAATTCACTTGTGAGCCAAGTCGACTTTTTCTAGTGTTTTTTTATTAAAATAATTTATTTTTTTCAAGTAAGGCAATTTTAATTTTATGCGAATTAAGTGCGATTAGTAGGCACTGTATCAGCGTTTAGCACATTCTTGCTAATCAACATTAATTTTGGATACATTTTAGTCAAACTATTGCTACCTTTCATGAGCTCTTCATGGTCCCAAATCCTCATGGAGCCGCCTACGATTTCGCCAACGCCCGGCATCAGAACGTCTACGGACTCCGTCAAGCGACGGTCGTCCGCACATCGCGACATGTAGAAAGACTTAATCTCCGCCGGAAATTTGCACAAGAGAATAGGCACACCGATTGCATCGGTCATTTTACGTTCCGGCATCTCGGGAATGTCCTGAAATATTTAAAAGAAAATCTAAAATATGAAACATAATTGGAGCGGAGCGAAGGGAAGCTCCCATGGATCAGCTTCAATGTCGCAATGTCTGTTACGCCATAACTTCCCGAGTTCTAAACCGATTTTAATATTTTTGGCGTGGCATCGAATCAACAGGTTTAGAACCAGATTGCGACGGAGCCTGAATTTTGAAATTCACAAAAATTCCCATCGAAACAAAAAATATTTTTTATTTTTTTAGGTATTACACTCCGCTCCAATATATAGTGCTAGCGTAGCTTTATGCTTAATAAGTTTCTTTAATTGGCTGAGATACTGATTTACACACCACCTTCTAACATTTTAATCAGGCACATTCCTAAATAATAATTTTATTCTTTTTATTTAATTTGAATTAAGTGAGTATTTAGGAATGTGCCCTAATTAATATTTATATACAACCTCCATTGAGTTTTAAAAGATTTTTTTCAGATTAATTTAACTAAATTTTGTTTTTGTGTCTCTGTAATGAAAAGCCCCGACAATAATGTCAGCACGTCCTATTTTATCTCAGTTTCTTGTATATAAATAATACTGTTACGTGCTGTGGGTGTTATATAGTCACAATTTCAATGATTTACTTTTTCGTTCGAATACGTAAACAAAAGCTAAACTGAACGTTAACTTAACTAAATACTTAATGTTAAGTACAGACCTTAAACTATAAGTATCGCTGAACTTACCTCTCCAAACTCATAGAAAGAGCCATCTTCTTTGGTAATGTTGTTCTTTCTAAGGTACTCAATAGCTTCTGGGTAAGTCATCCTTTTAAACGGTTTTTGTGGTTTCTACAAGTAAAATTATATATTTTACTTTAGTAAATAATTGAATAATTTAGATCTTGCACTTCCGCGCACATTACACATTTGATTAACACACTTTTTTACGGCTTTTGCGCACATTTTATTTTATATTTAATCCTGATGTTTCGACTCCTTTACAGGAGTCGAGATAACGAATCATAAATTATACGTAAAATCCGTAAAAAGTGTTTTATTCAAATGTAACTGAGTAATGTTTCAATAAAATACTTTAAGAATTTACAAGTATCATTATGCAAAATTCATAGATAAGTAACAAAAAGTAGGGAAAATTATATTATACATACTCCTATACATACTCCCACACACACGCGCACGCACGCACGCACGCACGCTCGGACGGACGCAAACACACGCACACACTTTTTAATAGGAACACTTGACTGCTATCTCGCCTGATGGTAATTGACGAAATATTGTGTTTTAGAAAAGACTGATTTTATTTGACTTTTTTGATGTTTATTTTCTGAACTAGAGTGCAAATTATTATAAATACGTAATAATCAGATATATTTAACATTCTCACAACTCATTTACATGTATGAACGATTTACCAAGCAAAGGGAACTTGTAGTTATACTGAATACTGATAGATGGCGCACATTTTTCAAATAACGCTTAAAGTAAATCCATAACTACAAAAAGACTTATAAACTGCAAAAAGGAAGACGATAAAAGTAGATTAATCTTTTAAGAATTTCTAAAAGGGATAATTTTACCCAAATATTTACTAAAGAACAGATAATCACATCGCTGACAAGCTATTGCACGATATATTTAATTAGTTCAATAAATGGTAAAATAAAATTATAGAGGGTTGAATATGACTCTTTTTTTACCACTTACCTTAAAATCTGGGTTCAATTCGTAGACCAGGTGAGCATCAGGAGAAGCAAGGACTCGGTCTACTACATCCACTACCAAATCTTCCAACCTGTCCAGCAGATCTTCAAATGTGATAAATGGGCACTCTGCTTCTACATGGCTATACCTGTTAAAGTGTATATAGTAATATTAGTAATTGAATTTCAACTTAGAAATTTGTTGGAAATCATCTAGCAAAAAATATTACCTTTACCTTGAATGAAAATTATATGAAAATCTAAAGATGGAATGATTATCATTATACAGAGTGTGAATCTAACAGTTATCTATCACTGTCATTTAATATAAGGGTTTTATAATTCAGTTAATAATTGATATACACATAAAATTGATATGTTATCAAATTGTCTACATTAATTAAGATCTTAAAATAGGAAAAATTATAAATACCTAGTAACAAAGAAATTATTGGATAGTTATCAGAAAATTTAACAGATATTTTTTATATTAACAATACTCTTGCGCTTGATAATAGTGCAATCAGTACTATCATCCCCTGCCATCATACTTTGAGTTTTAGAATTGAATTGAGTTTGGCAGAATAAATCTGAATAAATATCTAAACAGTGTGGACGCCGGTCGTAGCCATTCAGTTGAGATTTCAGGTTTAGGAGACCAAGTTCCATCTATTCATAGCACATGCATTTAGCTCACCAAGAGTTGTTAAACGGGAATATTAATAATGTTTTTAACGCATTAATATCCTTTTTACAACAAAAAATATGTAAATTGATTGATTTACTAATTCTTAAATAGTAAAAAAACCGCGAAGTGGCAACTTGTTTTTAAAGAATTTCAGTATTACTCACTCGGCAAGATGGCGGCGCGTCCTAGATTGCTCGGCGCGGTAAGACTGCGCTATGCAGTACACGTCGCCTAGAGATGCCAGACATGTCTCCAAGTACAACTGAGAACTTTGCGTGAGATATGCCTTCTCGCTGTAAACATAAAGTACATAATAAGCTACTGGTTAACATATGCACTATTCCCTAAACAATATTATGAGGTTATGAACCTTTGTGAACTGCCACATCGATAACCTTTTGTGTATTGGCATGTTGGTGACCTTTTGTTTACCGACAGTCATGTCTAATATTTATTTATTATCCAAGGTGCAAGATTTTGTCTGTCTGTACGGCTAGAATTTGTTTTGAATTTTGGAGTCACTCTTACTTACAAATCGTCCAACATAGAAACTTCAAAGACATCGCAATAACATTCAATATGTTTATTGTACAACCTCAAAAATATTATATCTCTTTTTACTATTGAGAATCTTGATACCAATAGAAAGCACCGTGAGCCTAAGACTGTGCAGATCAAGCATTTTTTGTAAGGATCTGATCACCGGAGATTGGTGGCCAAAAATTTGTTATCCCAAGCTCTTTCGAGCATGGGAAGGTAAGTTAAGACCTGTGTCCTCACATATTGCCGATGATTATAGTTTTTTTTTATTTACCCGAAGTAGTTGAAGTCAAAGAGAGTGCTTCCTCCTTCACACTGTGTTTGCACAAGGGTTGGTGGAGTTACTTCCGTATAGTGTCGCGCGGCAAAATGGTCACGGAAAGCGCGCGTCACAGCAGCACGCGCTCGAAGTATCTTTGAGGTATTCTCTCCACGAATCATAATATGCCTGAAAATAAACTCTAGTATAGTGGGTGGACTATTTACTGAAAAAAAATACTCGTCAAAGTGTAGGCATCTGTGTGCAACAGAATGCATGCTTAAGCCAAACAATCTTGTTGGTGCGTTATTATAGTATCAAAGATTTTAAATTTCGAAATAGTGTAGGGAGAAATGGGACTTAAATGTCGCAAGTATAAACTATGATTTTTGCATGCCATAAAGCAGGTGACAAGATTCTTATTTTTCTCTAGAGTGAGTTGTTCGGTTCGGGTACCGAACTATTGCTTCTTTTTAGTGTCAGTTGTGAAGAATGAAGTACTGTACTGTTTTGTTACCTTTTTATTAAAAAGAATATAAATTCGAATTAACTAAAGAAAAATGCACACACTACCTATTGTCCAATTGTACGTCTGGTAAAGCTTCCTCGTTCAAGATTGCGTCCGCGCCTCCAGGAGGTGCAAGCCCTATCAACTCCCAATAATCTGCTGTTAATTCGTGGCCACCGGGAGCCTTAAAGAAAAAAAAAATAGTTCAGTATCATAATAAATTTAGCATTACATTAAAAACACTTGATAATTGCAGAAAGTGTCCAGACCAGACAATTTTACTTACAGTTTGCCCTTCAGGTACTGCTTCAAGTTTTCCATATATTACAACAGATGATTCCGTAGACAAAGCTAGGGCATTGTATGTCTGACAAAGTATTCCATGAAGAACACATTGCAAATACCCTGTGCCATCCCTCAGGGTAATGAAGGTTAGAGCTTTGCCTTGACGCCTGAGTCGGTGCACCCATCCACGAACACATATTCTCTGGCCTCTGTAGTCACCAGCTGAATAATTATACTAGATTTAAAAAATCTAAAAATCCCACGTTTTTCAATGTCCTAAGAAGAATAAAATAACCCTGCGGGGCAAAGCGAGGGGCCACTCAAAACGTGGGGGCGCATATTACTAAGAGGAGATTTTAAAGAGATGAATGACATGCATTGATGCCGATTATTGTAAAGATGCGCCCCCACGTTTTGAGTGGCCCCTCGCTTTGCCCCGCAGGGTTATTTTATTCTTCTTAGGACATTGAAAAACGTGGGATTTTTAGATTTTTTAAATCTAGTATAATTATTTTATTCTTTTTAATTATTAACTCAACGAAGTAACCATGTGTTACGCAACAATCGGATAAGTCCCATACAAAAGTGAAAGTTGCCGAAAGTGGACCTGAAAGTGCATCTGGAAAGTTGAAAGTTGCTTTAGAGTGCATTGTCATCGGGTTCTGAACTATCCTGAAAGTTTCAGCTTTCTAGCTTATCGGAAAGTGCCTCAAATTTAAGTTGCAAGATTTTGCCCGGACAGACAAACAAATAAGAAAAGTGAGATAAGAAAAACGTGGTAAATAAAAATGAAATTAAAGTTAATTATTGGAAAGAATATTATTGCGGACTGATACATTATTACTTAACATACTGTATTACCTTACAAATAAACTAAATTAATGAGTTGCTATAGTCTAAACAGCTATTCAAGAAGAATTGAAAATTAACTATGCATAATAGATGCATTGATATTTCTTGTTATTATGAGACAACAAGACCTAAATGTTTCTATTCAATCAGTTTTATTACAGCTTTCGTAAGGAAAACTTTACAGAGCAAATAGGTAATAGATTTTGTACATTTTTAATATAAATTTATTCTGTGACTTTTATGAGACTTAATTTGCTGTTATAAATTTTGTTACTATTTTTACTATTTTATAAGTTCATAATTATTTTGTCCTTTATGATATCCAATTTAAGCACAATTGTTTTCGTTTATGAGAGGTATGTTATTTAGCCATTTAGAAAAAATCAAGTACCTATTTCAATATTTAACTACGAAAAAGCGCAGTACACATATAACATAGGGGTGACCCTAGCTAGTGATATCCTGCCTCTGAATTTGCTGGATCCTATTTTTTGGGACACACTGTATAACACAGGTGCATTGAATAATTAAGTTATAGTTATTATTTATAATTTTGAAACTCATTTCAAAACATAAAAAGTTTTAATTTCACAATAAATAACAGTGAAATTCTTATATTCTCCTTTTATCGTAACTAATTGGCTTAGTATCAATACTGCTTGAGCTATAATCATTTAATTACGGTCAATGCTGAAATCAAACTGACCTATGCTGTTTGATCCTTAAGACAACATAGCACTACTTTATACTTGAACCACGTCAAATGAATCAATGATGGTGAGTGATAATGAGAGCTGATTTATGAATGATGGATGACCGATGTAGGATGAATGAATAATAAAATAACCCCTTTCCCTAGGCTTCTATAAAGGTATAAGTTTAACTTGTGAACTTCTTTAGAGAGCATGAAAAGACACTCCCGGCTGTTTTCTTTGACTTGCCGACACTGTGCTTTTTCACAAATACTTAATGATTTAATAATCTTACATAATAATATTGATTAATAATTTTACAGACTAATATCCACCAAAATACAATTTTATTAAGAAAACCAAAACTACTAAAGAGACTTGATATTCCCTCCTAAAAGTCTGATTATTTCGCAATGATAACAATGATGGCAAAAACAGCTCTTATATGTATTTACTTAATTTGTTTCGAAACAACTTGACACACTATGTATTTAAAAATATGTCAGCATTTAGCTAGGGACTAAGGATTATTTTTCTGTTATGAAGTATCCATAACCATAATGTCTGCATAGATACACAAAACAAAATTGTATTAACATATGTATATATACTACATTGGAAGTCTCAAAAAATTTGCTTATTTTGAATAAATTTAACTGTAAATGAAATAATGATCTTTAGATGGTTCTAGCTATTGTAGACTCTGATCTATCTCACGCGGGCTGTACAACAAATCCATTCAAATCCACCTAATATAAATAAGAACTAAATGTTAATGACACAACAACACAGTGACACAAATGTCAGTAAGATTGCATCAGACATTATATGCATAAAGTATACTTACATTTGTACGCAATATAAAGAATAAATATTAGGGGGGCTTAATTTTTTGTTTAACAAATCAAAAATTTATCATAAAGTTGTTACTAAAAAACAAACATATGTTTGAATAAATATCCATAATTAAAAAAAAAATCATCATTACGTCACTTTGGAAATTATTTTTTTAATTTTTATTTTTATTTGGAAATAATATTCATTAGTTATTGAATATATTGCGTAAGAAACCTGAGACATAATAATAATAACAATTATATAAAAATTACATTTTTTATCCATCTGGGTGCAATGAAAAGCATAAGCAGTTTTCTAACTTACCTTGAAATATTTTAGTAGTTACTGGTTTTGGTAAGCTTGGATCTTCCTTGATTATAATTTTTTTGGCTTCTTCAATGTTTTGCTGGCGCTTCTGGTTGGTTTCTTCTTCTGCCTTGGCTTTGTCTGCTGCCTTATAGTTCTCTCTTACCCAGATCTTCTGAATTTTCTTTAATTGAGATTTTGCTACAACATCGTAGACTTTTCCTTCTTCTTTTGCATCAACATAAATTGTAGGAAAGGGCTCCTTTCCAGCATGTCGCATGGCCCTCAAGATGGTCTTAAAAGGCTTTTCTACTGTACCATCGCCTGTTTCATCGTTGCCATTCTTCTCGGACGTGTAAATCTCTTCTAAAATTAAGTTTTTATTAAGTTTAGTTCTTTCATATGGATTAGTTTATTCGGATTGCATACGTGTACACTAGGTTAGAATATTTTTTTTAGGAATACTTACTTAGAGATAGGTTTTGTATTTCCGGCATCACGAATTTACTTATACTACTAAAATCCTAAGACAATAAATTAAAGATTTAAATTAAATAACCTTATAGTTTTAGCGATCGAAAAACTATAATTCAATGCAATCCAATCATAGACTGTCTCACTGAGCAAGGAATCACTACCACAGAACACTATTACCCTGATCACTACGTTTGACTGTCTAATCCACAGACTAAGTAGGGTAGAGTAACCAGGGTTGTCAATAGCCTAGGACGATATACATCAATGTATTAAAACACTCGATGTATAATACCAATGCATGGAATCGAATCGATGTATTGTTCACTCTTCAACATCGAGTATACATCGATGTTTTTATTTGATGCATCGTTTTCGACCTTCTCCAAATGTTTTTGAATGGATAGATTCTCTGTCTACGATTAATAACTATTTATTGTATCTTTTAATTAAGTCTAGAAGCTTCATTTATTGGTACCTGCACGGTCTTTCCTCCAATAAAGTTTAAAGTTATAGTAAAAGTGTCTACATCTTCTAAGAGTCCCAAGCTAGCTAAGGACTTACTTGGAAATAACATGAGAAAGTCGTGAATACATAAAAGGCTACAAAAATAACATTCTGGCAACGCAGGTAGTCTTATATAATCACTAGCTATGGTTATCTACCGTAATGTCTTTGTACCTTTTCTTTGACATTGACCTACCCAGCTAGGCAATTTTGCCAGTAGCCAATAGTCAAAAGTAACATTAGACAGTTCAAAAGTAAAATTATATTTTTTTCTATAGAAAACGACTCTAATACTCTAAACCTTGTGCGGGTTAATACTGTCTTCCTGATTCCTGAGGACAGAAAAATAATCGATGTATGGAAGGCATCAATGTATTTTTTCATATATAGATATTACATCGACGTCACTATCCGACGCATTACATCGAAAAAAACCGGCAAGTGCGAGTCGGACTCGCGCACCGAGGCGAGGGTTCCGTTCAAACCTGTAGGTACAGTCGGCCAAGAAAGTGGTGTACCACCCTAAGGCTAAATGTCGCTTGCAGTTTACAGAACCATAAAGATTTGTTTTGCTAGCACCTTGATCTGACAACATTGCTATCTTATGATATTGACGTTTGTCACAGTTGTCACCTTATGCACAGATATTATTAGTCACTAGCAAAGAGTACACTATTATTACTACTGAAAGTCACTAAGTGCTAGAAATTAAATTAAAACTGGTTTGGTTGTACAAAAAATTGGTTTACCACCCTAAGGTTGAATGCCGCTTGCAGATTTCTTAGTAGATTTTACAACAAGTGCACAAACCGAACCATTTTTATCCGAGGCTCGGGCTGATAGTAATGTCGAGGATAAATGGTTTTGTGGACGAGTTATAAACTCTGCTTTTCACTTCGATTGCGAGGAAATAAAACAGTAGTATAACATAACATTTCTTTAATTAAAATTCAAAGTAAAATTAGTACAGCTTTGAATACTGAAGGAAATTGTTTTTATGTCTATACACATAAGGTAAATAAATTAAAGTAAATTTTATAAAATAACGAATTCTATCTATGAACTCCTTATTGTGTTTGGCTGTATGGTTCATTTTCTTTGCCTTAAAATAGATATATGTAGGAGTAGATACGTTAATGCACTTGTGCACAAAATTCGATTTTGTGCAGCATATCTCCTGCACAAATAAGCATTTTCAGAGTATGAGAATTGAAAAAAAATTGTTTCACTTGCAGAACGATCATACTAACTCTAACTTTTATTCCAATTTTATCTGATTAGTTATTCATGGAACCATGCATGACGTCGTGAACCAATAACTTATAATCACTCGTAACCTTTCTAAATTGATAAAAAGAACTATTGAAATCAGTTAAGATTTTCTCATGTTTTGCAACAACTTGGGAAAAATCTTTTGTTAATTATATTGCGAAAAGAAAAGCTAAATAAAGATTTATAATTTTATTAAATTTTGACAATCACTAATAAAATATAAAAAAAAATTAAACTGTTCTTTACTTTAGCAAACTAAAAATACTTGTGGAACAGAAGCGCCCCACTCATATGATCAAATTTATAAGAGGTTGGAATAATAAAAAAATAGAAACAAATGTAACCGCCATTGGCCTCTATGACCTCTAAAAGACGAGACCTCATTGAACCAACCAGCCGTGAGCAAATATCGGTTCCCCGCATTTACTCCCAAATTGAATTGCAGTGGCTTTCAAGGGCTTGTTTGGTTCTTTCATTTTAATGAAACCATGTTTGGACCATAAGGCTCCAAAGATTTTCTATCGGGTTTAGGTCCGGTGATCTTGAGGGCCACGGTATCACCGTTACGTCGGTGTGAAACCGAAACCAGGCTTTTACGATCTTCGGATTATGAGTTATACAGTTATCTTGAACTAAATCAAATTGTGACAATTCGTCCTCCGGGTAAACATTACGGACTGTCGGTAGCATTACATTTTGAAACACGTCTATATAATCTACAGCCGTCGCTCGAGGAGGTAGAGAGCACAATTCTTCTACACCAGCCGCACTCATCCAACCCCAAATGTTTACAGAAATATATCGTTTTTTCTGACGAAAATAACAGAAATTACGAAAATATATTTGACAAAATGTCAAATGTCAGATTTATTTATAAAAAGAATTTGGTTGACTATTTAAATATTTTGTATTATTTTTGATTAGAAACATTGAAATTTTCTTTGCAGTAATTAATGTCTTATTCCTTATTTAATAAAGGTTAAAACGCCATGCACTTTTATGTGACCTATGACGTATAAATATTTATCAATTAGGTTTACGTCATTACTATGTATCTCTTTCAGCTAAGTCTAATATGAACCTTGATGTAATTTTCACTGACAAGCAAACTAAATCAAAAGTGGTACACCACTTTCTTGGCCGACCGTATGTAAGAAAAAGTCTATTATTAAAAATATTTGTATTATGTGATGTAACTAAAATTTAAGGTTTTCGCGATTTTCCCTTTATCTGTGCTATAAGACGTTGCTTCGTACTAAATTTCAAGATTCTGAGTTCACGGGAAGTACCCTGTAGGTTTTGATCCCCTTGCGAGTATCGAAAATTTACGGAAATTTGCGGCATAAACGGCTGTATCTTTTGATTGCGTTGGTTCTGAAGTTTGATTTTTTCACGGCTCCAAGGGACAGTAGACCTGAGTATTTGATATAAAGTCCAGCTTGATACCTCCACGCGTTCCTGAGAAAAAGGGTCTTGACAAACATACAGACGGACGGACCAGTGGCGTAGCGTAGTGGGGGCGGCACTTTTTAGGGGTGGCTAAATTTAACAATAAACAATAAAAATATTTCAACCATTTCATATTTTTTCGCAACTACGGGCCGATTGAAAAGAGCACGAAATTTTTCATTACTTATTCTGTGACGAATTCAGGGAATCCCCTTTCTTTGAATGATATATTGTAGCGACTACTGGCAACTTCGTCTATTCTGCCTTGCAGGGATTCCCCGTAGTTTATTTTGTGCTTGAATTGTTTATGACTAATTATCAGCGAGAATATCTTTGACAATTCAATGAAAGTTTTATTGATGGATACTCAGTTGTCTCGTTTCGAAATTTGTTACGCTTTAAAACTATGACTTTTGAGCAAATAAAAGTAAACTTTTTTAATTAAAATCTAAACAGTATAATGCAAAATAATGACTGCTCTTGCCGAAAAGTTATCTAAATTTAATGTACCTATATAATGTATAGTTGAGCGAAGTTCTGAAAGAGTGAAGCTCTCTTTTAGGCAACTCACAAATTTCGCTTGTCTCCCTCCTGCTACTTAACGATTCAATCGATTCGAACGAATTTTGGCATGTACATAACATACATGATTATAACCTGACGGACAAGGGCTATATAAAAAAATATAGACTTTACCATGCAGGAATAATCACCAAAAGAAAAATTCAAAAGCTGATTACAGCCAAACCGCTGATACTATATTGATGAAATTTGGCGCCAAAATTCACATCGTGGTCGTATCTAATGTGCAAAAAAGTTTTGAAATCGGACATACCATGGAGGAATAATCACCGAAAGAAAAATTCAAAAGCTGATCATAGCCAAACTGCTGAGACTACATTGATGAAATTTGGTGCCAAAACTTACGTCGTGGTCGTGACTAATGTGCAAAAAAAAGGAGTCCATAAGCGGCTAAAAGGTTAGGTTAGGTAAGGTCAGGTGTTGAGGTTAGGTAAGGTAGTGCTTCGCTAAGTATTTGCAAACAGCAGCATGCATTGCAGACCTAGTATACATTAAATTGAAATACCTAAATAAGAGGGCGGCAAAAATGTTTATCGCCCTGGGCGGCCGACACCCACGCTATGCCGCTGGGACGGACGGACAACAAAGGGTTCCGTTTATTCCGTTCAAGGTACGGAACCCTAAAAACATCGATTTTTTTAGTCCATCACTACAATAGCCGATAGGCAAAAGCAAAATGAGACAGCTCAAATGAATTATTTATATTAGAAAAAACACTCCTAAACTGTAAATCTCGATAAATTGGACTGGTAGAGAAGAGAACACAAAACAAATCAAATTCTAAGGCTGTGATAACCAGTACTTAACTTGAACTTTCTTATTGAATTCCTGTTTCCTTTAATGGTTACTTAGAATATTTACTTAGGTACCAATTATTATTATAATCATTTTAAACGAAACATATAAAATAAATACCTAAATAAACGAATTTAAATCACAGATTAAGTTTATGTTATTTTATTTTTTATTAGTTATGTTAAAATTAACATTTAGAGTCATTTAACATCAAAGTAACATGAGGTCAAAAGTAACGTCAAATGTTACAAAAGTAACTTTCTGGCAACGCTGGTGTGACTAACTCACAGAATACGGAACATCTTGGACATACAGACCAAGATCAAGAGTGACCGTGCAAGATTTGAGCAGGAACAAGACAAAGCCTGCGAGACTCTTGCGTCTTGCAGTTAGAACTGAGTGTCGTTTTAGGGAGTATAGGAGTTCGGGGTATAGGCTTAGGGACTCTATGAGATGCAAAATAAAATATAAAAAAGTTTGGAAATTTAGTTCTTACACTTCTGCGCACATTACACATTTGAATGAAACACTTGTTTCACGGATTTTGTGCATAATTTATTTTATATTTAATCCTGACGTTTCGACTTCTTTACAGGAGCAGTGACCACAGGATGACTAAGGTAATGGTCGTCATATATTTTCTACTACCTTCACAATATTTTAATCAGGCACGTTTCTATTGTTAAAATTTTATATAAATCAAATTGTTTTATTTTATTTAGTTATTAAATTCTCACTACGATTTCATTGTATACTACCAGTTCGGAAATTAGGTGGCCCTTCCGAGAGGAACTATCGAAAGAAACTCGGGCAGGGAAACCGACCATCTCACTGTTATTATTTGCAGAAAGAGCTAACTACATCACTAGGTCTTGCAATATGTGTCTTTGGAGGTATTATTTTTTTAATTATTGGATCCCAAACAGGTGGTACGCTCCAACCTTCGTCTCTATTGAAATTAGGATGTTTCCCGATTCCAATAGCCTCGCGTAGCATCCTAGGAATAATTCTTTTATACTAGCGAAAATTCGAGGTGTATCGAATTGAATGTAGTGGTTTGGCCCCTCAAAAGCATGCTCACACCCAGAAAACCTATTATTGCTCCTATGTTTTATGTCGGCTACGTGTTCTTTAGTGTGCGTCCCTATATTTCTCTTTATTTGCCCGATGTATGACAGACCACAGTCACAATCAATTTTGTAGACACCTGCTGCCTGGAGGGGTATATTACACTTTACAGGTCGTAAGAAATGGTTAATCTTCCTGGCTGATTTAAAGTAAGTATTAATAGAAACCCGCTTCAGAATGTTCCCAATATTGTCAGCGACCCCCTTCATGTAGAGAAGGATAGCAGGTTGCCGTCTACTGTGGCTGGTTTGGTGCGGCCTCTGTGACGTAGGCTTGGTACTCGCAACTTGTTAAGCTCAGCAGTTAGATGTTGTTGGTCACAGATGCCGCGAGCTCTCTAAAACAAAGAAATTTGTGGTCTAGTAGTACTCATTTAACACGCTGAAGCTCAGCAGTCAGATGTTGTTGGTTACAAACCCTTGTCTTTTGTTTACATTTAATGTAGTACATTATTACTTGGTATATTATACCTATGATATAAGTTGACTCTTACTTACACTACCTAAGTAACTCTATTACCGATCAACAGAGAAAAACGCAGGATGTCATACCTACTGTTTAAAGATCTTCAAATAAAAAAAATGTTTTTCATAATTCATTAAAAATACTTAATATAAAACTTTATTTCTACTATATTTATTTAACTGAGAGGAACCAATCTGAGGGTTTTTTACGTTTTGGCCACATTTTCGTGTGATTATTTGGTAGATCCAATGGACCTTTGGTAGACGGCATATGTAGGTCTCCCTCTGTCATTGCGTACGGAGCGTAGGAGTCTGTTGTAGCTAATGTTTCCAATGAATTCCCTTCATTCATTATAAGGCGAAGGAACTTCCTCAGATCAAACGTATTGACTATTATCTGCAAATTTTGAGTACACACACGAACAACTTAAACACATGGGATGTAACTTTCCAGTCCGTCGAGGTCAGGTAGGACCGTGACTAAGCATTATCCACCAAATAACCAAGTCGGTTGGCCCATCGGCCCCCTCTCTACGAGAGGCCTAATGCACCTGGGTGAAATTATCCAAGTGAATCAAGTCCACTGAGTGTACGATATAATACAACAATAGCAGCTTTTCTTGCCCTGCAGCAGTCCAACACCACGCAACTAAAACAAGCTAACGATAGATAGAGCGAAGTAAAAACACAATATTACTGATGGGTCCCAATAGACCCATAAGACCATTGAGGAGCCTCAACGGTAATTTGGGATCCGTGTTGCATGAGCACATTTAATGTCCATACATTGTAGATGTTGTATTTAAATCTGTTAATAACAAATCAATAACAATAAAATCCAGCGTGATTGTTTTGTTGATGACACACCATAACATTGTGCAAATAAAACCTGGAGCTTATACTAAAAGTTATGTGTAACGTTGGTCAGGTTAATTGATGCGCAGCACTAGCCACTTTACTGTTATGCTCGAAATGAATTCGGCGATGTTACATTACACGTAAATGTTTCCAATGCATTCCTTTTACCCATCATAAGGTAAAACAATTTCCCGAGATCAAACGTATTTATTATGTAATTTGTGGCTTATGCATATTTTGAGTGATGTTTAGCATTTCAGAAATACTATAATATATTACCAACTTTACGTGTAGGTACTAAATTCTTGCTTGTGTAATAACGATAGTAATGAACATTATGAAAAAAACAATAACCCAACAGGAGCCAACTACAGAGAGTAGGGGAACCTGGGAGGGTCGATCCCTACGGGATACTTGGTAAACTTTATTTAAAATCTTACCAAACGTGATACATTTTTTAAGCCAGCAACGTTAGTTCATTCATTCCTAACTTCACTTTCTATCATGGCGCACTTTGACAAATGTCGGTAGTTTGCAAATGTTGGAAGGTGAAATATTTGCTTCGTGATATGTTCTATTTTCGGTAAGTTTTAGCAGAATTTATTGAAGAAAATGCTATAAGTGAGGATTTTTATTATGTTAGTCGTTTATTTAAGTGTAGATTAGCATTGGTTAACTTGAAATGCGTAATTACTGGTCTTGAGTGCGTCGCGTTTAACTTCACAAATATGGGGAGACTTTTTCCTTTCCTTTGGGGTTGACTTGATCCCGGAATTATGTGTCCCCGTAAGGGATCAAGTCTACCCTGTCGTCAATTCACCAGACGTTTCATAGAGCTGTCTTTATCAATGCTATAATGCAGCGAAAGTATTAGACCAAAGAAGGTTCAAAAAAAGAAAACTAATAAATAAGGAAAAATCTAAATAGGACTTCAAAAAATATTTCGTTCTTCTTATAATATAAAAAAAAAACTGCTAAAAACGATCACAAGTATTAACTGAAAAAAAAAGAGTAAAATTTTAATAAAAAAGAAACATCATTAAATTAAATGACTGTTTCACCTTAATTGATTGTTAAACATTTATAAAAAAAATCTTTCGAATGCAAGGATATCTTCTCATTGATAAAGTAATGCTGACAAATAGCGTAAAAAAGTAAAAAGTACTAGAAATTTTCAACGGGTGCTCAAAAGGCTCGTTAGCTCTATTGGGAGAGCAGTGAGCCGGACATCCAAAGGTTGTGTTTTCGTGTCCCGCTCAAGATTAACTCGTGAATGTCTAGTATTTTTTTTAATAAAATTTGTCATATTAGATAGCATTGAGAATGCAAAAATATAAAAATCATAAGAGAAAAACAATTATCAAAATATTTAGAGACAGTAAGTAGGTCGTACTATGTACTACTATGTATGGCTTTACTCCAAAGAATGTTCGTACTTTGGCTTTTACTGAATGTTTGAGTTTTTGAAAATAAAAAAAATGATTACCAGTTCTGTGTTGTTATTTGAAAGATAACAACAGTTTCTTAAATGAAATTTAAAAAATTAAATGACCATTTGTTTGATTTCCTGATAAATTCACTTCCTAGGGCTCAATATAATAAAATAAGACGGACTCAATCCTTTCACTATGTCATTCGTGTTAAAAATCTGCTTACCATGTGTCTCCAATCATATGAGATTATGGTCCCTGCGGATAAATCCTAAAAAATCGATGGAAATTAAACTTCTAGATATCTAATATGTATTACAGTAAATACTTAATGACTTATTGTTTGTTTGTCTATTTCTTGATGCATCGTTGAGTGCGACTGGGGTTATTAGATCGATGTGAATCAGGTTACAAGACACAGTAAAAAGTTGTATACCATTTCTCCCAAACATTTGGAAAACTTGATCCCCCTGGGATCAAAGCTCCCAATCAGGTGTAATCAAGTCTCCCTAATACAAGAGACACTTGGTAAAAGTCTACCATAACACGCTTCTTTAAATAATGAGCTAAATTGTAGCACAATCGAGTTCTGATTCAAATTATCAATGAATAGATAAATTCTAAATCTCTCCTCCTCCTCCCAGGCTACTTACCTTTATGCAAAATAGTTACTTTACAGCAGAGCACAGAAAAAGAAAAAACAGTGTTTTTTGTGTATTCATTAATTTTTGTGGTATATTACGGTTAATTTACGATATTTGCAGTTGTTCGTATCTATAATGTATTTATGATTAGGTATACTGAGTCCACTACCATTTGGTCGTATAGGCAAGGGTCTTTTATATTTCGGTTATAAATTAAAATTGCTTTATTTTACTGTTTAAAGTGTTTAATCCAATATTTAATTTAAAGAAAAATTACTGCCTAGCTACTATATTTTTATTTCAAAAAAGATATTTCTTACAGAATATAATTATGTAAATAAAATTTATGGATTGAAAGACAAACAAAGAAACACGCTTAGACATTTACAATAAAGTATAGATTTAAAAAACATGCAATGGTATAGCGCACAAAAAATAACACCATAAAAATAACCAATTCCATAAAAAACTAATCGATGTACGTTTTAAATAACTATTACCTACGATAATCAAGAAGAAAAAGTCAGACAGCTGATGGTCAATTCTGCTATGTTCTTTTTAAAAATATAACCTTTACAATAGATAAACGAAACATTGTTTGTAACAACTAATACAATACCTAGTTTAACTGCAATATGTAATATAACGGTATACGGTGACGACACCATCACCACGATCACCTCGACTGCGGTTGGTGTCGACGGTATAAGTCCCAAAATGTTAATACCTATCCTTGAAATCATCTTTCCTATTCTCATTTTCCTCTTCAATCACTCCATTTCTAGTGGAGTTTTACTTTATTCTTGGAAAGATGCGCAAATCATTGCCTTACCTAAAGTTCGTAATCCCAAGACGCTTACCAAATTTTGTCCCATATCCATTCTTCCCTTTTTATCCAAAGTCCTTGAGCGCCTTATCCATCATCAAATAAGTCAGTTCCTTTCCCGGCATTCTTTCCTTCCTGAATTCTCTTCAATCAGGCTTCCGTCCCGGCCCCACTACAGTTACAACGTTAGTGAAAGTTACAGATGGCATTCCTTTTGGTATGAATAATCGCCTCTTAACGGTACTAACATTACTTGACTTCAGCAACGAATTCAACACTATCGATGTCGTCATACTCCTCGCCTTGCTGCACTCTATTAACATATCTCCAGCTGTAGTTTACTGGTTTCGCAGTTATCTGCATGGACGCTGGCAGCATGTTCGCCATGACGAAAGTTACTCCTCGGGGAGTAATATTACCGCCGGCGTTCCTCAAGGCGGCGTATTATCTCCTCTTTTCTTTTGTTATCTTCATTAATTCTATTACTCACTATCTTTTTTTGTCCTACCACCTCTATGCAGACGATTTGCAGTTCAACTGTCAATTTCAACTTTTAAAACTGTTTGAAGCTATCTGGACCACCAATGCTGACTTACAGAATATCGTTGGATGGAGTAAACTCTTTGGTCTTTGCGTAAACCCAGTCAAAACACAAGTCATGATCGTTGATAGTTTAACACTACTCTCCAGGATCGATTGACATTCACTCCTTAACATAAATTTTGAGGCTGATGTCCAACTGCCATAAATCTAGGAATAATTATGGACAGTACACTGAGTTGGGGACCGTAGCTCCAAGCCATAAGCCGTAGCTTCTTCTTTTATTGCATCACACCCCTGTCCTTAAGTCCTTAATATCATTATTTCCCTCCACCCAAAGGTTGTCTGGTAGAGATCGCTCGAAGCTATAAGACCGCCTATTGTAGTATTTTTAATTTAAAGTATTTTTCTTTCATTTCATTTATTCATTCAATTGTTTGATTTCAAGATCTTTACAGGTATTATAAAAACCGAACTATATTATGTTAATGTTTTAATTTTTTGTATAAAAAATTTAGTGATTAAGTTTTTACAACACATGTTTCCCTTAATTATTATGTCATACGTGAGCAACAAAACGTGAACTCACAAAAAACTCTATTTTTTATTAGGATTCTACTTTTTGGAACTTTTTACATGTTGGACTTGAAGCTGAATATCAAATTGAGAAATTTGACAGTTGTGTATACGTTGATGTGCTGTGGACTGCGCTTACTTATAAATAATGTTAAAATCGCAGATTTGCACGCAGAACTTTAACAGAATTAAATGCAACTAATCCGAAGTTACAATTAACTTAATGAAGTCCTGTGCTTTAAGACATGTACTGCAATGGTTGCTATTGTCATAAGCCTCTATGATTCTCTTATCCAAGTATTTATTGACGATGTTGGAGCAAGCTAGGTCCTTATCAGCATGAGCGAGAACCGCACGTATATTGTGCACATTCATATCTTTAGGGAATCCCTCCAAAGATCCCACTGCAGGAGATGGAAGTGTCGCCCGAATGAGAATCAATTTAGAGCGCAATTTGTATTGTTTATAGCTGTAGTTTCGAAGAAGCTGGATTCTGGTGTATGCTCCATGGAGAAATGCTTTAGTGTATTGAATCGAATGAGGGACACTCTTTGCCAAGAAAGATACTTTGTCATTCCAGTTCTTCGCATTAAGAAGCTTATTTTCTAGTTCTAAGTCATGGCTCGCAGTCACGAGGGTGTACATGTGACTTATGAGGGCATTTTGCAGTTCCTCCGTCGATGTATCCTTCCAGCGGTGGTTGAAGGCGTTGCAGATATCCTGTGGCGTCCCTCCAAGCATGTACACAATGCCGCTTAGGCCTGCAGGAAAAATAAGAATTATGTATCTAAACAGTAAATTCGATATGATATCTTTGCCAAACTAAGTATTATTAGGGACCTTATGAAACGAGCCCAGTCTGTAAATATCCGTTAATCAGTAAAACAAGTTATTTTTTTCATAAACACTACGTTATTAATGTATCGTCAATCGTTGCTGAAGAAAGTAATGTTTTACAGGTCCTTCCGAGCACAAACTAGTGTTTATGTATGAAGTGCATTTATTTTATTTATTAAGGGAAAGTTCAAATTATTTTTCATTATGATTAAGAAGATCGCCATGTATTTATGTTAAAATATATTTTATAGCCCTATTCATTTGGAATAGGTACTATTTATTATGATTATTTATATATTTAATATTTATATTGAAATACAATTACCAAATACGTTTTTGTATTTCAATACGTATTTTTATTACAACTGATTCAAATATTATATATTTATTATATTCAAATAGCCCTGCTTTCGAAGCATAAATTTTGGTCATCTATACTTCACAAAATTTGTTTATGTCCCTCAATTGCAGGCTAATAATAGCGCCACCAAGCTTCTAGAAATTTTTATCCAAGCGGTTTTCCAGTTTGTTTTGTCGAAGAAATTTTATACCAAATCCTATTGAAACTGTTAATACCTCATCTCCTAGCATCCGCGCGCATATTATTTCGTAAATTATCAGATCTTTAGGACTTTAAAGGCACGAGCTTGATTTCGCTTAGATTAGATCTGCAGATTTTATGGCCTTTCAATTTAAGTATTTACATAGATAAAAAATATGTGTTACCTTTCCTTTCGAGGATAGAAGCTATTTCCAAAGCAACTAGAACCCCGAATTCAAATCCCAGAAGGTAGAAAGTATCCTTCGGCGACAATTTTCTCATAATTGTCTGAAATTAAAATAACATCGTGTTAGACGATTTTAATTTTTTTAGCATAAAATACATCACTAATATTTTAACCAAGTTAATCAACAACCTATTCTAACTAACCAATCGAGCTAATTGTATTAACCATGTAGAATATAGGTTATTCGCAATACATTAAAAAGGAAAGTGGCCACCTTTGTTCAGTCTTACTGTCGAGCCTCCATAGTTCGATTTTTGATAGGAACTAAATATAGATTACGAGTTTCTTTAAAAGTCATTGTGACAAAAAATGCTATGTATAAATTTTTACTACATATATATTATTATGTAATAATTGATATTTGACAAATGTCAAAAATTGAAGCTATATAAGATCGATGGCGTAATTGATTGTTAGTTACAGAATCTAAACGCAGAAAATGATTTTGATTGACTAGTGTTATGGTTGTGATTATTACATTTGCTATCGTATTCGCTATTTCCTCCAATGTTTCATCAGAAGGGTCGGGTTGCAATACAACAGCAGGAATCTTGAGCCTCTGGCAGAGGATGTCAAAACGAGCGTAGTGGCCTTCCAACCCCGGCACCACGCACAAGTAGTCGCGGTCTACGTCGAACTCGTCAACACGCTGTAAAAACGATAATATTTTATAATCAAACACGATAAAATTCGGCATAATCGCGTAAATCTTATAATATTACTAAACTATCATACTTTTGTTTCACAGCTTATATATTAGTAACTTATTGTGTAGGTATGTCTATATAAACAAATAAAGCTAATCAAAAAAGGTAGGTACCAGTGTAGATACTATGTTACACGAAGAGACTGTGCAATTTGTAACTTGTAATGTTTTAATCCATTTAATATTTAAATTTAATTACAAAAAAACGTCTTTTAACATATTAATCGATTTAATAAGACAGATGCTTAGTTTTGTGTAAATTCCAGGATTGAAAAAAAGACGTTAAAACATTAATGTGTTCTGGAAGTCCACCCAAACACACCAAATAATGTTTGTATACTATTCTGACTAAATAGAGTGGGAATGAAGTAAAATCGTATGGCTGTGTTCAGAATAGCATACCCTATACGCCCACAAAGTTTCATATGGATTTGGTGTGTTCGGATGCATGGACTTCCCTTGTAAGTAACATTTAAAACTTAATTAAGCAGTCGCTAGGTACTGCATACAAAGAGACTAGACTATAGCCCTATCAGATCATAAAATCAATGATATGTTGACAAAGTTTTTTAATAACAGCTTTTTATTCAATGAATATTAAAGAGTTACTTAACTCACCAGCTTAGATCTGTGCACAAGAGTAGGCATGATGACCAATTCGCATGTTGCTTGCATAGCGTCCTGATCGAAACATGTGAAGTTAGCAGCGAATCCTTTGGGCTCCACTTCTAAATCAACACATTGTCCCTGCAGTTTTTCTAACCTAGAAATCCATAATGTCATAAACATTAACCCGAAAACACTTATTTAGCTGTTGGTAACACGCTTTTATGGTAAACATTTAGTAATTAACGAGATAATTAATGTCATTGTAAGAAAAGCGTGGGGTACTCGATGTCGATTGTTGTATTTTTCTATTTATTTATTCATTTATTATCATACATATTTTTTAATTTCAAATGAAGAGATAGTGTAAGAAGAATTTCTTTCAATGACACATTTTCTCGTTGATTACTTTTTATATTAAAATTAATATTTGACGTTTAGCTCGGTTTACCATAAATGCGTTTTTTTTAACTATAATATATTTTTAATTTTTTAGTTCGGTCTACTATAGAAGCGTGATATTTCCTCTGATTCATGTCATGTATTATTTTTTTTAGTCCTTCGTATTTTTATTTTTTCTGAAATTTCTCGGGTTATAATACAAATAAAAATTTTCTTTTTTTTTTAATTATTGTCATCGGTCGCCGAAAAGTGTGCAAAATTTTTAATTAATCTGACGTTTTGAAGTAGGTAAAAATCGCATTAGAATATTTCGTTACAAACAAACATACAGCGGAAATTAACAAAAGCGTTTTAATAAAACGACGGTAGGAATAAAAATGAAATTAAAAAGCTTAGGTATATAGGTCGTTTATTATAAAGGATGAAAATTGTAAAGACACAAAACGATGATAAAAAGTATCGGATCAGATGGATAGTAACATGTTTTTAAGAATTTAGTTAATATAGGAATAACAACAGGAATAATATGTTGTACTAAACTAAACTACTTACTCGGCGATGGTCATCCGAGGGACTTGGTCTTTCGAGATGGTTATGTTGAATTTCTGCTGAAGTACGGAGCACAGCTCCTGAGCTCGGCCTTGGTCGAGGCCCACCTGCTCCAATGTTGTTCGGCCTACCATCGCGTTTGTTATATTGACTCCTAAGTCGACGAATACATGAAAATCTCGATAAGTATGTATAGTTATTTATTATACAAGAGTGGAAAGTTCCTTTTTAACCGCGTGCTCGATTTGGATGACCGAGCAAGCGAAGGATTCTAAAGTTGAATCACGAGCGCAGCGAGTGATTCTAAATTAGAATCCTGAGCGTCAGCGAGGGAAACAAACGAGCACAAGGTGAAAAATCTTTCCACTCGAGTGCAATACGTAACTTTTCATCCCACCTCAGCGAGGAAATGACAAAATGAAAAAGAAAACAATTTATAATGACAAAATATTTTTATTTCAATTAAAACACATTAAGATAATCTATAAATTGAAGAAAATAATAAGAAGTAGAAAATAATTAGGAAATATTAAATGTAACGTTGCTACAGTTACTTATGTTAAGTTTAATATTTTTGTTAGGTAATGTTATGTTGGTGTTTGTGAATTGTGCGCTGTTTTGTGGTAAACTATCAGTAATTTTAAATAGTTGTGCCGATTCATTGGATTCTATTGGCGTAAATGTTGGCGAGAGAGGGCTATTGTTTCCAATCTTATGGGGGCTCATTTTAGATGTAGAAGGGCGAGACCAAGAATCTGACAGAGGTTCTTTCAGCGTTATGGCCTCCACGATACTATTACAAATTTTTGATTTACTTTGGATTGAATCCTCTATGTATCCCTCTACAACCGAATTAGACTTCCAGCCTCCATGGCGCTTAAGCGATAGAAGATCAGCCCCTGATTCGGCCAAAAGTGTGGCTGAGGTTCTTCTAAAACAGTGACCGGTGTATAACGGGGGTTCTAAAAGTCCGAGAAAAGTTGCTATTTCTCGTGGAATACTGCCAATTTTATTCTGACCCATAGGTTGTCGGATACACTTTCCGTTGCGATATTGTAGAAAAAATCGTTCAATTGGGGTGTTAGAAGGACGTAAAGCTTGATATTTCTGAACAATGTTTACATATTCCTTGCGAATAACGAAGTTGCGGTCTTTTTTTGTCTTGGTATTTAGTACATTAATTAATAGCAATTCATCAGAATTATGAGAATATTTTGATACGTTATTGACATTAAGTAGTGTAAGTTCATTTGTTCGACATGCTCCGGTTATACCAATAATAAGAACAACCTGTAACAAAAGAAGTATTTATAATCGTAAATAAATTAATCAAATTAAAAATATTGTAAGTACTATGTACAATTTTATCAACAACAAAAAATTACACGTATTGACTTACTTTTGCCGCTAAATATACGGAATCAGGTGCTTTATTAATAAACTTTGCAATTTCAGATGCTGTGAAAACCTTCGATTTTTTTGGCTTATAACCAGATGAGGCTCTTTTTAAAAATGCCACTAATTTATGATAGGTGTCGATATGAACGTCTTTCTTCATCTTAATTGTTAATTTTAGCATTGAATACGTACTCCATAGCGTGCTTGCTTTCTTGGTCTCAGATAATTCTATAAAATATGCCAGCAAAACGTTTTCGGAGAAAGTTTTTGCTCCTTTAGCTAGTCGCCACATGTTAAATATATCGTACTGTTTCAAATACTTCTCTCGTGATTGCTGAGGGAGAAGGCTCATTTGCGCATTATTAACTGTTTCAGTTAACTCAGTTGGCGTTAGATAAACTTCATCGTCGCTAATGTCACTCATTTTAGTTGATTTTTTTGTACAGTTTTTAGGTTATGTTAATTATATTAAGCAATAAAACGTGAAAAACTAGAATGGCGCGAAGCACGCAAATAAAACAAAGAAACCAAGAAGGTTCCAAATTTAAATTTTTTCACAATTTAAAAAGTTCTTATCATAAATTTGGCACCATAGAGGTTACATTAAATAGGTTTAATGACGTTTTGAATTTACAATTATATTGAGTACTCATTATATGTGATGTTCTAAATTCAAATCTACTTTGCCGCTCAAGCGAATAAAATAGAATTTTCCAGCCAGATTTCGAAGCGCAAAATTACACTTTCCGAGGTGGTGGGATGAAAAATAAATTATTATTTACTATATTATCTTATTAGGGTTTTAATTTATCTTTTAAACAAACTAATTTAAAATGCAGCAGTTATAAGGCTTGGATGAAGTACCAAATGCATATTATTATATTTTATTGTGCACCAAAAGTCCAAATAGCGACGTTAATACTATAAAGCATTATCTACCATCATCCAGTCAGTTTCAAATACGAAAATTATTCAATTATATGTGGATTGAAAAGCTCGCGGCCCACACATAAATACTCATTATATTAGGGGTTAAAGTATGAAATTGCCGATTTGTACTGAAAATCTATATTGTTTATTTTTTAAATTTTTAACAAATTTATTTAATCAAAATAGTTGCCATTATTATCTATACATTGCTGCCATCTAATGGGAAGGTCATTAATGCCTTTGCGATAGAATTCCGACGATCTAGACTGCACAAACTGTGTGAAAGCATTTTGTACTGCCTCCTGGGAAGAAAACTTCTTGTCACGTAGATAATTGTCCAAATCACGAAAAAAATGGTAGTCCGTTGGAGCAAGGTCTGGTGAATACGGAGGATGACGAATGGTTTCTAACTGCAGTTCCTGAAGGGTCAAAATGGTTTCTCGTGCTGTGTGAGGTCTCGCGTTGTCGTGGAGCAATAATGGTGAAGATCGATTCATGAGTCGGGGCTGTTTTACTGCTAGTTTTGTCAACATGGTTCGGAGTTCGGCACAATAGACATCTGCCGTTATTGCTTGACCAGATCGGAGAAAACTATAGTGAATAACACCATGCTGAGACCACCAAACAGTTACCATTACCTTTTTATTGGTAAGTTTTGCTTTAGGACACTGTTGTGGCATTTGACCTGGGGTCAGCCATTGCATTTTTCTTTTCCGGTTATCATAAAGAATCCACTTTTCATCACATGTTACAATTCGATCCAATATTCCTTCATTTCTGTACCGGTTCAACAAGGCAACACAAGTTTCAACACGCGTTTCTTTCTGCAGATCAGTCAAATCATGAGGCACCCATTTTTCGTATTTTTTTATTTTATTGATTTGACGCAAGTGAGTCAATATTGTGGGTAAGGTAACGTTAAACCATGCCGCTAATTCCTGGGTACTTTGACTAGGATCGGCTTCCACTATCTCTCTTAATTCATCGTTATTTACCTGTGTGGGCGGTCTTCCTCGTGGCTCGTTCTTTAAGTCGAAATTTCCATCACGAAAGCGTTTAAACCAAAATCGCACGGTGCGTTCATTAGTAGACCCCTCTCCAAACGCAGCATTGATATTGCGGGCTGTTTCTGCCGCGTTAGTTCCGCGTCGGAACTCGTATTCAAAAATAACTCGAATTTTCGCAGTATCCATCTTTCTTGTCTAAATTGAATAACAAAAACAATTGAAAGTCGATATTCAAATGTTTTACATTTTTTAAAAAAAGAACATCATAGAAACCATTTAAAAAAAGTTTCATTCGAAAACCTCAAACCATGAAGATTCTATGTCAATTCAAAGAACCTATTGCAATAAAACGGCAATTTCATACTTTAACCCCTATTATTTAAATTTTGCTACTGACAATAAATTTTCTTGTTTTTTGGTTGTCACAGTGTAAAATTGTGTTTTGGTAGCGGATTTGCGGATTTTAAGTTAGAGGGAATTAAGTGAGATCTAGTGCAGCGTTTTTAGAAAAACGGAAATAATGCAACAAATTGTTGTCATTAAAAACTTGTTAAAAAATAGCGAAAGTTGTTCACGATGACATGGAAACAACAACCCAACAAACGCCGGCGTACACAACTGATAAAACGCGGATTTAACAGTAAACTGTAAGTAAACTGGCAGCACCACCTCGTTTGTAGGCACGGTTGGCCCGGACTCGCCACCAATCGACCCGTTGGTGGTGGGAATCAATGACAGAATTGCCCCTTGTTAAAAAAGATTTTCTTAGCTACTTATACAGAAGCTATCAGATTCTTTATTATTTCGTAATTATTTGATAGAGTTCTTTAAATTGAAAAAGTCTTGGAAAAACGTTGTAAAATAGGACCTGGTATTTTGGCCACTTCTTTTAAAATGCTCAGCGAAGCCGTTGTTGGCTGAGCATACGCTTGAACTATGCTGTCTCCACTGATCAGGGCTGTTTCTATAGCTTCAACTGCATGTCGCCACAGCAATCTGGACTGGTCAGCCGGTTGCGAGTTATTTTGATAGTCGTACTGTAAAATATAGTTTATTAATTAGTTAACAAGAATTAGAATATGGTATATAAAGTAATTCATTTAGGCCTCTATTTAAATTTTACTGACTTAGATAATATATCTAGATAGGTAAGTCTCTAGGTTTCACAACGTACTTCAAGCAATATTTTGTTTACCTGTTGAAGTTTTAGCAATTGCAGTGACAGTGATGGTAGTTTATCTTTTGTTCTGTTGACAATGATCTCTCTCCATAATTTGTCTTCTTCGCTAACCACTGCAAAGTACCTAAAACCAATCTGTGTTCATTACCGTGTAATTAAAATTGTCCGGTATCCATAAACATAAGATTCCAGGTATCTATTACACATTGATTACTTATTTTAATGGTTTTAATAATAATGTTTATTTATACTTAACTCACAGTGATATCTTGTTTAGTTGTATATGTTTAATTATAAACACTTTTTTTATTATTCAATAAAAGGTAAAAACTAAAGTAATGGTTTCCCAGTATCCCCAAGATTTATAACATAACTCATTATACTATATGCTACAGTAGATGCCTGACCACGATGGATTAGTCTATTTACATTTACTGGAGAAAAACAGTTCAAAAAGAAATCGTGTAATATGAGATCTACTCGTATTGGCACACGTTACTGTACTATTGTTCTCATTGCTATAGAATTATTCTCTAGCCTAGCCTATAAAAACCTAAATAATTATAGTCTAGCCTCATCATCATTATCATATCAGCCGTACGACGCCCACTGCTGGACATAGGCCTCCCCCAAGGATCTCCACAACGATCGGTCCTGTGCTGCCCGCATCCAGCGTTTTCCCGCGACCTTAACCAGATCGTCGGTCCACCTCGTAGCGGGCCTACCCACTGAGCGTCGTCCGGCACGCGGTCGCCATTCGTGAACCTTTCCGCCCCAACGGCCATCGGTTCTCCTTGCTATGTGTCCTGCCCATTGCCATTTCAGCTTCGCAATTCTTTGAGCTATGTCGGCGGTTTTTGTTCTCCTACGGATCTCCTCATTTCTGATTCGATCGCGTAGGGAAACACCAAGCATAGCTCTCTCCATTGCCCGCTGGGCGACCTTGAGCCTTCTTACAAGACCCATAGTGAACGACCACGTTTCACTGCCCTAAGTCATCACTGGCAACACACACTGGTTAAAGACTTTCGTCTTAAGGCACTGAGGTATTTTGGACGCGAAAATGTATCGCAGCTTCCCGAACGCTGCCCACCCGAGTTGGATTCGACGAGAGATCTCTTTCTCGAAGTTGGACTTACCTAACTGTATTGTATGTCCTAGGTAAATATAATGGTCAACAACTTCGAGTGTAACGTTCCCAGCATTTACTGGAGCGGGTGTAACATGGGCGTTGGACATAATTTTCGTCTTGTCCATGTTCATCTTAAGACCCACTCGTTGGGATGCGTTACTGAGATCTTCGAGCATGGTGCTCAGGTCTTCCAAGGTCTCAGCCATTAGGACCACATCATCGGCAAACCGAAGATGCGTCAGGTACTCGCCGTTGATGTTGATGCCAAGTCCATTCCAGTCCAGAAGCTTAAAAATATCCTCCAACGCAGCAGTGAACAGTTTCGGAGAGATAACGTCTCCCTGTCTCTCTCCTCGCTGTAGTTGGATAGGATTAGAGCTCTGGCTCTGTACTCGGACCGACATGGTGGCGTTCTGGTACAGGCACCTTAACACTTCGATATACCTGTAGTCCACTTGGCACCTCTGGAGAGACTGCAACACCGCCCAAGTCTCGATCGAATCAAAGGCCTTCTCATAGTCCACAAACGCCAAGCAAAGTGGCCGATTATACTCTTCGGTCTTCTGTATAACCTGCCGCAGCGTATGAATGTGGTCTATGGTGCTAAAGCCTTTTCGGAAACCGGCTTGTTCGGGAGGTTGGAAGTCGTCAAACCTGCGAGCAAGACGATTCGTAATGTCCCTCGAAAACAGCTTGTAGACATGGCTCAGAAGCGAGATGGGTCTGTAGTTCTTCAGTAGGGTTTTATCGCCCTTTTTAAAGAACAAAATCACCTCGCTTCTGCTCCATGCCTTCGGCGTTTTGCCCTGGACGATGACAGAATTGAAGAGCTTCTGGAGGACTTTAAGTACCGGCGTGCCGCCCGCTCTCAGAAGCTCTGTTGTAATTCCGTCATCTCCCGCCGCCTTGTTGTTCTTTAGCTGTTTGAGGGCTATTCTAATCTCGTACAGGCTGACGTCCGGGATATCTTCGGTATAGTGTCGGGTAAGCTTGGCTCTAGGATCTCGAGCTCTGCTTTGGCCTGGTGTGATACTGGAATACAGCTGCCTATAGAAACTCTCAATCTCTCTCAGGATTTCAGGAGTCGATGAAATGATACTGCCGTTCTCAGTTCTCAGCCTCGTCAGTTGACTTTGCCCAATAGACAGATCTCTAGCGAACACTTTGGAGCCTTTGTTCCGCTCTATGGCTTCTTTAATACGCTCGGTATTAAATTGGCGAAGGTCGCTCGTCAGCGACTTCGAGATCTGTCTATTAAGCTGTCTATAACGTAGGTCATCCGCTGAGTCTTGCAGTCTCATTTCATGTCTCTTATCCATGAGTTCGAGTGTATGTGCGGAGAGTTTCTTCAATTTGGGACGGTGGGTTTTGAAGAATTTTGACCCTACCGTACGGACAGCATCCACAACCAGGTCGTTCAGATCGTCCACATCTATGCTGTTATCAAGGGTCTCGAAGCGGTTCTGGAGCTCGAGCTGAAAGCGCTCGGGGTTTTGAATCTGGGCCGGCACTGGTCGGAGCGTAGATTTTATCAGTCGCGATCTTTCAAGCTTCACGTTGATATTCAATGTGCCTTTTACCAGTCAGTGATCGCTCCCTGTCTTAACAGCGTTGATCACAGAGACGTCATTGAATATTTGCTTCCTCGTTGACATGATAAAATCGATCTCATTTTGACCTTGCCGTCGGGACTTATTCAGGTCCATTTGCGAGTTGCGGGCTTTCTGAAGAAGGAGTTCTTCATATAGAGGTTCTCCCTCTCCATAAAGTCCGCCAGCATCTGGCCTCTGTCGTTCCGTTCCCCAAATCCAAATTGCCCCACTCTCAACTCGTCACCGCAGCGCTTCCCCAACTTTGCATTGAAGTCCCCCATCACAACCGTGTAGTGGGATTTGTGACTATGTATGGCCCTAGAAATCTCCTCATACATAGCCTCCACTTCGTCATCGTCGTGTTTCGAGGTTGGAGCGTATACCTGGATGACCGTCAACGAATACCGTGACGATATTCTGAGTACCAAGTATGCCACTCTGCTGGAAACACTACCGATGGATAGCACGTTGTTGACGAGGGACTTGTGGACGATAAACCCGACACCACCCACGGACAGTTGGTCGCCCTCCCGGAAGTACAGCAAGTTACCGGAGTCCAAAATTATCGTGTCCTCTCCCTCTCTTCGGACTTCAGACAACCCGATGACGTCCCAGCGTAACTTGCCGATAACTTCTTCCAACTCTGTAATTTTCGCGTCGGTCCTCAATGTGCGCGTGTTATAAGTTGCCAGGTCCAGTCGTCGGTGTTGGTAGCCGCAACCTACCCGGAGATTCTTCGCACCCCCTGCCGCACCGTTACCGTAGCCGTAGTCTAGCCTATAAAAACCTAAATAATTACCTTAGATCTGGGCAAAGCTTTCTCGTCTCGTGGTCTAAGTTAGCGACGACTGCTACCATGTCATGTTTGTGAGTCAGCTGGGTGGCTAGTATATAAACACCCTCAACATCACCTAATCGAGAACAGTCAGCCAGCAACTGATGCACGCCATCCTTATTTCTTATATTTTCTGATGATACTTCTACTAGTACACCTTTCTTTTCCCAATTCCTAGTAAATAAAACAAACCTTATTATAGGCGAGTGAAGTTTAAATTAAAAAAAAACTTCCTTACTTCATTATTGTTAACCCGTAGATTTTTTTTTCTATTATGCTAAAATAAAAAGAACTTCGTCAGCTACTTATAGTCCGTTTTTTTTAGCATCAGAAAGAACAAAATTTGGGTACTTTATTGTACACATATAATGTAACAAGCAAAACGTAACATAAGCAGAAGTTGCAAACTTGTGGAACGAAACGTTGGTCAGTTTGACACGACAAAATTAAAAAGTATATGCCGATGTTGTAATACGTACCATATTAGGTGATTTTTAAAATGGTCGCTTAACATGGCCGCCATTTGCAACAATAGCGGCAAATGTCAACGTCTGCATTTATCTGTTTTGACTATTTTATTTATTTATTTTATTTTTGGTTTATTGTTAAGTTTCTATTGTTTTTGTTAATAGTTTTTGTTGTTATTTGTTATTTAATCTGTTCAACAATGAACGAGCCTGAAGCCGGTCAAAGTGGACTCCAGCACAAGGTTAGCCACCACTGCTTCTTTGTTTACATAATTTCTAATGCTAAAAAAATGGACTATAGGAACATACTTACTCTACTATATATTTCACATAAGGTGTTCTTTGGCAGTGAAGGCGAAGTTTAGTGACACCTCGATCCACCAGAGTATCGACAAATTGTAAAGCGAATCCATCATTATCACACACTACTAGGTGGCTGCGGTCAGGCGTGCACGACATACTATAAAAATGCAAAAATAAATAGTCAGGATGTTGAAATTGGTCTTTCGTTAGTGTTCTTCATAATAGTCACCTTATGTGGAACTGTTGAACTGAGTGTCGACTACACATTAAGCTTTATACTTTGATGTTTAAATCTACCTTATGCCTTTGTAATATAGGCTATTTCATTTTCAGTATGTAAGTAAAGCTCAATGTAACTGTCGATCGTGTATTTTGACAGTAGTATTTTTTTTACATATTATTACATTCTCATGCACCACAAAACAAGAACGGAAAATGTCATATTAGAAAGCATCGTAATAAGTTAGGTTATGTAACAACGGTGACTAAATAATTTGGCTTGCTTGCATTCTGTGGGATACTGGATGGATTACTATTAGATAGAAGTAATCAAAGGATTCTTCAAGAAGTCTTATAGTATTAATAGCTTCAGCCCAACGTCCAAATGAGATTTCAAAACATATCGAATTTGAAAAAAATAATCTTAAGAAGACTGGCGAACTCCTTTGTATTTTCAGACCTCTTTAAGATTTGAAAATAAAAAATCTTTTTAATTCAGTCTTTAAAAATTCATGCGCTTTTAAAAGTAAATTGTAAGAATTTACGACAATTTAATTTCATATTTCCTATAGTGAACGGTTTTGTAAAATAAAGGCGGCCCTCTTTAAGTAAATAAAATCAATTGTGTTGTCAGTAAATCTAAAATTATGGCAAACATAAAATGGCAAAACGATTTCGGAATAGTAAAATTCGTTACCATAGATTTTATCATGTATTACATACACATATCCTCGTTACCAACCCGTGGCAGTCGAATCCCAATGTGAAGGTCAAATGTGTCATACCTGGATTTGGTGATGGGAGGTGTATATTGTAGCGACAACAGCACGCGACCGCGATGTCGGCTGCCGGCAAGCAGTCGGAAGGCGCGTGGCACCTCTTGAGTCTCGTAGATAACACTTGTTAGCGGACGTACAAAGCCTTGCACTATTCCTTCACTCAACAGCAATTGAAGTTTCTGGGAAAAAAAAAAGAAATGAATGACAATCTTCGATCATAATATATGATCGAAGATGACAATATTCTAAATGGGGAATCAGACTGATTTGCTGATAAAACTTCTGGTTATAATATAGGTGACAACCGAGTAATGGATTTATGGATAATTTTGAGTTTTCTATTGCAAAGAGGGAAAAAGGATAAAGTAAAAGGAGAAAAGATATACAACGCTTAATATCGCCTTAAAATTATGACTCTGAACATAAATAAATTGAACATTAGAAGCGACATATAACGCAATATTTATTTATTAATAATGAGAATGGATAGGTTCAGTGAAAAAGGATTGCAAAACAAGTATTTGAACGTAATTTGCTTTTGATTTTGTATTATTGAGGTATTTTTTCCATGGCTTATGAGGGGCAACAGATGAATAATCGTTTGGTACAACGTAGTGATTCTGTCTTTCGCACCGATGGACCTGGGTTCGAGTCCTGGAAGGGGCAAATCTTTGTGTGATGAATACGAGCATTTGCACCTGGGTTTTTAATGTATTTATATAAATATTACTAATTACTATAAATATTTATTTTGCGCTAGGCTTATTAGTGTGAATGCAAGAAATATTTGTTCTAGATAAAGATATTTGATTTTTATTAACTTTTTTGCAATGTTTACAATGTTTGCTAAAAACTAACGTTTCTTTTTCAAAATGATAAAGTTGTTGAAACTTTCACATTGGCAAATTCACGAACCGCGTGGTGCAATGTTGTAGCTAACTTTGTAATAAGCTCTTTACAAATTGCATTGTTTCTAAAGTAATCGTTTTATAACTTTTACAAAGTCTTCACGTTCCTATAATTTATAAAAAAGAAGTGGTGCCTCTGTACACACATACGAAGTTTTAATGTACTTTCGTTGATTTAACTGGTATTACGTGTTATGTATGTGCACAATTAACTTTATATTAACGTCAAACAACACCCATAGAGTTCACTTAAAAATGCTACTAGAAACAAGATAACTAACAAATATCTTATTATATAGGTTTTTTAGTGTAATAAACGCAATGAATGAATTAATCTTTATCAATCTTAACTCACCTTCATTTCCAATGTGTTGTTTTCTTTAAATATGGAAGACAGATCTACCACAGAGTATGTCCGACAGCAGAAAAGATGACTCATACCAAAAGGAAAATTTTCTTGCTCTACCAACTGTGCTACATCCAATGTGTAACCTGACATGCCACAGCAACTAAGGGATAACTGAATAACAAAGCAACAAACAATGTTTTAGTAGAGACTTAAGTATAGTCAATGAAATAGATTAATATTGTAAACGACATTATAATAATGGCAAAACTATTTTTTGATTCTAAGGACTTTTATGTTTCTATTCTAACAAAATTAAAGGTATGGTTAAGAATTTAAACAGATAATTGCAACGCTGGCCTACAGCGTAAAATCAGAAAGGTACTAGAAAATTTCGACGAGTGTTCACAAGGCTCGTTAGCTCAATTGGGGGAGCATTGGACCGGATTTTCAAAGGTTATGGGTTCGATTCCCGCCTGAGAATTCACTTGTGACCCGAGTCGATTTTTTCTAGTATTTTTCTATTATAATAATTTATCTTATAAGATCACATTAAAATATGCATAAAATGTATAACAATTATAAAAGATAATTGCAACTTACATTTTTAAGCTCTCCTTTAGTGTAACCGATGACCAGATCGCAGCCGCTATCATATGAATCTCTCTTTAAATTTTTCTTTACCATGTCCGCAAAACTGCAGTCGCGCGAGTTTCCTATATGATCATCTAAAATGGAATTTGGAGGTGAATAAAATCGAAATAGTTTTAAGCCCTAATAAAATTGCTGGTACTAAAGCCATTTGCAGTGCCTCTTTAATTTATGGAAACAATTATTTAATACGACTGAAAATATGTTTTTAATATGTACATTAACTAATTAGTTCATAATGGACTCTAGAAAGACATAAAATATTAGTAATGTTTAATAGCTCTGTCAAAAATAAAGCTAGGACTAGAACTAAAAAGCTTTAAAAAGACCGATTTTCTGTTAAGTTATATAACTTTATAATAATATATTCATATATACTTTTAAACGGTACTTGGTGTAATTCAATATGATCCAACCTTGTAGTTCAGGGAAGAGATTCTTTAAGAAACGTTTCTTGCTAATGTCGCTGACGGTAGTAAACACTCTACAACCATAAGCAAGCGCAATAGAGATGGTAGCCTGGCCAAGAGATCCCGCGCCGCCATGTACAAGGATCGTCATTCCTTTCTTGAGCTCGAATTTAATTTTCTGATAACATTTCAAGTTATTTAATGCCACTATATAGGTAAAGGGATACTTAAACTACGAATATCAGATAAAAAATAAACTCACAAGGCAATATAGCGCATGGACGTAGGACAGAGGTACTGTAGCTGCTTCTTCTAAGCTCCAGTAAGCTGGTACTGGCCACAAAAGCTCTGGACGAGCTCGCACTTTACTACTTGCAGACCCTTCGGCTATTAGACCCATTACGCGTTCACCTCTAATTTTTAAAATGAAACATTTTAAAGAAGACAACTTGACGTGACGGTCAGAGAAGAATAGCAGTCATATAAAAGCGACGTGGCTTGTTCGTTTTTTGATGTGTTAGTATGAGAGACTCACGTTGATTAATGGTACTGGTGTTAATTACCAAACATCTCCCGTAGACTACAAAATAGGTAGTAGTGTTTTCAGAATAATGGTATTTTACTATGATCTCCAACCCGCCTGCCAAGTGCGCGGATTATTATTATCTCCATTGTTGAGAGAGAATTCAGAACAGCAGTAGACGACTTTTGGCTGAGATGGTGGTGGAAAATAAATGTTTTTTGCAAATTGCATGCAAAGTTAGTAATAAGAGTTTAAGAACAAACATGCCTATTTGATAATAAGCATGTTGCTAACAGTATTGATTTTTGTTATGCGAACCTGAGAGTCATACCGCTGAAGTCCATTCCGAAACCGTCATTAACTGAAACATTTGGTTTTTCAACCATAGCCATCTTTGTATCCTTTACATTAAGGCCTGCATAATGAACCTGGAAAGAATAGGTCATATATTTATTCCTAATTTTAAAATAAAGTATAATCAGATAAAAACAGTTTTCTTTTAAACTTACGACGACTTCTATGCCTTCGTCAGTTGGATGTGGAACTTGAACCCATTTCATAGAGTCTAAATTTCCAGGTTGCGTACATCTCAGCGCACATGTCTTTGTTACACTTCCTTCGCATTTGGTTGGCATTAAGTAATCATTGCCCCACAAACCCTAATGGAAATCAATAGCAAGTTATTAATATAATTCAACTGCCTAAACATCCCAAGTACTCATCTACGTATGGAGGTTTTGGAATAGATTAAGTTTCTTAATCCACTCATTTCATTATAGTTTTGAAAAACATGAGAATTATCATAATCAATTAGTAGCCGGTTATTAAAACTTACATCTTGAAGTGCACAAAACGGTACATCAGGGATATTTTCCAACTCCTTATTCAAAAAATCTTTCTGGTCAAACATTACTAGTGATACATTTTTATTTTCGTTCCTCCAATGTTTCACTGCATTTCTTATAGATGAAGGCGCAGGATATGGTGATAAAATCAGAAGCTTGTGTTGTTTAGATAAGTCCATGCAAATTGTACTTAGATGATGTATGTCACTATCGCTTCTCACCGTCACAGCTGTTGTGTTAGTTGGTTTTGGATATGGTTTTAGTAAAGCTAATTCAACTTGATTCTTTCCAGATCCAAAAGAAGAGATTGGTCTGTATATTCCGATAGGATATATATTTTTTGTTTCTACACCAATACCTATTAAGAATGTGTTGGCTGGAATGATTTTGTATAGAATTTCAAGATTCTAAAAAAGAAAGATAAAGTATTTTAATTTAAAATATAACGAATCAATTATATAAAGTTAGCTGGTATTTATAGATAATTGAAACTCTAACCTTTTTATCAGATAATAAATTGTGAACAACGACAGCGTCAATTTTTTCTGGTATATTATTACTTTTATTAAGATCCGAGTCGCCTAAAATAATCTTTGTTTTAATCGTTGATTGATTTTCTATTATCGACTTTATGTCAATGTTAAAGTATGTTCCAATTTGTTTGCTTGGATGATTGATATAATAAATGATCAAATCATTTTTATTTATATGGTCTGCTAAAACTTGTAGGAGAATGAGGATAGAAGATGTAACCTGAAATATTATAAAAAAATAATAATATCATTAAATGATTTTTGTCCATTTTTGTAACGTGGATCAATATAATATATCATAATATGTAACAGTCCATCATCGTAGCAATGCTCATCATGGGAACCCAAAAATAATTACTAAGAACATAAATTTTACGAATCATTATGTATATATAACTAGTGTGGCCATAAATATTGTTAAATAAAATCATTTCTTTTTTCACCTTTATTATTATTTTGAATTTGGAACGCGTTATTATTTTAGAAAACTTCTTTTGATTACGCGTCATTTCACATATTTTTTCGTGTTCATTATCAAATTATAATATGGAATGGGGTGTTAAAGAAAATGGAATTGCAGTGATCGCCTTGCACACTGTGGGAATGGAGCCGTCGGTCATATTCCAGACACTTCAGAAGCTTGGTATCGGCCGTATGTTCGCATATCGTACTAACAACAAATACAGTAACACTTCCTCTGTCAAAGACCATAAAAGATCGGGGAGGCCGCGTGCTATTTGAACTACAAAGGCTGTTAATGCTGTTAAAGCCAGAATTTATCGGAAGCCCATTATGAAGCAAGAAATCTTATGGCGATAAATGAGTTCCCGCTAGGACTCTGTCGCGTTTTATAAAACAAGACCTTAAATTTGGTGTATATCATCGATATACAGGAGATGCCTCACATCAATCTTTACAATCAAAGAGCGTGGATTGATGAAAATGCCATCTGTCACGATACGCAGGTGAAAGGCACAGAAATATTCACTTTACTTTTTTAAAATGTATCATGGACTTTCCAGCAGGACTCTGCACCTGGTCACAAGGTACGAATTACCCAAGCCTGACTTAGACCAACGTTCCGCATTTTATAAGAGCTGAAGACTGGCCCTCATCTGGTCCAGACCTAAATCCTACAGACTTTAAAAAATGGTCAGTTTTAGAGGACATGGCCTGCTCTAAAGGAGACGCAGACATATCGAATCTCTTTAAAAATCTCTGGAGCAAGCAGTGGCGAAATTTCCCATGGAAACAGTGCTTGAATCTATAGATTCGTGACCAGACATTTTTAATTTTTTGCTGAGACTTTAATATATATGTATATATAAGTTTTAGTAATATTTCATTCAAAGAAAAACATTTCACAACAGAATTTATGGCCGGACTATGTATGTATATAAAATTCCGGACTTTATTATGATACCATTACTTCGTGTTAAACAGCAGCTTATGATAAAACTGGAATTTTAAAACTGTTAGAGAAAATGCTAAAAGTAGGCTAAAAGCACTTAAGTCCTATTTTTCTTTGTCAAGAAGTCTAACAATATCAGAAGATCTAACATCTCATTTAAATGTGTTTTTGTTTCTTTTTTATTATAAATGTAATGAGGCTTCCATTACATGATTTAAGTTCAATTAGGTAAATTGTAGAATCTCTTAAAGGTATACTTATACCGAATTTTACGAGCATTTTTCGCTACACTTAAGTACAAGACAAAGAGTTTATATTAAAATACAATTTATGATTACTACGTTTTATATTGTTTATTGCTATACTTACATCATTGAAGTCATTTTGATAAAAGGATTGAAACTTGAGTGACTGTAAAGTAATCGCTTGCTGTTTAATTTGTGGTTTGGATTTGTAAAAAATGTGATCAATTGTGACTCCACCGCATCTGTAGAGAAGTTTAAAAGTTATTGAATTAAATAATGTTTGACATATAAAAAAAGGGAGAAATAAGATATCTGAACGATAAATAAATTAATGTTTCAATAAAGTAGCAAAGACAAAGTAGGTATGAATAAAAGTAAATTTGTTTTCGTGCTCGCTCTTTGTATACCTGATATAATAGATTTGATCAAATGATAAAATACCTAGTACGGTTGTAAGCTTCTGTGTGGATTGATGTGAATAATTTATTGTTTTGGACTGTAATTTCGTTGATATGCGCTTTAATGTCGATAATCATTTTCTTGATAAAATTAATATCGGACCCAGCGTGGTCTTGGAAGTTTCTAATGGCACATGTTTGGAGCACTCCGTCTATGAATGTTATCCAATCATCTTGCCACTCGACTTGGGCTTGAGACATCGAAGAATTAACGGAGTAAACACTTTGAAATTTTTCTCTGTAACAAGAAAAACTTATTGGTTTTACAGGTCGCGGCACGTAACTCTAGCGCTGAATGAAACATGGAGGGCATAGCTGCGCATGGGTACTGTCGCGCACACAATACAAATTAGTACTTTAATTAGGTACTTAATTTATAATACCAAAATAATGTAACATTATTTTAATGTGATGTCAAATAGTTACTTTAACGGTGAACAAAATGTGGAGGTTAGCTGCTATTTGGGTACTGTACTGTCACGCATGCAAATATTATTTTATTAAATATTAGGTTAGTTAGTTAATTTTCAAGCATGCCAGAGTTCTGTTGTGAAATTAAAATTTATTTATGTTTACAACAATAGGTAGGTAATATAAAACAAAAACATAAAATCAGACAGTTATTGTTCTTGGAAGAGACTGGAGCTTACACTGTGCACTACCTAAATCTGCTGCTTGAAAGATTGGACATTTTAAAATACTCGTAGCTTCGCCAATTTCATTTTGGATTTGTTTCAAGGAATCAATGAAATCATTAGATTCCTTTTGCAAAAAACAATACATGTCATACACCATTTTCCGTGCCTGTCTTCTCAAATCAGTATTTCTTCTTAGCATTTTCCATTATTAAAAACTGTTCAAACTTAATAAAACAGCAAATTAACTAACAAACACAATAAACAAATCAACGAAACAAATTTAACAAAAAATTGGTTGTCTGTTAAGTCAGTTTACGTACGATAATTTTACGTGGTAGCGTCATAAGAAAACACTGATGAAAAATTGCATACTTTTATGAATTGTATTGAATTATTATCACTGAATTATTATTATTTTGTATAATACAAAGAAGGAGTTAAGTGATTTTTTTTATATATTTTTTTTTTCGATAAATTAACATTAAGTTGTAATAGACAATGGAAACCAAATTAACTTTTCACTTCATGAAGTGGAAGAGAGATAGAGGCGCCACAAGTCGAACGCTTTGGCCGATCGTGCCTCTCTATCGCTTGTTCTGCGCTTTCGCTTGCACGCTCGGCTCAGGCGGAACGTTACACGAACGCAGCCGGTGTTCATCGATTTATAAGTTCACGTCAAAAACAACAACAAAAATTAACAATGACAACAAAACAATTCATAAGTGCGCCGGGCTTCGTATCAGTATGGGGGACGGAGTACGACTGGAAAGCCAATCGGCGCAATGCACGTCCACCCTTCACCCCTGTATCCCCCAAGACATCTTATTTTTTACTTCCGCGCAATAACGGCCAGTGCTAGAGTTTCGTGCCGCGACTTGTATCTTCTTAGAATTTTTCCATTATTATTCTTAGATAATAAGATGCATTTCGCTACGATTTAGTTACATGGGTTTTCATTTATTTAAATAGTTAATTTTTTTTAGAGATGTTTATGATAATCAATTAATATGAAAGCACTAAAAAAACAAAATGATAAAATTATAATTAATCAGCGAGATAATTCTTACTTGTATTCAAATCCATTTTTATGAAAAATCTTGTAGATATCTTCTTTATGAAACGATTCACTGTCAGTTCTATACTCGTCATTCAGAGTGTTAGAAACCATGCCAAACTTTCTCCCTGATGTTGCAACGATCCAACCTTCAATAACTATTTCTACACCATGAACCACCTGAAAGTTAATAGTTATTTGTTAGGCTGCAAAGTTGAGATTTGGTGCGATTTACCTTTATTGAAACCGGAGCCAGCGAAGAATTGTAGGATCAAAGATAGAATCCTAAGCGTAGCGAGGGTTTCAAAGGTACGAGACGCTAAAAACTTTGCTGCCGAGCGAAACACAAAATTTTTCATCTCACTACAGCGAGAAATTTTTTTAAGGTGCAAGAAAAACAGCTTAAATAAAATGGTAAATTGGTTTATTTAAATTAAATATTAAAAGTTTGACAGTTCTTTTTCGGGTGCGGTCCGAAATCCAATCATGTTATGAAATCTCACCCACCATACATATTAAATTCTTATAATAAAATATTATATTCTAATTAACATTTATTTTTGTTGATTTCATAATTAAATGCACCAAAATAATTTAATAAAACTGAAACGGAGTATTACCTATAGTATTAATTTAAATAAGAATAAAATCTAACTTATAAAGACTACAATGTTGATTCGGAACGTACCATGTGTGTTTTTCTTTGAATATAAAGTTTCTAATTTTAAAACACTTTTCCGCGATAGCGGAAAAAACGCAGTTTTCCACGCAGAAATTGAACGACAACCCAAACTTTTCCGAGCATATGAGGTGAAAAAAATATTATTGTACTTAATTGAATGAGCGAGTATTTTGTAAAAGTATCAGAAAAAAATAATAATATTTCCAAACCTCAAAGTGTCCACTGCCTCTTTGGATCGTGGCATTCAGGTGTAGCACTTGGTGATCATATATTGGCGGCTGCGAATGGAACTTCACATCAGAGAACTGTACTGAAACATCTTTCTTCTTGTTGCCCGTAGTCATAGCAAATGTGTCCCACACAGCTACCAACGCTGCGGCGTAAGGGAATACACGACGACCTGTAAAGTATTACGATTGTAAAACCTGTAAAATTTAATCGTTATATAATTTACATTTTACAGTTTGCCAGTACACTTTGTAAAGGCATCATAAGTAAGTACCTTATGATACCTCTACATTTGATAATTTTCTTCATCAGTAACAAATATGGTTATATACAATTTTCAGCCTTCTCGATTACCGTGAGGGTATTATTATCAAAAAGATGAAATAAACTGGTTTATGGCAGGTGGATATTAATGTATATGGATTTTTTTATTTTTTTTAACAAATCCTTTATAAAGATTTAATTTATTAAATCATTCTTGAATAAAAGAAAAAGGAGAGAAAATATGGCAATAAAAACGGCCCTATAATTTTATAAAATAAATAATAATACTAGGCGATGCAGTCGCTAAGCATTAAGCTAAACTAGCACCACATTTTGGAGCGGAGCGTAATACCTAAAAAAGAAAACATTTTTTTTTGTTTCGATGGGAATTTTTGCGAATTTCAAAATTCGGGTCACCATCTGGTCCTAAACCTGTTGATTCGATTCCACACAAAAATATTAAAATCGGTTAAGAGCTCGGGAAGTTATGGCGTAATCCATGGGAGCTTTCCAATTAGAATTATGAAAAATAAATGGAAAAGGATCTAATTACTAAAAGTACCTTCAACATAATGTCCATTGAGATACTTGTACTCATCATCTTCCATCGTCACCATAAGGTTTAATTCGGAACAGAAAAATCGTTCGCTGTTCTGATATTCACAAATCTTCCTGTAACAAATTTGAAGTAGGTAACATTAAATCGTAATCAATGTATGCTAAACATTTATTAGCGTTCATTTATACATCCCAAGCATACCAAAACAGTGTTTATTTTGCTTGAGTAACTAAAATTTCACAAAGAAATTTTCTTTTCACCTCACACGCTCGGAAAAGTTTGGTTTATCAATAAATTTCTGCGTGGAAAATTGCATTATATCTGCTAGCATGGAAAAGTGTTTTTAAAATTGGAACCTTTCTATCCAAAGAAAAACACATATGGGACGATCCGAATCGTCATTATAGTCTGTATAAGTTACATTTTATTCTTATTTAAATTATAAGAATAATACTCCGTTTTGGTTTATTACATTATTTTAGTTCATTAAATATGAAATCAACAAGTATATATATTATTTAGAATATAATATTTTATTATAAGAATTTAATATGTATGGTGGGTGAGATTTCATAAAATTATGATTGAATTTCGGACTGCCACCCAAAAAGGACTGTCAAAATGTACAAAGCAAAACAATTCTACGTTTTCTTAGTCAATTCACATTTATAACAAAACCAATTTTTAAAAAAATGATTTAACATTATTAATAGTAGCAATTTCACTTTTAATTTATAATTTAAATTAACCATTATACCATTTTATTTAAGCTCGCACCTAAAATTTTCCACGCCTTAGTGAGGTGAAAAATTGTGTCTTTCGTTCGCAAAGTTTTAGCGTCTCTTACATATGAAACCCTCGCTACGCTTAGGATTCTATCTTTAAACCTAGAATTATTCGCTTGCTCAGGTTTCAATAGAGGTAACTCGCGGCCAAAACTCTCCTTTGCAGCTATGCATAACAAGTAACTATTATTGTCTTAACCCGGCTGAGACTTAAGAATCTTTCTGCTTCAACATTCGCCAGTTCTTCGAGCAATGTCATCTGCTATATATATATATATATATATATATATATATTGGCACGTCAAAATTACAATTCTATTGGCTACATCGGTGATGTCAATAGGAAAGTTTGGATGTAAAAAAAAGGAAAAATTGAAAAAATGTTTATTAAATTGAAACTGTTTTTCCACTTTTTGTGACTATAATATATATGTATATAGCAAATGTAGCCGTTATGATTGTACGTTTAGTGTTCCAATCTCGGCTTTTAAAATAATGCGCTACAGATTGCGTATTGAAATAACTCCGCAATAATCATTATCCGCAAATATTAGGTACTTATTGGACACAAGATGATAGAATTTGAAAGACCTGTCAAAAAGATATGTAAGTAATAACTCACCATTTTTCATCATGAACCCATTCTACCAAGTGAGACAGTGGACGAGTTTCTGTTGAAACTGGGAACTCGATTTTTGGATACAGGACACTTATATCTGTATCAAATCCCGCCATATACAGACTGAAATTTTATTTATTGTATTAAAAATTTCAATTCAGTGCAGAAGTAATTCGTTTTTCATTTTACAAATTACAACTACATGAATACTAAAATTGATAATATACAAACAAAAGTAACTTTATTTATTGGTTATCTGCTACGTTTTCATGGCGAAATAGCTGAACCAATTTTTATATTTGGTATGAATATTGCTTGAACCCAAGGAAAGAACATAGTCCTCTTACATTTACGTAAGCATGGTATTATAAGATAATTCTACGGGAACGGTGTTGCGGGTACAATATTGTTTTTCATTTATAATATAGGTTACTTTAATTTCACTGCTTTTAATAATAAAACAGAGTATTTTTTAATGTGATTTTTATACACTGGTTTGAATTTACGTATAAAACAGCGTAAGCTTAGGATCTTACTTTCCTATAGCCTGTAACAGGAAAACTGCACTGTCCTCTACTCCACGTCGCGTCAGTGGTACATGCCGACAATTTTCTGAGAGAGCTCGCTTCAGGATGGCTTGTAAGAGCCCGTGGGGAGCTATCTCTACTAAGACTGCATTACTTGGCACGTGGCGTAGCACTTCTTCGAAAAGAACTTTGTTCTAAAGGCAACAAGAATTTTATTACGGTGTTGCTAGTTTAATCATTAGTAAAGAATCATAATCGAGATATGAATTAGGACTAGTCTCACATGAGGTTGAGGGTTGGAATATTATTTGAGGCAAATTATACCAAAAAACTTTTCTGCCATTTCTCATTCATTTTGATCTAATAATAGAAATATTAAAATATTTCGAAGAAATAAGTCGGCCGTAGTGAAACGATTGAGACGTTAGCTTTAAACCATATGACTGGAGTTCAAAACTTGCCGGTGTGCTAAAAATGCGTAACCCAATTTATTTCATGTACAATTTATAAGTTTTTTGTTATATTAATTAATCAACGAACTAATTGATAAAATGACATCTCCCAATGTAATTAATTAAAATTATAAAAAAGACGTTTCAACATCTATAATTTATGTAAAATTACTAGTCATAACGCAACGTAGTTACTATAAATTTTATATTAATTTAGTTCTATGTCTACGATGGTGTTAATTTATGGACCAGATTGCTTACTCTTATTAAAGCTATTATGGATAATAATAGCTTTTATCTACTCTGATACTATAATACAAAGATTCTAAAACTGAAAACAAAATGCTTATGACAAACATTACGTACAGGCCAAAAATAATAAAAAAAAAAGTTTAATTACGATACAGGTCTTGTATGGACACCTGTATCATAATATAACTTTTTAATCATAACGATACACCTATACAACCTCCAGCTGGACCAAGGAGGTTGAACCTCTACTTTAAAAAGGTTTCAATGAACGAGTCCGCGACGACGCAACACGCATGCGCAATCGATGTTTGCACCTTGGCGCCAACATTTGACATTTAAAAAATCTTTTCAATATTTAAACAAAGTTTGGTTTTGTTTGCAACATTGTTTTACGTAATATAGTATGAGAGTAGATAAAGTAGTGTATGACACTGTACATAACTTGGTCTTATAACACTCGTGTGATACTATAAAAAAACTCGCCTACGGCTCGTTTTTTTAAAACACACTCATGTTATAAGAACCCTTATTATGCAACAGTATCATAAACTACTATAATGGCATTGACATTATAGAATCGTTTGTGATTTCGAGTATTGGTATCGGAACCTAAATAAGAGAAGAGAGAGAGAGAGAGTAGTCGTAGTCCCTTTACGAATTAGACACAGCACACCCGCCTAAAAAGGATAAATTTATTACACTCTTTACAACAAAATTTTCACCTCTTGGGATTCCAATCCTCCACCGTGAGTTATCATATTGCGTATTATTGTAAACATAATGTTTACCATACTTATGTTATTTTTGAGGCTATATTTCGCCGCCATTGTTTCAACTAACCTAATAACGAAGAAACATCGGGAAGTAAAAGAAAAAAAACATCGAAAAACCCCATTTTTAACCGACTCCAAAAAAGGAGGAGGTTCTCAATTCGGCTGTATTTTTTTTTAATGTTTGTTACTTCATAACTTTGTCAATTATAAACTGATTTGGAAAAAACTTTTTTTTATTTGAAAGAGTATACCTTCAGATTGGTCCCATTTTATTTTCATGTCATAAAATTTAGTTCTTATATCATAGGTAACATATAACGATTTCGGTGTTTATAGAAAACTAAATAATAAATAAAAATTAAAAATTCTTCAAAAAACTAGTTCCAAAATAACGCTTTAAAAAGCAAGAAATAAAAAAAAATACTCTACAATTGCAAGCACCACTAAAAAGTTTAAAATAACATTTTTTTTGTCTATTCTATGCTTTTACTACATTGATACTAATAGTTATTTTTGTAGTCGGTGCCAGCAATAATCTACAAAAAATACATATATTGTATTCTTCTCAAATATTTTGCTGTATTTGTTGTTAGTTAATTAATACTTAAATTCTTTGAATACTGTAAGTTTATAATGATAATTTGCTGGCACCGACTCCAAAAATAATTATTAGTATTAATGTAGTAAAAGCAAAATATTATTATAGACAAAAAAAATATTATTTTTAACATTTTAGTGGCGCTTGCAATTGTAGAGTAATTTTTGGAGTCGGTTTTTTTTTCAGTTATACTTATGTTGATATTGATCATTAAAAATTTTCAGTTTGAAGTCTCACCACTAAATTATTAGTATGGTACTGAGCTGAAGAATATTTGGCATGAGGCTCATTCCACAGATCTGCAGGCACAGAAGATGATAGCCACTTGGAGCTTCTCAACTTTGGATTAGGAACGACTTGCTGCGACACCCGAAGGAATTCGGGACCTAAAATACCACTATAAGCATTAAATAATTATAACTTAAATATATCCAAAATAACAAATTCTGTTATTCTTGCAGCATATAAAAAAATATCATATAGTAACTATCTGACCCAGCCACGCGTTGCTGTGGCACAGTAATTTTTATTTGTATATAAGATTTTTAAATAAAAGTAGCCTAAGTTACTCCTTATTACGTCAGCTACCTGCCAATAAAAGTCCCGTCAAAATCGGTCCAGCCATTTCAGAGATTAGCCGGAAGAAACAGACAGACAGACAAAAAAATTGTAAAAAAAAATATTTTGTTGTATGTACCGTATATATATTCATATGCATGTAGTAAAAAACAGTTATTTCAATATTAAAAACAGACACTCCAGTTTTATTTATATGTATAGATATAATGCTGTCTGTACATTCTAAATTTTTCACATTAGTGAAGAAAAAGATGACGTATTTTAATTTCTGATATAACCCTTTGTATATAATATAAATATATAAAATAATGTAACTTTTATTAGTCATAAAATATTTTGTAGCTTATAAAGATTATGGTTAGGATTAAATGACTATAAAAATAATATATAATAATACTATATAATTATTCGGACACCTTGATCTGTTATTTGGACTCTGTTTGTTTTAAATAAATTATTAACAAAATTTTATCATAAAATTAATACAAGATAACCTAACGTGATAAAATATCTCTTAACAAGAATAACGTGATTCTCGTTATTGTTAGGTATTTCAATCTCTGCGGCCTAAAGAACACTGAAGTCTTTCGCCACACTCACCTGCTTCCGCAATGTACCGTGAATGATATGGTATATTAGAACATTGCACCTCCTTAGCAAAGACTCCCTGTTTCGTCAGCATTTTCACAAAAGCTTTTACGGCTTTCTTGGGCCCTGAAATGGTGCTAGAGTCCACGCTATTGTGGCATGCCACTTCTATGTCTGCTGGACAAATCTTGATTATCTGGTGAATAAAATTTCGGCATAAAATATAATAATAATACAATTTCTTACCCTCACATCAATTAGCCTAGCCCAAAGTAAGCACCGTAAGCCTTGTGATACTAGGGTAACTGATGGACATACATACATGATATATAGATATTAAATATTCATAGAAACAAACGCTGGTATTTTTCACACAAACATCTGTCCCTTCTGGGACTCGAACCCAAGACCGTCGGAGCAAAAGTTAGGATCGTTACCGTTGCACCAAAATATTAAATGTGAAAAAATCCCTTTTAGCTGATGCCATTGAAAAATAGAGAATAATGTACCTATATATTAATAAAAATATTACTTTCTACGACTTACGTTTTTATATCCCATGCCCACGGCGGCCATGGAACCATTAATGAAGGGCGTCTGTATTGATACCAAACCACGGTTGTAAGCCAACAGTACAGCCTGTTCAGTGGTAAGGCAACCGTCTGCGTATGCGCAAGCAAGTTCGCCTACACTGTGCCCTGTAGATATTAAAAAATATAAAGTACAAAGTAATTATCACTTTTGTTTATATAATTACTATACTTTCTTGGGTAAATTAGCAATTAGGTAGTACTTTATTACGCTCTAAAATTAGTTGACTTACCAATCAACTTATCGGGAACTAATCCAAGAGCTGTCAAAATATCAGTTAATCCAATTTGTATAGCTATAATTCCGACGAACGAATGCAAAATATTATCGAAGATGTGCTCTTCTGTGCTGGTGATAATATTTATAAGATCGATTCCTTTACTTTCAAGAATCTTATGGCATCTGGAGAATTAAAAGATAATACATAATCCAGTAATATTAATTTGTCGTATAAGCGTATCGTATAAGACGACTAATATTATTGAATAATAAACATACACATCCCGTAAACCATAAAAGGAGGATACCATCTTTTAATGTATTACAAATTCCAAATTATTATCTGCGTGGAGATTACGGTAAAACCTATCATGATGATGAATTTATTTATTTTATTTTATTGCAAGCAAACAGTCACGTCGAAAATAGTAGCATGGCGTATTCCAACTATAATCTGATTTTTAATTAGATGGACTAAAGTGACATTAGTAATGTAAATTTATTTTGACATTAGTAAATTACCACATAACGGAAAATAAAAAAAATTGTTGTCCCCTTATCCAATTGAAATTCAATTATTTGTTCAATTTCGCACATTTTTAAATGCAAAACACTCGGACTGTGTTTTTATTTTCTTTATAAAAAACTACTTAATTAGAACACAAAATAAAACCCAGTTATCTTTCGACTATTCATTTTAGAAAAATCATTTACAGAAACTGATTTCAATTAACTTAATATTGTTTTAATCGATTTTGTCTGTTAAAATATGTATGTACCAAAATACTTGTAATTGAAAATTAATCGAATGATGCAGTCACCCCACCCCAACTTAAATATTTTTTTTTATGATAAAGTGGTTTTCCTGTAAACTCTTAAACCATCATGTGACTTAAAATATTTTCGGACTATAAGTTTTTGTTACATATTTCTTTGTTACGTTGCTTTTAAGTGTTGTTGTTCCTGTTTGTTTTTATGTCATACGACGTTTTATAACATATTTGTGAGAAAACAAATAAAAATTAATTAATTCATCACTACTTAACGACATTTTCAAATAAAAACAATACATCGAAAACCTACTTAATATGTAATAAAAATAAGAGCACAAGGAAAAATACAACAAAAACATTTTATTATACCTATTAAAAATCATGTCGATGACACGATTATTCAATTCAATTGGTAAAATTGCTCGCGTTACAGAATTATGCTCTTCAGTTGGCAACATTAAAAAAAATATAGTGCCCCGGCGGCTGTCACTTTAGTCCATCTAATTAAAAATCAGAGTATAGTAAGAATGTTTCTTTCGAATACGAGAGAATGTTCCTCTAATTGATAAGACAACGCTGGCTTACAGCGTAAAAAGTAGAAAGGTACTAGAAAACGATGGGTGTTCACAATGCTCGGTAGCACAATTGGGCGAGCATTGGACCGGATATCCAAAGGTTGCGGGTTCGACTCCCGCCTGAGAATTTACTTATGAGCAGAGTCGATTTTAGTATATTTCTATTAAAAATAACTTATCATAGTAAGAATGTATTTATTTCTATGTCTCTTTTTTTAATATTATTGCACATTAGATAAATGAAAAGATCTGTTATTTACCGTTGAATAGACTTATTGAAAATGGGTATGCGCATAAGATCTCGACCCATTCCAATCCACTGTGAGCCCATGCCACTGTATACGAACCACAAGGGATTTGATACTTCGTCGTGGTAGTCTACTGTCTCACAATGGGTCACAGTATCGTTGTTGATAGTGGCTGTAACGCAAAACGGTACCCAACGTTTTAATCATGTCATATATTTACTTAAGAATAGTTTGCAAATAATTATTTGATACATAATAATAAAAAATTAAGGTATTTTTCATTATTTTATTGACCTGAAAATCTACACCAATTATCCACGACACAATTTATTATTGGCATAAAAGATAATTAGTCCTTGAGATCATACGTACAAATTCCAACTAAGTAAATATCAATCATTAATGAGCAAGAATCTAACAACCTTCATGTTAGTTTAGGTGTGTCTCAAGGATTTTCATCATCTAAGTTCTTTCTGTTATACCAGTTATATCTGATCGAAGTGTTGTGATATTTAAAAATATATTAATGTAACAAAAAATAATGTTGTAGGCACTACTTACAATAGACACCGAAGCCACGAGCCAAATGTTTTAAAATACAGTTCTTATGGATATTGTGAATCAAGGCTATCTCCTCAGGATCCAAAGGCCGAACTTTGATATCATCTAGAATTTTGTGCACAGCAGATTCTTGTCTGCCTGACACCGTCAATAAATACGGAATATCTGAAGTATACTTCGATAAATCCTGGAGTGGAAAGTCATTTATTGCAGTCAAAATTAAGATTTTGAAATTGATCTAACATAAACATATTAGCCCCTAACTTCACAGAATCCTAATGCTTATAAATTAGCTAACATTTTCATGTAGCTTTCTGTAAAAAGGAGTCAAAGATATCGAAACAGTACAGTCCCTTAGTCCGATCCAAGTTGGTGGACTTAGTAAATGATTTTTTTTAGAATACTTCCCCTTTACCTAGGATAATTATTTTATAGTTAAATCTAACACATCAAAAAATATGTTTGTGACTATATACTTACATTGCAGTTAGAGAATTTACAATAACTAAACAATAACAATATAAGAAAAATAAATGTTATCGACACTCTTATGTATGTTATTTTAGAGTAATACTCTTATGCTTTCATAGTTTACGAAATTTCAAATAATAAAACACGGATTCTGTAACTGTTTACCACAAGTTTCTATGAAGATATCAAAGCTGTACGTTTCAAGCATTGAGTTTAAGAAAAATTGAATATTATGTTTATTTTCTTCAACTACATACAGGTTTCGTGTTAGACTCGAACTTGTCCGGTTTTTATATAATTAAATAATATAATTTAAAAATTATCTACCAATTAAAGAGAGATAATATGTTTGTAACAAATACATAATAAATTACATAAAAATGTTGTGACTAATTGGATTCTATATTGAGACATTGCTATAATACCTTAGGCTTATAGCAGCTCTGTAGGAGAGCGTGACCATTAATTCCTGTATAGGAAAATGCGTTCACTGCAGTATAGTTTCTATTGAACATCGTATTCTCTGTGACGATATGCATCCGTCCGTCATGTAAGGATGCAATATCTCGCCTCGGGTTCGTGCAGTTTATGGTTGCTGCTAATACTCCGCTTTGATGTGCAGAAAGAAGCTACAACAGAAAAATAAACACAGTTGCTGGGTTAGGGAATAAATTGTTCAAAAATGAAGACTTTCTTGTCATTCTGCCAGCAGGAAATGCTTCCCTGTTTTATCTTACTTTTTGTGATGTTTCTGAAAAGTCTGTTTATTATAATTTCCTTATACTATTTGCTTATAATATACATTTAATATGAGTGACTTCGTTAAATTATGCTTAGTTTACTTAATTTTGATGCCACTATGTAGTTCTATTTTGAATCGCTCGAACACATCCTCATATCTATGTAACTCTAGACTCTAGACATACCTACGCGCTACTGCAATAATACTCTTAAATATACGTCTTATTTTTCTGTTAAATAATAAAAAAACTCTCACTTTCAATATCGCGCACGCACTAGTTGCACTTTCAGTGTATCCCACGTTGGAACTCACACTTCCCACGAGCAAAGGATTGATACGGTTCTTGCAAAACACATTTTCCATTGCTTGGAGTTCAATTTTATCCATCTCGGGGCAGCCTGAAAACAAAAGATTATTTTTGTTAAACAAAATACTCCATAAAATATATTAAATTAATACGAGTCAATATTAATAAGTTTTTGCGTGATTATCTTAAACTACCTTCAATTTCTTCTTTCAGATAATACTCGTACATCGTAAGTCACTCGAACTCGGCAAGTCCTTGACACCCCTAATAACCAGGGACGCATATGAAATTGTTAAGTACTCAATTCTATTATATAAATTAACACTATGCGCATTAGTGATGTGCCAAGGGTTCAAGAGTGTTATTATGATAGCGTCTTGGTTTCTTTGTTGGGTTTACAAGTACTATAATATAAGGGATTAATATCAGATTCGGCATATACGTTTTATGGCAGATTTAATAACAAAAGTATCCTTTCGATATTAAAATTCGATACAACACTGAGGCTTCGATCACAACAGCCAACACTTTTCCGTTTCCTACATAATCCAGACACGGACAGTCACCCACATAGGCACACACGTATAACGTGTTTACTTGTGTGCGAAGACTTGACTATGCGCGGTAAGCTAAGTCTATCCGCTGTAGTGAATCTTTGCAGTTATGTTAGGAAAACCCTATTAAAGTAAATACGTCTGTCTTGAAATTCCCTCCAATGGTTCACTATCATCGGATTGGTGGCCATTTGAATTATTTCATCGTCCTTAAGCCGTTGTTTTCAATGTTATGTTGTAAAACTCATGTGCGACGAACCAGAAATACGAAATTTTAAATATAAGCATTTACCTGACCCATATCCTTCAATGTATTCAACGTCATCTAGCGCAACTCCTGCTTCGTCGTAGAACTGGCGTAAGAATTCCGTGACCTGCGTTACATCTTGCGGAATCTGACACTTCTCCGTTACATCTTTGTTTGATGCTACGAAGTGAGCTTTTATGTGGCCCAGCGTAACGTAAGCTCTTGCGAACAAAATATAAATTAAAGTTTCTTTATTAAAGGTTCAGAATCGATTTTTTTTCAATTTGAGCTACGTAACCATTGTTTTGGTGGCTTAATGTTTCGGTTCTTCCGAAGTTTACGATTTTGAGATTTATAAAGAGTGAAATAACTAAAAAAACCTTTTATATTGAAATAATTTTACTAGATAAGAATACTCCCAACTAATTCTCCTTTCAAACCTAAAAAACAAAATCAAAACCCTTTCTTATAACACCCCGCGGTTTTTACGTCGGGGGTTAAAAGAGAACTACCGAGAACCTTACAGACTTGTTGAATATTTTCAAGTATTTCTTGTGCTGATCATAAATTCGAAAAAAAAATTTCCAAATAACGAAAAGTTATCGATTCGAATCGGGTCTGATAACGAAGACATGTTTTTTTTTTATATAGAATATTTTTTTTTCGATATAAAAACCAAGAGGTTAAATTCTTAAATAAAAAATACAACATGATTTTTGCTTACAGAGTTGGCGTTTCGGCTGAAAGTGATTGTATATATAAATTTACTTTGTGTGTACCTTTCCAGGAGTTCCGATATTAACGAAACAATTTTTAATCACAGGAGTGGTATAACCTTTTGTGTTAAGGTTAGTATATTATTTTATTATATACCTTTTTACATATTTGCGTTTCTGCAGATAAAAAACAACTGCAGCTTCAGACATTGATGGGCCGTTAGCTGCTTCGTCGTAACATTTTGTTTTGCCGTCCATATTCAAGGGAACCGTCCTGTAAAGAAATTTTGTTTTTTCTTAATCATCGTCACCATCATAGCAGTATCACACCCACTGTTAGGGAAAATCCTCCCCTAAGGATCTGTGGTCGAATTATCACAGCATACTCTTCTTCGTAGTAATAGGGGTTAAAGTATGAAATTGCCGTTTTATTGCAATAGGTTCTTTGAATTGACATAGAATCTTCATGGTTTGAGGTTTTCGAATGAAACTTTTTTTAAATGGTTTCTATGATGTTCTTTTTTTAAAAAATGTAAAACATTTGAATATCGACTTTCAATTGTTTTTGTTATTCAATTTAGACAAGAAAGATGGATACTGCGAAAATTCGAGTTATTTTTGAATACGAGTTCCGACGCGGAACTAACGCGGCAGAAACAGCCCGCAATATCAATGCTGCGTTTGGAGAGGGGTCTACTAATGAACGCACCGTGCGATTTTGGTTTAAACGCTTTCGTGATGGAAATTTCGACTTAAAGAACGAGCCACGAGGAAGACCGCCCACACAGGTAAATAACGATGAATTAAGAGAGATAGTGGAAGCCGATCCTAGTCAAAGTACCCAGGAATTAGCGGCATGGTTTAACGTTACCTTACCCACAATATTGACTCACTTGCGTCAAATCAATAAAATAAAAAAATACGAAAAATGGGTGCCTCATGATTTGACTGATCTGCAGAAAGAAACGCGTGTTGAAACTTGTGTTGCCTTGTTGAACCGGTACAGAAATGAAGGAATATTGGATCGAATTGTAACATGTGATGAAAAGTGGATTCTTTATGATAACCGGAAAAGAAAAATGCAATGGCTGACCCCAGGTCAAATGCCACAACAGTGTCCTAAAGCAAAACTTACCAATAAAAAGGTAATGGTAACTGTTTGGTGGTCTCAGCATGGTGTTATTCACTATAGTTTTCTCCGATCTGGTCAAGCAATAACGGCAGATGTCTATTGTGCCGAACTCCGAACCATGTTGACAAAACTAGCAGTAAAACAGCCCCGACTCATGAATCGATCTTCACCATTATTGCTCCACGACAACGCGAGACCTCACACAGCACGAGAAACCATTTTGACCCTTCAGGAACTGCAGTTAGAAACCATTCGTCATCCTCCGTATTCACCAGACCTTGCTCCAACGGACTACCATTTTTTTCGTGATTTGGACAATTATCTACGTGACAAGAAGTTTTCTTCCCAGGAGGCAGTACAAAATGCTTTCACACAGTTTGTGCAGTCTAGATCGTCGGAATTCTATCGCAAAGGCATTAATGACCTTCCCATTAGATGGCAGCAATGTATAGATAATAATGGCAACTATTTTGATTAAATAAATTTGTTAAAAATTTAAAAAATAAACAATATAGATTTTCAGTACAAATCGGCAATTTCATACTTTAACCCCTAATATTTTGTTATCTCTTAGCATTTCACTGCATTCGTAGTAGCAAAATACTATTTCCCAAGTACTCCTGGGAGACAACAAAATGGGCAGCAACATTTTCTGAATGGAGATATTTCACTACGATCTCCAACCTGCCCCAGCCTCCAACTGTGGAGGTTATGGTTAAATCTCATCTACGGGGAAGGCTTCCCTAGCAGTGAACGTCTTTCCGATGAGATGACAATGATGACATTAAGACAAAGCTGTACTCTCTTATACCTGTGGCAGATAGGAGTTTGAGGATGTAGAATGGTTTTCCCAGTGCCAACAATGGCGGAGTCGCAGTAGCCTCTCATGATGGCGTCCCGAGCTTTTTCCAGAGCCACGAGAGTGCCGCAGCTCGAACCATCTATGTAAACTGAGGGCCCTAGTAGGTTCAACCAGTAAGATATGCGATTGGCCGTCATCGCCCTAGCTGCCCTAAAAATGATAACATCAAAGTTATTAAAAGTAAGGAAATTGTCAAGTATATAAATGAATATTTATAATTATTACATTGTTTTGGACCTACTTAAAATAGCTAATGCACTTTTGTTATGGAATTCAGGAATAACGACTATACTACTACACTCAGACATATGGCAATTTAGAAAAGTTTGTTTTCTAACTTGACCAGGCCGGGATTGAACCCAGAATCTTGGAGTTGCTTCACCATAAGAACTTCAGAGGAGGAGGTATGGATATTATCCCATATATCACTTGCCACAAATAACTGGTTCATTACAAAAGAAGATGATTTTATTATATAATACAATACCTAAGTTATACATACATATAAATTGAGTTATTTGGAACTGCTTTATGCCTTGCCGTCGGCCGTACATAATTAAGGTCTTTTTATATATTTTTCATAAAATTACATTATGGTTACGTAAAATTATCAATAAACCGCTATGAGTAGGTACTCTGCTACACACATATATACTCTACGATACATGAGTTGTTAATATATCTTGCAAAAAATAAAATTATTAATTACGATTACATAATCTTAATTCTTTACATAAAAAAACTATTGAATTCTTATTATGTGTAATTTATTCTAGTTAAATGTACGGACAATAGCATCTCAATCTTCCATAAAATGTAATTTCTTTTAAAATGATATTGAACTCCACGTCTAAAAGTCGTTTAGTTAGATTTGCCAATTTTATTGATTGATGTACTATTGATTGTACACTATGCATATATGTAATTGCTTCGTTATGAGTCTTAAAGTAGATTTAAAAATATTAACCCAATCAAGCCAAGGCGAGAAACGTCGCTGAAAATCATTTTCTCGGTCCCGCAAAATCCGTAACTTATAAACACTCCCACATTTTTACTCCACAGCTCTATCGGGTTGATTCCTAAAAAGAGTAGTTATTCTGCATGAATTTGTCGAAATGTGTTACGAAGCTTTCGGGTAATTGTTAAATTATTGATAGATTATGTTTTTCGTTGCTCCGACCAATGATTTACCAGGTTAGGCTACTTTCGCAAAGTCCTTCCATCTGAAGGGTGACCAAAAATTTATTATCTCGAAGTCCGACGTCCTTTAGAAGGCATGTTAAGCCGTTCGATGCATCTGCAGCTGTTAGCACCCATCAATCTTTTATCGGCCATTTCTTCATACATAGGAAAGATCTCTGCCCTAGTAATGGGGCCATTAAAAAGCTTATTATGATAAATAATGTTTTTGATACCAAAATTACTTAAATCTCAGCTCACACAAAATTTAATAATGGTATAATTTTGTACGGTTTCTTGGAGGTTATTTTAGATACATTACCCAGAGTTGTTAAGTACGATTTGATTACCAGAATCGAAAATGGCTTGATAAGTTTGCTCCAATATTTTTCTAGCCAAGGGTACAAAGGACTGGGCAAGAACGTGGGACACAGTGAAAAACTGTGCGTCAAATTTTTCCAAGCCCGATATCCTGCCGTACTGCTCCGGCAGCTCTGGGTACTTGAAATTCTTCCAACGAGGGCCAGAGTTAACCAGGTTTTCCTAAACATAAATAAATATTACATTTATTTGATAAATACAAAAAAAAAACAACATGAACAGCAAGTCAAATTGATGTGGTTCATTAGCAGTATATGGGGCACAATAAAATAATTATAGTAAATTTTGGATAACCCACGGCAATTTTCAGTCCCGAAGTACAGCTTGTATTAAAGATATAAATAACGTATAGAATATATAAATAGGATATTACAATCATGACTCGATAAAAAATGCTTATGTTAGAGAGTATCTCTTAATATTTGTTATGGATAAATGGACTTTGTCACTACGTCCGAATGTGTTAAACAATTACAGTTTGAAAATGGTTAGTCATATCTTTCGAATATTAAATACAATATTTTTATTATTATACACGGTGAAAAAAGGCATACTTTGTATCTAATAAAAACACTGTTTATTATTTACTACAATAAGTGTTAAAGTGATCAGGGGGATATTTTACAAAGATGATTAAAATCGCTGGCACTATTACGTTGATTTTTTTTTATTTTGAATGGGTTCGCTCTTGATCCCAATTGAGCCCGGGGACCAAGACAGGATCGACGATGGAACGAACTAACCCAGAAGGTGCCTATTAACCCTGGCTTTAAAAACGGACTGGTTATAAGACTGATTAGGACTGGGAAATACAGACGCAAACTGGGAGTTCCACTCCATTGCTGTGCGCATTATAAAATATGTTGGAAAGCGCTTGGTGTGACAAGTGGGAATAGCAGCCAAGAAAGGCAATGCGTCGGGATTAAAATAAGAAGAGTTGGTTACTACAATCTACTTATACATACCATAATATGTAGAAAAATATTTGTTCATTCTAAAACTCACTCTTTTGGTGCTTAATTTGTTATAGTGCTTTATCTACAATAGTAGTTTATGATACTGTTGCATAATAAGGGTTCTTATAACATGAGTGTGTTTTAAAAAAACGAGCCGTAGGCGAGTTTTTTTATAGTATCACACGAGTGTTATAAGACCAAGTTATGTACAGTGTCATACACTACTTTATCTACTCTCATACTATAATACGTAAAACAATATTGCAAATAAAACGCTGAATATAACAACAAATTTTTAAATGTCAAATGTTGGCGCCAAGGTGCAAACATCGATTGCGCATGCGTGTTGCGTCGTCGCGGACTCGTTCATTGAAACCTTTTTAAAGTAGAGGTTCAACCTCCTTGGTCCAGGTGGAGGTTGTATAGGTGTATCGTTATGATAAAAAAGTTATATTATGTTACAGGTGTCCATACAAGACCTGTATCGTAATGAAACTTTTTTTTTATTATTTTTGGCCTGTACGTAATGTTTGTCATAAGCATTTTGTTTTCAGTTTTAGAATCTTTGTATTATAGTATCAGAGTAGATAAATGTATATTATTTTATAATCATAAGGGTACTAACCTTTTGATAAAGTTTGTCAGCAAATTCCACATAGCTATCACAACCGGGCAATAGGCCAGAGACTCCTGATATGACAATTTCTTCATCACCTTGGATAATGCAGGGCTTTTCGGAGCCTGTCCGTGTTTGGTCGCTGGGTTCTTGGGGTAGAGGTGCCATGATGAAGCTGGACGGGAACAATATCGAAGGAAATTATCGGCTGCTACGCGAGGAGATTGGTGTACTACTAGCGCACAATATATGGATGTTGGATTTCGCATTAGTAATGTTAGTATTATAAGTATTTATATTATAGATGAAAAAGTAACACAGACTGTCTCTATACCTTTTATATTTTTTATAGGAAACCAGATGAAACGATAATTTGGTATAATGATTGCTTGAACCTTGGGAAAGGACCATAGGCTTTTTATCCGCAGAAACGCGGGTCCCTTCAGATATTTCAGTAGAGCGATATAACACAATTTAATATAATGAAATCGTGAGAGCAAAGAGACAAACAACAATAGGGCTCGAAAATACTCTGTCGATGTTGCCATGTTGCAGTTTTGCGGGTAGTTAATTTCTGTGCTGCTTTATTATGAGGATCAAAAAAATCAATGCAATTAATTTCATATTATAAAACTATAGGTCCATAATAATTTAGAGTTGTATAATACGATCTAATGTTACCTTTAAAAATATGAAAATAGCATTATAAATAAAATTTGGATAATATATGATTCGAGATTATTTCAAAACCTCAGTTGCTCGTTTAGGTTTCTTTGGCTCGTGTGAACTAAAACTACTTCAAAATATTACATCATGTTATTCCATATTTTAATAATATATATTTAGTTTTTACTACACTCACGAAGTTCCTACTTTTTTCACATTTCGACTCGTTTGTCGAAATCGTGCCTAAATGTATTTCTATAATAATAAACGCCTATCGATATCCGTAACAAAATGTTTCATTTCAAGTTTTATTGTTTTCCTTTATTCCCGAGTAAAATACATATAAAATATATACACGTATATAGATCGCAAGTATGAATCATATAGAACCAAGTGCAACAAATTCTGTCCTGAATGATTTCGAAGAAGTCCAAATGAGGCAATGTTCTAAATGTTGTGCAGTCAGAGACGCCATGTAACGTAGATTGGAACTCAGCGAAGGTTTTAAAAGGTAGATATTGCTGTACTTACTTTCTTATGACTTAATGCTAGTTTTACATAATTATGTAACAATAGGTAATTCTATTACTACATGTGGACAGACACGACAAATTTAAATAAGCATTCCAGTAAGTTTGTTAAGTAATTTTCGATACGGTAGTTAAAGCAGACCATTTCCCAAGGCAGCACCCATTCACGAGCGGGACGCATGATGAAGCCATCGCTTCGTTCATTTATATCTTAAGACCCGTCCCACATGCCACCATCCAAGAGATGTTTTAAGAGAGCATTCTCTAACATACCTCAGCATACTCCAACCACCATTAATAAATTGATATTGAAATTAACAAATGCTAATAGCTGGATGGCAACGAAGTGCGTTATCGTTTCAAATACAAAAAAGAAACGATTCGTGAGCGTATAACATCGTTAATAAGTATAACCCTCCAAATAGTTTACAAAGCCTAACCATATATTACTTTACGTAATCGCATTTATATATAAAAAAAACTTACTTTTAAGTCGTTGATCTCGCGTCAATTCAAAATCACACTGAATACTATTAACTCTTGCATTCTTTTATAACTTTCGTTGCAAGTAATTTGTATGCAATGAATAAATTACTCTTTTTGTATTGAATGTGATTTATTAGTGGTTATTGATTGTCAACGTCACGTCAAAATTTATGAACATAGTTCTCTAAACACTGATAAATTACCGCCCACTGATTTCAGGAAATATTATTTGAAATCTCTCCTAAATATCATAGTAGATCTATTTTGTGGCAAATGAATTTTGCAATGGCAAATTAGACGAAAAGTTTTCTTTTATCGTAATTTTAAATCACTAGTACCTTCTGCGAAAGATTGAATCCAATGGGGGGTGCTTGGGTCATGAGCCTCTTTCTCCTGGGCTGAGTAGGCAGAGTACTTCCTCGATAAATTGATAACAAATACGCGAGTGCCATCTAATATGATAATATGCTGGTATTTTAATAGAAGTTAACATTCAAAATATATCTATCTAATATTACATTGGAAAGTTTTCCAATGTAAAATATAACTACACTATTAAAGCATATTCTTTAAATAAAGAAAATAAATATTTCTTACATTCACACCAATTAGCCTAGCCCAAAGTAAGCACTGTAAGGCTTGTGTTATGGAAACTAGGTTAACGGATAGACATACATATATGATACATAGATATGTAATATTCATTCATACAAAAAACACCCATGACTCAGGTACAAATGCTCGTATTCATCATGCAAACATTTGCCCCTTCCGGGATTTGAACCTGGGACCGTCAATGCGAAAGGATTACTACCGTTGCACCAAACGGTCGTCAAAACTAAGTATAGATAGTTAAGCGTCTAAACTATCTACGACACAGTAGTATTGATAGCTATGCGCTTCATGTTTTCAAATGTGAGCTCTTTAAGTACGGTATAATAAATAGTCAATAGTATTAAAACTATATTATATTGTTCATCGATGGAAATGTATGCTTTTTTAATTAAGATTAGAAGATCAAATTTTACTAGTATTTCTTAACACGTTACGCCCCGGTAACGGCATATAAAGTAAAGGTGGAATTCATATTATGACAGTACGGATATCGCCGTTTTCACGAAAATTAATCTAAAAATTACTACGGCAACAACCGTCGATTTTACATTAGAGTGTCATAGAGAGCAGTCTTACTGTCATTCGGTAAAGGAGGCTTGTGTTCCTAGTCTCAAAAACACGTGTACACTAAAATACTGTGAAAAACAGTACGGGTATAGGTGTTCGAAACATTTGTATGAAGATTGTTAGTGTCATAGTGGACTGGAGTACCGGGTCGTAACGTGTTAAGCTGATGCCAGCGCCATCTAGGTACACTACAACATCGAATTATAGTAAATCGGTATCGATATTACAAGCACAGAACAATTGATAAAGAAGAAACAACAATATTTAAATTCCCTGTCACAGTGGTTGACCGTGATGAAGAAACTACTTAACCGATTTTGATAACTGTTTTTTAATTGCTATTCATGAATCTGACAGTTTATATGGATTAAAGGACTAAATCAAATATAAAATCGTATTTAATTTATATTTCATTTAATGGTTTCATGCGAAAACTTGTAAAAAAGCACTGCTCTGCTGCTTTGCCTGTTAGTTCGAGTGTCTACATGAAGGAAGCGTTCTTCGCGTCTTTCGGTTCGCGTTGCGTATTTCGGTGTTATAATAACGTTGACTTCTTGGTTCAGACAACACAAATGCATAGAAACGTATTACTCTACATAAAAAGGAAATTTTAGCAGCTACTTTCAGCTTCGAAATTAGAGTTCACTCACTTTATCATCACCTTAGTTTTTAAATTGTACTTAAATGTAACTTATTAACCTTAGTCTAAAACATAAATGTTTCTAAATGTTATAATATCGTGTCACATCATATATTAGAAGCACTTTGCCCTCCATTTTCTTTGTGTTTATCCATAAAAGAAATAGATTTATTTGACCTAATAATTTTATTTAGCTCAATATTCGTTATAATATATTTAGCTCAATTTCATATTATGATATTAGCATACAATGCACATTTACTTATGCACGTGTATTATGCTGAAATAAACCACACGGGGTTATGACTCTCACGAAATTAGCAATAAATTAATTAAATTAATGAATTTTTAGTGCTATAAGTCACCATGTCTTTGACTGGTGACCATGAGGTGACCGATGTCGATTTGGATTGAGAGAGGACCAAAATCACTGCGCTAATTTTATTCTGATCACCGTCTGATTAAGGCTGCCTCTACCGGAAATTATTAAGCCCACCTAACCAAACCTCTGCATTTTTGGGTAGTGACTGACGGACAGATAACGCACACCTTAACATTCTGAACCTAGTAACTTAAACTATTAAGTTAAAATACATTTAAATAAATCAAATTTTTGCACATAATTTACATTTAATCCTGACGTTTCGACTCCTTTACAAGAGCCGTGATTACAGGGTGGATACTAAGGCAATGGTCGTCATATATTTTCTACTATCTTTACAATATTTAATCGGGCACAATGAGCAAACTGAGGTGAAGAAAAGAAGTAGGCAGCAAAAAACATAAAAAGATATTCAATTCATAACATATTTAATCAGCAAAGGTCTGGGACAGTTTTTCTACAATAATTCGTGTCCTCTCTGAAAGGTACTGGTCTACTTTTCCCAACACTTTCACTACATGCAACAATTTCTGAACACCTTTCTTAAACCTCTCCATTTTCTCCGCGCTTGATTCTTCTTCGGGCGTTCTACGGGCAGCGGTCATAGTATAACTAAGTTTGGGAGGTTGGAATGGCCTATCGGGAAAACCCAAAGTGGGTACTTTTAATTTTGGAATCTTAAGCCTGGGTGGTCTTATTTTCGGGAAATTGGGAATAAACCCAGCGGGTGGCGCTGCAGAGATAGGTGTCAGGATATTCCCGAAACCATCTTGATCGACGTCCCTGTCTTCGAGGAGGATAAATCGGCCGTCTTCTACTGCTTTAGGTATAGCGCTATTGATGAGGTTACAAAAAGAGTGGACGTCGAAATTGCTATTGCCTGTTTTAGATTTCAGTTGGGAACCGAATCGAATTCTCGGTGTATCCTGAAAATTAAAAAAATGCATATATTAATTATTTGTTTCATCATACTTTATTTTTTGATTAGGTACTATATGTATGTTAGTGTAAAAAAGGACATAATTATTTATATAGCCAGCTACATATGATGGATGACATTTACATTACGCAATTCACCTTGAAGTTGAATGACTTATTAAATGTAATCTTAAGGTGAAATCGAAAACAATCGAATATTTTAGTTCAGGTCGAATAAATTATATCAATTCGATTTTTATCAAATGAAATTGGCAGTGTGATTTAGCGTTTCAAAAATAAGGCCCCTGGCTTAAAACTATCAGGTGCCCTATTTTTGAAATGCTAAAGCCCGGCCCGCATGGACTTAAACAGGATTTTAGCCCCTGGTCTAACTTTAGTCAAATGTGTAGTACTGGTATGATTCTGTCGCGTCACGACCTAACACGTGTGTTTCCGCCTCAGAACAATAGTTATTGTTCTAAGGTTTCCGTCTTCATAAAAGGCTGTTAGGTATTTTTGACATTTAATATTATATAGTTAATTTTAAGGATATCTCGACCGTGCGTAAGTACCTATTGAACGCAATCTGTACCTTACACTCGTTACCTATCAAGCACTTATAGTAATCTGTGCTAGCACTAAGCGCACCGAATACAGATTGTAATAATAATATTATAATAATATATATAAATGTCTTTGTCCATAAATATATAAATGGTACAAATGCTCGTATTCATAACGAAAACCTCTGCCCCTTCTGGGACACGAACCCAGGACCGTCGGTGCGAAAGGCAGGATCGCTACCGTCGCACCAGACGATCGTTTTTCTTAATTATGGGCGCTTTTCTTGTTATATCAACATTTATATAAATAGGGCATTCTCTTAAATGATATCGTTTGATAACAAAAGTACAGTGCCCATATTTAACAAAAACTGAGTCGCACTTAAGTTATTGTTTTTAATGTCATTTTGCCCTGGATTCGTATTTAATTAATAACCGTGACTGCATTGTAATTTTCGAATATTTTTCATTAACAACTCCTTTTGTAGTCATTGAACTGAGCTCATACCTTTTAAATTGTAAAAGGACAGTTACAGACGCAGAGATGCTAGCAGATTATAAAGAAAACTTTATCCTTTTAGTAGAGGTTGTAAGGGGCATTGTCAGGATCATATGGCCACAAATCAAGTAAATTTCATTATTTTTAGACGATTAAAATATTTACTAACGATAGTATCTACTCAGTATTTAAAATAAAATCTATAAGTGTATTAAATTTCGGTAACATATCTTTTTTTCTATTTGTACCTGATTTTAAAAGGATAGGGATAGATGATACTATAAGTAGCTCAGGGGAGGTGGGTAGGAGAGTTAGGCTTAACGGCAAACAAATTGCAGTAATAGGCTTGTATTAGTTACTAGTAGCACCACATATCAACCTAAGTATATATATCGACTTATCCATAGAACAGAGTTCGATGTCATCATGTCATTATGAATAGTTTTTTAGCTAAATGAGACCTTATCTCATTTAGCTAAAAAAATATTGTTTTTGCGTCATGATCACATCGAACTCTGTTCTATGGATAAGTCGATTTTATTATTTAATTTAATGAGATAAGGTCTCATTTAGCTAAACAACTAGTCATGATCACATGATCACATCGAACTCTGTTCTATGGATAAGTCGATATTATATATTTATTTATTTAACCCTCTATAACTCAATAACATGTTTTTTATTTTTTTAGTTGTTATTGGGTAATTAAACCAAAATAAAAATACACGTGTTTCATAGTTTTTATTTATTGTAATTATTTGTCGAAAAAAATTGAAAAATAGGGAGCGTTGCCTAGGGGCAACACTGAGTTGTAATCTTAAAAACTATACATATAAAAGGAAGTTATGAGAGATGGAAGTTCCTGAAGCAGTTTTTGGTTTTGGTATAGCATAGAGCAACCCCGCATTTTTCGCATGTATTGTGAGTAAATCCAGTACACTTTGGAAACTTGCACCTAATTTTTTTGTCAGACCATTGGGGCCAGTGCCCAATCTGGTCTTGCCGTACTGCCATAGGAGGTGCATGCTGTGCAGGTCCTTTATGTTTTTTTGCTTGTATCTCGTTTTCCAGCGAACGGCGACTAGACATACTAGGCTTTGTACCCAATTTACAAAGAGTAACTGCAACATCTAGACGAAAATCTGCTGATGATAAACGACACGAAAGGCCGTTGTCTTTACAGACTCTTTTATAAAGCAACCATGCGTTTGCCATTGTGAGATCCAAGTAATGATAAAATAGACGAATTTGCCATCGTTTGCTACGCAACTGTATTTTGTATATCGCCATGATGCTGTCAATGAGGTCAACACCACCCATGTGGCGATTGTACTCTCCTACAACGTTCGGACGTTTTATGCTCACGTACCTAGAGTTCTGTTTGTCCCATCTGCGAACATCAGTTTCAGGCTGTATTCCAGCAAAAGTAGAAACCAGAGTGACAATTTTGTTATCTTTCCATGCCACATTAGAAATGTCGGTGCCGTTGACGTCAGCTACATATTCTTCTGAATGTCCTCTGGGTTTTTTCAATAGTATCTTTTCTGGTTGCAACTTACAGTCTGGGATTCTATTTCTTCTAATCGTACCAAGACTGTGAATGCCTTCTTTGGCCAAATATTCCAACAGACGAAGAGAGGTAAAGTAATTGTCAAAATACAATTGGTAATTTTGATGCCTTGGAATTAAACGCGCTAACCTCATGACGACGTTGGATGCTGCGCCCAAATCTGGCTCTTCTGGAAGAGTAATGTTTTCCTTACCAGTTTCAATTTCTGTTTTATAGGCATAACCAGAAACGCCACTCAACACATAAATTTTATAACCCCATTTATGTGGCTTTTGAGGGTTGTATCGCTTCAACACATTCCGTGCCTTAGTGGAACACATTTGCTCGTCAACACAGAGGTGTTCTTCCAAAGGAACCTTTTTGTAAGCTGCATTTAGAGATTCAACCACTGGTCTTATTTTGAAAATTCTATCATAACCAGGATCGTTTCTAGGTAGATTTTTACTATTGTCATTGAAGTGTAAAGTTTGGCGCACTTTCTCAAATTTATTCAATGGAATAGTATCCTGTATTATTGGGGTACCAAGTATTGGGTTCCAGTGGTTCGTAACTCTGGGTAATCGGATAAGAGACATTAGATAAACCACGCCCATAAATTGCCTGATATCCATTTCTGTCACACGAAAAGTGCTATTAGGATCATTCTGAACTTGGTAAAGATTGGTCTCTTCTGATATCATCTTGATAAGCTCTTGTGGAAAGAGGTAAAAGAAAAACTGGATAGGGGTTTCTAGTTCTAAAAGTTCAGTGCCTAAGTTCATGTTACCCTTGAATCTAAGCTGCTCAGAATTTACCTGTAGGCTCTTCTTCTTCCAGCGTAAATTCAATTTAGTAGGTTTCGTTGCAGTTTTATTTGATTGATTGCTTTGAGCTGATGAAGGAAGAGGACCGTGTGATGCAGTTTCAGCGCTTGGAGGTGATGGAACTGAGCTTTCGTGGTTACTTTCTAAGGTTTCTATTATAGAATCAACGTCGATATCTAAGGTGGAAGTATTGTCTTCAAAAGTTTCTAATTCGGGGGAAAAATCTGGGTCGGCGAGGCTGTCATCGTCGAAATCCAAAGCGTCCTCACTGTCATCATCATCCTGCAGCATCGAGGTAATATCCTCTTCTAAAAGGACTCGATGAGGACGCTTACGAGCTGCCCTGAAACATGATATCGAGTGATCATGATATAATCTATACACACACAAAATAATACCCCTATTTGTCAATGTAGCTTACGGGCAACAAACACAAATTCAAAAAAAAGATCAATATAATGAAAATAAATGTTATTGATAACGTCAAATATCAAATATTCAAACACTTACCTGTTCATGTTATTGAAAATAAAGCCTTAAAACTCGAAATAACTATATTTAAATAATTTTCAATTCGGAGCACGCGCGCACTTGTTCAAACCACTAACGAGTTTGTAAAAGAACTTCAATTGGTGACAAGTAACGCCATCTAGTGATTAGTTTTTAAACTTGTTCGTTACTTCTGTTTGTAGACTACAGTATACAGTGCGATGTATTGTCAGAAAACGAATTGTATGGATGTAGTGATAGATCGGACGGTATGTTGCTTACAGTCTACATCATGATATAGAGGGTTAAGAACCAGCACTTACATTTTCATCAGATGGGCAATCTATAGTTACGCGCATTGGTGGTGGAGCTCTCACAAAGTCACATATCATCTGAAAAACACATACACACAAAAATGGTACCACTTTCTTCACAAAAATACCAATACTAATTTACTAGCATAAAATCTAGTTTTCTAGTAATTATACTGACCAATATTAAAACAACAGACACGTAATGAGACATTTCCAATCACATTTTACTGCGTCTAAGGCTGACTGCGAGTGAGCACGTATTAAAATCAATACTTACCACAAAATCATCAACTCAGCAAAATCAAGTCAGAACAATCAAGGTTATTACACAACAAACAGATCATCAAAGCAGCCGAGCACAAAGACACATCTTATCGATAAAACGTGCCCGAAATTAATTTAAGAAGACAAGTATATATAACTTTTTTCTTCTCTTCCCTTACATTTTATCTATAGTTCTATACAAAAAGAGTTTTGTAATCGACTGTGTAAAAGATTGGTATCGATAATGCAATGGTTAGTGAATAGTTGCTTTGCAGGTAGTATAGTGTTGTATCTTTGTGCGAAGATATACTTCGAAAATGAATTTAAAAAGGCCGTTAATCTGGTTGCTGTTGGCTGCAATTGCGGTGGCTGTCGAGGTTAGATCTCATGTCTCTGTTTCTTTTTCTTTCAGTTGTTATATTTTTTTATGTATTTAAATTTATTTAACATATAACACCTTAATTTCTTTTTATAAAGTAATAAGTATTAAGAGGCCAAATATTTTAGACCATTTTTTATTTTGTAGTGTTTTATTAGTACAAAATTTATATATTTAGGTTAAAAATGTGACCCAGAAAAAATAAATTTATTTATCATTTCACCTATACCTACTTAAAGTAAAAGTTTTGAAAAAAGTGTAAAAAAAAAATCAAAATAGTTGCGAGTTTAATTTTTGCGGCTGATTGGAATCGAAACGCATCAGAAACTATCAACAATGAATTCATTACCTATGAACATCGGAAAAGACAAATAAATATTTTTTTTGCTGTTTTAGCATTTTATTTATCAATTACTCAACTAAATATAATATAATTATTCTAAAATAGCAACATTCTGTATATTTTTTTATTAATTGCTGTTTTGTCACAATTGTAAAAAGAACCTGAACCTCGAAACATAAAATGTTCCATTATTTAAATCATCATATCACAATTTGTAATTTTGGAGGGTTGAGATAGCACATTTAAGAATCGGATGTTAGAATCTACAGCTGCATAATTAATATTAATAACAAAGCAAATAATAATATTATTTGAAATAAAAGTATGCTAACACACCATAAACTCCATAACCTCAATTTAACAGTTTATGTTCTAATTTATTTCTTATATAAACAAAGTGAAAAACTAACAAATGAGTTGTTAGTTATTCAAAACCCTATTAAAAAATGAAGTTATGAATGATGGTTGAAATAATTTAGTAGTTGGATTTTCTCTGTAGTTGTTTCATGAACATTACTTTACTGAATTTCTGTGGTTATTTTTTTTTTGCAATCTCACTTTCGTTTTTCTATTATGACTTTGCCATGTGAATTGTGATAAATAACTTATATCCTCGGTTTTGTTGATAACTCTAACTGACATCTACGTCTATCAACTTTTCAGGGCAGTCTCCTCCTAGGCCGGTCGCTGCTGCGCCCACGCAGCACAGATGAATGCTTTTCGTGCCGCTCAACCGACCGACCACTCGCTTACCCTCTTATCAGCTACTTCGGCAAGATCAAGGATGTATTCGTTCGAATATTCAAAGAGTTTGTAAACAACGTCAAGGAATATAAATTAGATGTTAAATAATCTGCTAAAAATCGAAAGAATAACTTGGTGTTATCTTCTATTTATTTTTAGTATTAAATATCTTTTATACAATGTTGAAATTGTAATGGTTGTTTTCCTGCAGCAGGCTGCTCTTAGTATTAAGTGCAGAACATATGAGTTATTCTTTCAAGTTAAATAGATTTTATATACAATAAAATAAAATAAAAGTTTGCCCGAAAATATGAGATACAACTTCACGTTTCACGTAACACATCCCAACGCTTCGCAAGTGAGTCGCACACGCTGCGTGAAGATCGTAAAGTATACTATAAATTGTTGTTAACCATTTCACAATGTTTTCATTCCGATTGATTGATATAATATCAAGACAAAAAAATTTCGCTGAGAGAAAACAACCAAAAAATAATAAAACAACATATAAAAAAAATATCCACCGCAAAAATAATTATAGCAATTTGTAAAGTTAGTTATGTATTAATATTTAAGAATACCTATACATATATGCGTTAGTGAAGTTATTAACATTAAATTAACGTTTAACCCCCATCAGCCAAGCGGGCGTCTGACTCGAATGCTGAGTCAGACACGTGTTAAAATTCCGAGTAAGGCAAATATTAATCAATGAAATTATTCTTAATAAAAACGTTTCCGTCTTTTGTTATTACGGAAAAATAATGTAATGGTGATATTTAAATTTCTTTTATATTTTAAATTTAAATACACTAGAATATTTTTATTAAATTTTCACCTATTTGTCATGTTTATTTATTTATTTTTGGATATATTTAACAAGAAATCTCTAGTACTTTAAATACTTGATATTTAAATATAATTTATTTTGAATTCTAGGGTTACGACCTCGTGCAATTTTAAATAAAGGCATTAGTTTTCAGACATTCTAATATGAACTCAATAAAATCTATGAAGATAAATTTCGTGCACTTCCTGTTCTTATATGATCACGAAACTTGGTATGCATAAGTGTTAATAGGAAACCCATTGAGTTACTAACTACTCATTAGATTTATCATAACAAGACTTGTTCATTTCATCTGATAACGAGGGTCTGATGATACACGAAGGTGGTTGGTATGTTTCTTGCTTTTTATTGGAGCTAAATACAGAAAAAAAACATTTTCTGAGTTTGTAAACTCTTATTATTACTCTTGAATATTTACATCTCGGATATACTGGTACCCTTCTTCGTACTCTACAAATACTGATGGGTGAGGAAGTAGGCCATTTTATCAAGCTCTGTTTTATTCTTTATCTATCGTTCTAAATAGTTTGCCTTATAAATAAAATTTATAAATTCATACGAAAGTACTAACCAATCAAAAATTAAAGTTTATTTCTTTTATGAACTGCCGCATCGTTCATCCGATTGCGATAAATCTTTTCCAACTTAGTGCTTGCACTTTCGCGAAGTTTACATAAGGCTTAATTTATTTTTCAAATCACTAAGGAGCTCGTCTGATAAGTTTTGATCACCCATCCGATCACCGACTTTTTCTAAAATTGTTTTATCTCAACAATATCAGGCATAACGCGCTGGAGCAGACCTTGACCTTGGTTCCATCTCACGCTCCAATCAAGGCTTGAATGACGCTGGTGTGATTTATACTATTTTGTAGATGTCGAACAAAATTCGCAACATTACCGTAGCCTTCAATGGAATCGAAGTTTTATCAAATCAGCTTAACTGGAGTCCTATTTACCTGATAACCGGTCGACATGTGAACTAAATTAAGCACAAATCACAAAACACGGTTATTCAAACAAAACATCCGTTTAATTTTAATAAAAGAGCGCTTAATTAAAGCTTGTGTTATGGATAGGTACTAGGAAAACGGATAGACATACATATATCATACATAAATAAGTAATATTCATAGAAATATATACAAACATCCATGGCTCAGGTACAAATGCTCGTATTAATCATACAAACATCTGCCCCTTCCGGAATTCGAACCCAGGACCGTGCGTCGGTGCGAAATGCAGGATCGCTACCGTTGCACCAAACGGTCGTCATTTGTTTTTCCTAAAAGTCTTGATTATATTTATTAATTAAATGAATATAGTTTAAACTTAAACGAAATGTAAGAAGAATATGAGGATACAAATTAAACAATATAATAGGGGTTAAAGTATGAAATTGCCGTTTTATTGCAATAGGTTCTTTGAATTGACATAGAATCTTCATGGTTTGAGGTTTTCGAATGAAACTTTTTTTAAATGGTTTCTATGATGTTCTTTTTTTAAAAAATGTAAAACATTTGAATATCGACTTTCAATTGTTTTTGTTATTCAATTTAGACAAGAAAGATGGATACTGCGAAAATTCGAGTTATTTTTGAATACGAGTTCCGACGCGGAACTAACGCGGCAGAAACAGCCCGCAATATCAATGCTGCGTTTGGAGAGGGGTCTACTAATGAACGCACCGTGCGATTTTGGTTTAAACGCTTTCGTGATGGAAATTTCGACTTAAAGAACGAGCCACGAGGAAGACCGCCCACACAGGTAAATAACGATGAATTAAGAGAGATAGTGGAAGCCGATCCTAGTCAAAGTACCCAGGAATTAGCGGCATGGTTTAACGTTACCTTACCCACAATATTGACTCACTTGCGTCAAATCAATAAAATAAAAAAATACGAAAAATGGGTGCCTCATGATTTGACTGATCTGCAGAAAGAAACGCGTGTTGAAACTTGTGTTGCCTTGTTGAACCGGTACAGAAATGAAGGAATATTGGATCGAATTGTAACATGTGATGAAAAGTGGATTCTTTATGATAACCGGAAAAGAAAAATGCAATGGCTGACCCCAGGTCAAATGCCACAACAGTGTCCTAAAGCAAAACTTACCAATAAAAAGGTAATGGTAACTGTTTGGTGGTCTCAGCATGGTGTTATTCACTATAGTTTTCTCCGATCTGGTCAAGCAATAACGGCAGATGTCTATTGTGCCGAACTCCGAACCATGTTGACAAAACTAGCAGTAAAACAGCCCCGACTCATGAATCGATCTTCACCATTATTGCTCCACGACAACGCGAGACCTCACACAGCACGAGAAACCATTTTGACCCTTCAGGAACTGCAGTTAGAAACCATTCGTCATCCTCCGTATTCACCAGACCTTGCTCCAACGGACTACCATTTTTTTCGTGATTTGGACAATTATCTACGTGACAAGAAGTTTTCTTCCCAGGAGGCAGTACAAAATGCTTTCACACAGTTTGTGCAGTCTAGATCGTCGGAATTCTATCGCAAAGGCATTAATGACCTTCCCATTAGATGGCAGCAATGTATAGATAATAATGGCAACTATTTTGATTAAATAAATTTGTTAAAAATTTAAAAAATAAACAATATAGATTTTCAGTACAAATCGGCAATTTCATACTTTAACCCCTAATATTTATCACTTTATAATTTTTATTCTCTTTCTAACAAGTATTAACAGGACTACTCAGTTAGGCTCGTAAGTTACTTAATTACACATAAATAAATAAAATAAATTATTTCTTAACAAAACTAGTAGCTAAAATTTATTTACTATATAAACCTAAAAGGAAAACAATAAGCAAAGCAAACAAACACATAGCTAAATTTAATTTATCATCAGCTACCCCACGTTCGGCGATGGGAATAGGTTAACATGAATCTTCTTAAGAAAAAATATTGATATTTATTCCAGATACCTCAATGAAAAAATGAAAAAGGAAAAGAAAGAATATTATTTTGGCGGTACAACATAAATGACCCATAAAAAGATTGTGTAATTTTTGAACTCTCCTTTGTTACTTTGTTTTATAAAGTATCCTAAACTAGTACCACATTTTTTTGTGATGCAAGTTATGAATAGTACCTACATTGAACATATATTCTGGACACAAATTGCAGGAGACAGAAGGCAATAATCCACAAAAGAAATCACAAATATAGGTTAGATACTAACCGTATTACGCATAAAAAACATAACATTAATAATTCTTTTTTAGTTAAAAAGTGTTTTAACGTATTTTTTTTTATATTTTGCATTCACAATGTCATGTTTTCTATAAGATATAAAATACGCTTGTAAAAAACGACCTCGCTCCCGAGCCCTAAGGTGGGATTCGAACCCACTACCTTTCGCTATCCGGGCGAGTGCTCTGACCGCTGAACTACCGAGACGCTGGGAGACGGGTTAAAATTTTTCAAACGTATTTCTACTTCTACTAATTCTACTGGTTTTGTCAATTTCATTACAATTATTTTATAAAAAAAAGATAAAACACTGCATAACTAAAATAATTTTTATTAGTGTGACTTGTTTGTGAATAAAAACGGTATGTTCATAATATGTCCAGATTTTCTTATTTACTATCATGCCAATTTTGTATTACTTTAATTGTCACAACCTTTCTCATATAAAAACTGTTTGTTGAATTAAATTATTATTTGAAATATATTTTAATTTTCATTGATTACTTCTGCTTTTTTAATTTTCTTAGTTCTTACCTAATATCAACCTTTTTTTAATAAAATAATTTAGGTAAAGTTGTAATGATCTTATTCCCCGCAGTTTTTATACAGCCTAGATCGAATACTAGCGTATACTCAAAATTTATGATTTTACATTATTTTTGTGAAGTAAAAGAAGTACAAGTACTGTTATTTAGTAACTACTTTGTTAATAACATTTTAAATCTATCAAACTCAGTCGTAGTCAAAGACCCCTTCTTTAGCAAATTCTTTAACTTTTTAGAAACTTCATTTTTTTTTATCTTCCGAGTAACTTTAGTTAAAGCTTTCTCTATTGGATTCTTTTCACCTAAAATTGGAACTTTCAATGGTTTTAAAGGATATTTTATAGAAGGTGGTATTGGGCTATTACCTAATAAAGTCCTACGGGGTAGTTTAGGTAAAAAAGGTGGTAAAAAAGGTATTAGGGGTATAGGGGGTATTATAGGTGGAAGAGGTAAAATTGGTAGAAAGGGTAACTTTGGTATTAAAGGGGGTAATATTGGCGGTATAATGGGTAGTAACTTGGGTACTTTTAACGGTGAAACTGCCGAAAGACGAGGTTTAGTAGAGGAGAACAAAGGATCGGGCAATATAGGAGGGGGTTTTTCAGGTTTAGGTATTGATAGTGGGGGTAAAGGCGGTTTCATTTTGCTATTTATATTTATCACTAGTGGTGCGTGATGATTTATGGTGAGTGGAATTGTTTTCAGCTTCAGGTCTCCAGAAAGTAACCCACTGGAACTGTTTTGGATGGTGCATATAGCCTGAAAGAAAATAAATATATTTTTTTTAATTTATAATGAAACAAATAAATTGTTACCTTAGAAGTATTTATTTGTTTTACTGTTATTGCAAAGTAAAGTGAAACTATGCAAAAGGTGGACTAAGGTGCCAAGAGATACTCTATACTAGTAAACCAATGACTTGAGAAAATATTGACTAAACATTAATACACTAAAAGGAACAAATGAAATATATGCCTACGCTATCACAGAAGTCGTTGAGTGGCTGGCAGATTAAAATAGCAGCCTTTTACACTTAAGGGTTGCGTAAAGTAATTACATTGGAGACAATCACCGTACAACTAGTAACCGTACACCGTATGATTAGGCAGCAGAGTTTTCCGAAATATGGTGTTTTATTGCTATCAACCCGCCTGTCAGAATGAAGTTGTGCTCTTATTGTATACTGCATACTATAAATATTTGTGTAGACGGGCTGCACAATCGCCCGGATAGCGAATGCGTGCAAAGCGAAAAAGTGAGGGTTCATTCCCGCTTTAGAGTGGTAATTATAATCAACGTTTCATTTTTACTTAATTAAGTCTTATTTACATTATGTTGCTGTTTGTTAAATTGTTCTTCGTGGCTTACTTACTTGAGTAAAAAAACGCGTGGTTCAATGCGAATCGCAACGGAGCTGTACTATGACTACAGTAAATGGCATAAGCACAGCACACAGAGAGCTCACATGATCTTAAGTAAGTCATACTTATTACTATCTTACCGATGAAATTGCCAAATACTTATATATAGACATTTTCCGACGAGTTTCGTAAACATATGATTCCTCCGTTACGACATTTTGTGTTTTGGTGGTTAGACACGTATAGTGACAGGAAATCAAAAAGGTATACTGTATTTTTTTTATATATAAAGTAGTAAAACTTCTATTATGCGAAACCAAAAAGAAGCCATATATATATGAATATATTTTTTAATAGCAATCGATTTCAAGCTAGTAAATTTTTATTTGTACAACTGTGGTCTGGATGCCAAATTAATTACACATGTTAAAGAAACTGTTTTTTTACTGAGGTTAACGCTTAATAGAGAGAAAAAAATTGTTAATTTGATAGTTAAGGATTATATTTAGGGTACTTACTATTATGATGAGGCAATTCGATACACTGTACATATTTCTCGTTTTTAACCGACACTTCGTCATGTTTACTAATAATTAACCAGTTATCATTTCGGAAAGGCTTTTATAACTTCACTTTTGATTGATTTAATCGTTGCATTATTGTTTTGTCGATTTATCTTGTTACATCATAATGCGTCTTTCAATACTTACTTAGGTACTTGGAACTGGGAAACGACAATCAAATAAACAATGGTTAATTATGTTAAGAAAAGTTAATACGACGATGTATGTACATAAGTCGTGAGTTTCTCGCAAATTATATAATCACACCAATAAGCCTAGCCTAAAGTAAGCACTGTAAGGCTTGTGTCATGGATACTAGGACAACGGATAGACATACATATATTATACATAAACTTATACTTCCGGGACTCGAACCCAGGACCATCGGTGCGAAAGGCAGGATCGCTGCCGTTACACCCAACGGTCGTCGAAATGTTGTTTTCAAAATATGTTATTGAAATGTACAAAACATGTTATTTATTAAATTGTTGTGTCTTTTGTGAGTGGTCATATACCCTGGCAAACAAGTAACGTCTTCGTTTGTGTTAAAGTCGACTACCGATTAACAGTTATATTTCTATTCTTCGGAAACACTACTTTTTTTCTGAACGAAAAGTACCCTATTTCCATTTCTGTACCACTGACAAAGTGTATGCAAAGTTTCATCATGATCGGTTGAGTAGTTAGGCGTGAGTGTAACAAACTAACTTACCGTCATATTAATAATAAGTTAGAATGTCAGTTATATTAAATAATTTAATATTTAATTCTTACACTTCCGCGCACATTACACATTAGAATAAAACACTTTTTTACGGATTTTTGCGCATGTTTTATTTTATATTTAATCCTGACGTTTCGACTCCTTCACAGGAGCCGTGATCACAGGATGACTAAGATGATGGTTGTCATGTATTTTCTACTACCTTCACAATATTTTAATCGGGCACGTTCCTTATTATTACATTATTTTATATAAATCAAATTGTATATTTTAATTTTTAAATATTATTTAGTTATTTAAATAACTAAATAATATTAAAAATTAATTGCCCGATTAAAATATTGTGAAGGCAGTAGAAAATACATGACAACCATCATCTTAGTCATCCTGTGATCACGGCTCCTGTAAAGGAGTCGAAACGTCAGGATTAAATATAAAATAAAACATGCGCAAAAATCCGTAAAAAATTGTTTTATTCTAAAATAATTTAATGTTAAACAGTTCATCTTCTCAGCCGAAAAACTTCTACTGGTGGACTCGTCACGGTTTATTGTTTTGAACTTTCATGGTCACTAACATTATAATAATATACACAGGTTTCCAGACATTCGACAATTTAAAATCGTCCTCACGATTGAAATTTTTATGTTTTGTTATTTCAATCGCTTCCCTGACCAATCTTGGTATGTAGTGGCGTTCTGTCGGAATAATCTGTGGGTTATGGAACTCAATCAAGTGGTTAGGACCAGAATCAATCAAATGTTCCGCGATGGCGGATTTCTGCTTGTCGTTGTTTTTGATTGCTTTTATGTGTTCCCTTATTCGGCATGCTACTGTTCGTTTTGTTTGGCCAATGTACGAACTGCCACAGTTGCAATCGATCTTATAGACACCAGGTTTCTCCAAGGGGAAGTTGTCTTTAGGAGACCGTAGGTATTGTGAAACCTTTCGTAAAGGAGTGAAGACAGTGTTTAGTGAGTACTTATTCAGTATGTTTGAGATATTATCAGTCACTCCTTTACAAAAACAAAAACAAGGTACATGGTAAAAATCCCGTATATCTTTATATATATAATTCTTCTGTGAGTGTGTATGTCACTGAACTCCTCCTAAACGGCTGGACCGATTTGAATGATTTTTTTTGTGTGTGTTCAAGGGGATCTGAGAATGGTTTAGATTCACAAATCTAAACCATTACGGACAGACGGTATCTAGGTTATTTATCTATACTGCAAAAATAACAGGCAGGACAACGTCTGTCGGGTTCACTAGTAACTTATATTACTATAATCGTCACGTTTTGTCAGGCGTGTTGTTGTTGTCCATTTTATGGTCATTAACCCTGGTCTACGGGAGGTGCATGATGATTATCTCGGCTCAGTATCATTAAGATATAAAATACGCATGTAAAAAAAGCGACCACCCCTCCGAGCCCTCAGGTAGGATTCGAATCCACGACCTTTCGCAATCCGGGCGAGTGCTCTGACCGCTGAGCTACCGAGACGCTCGAATCGTATTTTATATCTCATAGAAATATAGCTCACAATGCAAAAAATTAAATTAAAAACATCAGTATCATTAGTTACGAGACCCTTTAGTAAGAATGGCAACTAATACTGGTGGAACTAATACTAAACGGTTCCAAATATTTTATATATTTTTATGTGTTGTTGTTGATATAATCTTGAGTTTAAGTCTATACGTCTGACAGTATATGTAGTTTTGCACTCTTTCGTCGTCATCGCAAGGCATTTCAGCTGGTGTAGCTAGTGAGCAAGTGGCAATTCATTTGAAATAGGTTGTATCTATATGATAAAATAGTAAATTATCACCAGTCAGATCAGTTAAAATATTTCATTTATGGGAGCGGAGAAAACCGAGCAAAGCTCCCATGGATCAGCTTAAATGGCGCAATGTCTGTTACGCCATAACTTCCCGAGTTCTTAACCAAATTTAATTTTTTTGTGTGGAATCAAATCATCGAATCAACTGAACTTTGAAATTCGCAAAAAATCCCATCGAACCAAAAAAAATTTTTTTTATTTATTACGCTCCGCTCCAATATATGATGCTAGCGTAGCATTATGCTTAGCGACTGCATCGCCTAGTATTTAAATACCATTTATATTAAAGCTTAAATTATAGTCATCACCAATGTAGTTATATTTAATTTTAATTTATGATCCTTAAGAAATTATGTGACGAAAACAGAAGTATGAAGCAATCTTTGTTTACCTTGCTCCAGCTATTTCGTTATAAATATATCGATATTTTTTATGAAATATCGACACGTACTGACGCTTATCAAACATTAACAGATTTCATGAGCCTTTGCTGCAATAGATAATAGCAGTCTAACACATCACGTTTCAAATACATAGCCTTTAGGTAACATGACACTTTATATATAGGTGATATCATTATTATTATATTATTTATATAGAGGCCTCGTCGTGTAGTTTTTGCTTCCGGCGTGTAAATATTTTGTGATGGGAATTTATAGATTAATATGGCCCACTTTAGGGCTGGTTCTGTTTACTTCAACGTATGTGATTGCTTGTGATGAAAGCGGACTGTGTTTGGTACGTCTTCATTAAGCTTATTGTTATTATAATTATTTTATTAATATATTTATTATTTCTCTTAAATTTTTATGTTATTTTTGAGTTGATACAAATAACAGCTACAGAACTAAGATAAAACTGTCATGCACATTGTTTATATAACGTAAAATTTTAATAATATTTTTTTATACTTTTACAGTTGGAAGCACTTAAGGAAATGAAAGAATGTAAAAAAGGAGTTTTAGCTTCGTAAGTTTTTTCTTTTCTTATTATTTTTTTATTTATACTGTGATATGTACATTATTTATAATTTTTTATTCTTTTTTATTGCAGATTAATGAAGCCTTTATTATCTAAAAAACTACTAGGTAAGTGACAATCAGTTTGTAAAATAATTATACTTTTAGACAATAAAGCGTCTACAAAAATAAAAATCAAACAATAAATAGTGTTTTATGAGAATGTGCTGAAGTAAATATTTACGCTGTTCTTCTGTTGTTTTCAGAAAAGGAGGAATGTGAATATCTGCCGCCTTCAGGACCGATTGTGCTCGTGCCCGCTGGATCCCCAGCTCCTCCACCTGCATTACCCCCACCCTTGCTTTTGCCACCACCCCCACCTCCATACTTAATACCACCTCCAACAGCACCAATTTACTTACCTCCTCCTGTCGTGCAACCTACTCCTTGCAGCGCCCCACCACCCGCAGTATTTCCATCACAGCCGTTACCACAACCAATCGTGATCCCAGCACCTCAACCTGTTTATTTGTCACAACCTCAGCAGCAAGTTTACTCGCCATGTCCGTCTACACCTCCAGTATACCCCCCTCCTCCGCCCCCGCCAGTATTGCTACCCCCACCCCCTCCTCCAGTGTATCTCCCTCCAGCTCCTCCCGCACCCGTATACGCCCCTCCTCCTCAGCCAACATACTTACCCTCGCCAACGTTACCACCATCCCCACTTGTTATTTCCGTAGTACCTCCATCTCCTGCCCCCTCACCTTATCCTCTTCGCCCACCTTATCCGCTTCCCCCGTCATGTCCATCATCCCCACCCCCTCGTGCTCCTGCCCCACCTTCTGTGCCAATGAATGCTTACGTAGTGCCACCACCAATTCCTTGCACATTGCAACCTAAACCAATTTACGAAAAGGAACTTTTAGAAATTCCAAAATCTAAATGTGGTTACGGCTCTCCTCCACCAACCTGTCCCTACTACTCAATAAACCCTAAATAAAAATATCTACAATATACTTCAAGTTGATAATCAACTGTATAGTCATAGTATTTACTACAGTTATGCTGGTATTTTTTAAGGTAATATGTTTAGAATATTAGTTTAAAATATAATTTATTACAATAAATCTATTTTCACTTATCCCAGGTGTTTTTATTAAACTCATAAATACATATTTATTTGGAATATCATAATCAAGTTAACCGTCTATGCTTACTTACTAGGAACAGTGTTGTAAATGGTACAAGCGGGCTATTAACTAGAAGAAAGTATGTTATACTCGTTATGGTTAATTGAGTATTAACTCACACAGCTGTAATTTATTTATGCGAATTTTATATGAAAACCAAATTAATACAATCTTCATATTTTTTTTATTCCACGCATACATAGGTTCGGGAGGTATACTTTAAAGTCTCAAATAATAATTATCATTAGATTTTTTTTCTCCCATGGATCAGCTTCAATGGCGCAATGTCTGTTACGCCATAACTTCCTGAGTTCATAACCGATTTTAATATTTTTGTGTGGAATCGAATCAACAGGTTTAGGACCAGATTGTGACGGATTGTGTCGAATTTTGAAATTCGTAAAAATTCCCTTCGAAAGAAAAAAAATTTTTTTTAGGTATAGGTTAGCATAAGGCTACGCTAGCACCATCTAATGATGGTGCTAGCGTAACTTTATGCTTAGCGACTGCATCGCCTAGTGAAATAATCTTGCGTAATATTGAGCTACGATATCACGAATCTATGGCGACATCACGATTCTGTCTCTTAGAAAACAATTTAAACACATAAAAAGTATTTTTTATAGGGACAACAGCACGGATACCTACTACAAACACACTTTTCTCAAATGATAATGAACCCATAATGTTTACTTTAAACTGAAAATTAAATAGAGAAATATAACATTTTTATAAAAATTGATGTGCTTTTGACTGTACACTTAAGTACCTTTTATTTAAAGACTTACTACCTCAACATTTCTTCTATCTAATTATCTAAATTCGCTACGTATGTAGTATGGACAAAATTATAGTTAAAGACTAGTAGTAAAGTCAACATATAATTGAAGACCCCGCCTAAATAATCACAAATTGTGCTGGTTACCAATTCATTTTCGGTCGATACAATTGTAGATAGCGTCAGAACAGATAATTACCATTTTCACTGAAATGAAATATTAGAATAAAACACTTTTTACGAATTTCTGCGCATATTTTATTTTATATTTAATCCTGACGTTTCGACTCCTTTACAGGAGCCGTGATCACAGGATGACTAAGAATTATCTTAATCGTCCTGTATTTTTACTAGCTTCACAATATTTTAATCAGGCACGTTCCTAATTGTTATTTTTTTATATAAATTAAATTGCTTTATTTTTACATTTTTTTTAGTTATTAAATTCTTAGTACGGTTACATTGTATGCTACTGAGTCTACTACCAGTTCGGAAATTGGGACGCCCTTCCGAGAAGAACTGGTGAAAGAAACTCGGATGGGGGGACCGACCTCCATCTTACTGTTATTATTTGCAAAAAGAGCTAACTACATCATCAGGTCTTGCAATGAATGGTTTTGTAGGTATTAATTTATTAATTATTGGGTCCCAAGCAGGTGGAACGCTCCAACCTTCCTCTCTATTGAAATTAGGATGTTTCCAAAGCTTGTTCACGTGCAAAGCGTCGAAATACGACTTATGGTGCGTGTGCTTGCAGTCTTGCATGTACTAGTTTGATTCTTCACGTGTTTGCCAGTGTTCTTTTAACAAAAAAAAGATTGATATAACGGAACGGGGAGATTTGCGATTATTCCTAACAAAACTGAAGCCAAATATTGACAATTTGCTGTCAATCCATCAAGTACATCCATCCATCTCTCCCATTAAAATTATTACTATTTTGTGATTGTTATTGTAAAAAATATGTTACATTATTAATGTTTAGTTAAAGTTATCATATAACATTGTAACATTTGAATAAATACACAAGAAAATATACCTACTATTATTCTTTTTATTTTAACCACTCCAAATGGAGAGTTATCTAAATAAAATAAGTAGAATTGATTGGTTGCTTGTGCTGTTCGTAAATGACAAAAAACTAAAGTTTGGTGGAATCACTTTTTTGATAAGCCAATTTTACTTTTTTGACATCCACTCACAGCACAATCAATTAATTCATTAACCAATCAATTCTCACTTTTTTACGAAAACTATTAATTTGTGGTCGAAACTCATCCGCGAAGAGAATTTCCATAGTTAGAATTAATAATTTTTCGTCGAGTTTTGAGAATATAGTAGAAGTGTAGCTGCAAGAGGTTCACCGGAAGTTGAAGTAAAGACATATTTTCAATAGTCACAGATGTCACTATTATACCTTTTGGGAATATTTCCTTAAAAAAAGCATGATCGTCGAATTAACAGATATTTTTAATTTACAAATTAAAACATTTTTTATTGAAAGCAGAAAATAGTGATTTTCTGAAAAAGCTTGTTACTCGTGCGACCTGTTGTTTAGTGCCATATACAAACTAGCTAAAGCCCGTGTCTTAAAAAGTTTGTGTGAATTTCGGGCTTTTTGACAATTAATTCAAACCCCTGTTTGACAAATCGAAGAATTCAGTCCGCTTAGGCGGTTAACACACTGCACCGCGCCCCGTCGCGTAGCGCGGGGCCGCAGATTTTACCATTGTATGCAAGAATCTCAATTTATATAGAAAACACGCCTATGACAACACACTGCCGACGCGGCAAAGCGCGGGTAGGCGTCCCGCGCGCAGATTCTGCGCGGGAGCGGGGAGCGTGCCCGTCTTGTATTGCTATTCCGCGCGGAGAAGCAGATTACACCGCTAAGATAGGCAGATCTGCGCCTCCGTCCCCGCGCGCGTTTTCTGCCGCTACGCGCACCGCGGCGGGACGCATCTCTAGTGGGTGAACCGCCTTAGTCTGTGTTTTTTAGCCTCAGTTCAAATCTCATTACTGAGAAAAAGAATCCATTCATTGCGGCTGATTCTAATGCCACAAAATAAATAAATAAAAATATTTACGTATTTTTTTTCTGCTAGGGCTAATATTATTCTTTTTTATCACCTACACTATTTTTTTAATTCAATGTACAGACACGCAGTTTCAACATTATAACATGTATAGAATAAACGATAATAGGATCAGAAAATTTACTATTTGTCTCGAGGGCAGCCCAACCTTTCGTCATCATTGGCCGTTGCTTAAGTAATTGGTGATTACATCGTTTTGTAGAAATTAGATCAGCATCTAGCTTGAGACGAGTAATAACTAGTGGTTGGTGCCACGGTAGGGATCCCGCCTTTGCACCAAAGGTCTTGGGTTCGAATTCTGGTAGGGGGATATGTTTGTTTGATGAGCATGGTTGTTTATATACTCATCTATGTATTTAGCCGGTATATAGTGTCCATAGATAAGTTCGGCTTATAAAAAATACTTTGTGTGAGTAGTTCTTAAATTATTTTTATTATTATAACGTAGCGCACAGGCTGCATCCCTTTTCTTGTTTTAACCTAGAGGAAATCCTTTAATTCCCTGCCACTGCCATGTCACACGGAGCAGAGATATATCCAAAAATTAGAATCTCTGGTATGACCCACCGAGTCCAATCATGGGGACGTTGCGATATTCACCACATGGGAGTTCGATGGGGCATAGGCTTGGTCCCTAGTCCAATACAGCAATATCGTGTGAGCCTCGACTATGTTAACAACCGTTTTCTGTAACCAGAGGCCCTACCATCACGTCTTATAGCGATTCAAATTTAGCTATTAAAAAGAGACGCCATTATAGACCGCGTATAGCGGTGTCTCACTTTGACAATCGAACTTGCATCGCGCTAAAAGATGATGGTAGGCCCTCAGATAGCTGATAAAATACTATTATGTCAATTAACTTTTTAGTCTAAAGTCTTAATAAAATAAAATGCTAACAAATTAATAAGTGTCCCAATACTGTTTTTCCAACGGTACATATGGTTGAAATATTACACGTATATATTATCAGCCTTTACTTTCGACACTGCAGTAGTATTATTGTTACATAATAAAGAGAAACATAGGTGGCTGCAATTTATTTAAAAAAACGCTGTCAAAATGCAGATTCAGGCTTTAGCCGCATTATTTAAATATAAAGTGGTTGGAAGTATCATTATTATTGCAAACTGGACGACTTTTGGTATTTAAATATATTTATTTACTTCACATTTATAGATTCATTAACTCTGGTCAAATTTTTGGAAAGAGTTATCATCAACAAAAAATCATTACTAGGGCAGAGACTTTACCTGTGGATAATACCTTAATTGCAAAATCCACCACACGAGGTGTGGATTAGAGTATGGCACCGACTGCAGACGCAGTCAGGAAAAACAGCTGAACTTGTCTTTCGAAATACGAAGGAGCTGGAATCAATAATTTCTTTCACCCATTCGACTACCGATCTTAGCTTTCGCAAACAAATGTCGAACGCGCTTAATTGTGCTGTGTTTAGGAGAAGGAATAAAAAGGAAACAGTACCATGCGTCACTACTATCAAAAATTAATCTGAGTAACGTGAATTATAATGATACCTTTCATGTTTATTCTATATTTTCGACATAGGGATATTAAAATATATTTTCATAAGTCACATTGGGCCCTACCATGATTGAATGGTCCATTTTTACTAAAATTGTCAACAAACAAGTCAAATGATAAAAAACCTCATTTAACGCTAACACTTGTAAAATTTAACAAGGTTTACAAAGCAACATAATAAATAACCCACAACAATTTTCCATTTTTCGGTATATTGTCCATATTTTTGTTTCATACTTCTGCCGTGTTTCTATCGGAAACTTATTAATAAGTTTCAGTAGGTATGAGTATATTTAAACTATTCTTACTTATAGAAACCGCCGCGTCGACACTTTTACTTACGTTGACAATAACCAGAGTTTACGATACATTTCGTTCTCACAATCTGTTTGCAATTGCATTCCATTTATATCATAATAGACTCATAGAGTTAAGCTTGTTATGCCCTGCAGTTGCGTTGAATATATTTTTATAATAAAGCTTATTTTATCACACTTTTTAGAAAATATTAAGGTCGTGAAACAATTTTCTAAATATGGAATCAGTACCTCAATATGTAAGGATCTGAAATCTTTTGTATTATCTGACGATTATCGCCTGCAAGGAGTGTTATATATGAATCAGTCTAATAATAGTTTGTTATCGGAAAAGGTGACTATAATAAATAATAAGTTATTTTTTCTTAACGTACGAATGTTCAGCTTATTTCTTCGTTGTTTATTTTAATTATTGCTTTTGTTTTTTTCAGATTCATTCAAAGTACTTTTTAAATCGTTACAAGTGGGTTATAGTAGGTTCTGATATGCAAAATGAACTAAAAAAAGCCCGATATGATTCAGATATCGTTATGGTTTCTAAGCAAATAGAAACCGATTTTGAAAAGGACGGTATCTATTGCCTTATTTGTTTATATACGAACCAGAAATTGGTTTATTATTAACAGTAGTTATAATGTCGTTTGTTTCATTGTTTTTAATTTAATAACAACGATTTAAACTTAAGCAACATTATTGAGTAGATTAGTCACGCACGCTTCACGTTTTCTACCAATACACTACAAAAAAATAATACAGGTTGTAATAAAAAAAATGGAGTTTTTTTAATCTCTAAAAATAAGTTATCTTATCTTCTGTGGCTGTACATAATTTACAAAGTAAGGGAAATAATTTTAATACAAGAAAGTGTCGAGATCAAAGATTTAATTAACGCCTTTTGTATTTCAGTATAAACTTTAATATGTTATCGAATGACATGAAAATTATGACTTAATTTAGCATCCAAAATTTAATCACTCGGCAAGCTTTGCAATTACAAAATGCTTTTAATAAAAAGTAATTTGATATAAAAAAAAATACTTTAAAAAAATCAAAAATGTCTTAGGAGACTAGTGGGACTCGAACCCATCAAATTTTCTCTAGTGATTATTAATTTGAATACCAGTCTCATTTTTTCATTTTGTAAATATAAGGGGACGTGGGTTCCAGTTCCGCCTGACTCCTGAGAAAGTTGTATTATTTTGAATAAAAATTTCATGAGATATAAAATGAAATTACATATACAACAAAGGTAGCTATAGTTACTCTTTGTTTAGCGATTTGTCTTCGTTTGCTACATGAGATGTTATAAGAAAAAAGCTGTTATTTTGAACTTACAAAAAGACTCTTAATTTCATTTGTTTGCATATATGCAATATTCACCCATATTGAAGGTTATTGGAAGGTTTTATTTATTTATTCTTTATTGCAAAAAAGTACAGCAAAAGGCTGTTTAAGGACTGTCTTAAAGCCTTGTAGTATACTCCACCAGTGAAGCAATAAGGGTTTATAAGCACACGAGTGATGCAATTAAAAAACATATCAATTAAATTCATTAAAAAATCTGTAAACTTTCATATTTGAACATATTTTATGTCCAACGAGCGTATGGAAACAAATATAAGAAATCTTAAATTCTTTTTTGTCTTTTAGGGTCATCAGATTCTTCAACTCTTACTGACAATGTGGTTCACTTTTTTTATGATGTCTACGTTCATCCCAGAGACGGCGTTTCTCTTCATGCCTGGGCCCACTGGTCTTCTATTACAGGCATCATTGTAGAACACGATTGGGAAAGAATACTCAGGCGAAAAAATTTAAGAAAACATCCATTTAGGATCACTACTCCGGTAAGTATCACTTATTCAATATGTTTAGTTTTGCAAAATAGTATCCAATCAAGATAATTCAGCCTTGGGCATAGGCCCAGCAATGAGCGTTATTAGGCTAATGTAATGATCATAGTAATAGTGAAACAGCATAACAGAGTCAACTAAATTATTTGGCCCTATTTAGCTGCTTCACATATATACCTGACGACATACATTATTAACAAGTATCAACGGCTCCAATAGTTTTTTAGATATAGCACAATTCCTATAGCAACATAACAGTTTTAATGAATACGAGCAGACTACCCCGGTTACATATTTGATCATAATTTCATGACCGTTTGGTTCAACGGTAACAATTCTGCCTTTCGTAGCCGCAATCCTAGGTTCGAGTCTCGGCAGATGTTTGTGTGATTAATACGAGCATTCATACCTGAATCATGGGTATATATATTTTTATGAACGCCACGTATAGGCGGATAGACATAAATATAGGATGCAAAGACTGCATCCTATATTTATGTCTATCCAGTAGCTACAAATGGACTAGACTAATTGGTGTGAATGTATATTTTTATTATTATATTATTGCTATAATATATATACCTAAGGATAGGTAAACAACTTTTCAAAGAGATTTAGTGTTTCTGAGAATTCCACTGCACACACAAATAAGTTTTTAAAAGGATATGTCCCAGTTGTCATTCATTTATTTGTACCATATACTAAAGTTCATGCACCATGATTAAACTTGAATTTTTGGATTGCTCTTAATTATTGGCAGAGATTCGATAATTACTTTAAAATTATATTTTTAATGTAATTTCATTATGTACGAGGGTGGATTGAAAAGTTCTCGGCCTAATATAGATACATTCAATTCTGAAAATCAAATCTACCTACGTTATTTAGTTCAATTCAGACTACTTAATTGTGTGAAGTTTGAAACGTGTGCGATAACTAGTTTTGATTTTATACAGTTATTAACATAGCAATCGGACGTAATTTCCGCGAATGGATCAAATTGAGCAGCGTGCCGTCGTTAAACACCTCCATAAGAAGGGGCTATCATCAAAAGCCATCCTTGATGATATGGTCAGTACATTAGGGGAATCTGCTCTGTCATATTCATCCATCAAAAAATGGATAGCAGAATTCAAGCTTGGTAGAGAGAGTATGAAAGATGAACCCCGCTCTGGAAGGCCTTCGACGTCCACTACTGACGAAAGTAATCAAAAAGTGCTTGATTTAATTATGGGAGACCGCAGATTAAAAATGAGAGAGATAGCCGAGATTATAGGCATCTCTTATGAACGCACTCGAAACATCATTGTCACCAAGTTGGGTTTCCACAAGGTGTCTGCGAGGTGGGTTCCGCGGCTGCTTTCAGTTGAACAAAAAAGGACGCGATTGACTATTTCACGCGACTGTTTGGAGTTATTTGAAGCCGACGCAGTTGAATTTTCTAATCGTTTTGTTACTATGGACGAAACATGGGTTCATTACTGTACACTGGAAACAAAACAACAATCAAAACAGTGGAGAAGATCTGATTCACCACCCCCTAAAAAGGCTAAGTCGATTTTGTCGGCTAATAAGTAATGGCTTCAGTATTCTGGGACTCGAAGGGTGTGATTATGATCGATTATCTTGAAAGGGGTCAGACTATAAACTCCGATTACTACTGCATCTTACTGCGTCGTTTACGAGAGGAAATTAAAGAAAACTCACAGGAATGATTAGAAGAAGAGTCCTGTTTCATCAAGATAACGCCCGTGTGCACACGTCTGTGAAATCGATTGCTGAAATTCTCAACTGTGGCTCTGAACTCTTACCTTATTCACCTGATCTGGCACCATCAGACTTCTTTCTGTTCCCCAACCTAAAAAAGCACTTGGGAGGTCAACGATTTTCGACAAACGATGAAGTTAAAGCAGCAGTAGACGCATATTTTGACTCTAAAGAGGAATCATTTTTTTTCAATGGTCTAAATGCTTGGAAGAGCACGTGGCAAAAGTGCATTGAACTTGATGGTTATTATGTAAAAAAATAAAAATATAATAGATTTTGTATGTGTTTGTTTTCTTGGTTAGGCCGAGTACTTTTCAATCCACCCTCGTAAGTGTGGTCTAGTCTCTTTGCATTTTTCACTAAACAAATATAAATTAATTTGGGCCAGATTTAGGATATGTCCTTTAGCTATCCCTCTCTCTTATTGTGTGTTCCTGTGTGTGTGTGTTGTCCTACTAATACTATCGATGTATAAGTGTTTAGATATTTGTCACTTAAACAAGCACACATGTTGTTTATTACCTTCATTACTATATAAATACTGTTTCTCCCTGAAAAATGTTAAATTCCTGTTGCTAGATCCTGTCGAATGTTAGTAAATTAAAGTATGGTATTCAGGTTGGGCATTATTCAAAAGAGACATACAACGGTACATTCGCCGAATACCTTATGGATATGACGGTGTCTGATTCGTCCCTTCGATGCGGGTACGGCGCTTCATCGCTGCTTATTGAATCTGTCAACGCAAGGTAAGCCATAAAGCAAAGGCAATACCCTTATCACTTTACCATTAAATAATTTTAAGTCTGATTCTCCGATAAGTGGGGCACAGATTTTCCTAATAATAATATGCCATAACCCAATAAACAAACTTCGAATGTTATTTTGTACTGTTACCCTTTTACGTCGTTTACATACATAAGTCAAAGAGAAACTCACGGATTACTCAGAAAGAAATTGTTGTTTCATCACGATAATGATCGCGTTCACAAGTCTGTTGAATTCATAGCTGAAATTCATAATCGTGGTTTCGAATTACTTATTCTCCAGATTTGTTATGTTCTTACTTTCACTTATTTCCAAACTTAAAAAAACATCTTTAATAAGACGGCGAAACTACGGTAAATATTTTTTTTGAATATGTTGACGAACCTTTTTTAAGAACGACATATAAGCTTTGGAATACAGGTAAAAGCATAGATCTCTATCTCTATTACGTCTTAAAATAAAAATATTTTTGTGCAAATTTATTTTGTTTTCTTGACTTTTCCGCGCCTTATTAAAAGTCTTTAGCTGTGAAACCGAAAAAGTTCCTCGATCCTTGGAGTAAAATTGATGTATTGTACAGTAGTCACCCAGATTTCAAAATTCTAGGGTTTAAAGACCATTATTAGTAGCAGTTGTGTTATATTTTTGAAGAAGTTTTCAATAATACAATCATATTTAATAATTGAATTTATTCAGTGAAGTGCTGATTCCTACTATGCTGTGGATATCGGAAAAAAACAATAGCAGTATGATGCCGATGCTGGAGTCAGAGTCAGCAGACTTGGGCGCTGGTGTTCTCAGGGTCCTAACCAATCGACTCCATAGGGTTGACTACGTCATGCCTATTTGGCTCTTCAGGTATTAACAAACATCATTTTAGTATCCGATAACGGTACATTAGAATACGTCTTTACTTACATTATTTCATAATGTTAAATGGAAAATGTTAAATTATTACATGTTTGCAATACATTCTTTCTTACATAAAGAAGGTCATTAACACCGCAGCTTATTTTCGAGCAGTTATTTATTCCGCAAAATAAAATTCGAAATCGAGCTTCGCTAATTTGAACTTATTCACTTCAACGTATTAACAAAACGTTCAACTTTTCATTCAAACGTTTCAGTTTGGGATTCTTTAAATATATGTGCGGAAGTTCGAAGTAAAGCTTCGATTGTTCAATATACCTATAATAGCATTAATCAATATTTTATAGAGGCTAGAGACAAAGTTAACCGAAGCACTAATAGAGTTACTATATCAAAATAAAGACTGCGTAATTTGCTCTTGAATCTGTTAAAAGTTTTTACTGTACAGCGTTATATGAGATGATTGACATGAGTTGTGCATGTCTCTGTATGATAAAAGATAGCTGCGCCACTGTACGTAGTGATTGCACTATATTGATTATGGTGTAAAATTCTTTTAAAGAAGCCTAAGTTTCGATATAAAATCATAGGCGTAGCTGATAACACAATACAGGCGGGTCACTTTTTTATAGACTATCGGTAAAAAAGTCGGTTTTTTTTTTTTTTTTTTTTTTTTTTTTTTTTTTTTTTTTTTTTTTTTTTTTTGCCTGTAAAGTCGGTTTTACGGGCGAAGATTTTACGTGACAACGTCTTTTTCTCGGTAGAATATTTATTGATATGAATATAATTAAATTGCACAATGCGCGCGGCAGACCGATCATAGTTGAGTGGGAGAGAGACGCAAGGCATTCGGCGGGCCTCTCTCTCGTTCGGTGACTCATCGTAACGTTACCGAGCGTTACACTTTTTCATAAGTGACTCCCAGCCGCAACCAATTTATAAGACGTTATCACGTCAAAAATTATCGCGAAAAACCGCCCCGCACGCACCCCTAATACGCGGCCGAAAACAGCCGCAAATATTGTGATAATATGGCACCAATAAGATGAGCCAATTGAAGTAAACGAATTTATATTGTAAATATAAACAAAAAGTATTATAATATAATAAATAATGTAACGCACATAACTGCGTGTATCGTAGTAGCACAGAGTACTCATGTGTGTCTTTTAATTGGAATATTCAGCAATTTTAAACGTCATTCCATGAATAAGCACAAAAAAAAGTCGGTTTTTTTTTTTTTTTTTTTTTTTTTTTTTTTTTTTTTTTTTTTTTTTTTTTGCCTGTAAAGTCGGTTTTACGGGCGAAGATTTTACGTGACAACGTCTTTTTCTCGGTAGAATATTTATTGATATGAATATAATTAAATTGCACAATGCGCGCGGCAGACCGATCATAGTTGAGTGGGAGAGAGACGCAAGGCATTCGGCGGGCCTCTCTCTCGTTCGGTGACTCATCGTAACGTTACCGAGCGTTACACTTTTTCATAAGTGACTCCCAGCCGCAACCAATTTATAAGACGTTATCACGTCAAAAACTGAATTAAAAGAATTGAATTTATCTTTGACACCTAACTCCTTAACTATTTCTAGGTATAGTTTATCATCATAAGCGACGAAGTGACTTTAGTTTTGTTTTGGATCTTTTTACTTATTGTACATTTAAACTAAAGGCGCATCGTAGTTTATTGTCACGTGCTTCGGAAGATACTACAAAGCCATCAGCACTGGGCCCGTGTTGAGGGTTATAGCCCATTCTACACATGGTGTTTTCATCCATAAGTCGATGCCTAAAGAGCGTTAACGCACAACATGTCATACAAACTTATGGAACTTAGTTTTTACTGGAAAAATGATTTTTTCCATTAAAAACTAATTTTATAATTAAATTAATAAAATTAGTTTTCACTGGAAATATAAATATATTTTTTATTTTTAAAAAATATTTTACCCAACATGTTTTCTACTAACTTTTAAGACTTATGTTTCTATAAAATGTTAAGAGTATGTGATTTCTAATTCTAAAATATTTGGACTTGACAGATTCAAAATATTTGGCGTTGACGCCCTTAACAGTGAGGACATTTATAGGCTGCTAATGATTTGACTGACCACTGCTCTTGCAATAGGTGCTTGATAATATTGATAACTTATTTTTCTTTAGTGTTGGCTTCACGTACTTAGCTGACCGCGAGAGCAGTAGCAACATGTACATGGAACCGTTCACCACTGGTGTGTGGTATTGCTGCCTTGGAGTGGGAGTGATACTGGCGTTGGCTCAATGGTTGGCTTCTAAGAATGCGGAGGAAAAGGAGGGCGCATTCATGGCTGTACTGGCCACTTGGTTGCAGCAAGGTAATACAGCAATTGAAAATAACCGACAACTTCTTTTCTTCTAGTAGAGTATAACACATTTTCCTTACTTACTGCCTACATAAAAGCTCCATCGTTTTAGTAGAGATGACCTATATAGGTGAGAAGGCGCAAAATTTAATATGGAAGGTAATTTCCTAAACCCCTTTAATTTTACAGAAACCGGTAACACAATTTAAATATAGAATAACTATAAACGAAACCTAAATCGTAAAATAATTAATGGTTTAATAACACCAACCTAAACTGATTCGATAATTTTGTCAGTCTGCTACTCTAATAGTATTTTTACGGTTATCAAGAGTTAGCTGTCGATTAATACTAATGCTTTAATAGTGAAGTAACTATATTTGATTATATGACTGCATTTCAAATAAAAGAAATAAAAAAGCGTTATTTGGTACATTTGTTAATGTTATGATTTTTGGTTATGTTATTTTTTGTATTGTTTAAGATGCAAGCGCTGTGCCGAGTGGCTTGTCTGGTCGATGGACCTTTATTGTTCTCTCTGTATGCTCTATGCTTGTACATGCTTACTACACGTCTGCCATAGTCTCTTCACTGATGAGCACTGGGCGAGGAGGCCCACGTACTCTTCGAGAATTAGGGGATTCAAGATACGCTATAGCATCTGAAGACCAAGATTTCATCCGTGCTATTATGTTTGAAGTATGTGTTTCAAAGTTTCGTAATCTGTATAATAAACTCTATATCTGTCAGAATCAAATAAACCCTTATTGCCCACTAAACAACTCAAGTGCCTCTTATATTTGAGTAATTTGTCCCATTGAACATTTTCTACTATTTTTTTTGTTACTTTAATAGTAAATTCTTAAATTTGATCAAAGAAAGTCACCACATATAATACACGAAAATGCCAAATTTCTAACTTTTAAATTCTGCGAATGTTTTATGTTTTAAGATGTTGTTGTACAATTCTAGTGGTTAATTTTTCAGGAAAAAATGACAATATATTTTTGCAGATATTAAGGTTTTACAACTATTAGTATTTAATAATGATTTCACACAAAGCTTGTTAAAAAAATATTTATTTTTTTATTGATTATTTTCTTTTGTATACATATGTCACTGAACTCCTTCTAAACGGCTGGACAGATTTTGATTACATTTAAGTGTGTTTGTGTGGGTTTTTGGATGATTTCGAATGGGACCTGGTAGGTGGCGCTGCAATCGAACAAGAACACGTTTGCTGGTTTAACAAAATTAAAATAAAAAAAACAATCTTAAAATTTATACGAGGATATATTCCAATATTTCCAATGGTAATATCTCTAAAAGAGATCTCTTTCTTCTTTCAGCCTACCAATGTATCGGTGACTTATAATACGTAAATTTGATAATTTCTGATTCAGCTCAGTGAATAGAAGCATATACAAAAGTCATTTTATAACCTAGGCTAAAGGCATGTCTTAATCTGTTCTCTAGAAAGCGTAGGGAAATAAACAATCCATTTTTTTATTAAAACCAGTAATAAAACGGTCTTCTTTTCTTTCTAATCAATAATAAAAAGTTATAAAAAATCAATAATAAAAAAACAAATAAATAGTTCGCATTTCAGGCAAACTAAAACTCGCTAATTATTTTAGGTGAAAACAACGTGGTCTGACTTAGAATACCTTAAGAAGAAAAAACTCACTTCAAACTTGTATCAAGATTACAGAATCGGGATCCAACTTATACGAGAAGGGTATACGGCATACCACGCCGAATATCACCAGCTCTATATGTATCTGAATACTTTAACTGACGATGAGATCTGTAAAATGCAGCACATAGACACCATTCCTGAGGTAAAAGCACAGATTAAATTGAACTCATACTTTAGACAATAGACTTAAATTATGTGTTCGTATCTTAAATCACTAGCGACAAAAAAAATATTTAAAACGGACTTTTTCGCATGTTTTTTTTATTATTTTTGAGACTGGTAATCCTTCACTGTTGCATGCGCCACTATTACGGAACATGAAGTTTATTACGGGTAGGTGTTATGGATGTAAAAGGATCCGTACCCTACATCGCTGTAAGACACACAACACACGAGAGAGTACCTGATCGCGAAACGTCTCTTTTTTGTGTTGTTTTTAACAAATGCACTACTTGACTCCAGATTCTTGACAATTTTTCGTATTTAGCAGCGTCAGCTGTGATAACTTGAGAATTGTAAAACTCGTTTCACTAATTTGAACCCGATCGGATTGAATGTTCAGTAAATGCCGACTTTTACGTATCGTTGTTTTTGAGCGCTGTATATTCTCCTCTTTCAGCATGCTATTCATTAATATTTTTTTATTATTAAGGCAGTCCATTCCAGATTTTTATATCTAAAGAAGTTATTAATTCATCTTAGCTTATAATAGCACGTAGATTTTGACATTAGCACATTAAAAAAATGTATCAATGCATTCCATTTGTTATTTAACTCTATGGCACTGAAATGTACCGTAGTGTGCCACATATTTAAAGTTGTGTTATGGTCTGTACAGTGTTTCCGTTTAACTGAATATACTAAACTCCGTGATAGATTGATGCGTATCAATTTAGGCCTTAAAGTACCATACATATGTTACCAATATATGCTAAAAATTCCAGTAAAAAAGTGCATTTTAATAGATAATTTATGTGAACAAGAGTTATATGAACGATGTTTATATAAAAAATATGCGATCGAAGATAGTTAGAATGCAATATAATTAATAAAAATAGGAATACGGTAACACGGCCGTCAAATGCGCGCGCGCCAATAATGAACTGTCAAAAAGAGCGCTATCGGGACGCTGGCATTTTTCATAACTAGCGAGAGCAGCGCGGCGGTGCTCCTTGGCACTAAAAGGGTTAAAAACATCTCGAGTTATATAAACTATTTTCAATATTTAATACCGTCAGAATTACTGCTCTTGCAAGCAAAGTACATGCAACGATACAAGACTCCCTAATAGTTTACCAATAAACAGTTCAAATCTCGTGGACCATAAAAACTTGAATAATGTGTTGTTATCACGAAAAATATATCATATTAAGAAGATCATGATTTAAATTGTATTTGTTATAGGCAATGACCTGGGTGTCGGCTTCCCCTAAAGGACAATGGACGAACCTCCTCCGATCGGCTGGTGCTTGGCTACAAGAGACAGGCTTGGCAAAGAGGCTCATCCACCGCATGCAGATCCATCCACCTCCGTGCAGGTCTGCTTTACTGGCAGAACGAGTCAACTTTTGGGATGTGTCACCGCTCTTAACAGTTACTGCTTTAGTAGCAGTTCTGTCATGCGGCCTCCTTGGGTTAGAAATAACGGTGGCTAAATGGAAAAAACAATATAAAAAGGCAAATGTTAAAGAGATGTTTAATGCGGAATTAAAAGAAAAATAGGAACTCCAATCACAATACCCTATAATAATGATTAAATATTTACTAGCTAAAACCTGATATACACGCAGACAAAGCGCTTATAATAAGTGGAATATGATAAATAAATAAATAAATATTTCTTACATTCACACCAATTAGCCTAGCCCAAAGTAAGCACTGTAAGGCTTGTGTTATGGATACTAGGATAACGGATAGACATACATATATAATACATAGATATGTAATATTCATAGAAATATATAAAAACACCTGTGACAGGTACAAATGCTCGTATTCATCATACAAACATTTGCCCCTTCCGGGATTTGAACACGGGACCGTCGGTGCAGGCAGGATCACTACCGTTGCACCGTTGCAAGGGTCGTCGTTTGGTGCAACGGTAATTGATGATTTGATCAAATGATGATTTGATCAAACTGTGAATAAATTTTCTTTTTATATACTTTGGTCTAAAGTGATTGAATCGTTAATGTAGTCCAATAAACAGTAAATTATTTTCACTCGACTGCTGATTATATCATGGAACTTAGAAATATTTTAATTTATAGTTATAATGCTCATTTATTAATAAAAATCTCTGTATTGTTTGTTAACTAGCTGACTAAACAGATGTTAACGTGTCGAATTAAATTCATTGACTTTTGTGTTTTTTTTCAATGTTGCAACTAAAAATACACCATTAGTTTGACCCAAATTTTAATTTTTCCTTTCTATTTAATCGGACTGCCCTGACTTGCTAATGAGAGAAAATATTATTGTTCCATATAAATTACCACGAATATCACACTAGGTATAATTGATTTGCAATAAAGAGCTCTATAGAGAATCTAGGTCTGTTTTCTTCTTTAACAGAATGAATCAGCACAGTCTTAAGTAGTATAACACACTAAGTCCACTGACGTCGACATATATAGCAAACCTATTATGAAATGAAATGCCTACCACAAATCCAGTGATTAATTTTTCTTTATATTCTTTATCAATAATCGATATTGTACTGCAAAACCTTCCCGTGGGAAAGGAGAAATATTGCCACAATCTCCACGCTTGACAAGTGGGTTGGAGATCGCAGTGAAAGACCATAATTCGGAAAACGCTGCTGCTGATAAGATGTATGCTAATCAAAGTCACCTTCAGTATCATTAGTCGCCTCATACGACACTCCTAAGTATTAAGGGTTAGTGCTCTTCTACTCTGCCGACCAGCCGACATGGCTTAATATGTGTAAGTATGTATTAGCGTCATTGAACAACTTCGGAAGGCTAGTTAGACGTTAGACTGCATATTGCGTGGTGGATTCAACGTTCTATACGGTGTTTGCAACGGAAGGAACGGAAGGTCTGTGTTCTTGGAGTAGGCATTAATACACTGATGATGATACTTTTTAGGGTCCCGTGCCTCAAAAGTAAAATAGGAACCCTTATAGGATCAGTTCGCAGTCGGCCCGCCTGTTTGTTTGTGTATCATATACTTATTTCCGAAACACAAGCAATGCGGCCCTTTAAACCATATATTTTGACACAAGGAAGTAAATCACATGCCATAGGTAGTTCCAAATAAAATAAATTATTTATTTATTATTATTTATTAATCAAATTACACACAAAAAACATTACATTAGACATTTTTCAAACAGTGTCACAAAAACCTGTTCAGGTTTTACCGTACACTGTGAGACATTCATCACTATACTACATTAGGATAATAGTAGATTAATCTACTGCAACACATCTTTACAACAAGAAAAAATAAATTAAAAATGTAGGGTATGCATGATATACTTGTCATCATTCTACCTGCTCAGTCCGGCCACCGCACCAGCACTGGCGCGCACAAACTCACGGGTGGATTTCTTTGCACAATTTTTCACATTTTTAAATTTAATTCCAAGATTGCAAGAATATTGTGTGAGAGTGTGCATGTACATGCACTCGCGTGACGCATGTGTATGTACACACGCGTACACCTATGTCCTTTTTTTATCTATTATAATAAAATCACAGTATAACCATAAAATAAATTAAAGTTATTTATTTAGCATAAGTAGATTTAAAAAGTATTTTTTTAACCTAATTTTAATGATTTTATTATTTGTTAAATGAGAAGCATGCTTTTTAAAATATAAAACAAAGATTATATTTTAAGAAGCATGCCACATGTCTTGCCATTACAGGTGAACCAATGTTGAAATTTTTAATTGTCTTTAACAATACAAAGGCCATTAATATATATGGGAATCTATGAAATTGAATGACTCTCACTATAATAAAAAGTTACCTATTAATATGACGAAATTATATAAATATATTAATGAAATTTCAATTAAATCTGCTACCTACCTAGGTAAAGGTGTCCACCAATTTTACAAGAAACAAAAGTTTGCTTTGCAAAAAAAGATCTCCCTCAATCATTAATTTCTCATTACATCACATTATAAATATTTTTTGTGATTGCAAACTTATATTTTTAGTGTGAGAAATAGGTAATCATGACGTAAAATAGGTAATCTACAAGTAGAAATGATATTACTATTATTACCCTAACAAATAAATGTACAAAAATAAAGGTTAAAATCATCTCTCCTAGAGAGGAATCGAAGCCACACCTTTTATTATCCGTGTTTTGGGCAAACATAGCGGATAATGACTCCAGGTTAGCAGGAGGTGTCGGTTAGAACGTTTTGTTTTCACTAATATGAGCTTAGTAATAGTATAACATAAATAAACTTCGCCGTATGGTGTTAACCAAGATAATGAAGGTATAACAAATTAATTCAAAATCTACAAGTAGGTACCTACTCCTTATTAGCTTTTCCCTAGAGTAATATATGTCACTTCAGTATTATTGACATGCTGATCTTATAAATACTAACTTGTGTCGTAGTTATGCCACAGAAGTAATAATTCTATTTAATAGTAATTTTTAGGGAGCAACTTGTCGAGGTTTTTCATAAAAAGTGACTTGATTTCGATAGGTTGGTTATTGCATAACCCAACTTGTTGTTGAATCCACAGGATTCATCCAGCTGTTCTATTCTTAGAAATGTTCTAAACCGTGACTTATACTAATATTTATTATCTTAAAATCAATGTTCGAGAGCGTCCATTATCTCAGCGAACTTTATTGCTTATCAATATCATTCTTAACATCACGTTCATTATTTTTACCAAATGTTTATAAAATAGAGTCTTCATCTTCATGTGGTATTAACGTATCGTTGTCTTAATTGACGAGTATCAATGTATCTCTAGTCATAAGTTTTACACTCAGCACATCCAGTAAGCAAGCAAAATGTTAAAGTTAATTGTAAAATTTAGTGCGTTATTAATAGGATTAAGTCATGCCACGGCTCCCAGTTGCACTCAATGTCAAAAATCGCATGTAAGTATTATCTATATTTTTTCTATCTTTGTGAAATTCGTATTTAGTTTTTATGAGTTTTACTATCACAGTGCATAAAACATAAGAATTTTGTTTTGAAGCGCTTGTTCCCAGCTTTAAGATCCATTAATATTTCAAATAGTTTTTATTTACTGATTAATTTATGAAATAAGATTTTAGTTCAAAAAATAATCTAACCAAAACAATCGAGTAACTTAGAAAACTCCATCAAGCCACTTGAACAGTTAGCTCAAGTCAATCAGTCAATTCTCTTTTTTTTTTTTAGATGGCTTCGCTTCATGAACGGATGAATCAAATGATAAGCGCCTTATACTCATCACGTAAGTAAAATAAAGTAGGCCTATCGTGCCTATGTGCCTACTCAAACAACCGTTGAATCGCATTCCATAACACGCATGCAAAAATGTGACACTAATTAAAATTTCTGTAAGTAATATACATTTTATCAGCTATTTAAAAAATAATACTATTGCGTTATTTTTCTAATGCAAACAAATGCATATGAAGCTCGGCGTTGAATTCGTATAGTTTTATTAACACTGTTAGACATTAATTTGACTACGTAACTTCCGGTGTCCAGGCGACTAGCTTTGCCCACGAATTTATAAATGTTATTAATTTCCCCACTGGAGTGTGTCATCAAATCTAAGTCATAAATACAGAATATCATAGGTACATAAATCATGACAGAATATTCAAATTTATTAATCAAAATTTAAAACCCAAACGCGCAAAAATTAAAATTATGTTTAAATAAAATTTTACTATTTCTTGCGCAACACAAGGCAGAAAGCGCAATGTACTATCAACAGCATATCGACCATTACAAAATGTAAAATTTCTCCAATTGATTTTCAGCTTACTGTACAATCCTGAAGTTGAATATCGAATGGGAAAAAATCACATTTTATAATCCGTTGATGTGCTATTGTCCGTTCTTACATAATAAACCTTGTGCTAGTAAGTATTCTGTGCTAATAATATCAGTCACAGCAAATCAATATTATTTATAGCTAACGCATTTCTTTTAGTGACAACTTAAAAAGCCGTTCAAAACAACAAATAATCAAGCACCTATACACCAAAACTAATTGTTATTTATTAAAACTGAAATAAAAATGGTGCGCATTGACTTAAACTTTTATGACCTCGCAATAATAGCGTCTAAAGACATGACATTGATTCACTTAAAGGAATACAGATTGAAAATACATGATCAAATATCGTGTATTCTTCTCCACAGCTTTGCATATAGTAACACTTAAAGAGGTAGTAAAACAAAAGTGTCAAAAAATTCCACCCAAAATCATTAAATAAAAACAATTATTAAACTTGCTGTTGTGCTACTTGAAAACGTCTTAGTAGGTCTGAAGTGGCCACCCGCAGTAAGAATTACAATGACCTTACGTTGGTGGTAACGGCAACAGGAAAACACGAAAAGTAACATATGATACCTATTTAGTTCTTACACTTCCGTGCATATTACACATTAGAATAAAACACTTTTTTACGGATTTTTACGCATGTTTTATTTTATATTTATTTAATCCTTAGTCATCCTGTGATCACGGCTCCTATAAAGGAGTCGAAACGTCAGGATTAAATAAATATAAAATAAAACATGTGCAAAAAATCCGTAAAAATGTGTTTTTTATTCTAATATGATACCTATATAACCATGTTTAGATTTTTTATTATTTCTAATACTTCCGCAGTAATTTATAGAAACGAAACTTTTTAATTGAAAACCAACTTTATGTTCCTATTTTATTAATTGATTCTCGACATCACTAATCCATTTCGGGAGAAAATGCATAAAAGTGTTTAGTTGAAAAATAATTATAACATACTATCAATGTTCACCTTTTGGTAATGATTAATCATGTTCTTTATAAACAATTTAAAAAAAATGCTAATTTTCCTGGCCTTTTTAAACATAATACACTATTACTAAACAAGATAAATCCTAGTTTAATTATAATTTTACTACCGAATAACAGCGTAAATATACACGTAAATCATTAATTTATTAGTAACCTCCAAAATTCAGTTGTCATAAATTAATATAAAAGTAGAAGAGTATTACATATTAATTTCTCATTGCAGCATTCTTAACAAAATCACAGCCGCCAAACTCCTCAGGCCCTCCTCCGTCATACACTACCGCAGCATCAACACCAGACTATACCGGCAACACTGCGACTTCATTTGAGTCAAGCTACAACTACCCGACTAGCTACCCTCCAGCACCGACCCAATCTGGACCGCAATTTGTATACGTATCCCCATCACACTCAACTCCAACAGCAGTCTCTATTTCACCTCCAACCTCAGGCAATCCATCTATAACTATCTCGTCTACGACATTCCAGAACCCCCCACCTTACTACTCATCAGAAACTGCCCATCCAATAGAAAATACTGTACCGATGCCGCCTTGGTCTCAATATAATGAGCAGTATCCGTATCAATATACTCCGCAGCCCTCTTACCCACCCCCACAATATCCCCCATCATATGCCTCAAGCTCTCAACCACAGTCTCCTAGTCAATATCAACCATATTCACCTACACAACATTACCAACCACCTCCGCCACAGCCATATGTTCCTAGTAGCTCACAACAGCAATATCCTCAGCCACCGTCATATCAACCTCCTAATATCTGCCAATGCCCCAATTCCTACCCTCCACCACCATATCTAAACAATCCTGTAGCACCGTACCCAAGCACATCTCAAGCTCAGTCTTACCCACCTAGTATGCCAAGCTCCTGTACTCCTCAATGTTCTTGTAATACTCAACCGGATTATCCTTCCCCACCTTGCCCACACTCGTCTTACCCCCCTCAGTCAGCACCAGTATGCCCTACTTACCCTATATATAGCCCGCAGTACTACAATCCTCAACCGTATCAAACCCCCAATAGTATGATTCCATCATATCCACCTGTACCTTTTACTGATATTCCTTATTACTCTTAAACATAATATTTCAATATTTGAGGTAATAGCAAAGTTGACTTGATCAATCTCTCGTTATCTCTTTTATGGAGAAGGCATCTGAGGAGATTTTATTTTTAAGCATAATTATACCATAATCAAGAATATATTCTAGATTAATGGTGTTGAGATGTGTTTATTGTATTTTCTTACCACTGTATTATTAAATAAATTGATTTATTACTTAAATTGTTGTTTTTGTCATATGTCATAAACAAATGATAGTAGAATGAAACATTTTATTAAAATAAGAAATATCGTAAGTTCTTGCATCACGTGATATTCACATTTCACAATTATTCAGATAGCAACGCAAATTACATAAAACATTTGTTTATGTAGAACCCAATTTCCTAATATACCGATAACTATAGTTATAAAATACACAAAGTCATTGTAAGTAAATAGTGCACTGTCGTGCCTGAATCCATCATGGCGCGATTCATGATCCTGTTTGCTATTATTCTCCAGGTAATTATTTATTTTTTAAGCTCGTTTAATATTATTTTATCATAAAAAAAAGTTCGTCTCTCATAGTTTATCAAATAAATCATTATTTTAATACAATGCTTGCTATAGTAATCCCGCAAGAAAACAATGATGGATTTAATACGAAGATGCGTTTACCAAATAAATATCCCTATATGTTTCTTGTTATTGTAACACATTTATTTAATAATAAAATAACACTTAGTGTTTATTGCAATTTCTTCCGTGACAGTGGTACATGCAACTGTGCTAAAATATCGGAATCTCAAAATAAAAACATGGTAACAATCCCGTTAAAATTAATACTTATGTAAGTACCTACATCCTTAAAAATGTTATAAAGGACGTGAAATCCCTTTTAGGATAAGTATAAACAAAGAAATAAAGTTATATAACTAAAATAATAAATATCCTTGAGACGATCCTGTTAACTTTATTTTATGCAATCTGTATTTGTTAAACAATTTATAATGTAGAGTATACTATATTCTCAGGTCTCCATCATTAATGCAAACATCGATGACGACGAAGATGAGTTACCACTCAGACACGTTTTGAAAAATAAACCAAGTGAACAAAATATTAAGGAATTTAGAGCAACCGACACAGAATGGATGGACCTATTTGTGCTGCCAAAAAATTCAGAACTCCCATCCACATCATCTACGGCAAAAATGGCTCAAGTTCTTAACTCCGACAAATCTCCTGAGGAACAATTACAAGAAATGAAAGAAATGGCAAATCAAATAACCCTTGCTATTCAAAGTGAGATGGCTAATCTACTGGCTTATGCCATTAGTAACTCTGAAAAGGAGATGAACGAAAACTGCTTAAGGGAGAAAAGGTCTGCTGAAAGTCCAATGGATAGTACACAGCTAATCATGAGATTGTTAAAGCATATAAGGAGCAGTAACGAAAATCAAAATATTGCTATTGAGAAGCTAATGTCTGCACAGGAGATTGCAGACAAATTCGGAATCGAATTCACTCCAGATCCCGATATATTCTCTGATCTAGCAATTGCATCCACCAAGCAGACAGAAGACCTTTCAGTTATTTTGCAAGATGCTTATAGTTCCAGAAATGCTACTAATGAAATAGAATTTATTCCTTTAAACAACGAACTTGCTCAGAGTTCTAATGAAAACAATACTTATTATGTTTACAATACCAATGTGCCAGAGGAAGAGATGGTTGAATTGAATACTCCTCCTCATATCGAATATGCACCAGAACGTGTTGATTTAAAAATTTTGGAACAGCAATCCAATAATCCTCGTCATTACGAACATGTCCCAGAACAATACGATTCTCAGTTGCCTGAAAACCATTTACATTACGAACCAGCTCACTACAGCTACTATTACAATATTCCAATTGAAACGCAGATCCCACCACCCCCCATCCATCATCACGCTCCAGTTAGCCACATGCCGAAATTCTACGAACCACCAATGTTCACATCAGTGGAGCACTACCCACAATATCATGTAGAACCAATCACTACTACTACCACAATAATTTTACCTTTTGAAGATTTTCTAGAGCCTGAACCAGAACTAGTCGCAGAAGAATTTGAGGAGACAATAAGCTCAAAAGTGATGGTAGACCGCGGAGACGAACCGGGGTCAGCGACTGTGAATCACGTGATGACGTACACGATATCAGAGAAATCCCATTTCAGAACACCTCAAATCGAAAATCTACCTCAGCAGATGCAATATTACTTCTTTTTAATGTAATATAAATTAATTAAACATTCATCATTAATTTCAGTCTAAGAATCTACCATTAAAGGCAAAGTTGGATTTAATCAAATTCTGTTAAAATTGTTTACATGCTATTTTTTCTACAAATGATTAATATTTTTGTAATTTTATTCTAGAATTGACAGTAATCTATAATGATTCGAAGTATTATATTATTGATATCCTGTTTACTCGAGTATACCTAAAACAAAAAGTACTTAATATTTTTAAGAAAAATTCTTAAAATGAAACATTTTTTGTATCTTAGTTTTAATTTATTTAAATAAATGTACAAACTTTATTTACTAAAAAATATAACTTACTACTGATGTATATATTACCTTTGGTTACATTTTGGTTTTAATTTAATTGACTGGTTTGCACTCGTATTACTTCTTATTGGTAAAGAAGAGCTGAAAACTAACTTATTTTATGGAGACAAAATTATGGTAACATTATAATAATAATTATAAAATTGCTTAAACTACCTTAATTATTTTTTTCTTTCACTTATCACAACAAATAAGGCACTCAATTTGGTTAGCGATTGTCTATTACAAAAGTGAAGCAACAATTAATGTACCTGATTTATTTATAATATTTGATGCTGTTTCACTTTTAGAAAAGTCGATTTATTTAAAAATGAGTAGAAACAAAAATACACTTTTTGTTGAAGTTTTCTTTACTCTTTTTCATGAAAGTTAATAAATAAATCTTATTCAACATCATCATAGTAAAATTTTGATATGTATACATAAGGAGTGTTTTTTTAATGCCGAATTTCAAACGCCCGTTATTGAAGTGGTCGAAAAATAATTTCTAATCTTAATATATGGCTTATAATTGTTTGTTTGTAAGTTTTTCAATATTTTTGAAATTTCCATGCAGTAACTTAAAACGATTACAAATTATCAGAACCTTAACTATTTTATATCACAAAAACTTAATTTTTTTACTTTATTTACTTTAAGTTTTGTAAAATAAATCATTACTTCATTACAGATTAATCGATTTAAACACATTGATTTTTTTGATATTATACACAATTGTTTCACACATTGAATTTTAATACATTTTTACTTTTACGTTAACATTGACAAAATAACAAAAAATATTTGGATTATATTTTTTTCTCCAAAAAAGTTGCTTCAAAATAAATACACACAAAACATCCAAAATAAATCGGTTGCACATCTTAGATATTAGGTGTAGATTTACATTTGGTTTAAGCCTTTTTGACCACCAATTTCGATGTCTTTGCTCTCAAAACTATCACATGCTATTCGCAGCTGTGGGCTACCTGTGGGCATAATAGGCGCTGTATGTGCTGTTGTGACCAGCATGTGGTTGATATCTGTAAAGCAGAAAGATCCTTTAAATAAATTAGTAGCACTTCTGGGCCTCTCATACATCGAAATAAAATAATATAAGGATGACCTTATTCTGTATACTGTTGAGATGACTGTGACGTCATCACAAAAATGTGCTTTGTGATGACATAGGGCAATCACGGTGCTTCTAACAAAACCTCATTTGCCAATAACAAAAAAATGTTATTTTTTAAACTGCAGAAACATTTATAATGAAAATTGTAAATTAAAGTGGTTTTGGAATGGAACACATTTCACAGATATCCAAAACGCGTTCCATTCATGATTTTATTTAATCCTGATGTTTCAACTTCTATTCAGGAGTCGTAATCACAATGTGATCTGTATAAAACTATTGATATTTTACGGTACACATAAAAATATACATTTCAATAATTGGACATAAATTGTAGTAAATAAAAATTGGTTATGTTTATATTCTGAATAGTACTTACCGTACAGGCGCGTGCGCCGCATACAGGGGGCCGCAGCCGCTGGGTTCCTCAGCGTATGGTTGGCTAAGCTGTGGGCACTGCTCCACCTGGGCCACCTCCCGCCGCCTGGGTGCGCCTCGCTGTTGACTCTGCTCTGGTGGGCTGAAAATCACCATCACTTACAATGGAGAACTTGAAACTAAGAAGAGATTGTAAGAGGGAGTCTATTATTCATTCTCGTCTAATCAAATCTTATGCTGGAAATATTTAAATGCTTTTTAAATGTTTAAGTAAAAATGACTCAAATAATAAGTTTCTATGTAGCACGAAATCTTTGTCCATGGACGACAAATCGAAGCAGGATATGCTGTCGAGATAAAAATGTGGTACTCATTATGGACTCAGTGAGATATTTTTTTGCTGAATACAGAAAATATAACAAAGAATAACCATGAAGAAATTATAGCACGTAAAGATGAATTGATATCAGCTAGAATACTATCCTCAGAGACGCATTATTTGCCGCTATACGAAACTTGTCCTTATAAAATATACCCATTTTGCACATGAAAAGTATGATTACTTAAATTGTGACAACGGAGAACATGTAAACCGCATGAAAAAATTTGAGCGTGATCGTCGTTTGCGAATAACGTATTGTTGGTGCAACATGAAGACTGCATGTGTGTCACTTTTTTCTTAGAAATTTCTATTATTTATATTTATATTTCAAAAATAGGTATAATTATAAAATATATTATATTATAAATCATTTAACAAAATCGCAAATGTTTTACTCTGCAACTTTATACATGGAATGTTAATTTTGACTATGTAATTCATTTGTTAAATTGACGTATGTACAAAATGATTAAATAAAGATTTAATAAAAGGTTCTGATCGCAGTTCTTACCTAAGCTAACGCAGCCATTTGGATAGAAATATTTATCATATAAGATAGCATTGAAAATGCATAGAGACAAAAAATATAAAGTAACTATTTCGGTTCAATTTACTTACACTAACCCATTCATATATATAATTTCGTATTAAAAGTAAACTATCCCAAGCGATGCATTTTAATAAACGCTATTTATTTTTTGCGCTGCCAACATATTTACCCTTTCTGTGAAGTGATGTTTTGATATTGTGAAATTACCGGATAATTATTTGTCAAATGAGTTATTTACAGAAACAATAGAATGTTAGCATATTAATTTACTAGCCCCACGCGCGCCCCGAGCTCCGTAATACGATATGGAGCATCAGCCGATGCTAATTTGCCACTCACATCAGGAGTGTATCAATTGTGGATAGTGTTTTGTTTTCGTAGAAATGCGAAAGCGTGGAAAATCTATTTTTAAATGTATTCTTATTACTGACAATATGGTAACAAACACACAAACACAAAGTATTGTCATAATATAATTAGGATCAAGAATAGTTTTGCCAAACTTTAATTTTAAAATGAAAATCTTAATATTTCTACTCGCTATAAAGGCTTTTATGCGATACATTTAGACAGCATACAAACTCTGTTTTGTGTTCAAGGTTCAAATGCGCTTTCGCAGCTGAGCTAAAAACCGCCGTAAACGTCAGTTAAATTTCTTTTTCTATTAGTTTTTAACAAATAAAAGCAAACCACTTTAACCATGTTTACTGCGCGTTTTGACGTGACAACGTCTTAAATTAGGTTGCGGCTGGGAGTCACTTATGAAAAAGTGTAACGCTCGGTAACGTTACGATGAGTCACCGAACGAGAGAGAGGCCCGCCGAATGCCTTGCGTCTCTCTCCCACTCAACTATGATCGGTCTGCCGCGCGCATTGTGCAATTTAATTATATTCATATCAATAAATATTCTACCGAGAAAAAGACGTTGTCACGTAAAATCTTCGCCCGTAAAACCGACTTTACAGGCAAAAAAAAAAAAAAAAAAAAAAAAAAAAAAAAAAAAAAAAAAAAAAAAAAAAAAAATATGGTTTTTTTTTTCTTATATTTTTTTTTCCTTTACAGGAGCCGTGACCACCGGATCAGGATTAGGATCAGTCATCCTGTGAACAAAATTCTAGGAGCTCTGTTGTTGTTTTTCTAGGCCGTTCAAAAGTCATCACGTAAACAATCGAAATCAGACAAATCTATATAATACATATATAGTATATTCAGATTTTATATATGTTTTAAGTTTCAGCTACGTTCTGTGGTACTCAATTATTATCATAATTCAATATTTTCACCTTAATCCAGAAAACACTTCGAATAGCAAATGAGCGTCGAGTACCCAGTGATATATCAGTTTGTTAATCTTGTAAATCCCTAAGGATTATCACATTATCGCCCGCCCACTAGGCGGAGTCGCATTACCGCCTCTAATTCTTATTTTGACAGCTTGCGACAAATGACTTCATATGAAACATTAAAATTATAAATCGATTCTATGGAGAACCCGAATTCGAGAGGAAGACACGAAGCCCATCAAAAAAGTTTATAATTCATGTTTTTTTCTCCCGCTCTGTCACACAATTTTTTGTTTCATTCTGTTTGTGCATATGGTGCGTTGTTTTTTCGCTGTCTTCGCGATAGAAGTAATTAATGAGTCGAATGTTTATTTTTGTAGACATAGATAAGTTTGCCTGTTATGGGAAACCGGGGTACGATCAATTAGTATTTTATGACATTCCTTACAGGCATAACACTTAGGAGCGGTAATAATTAGAAAACTGTTATGAGTATTTTTCTTATTATCTTTGCTATCAATTATTATTAGAGAAATTGTGAAATTTCTTATTCGTTATAACGTGTATTTGTCTTCGAAGAAATTAAGGTTAAATATACTACGCCAAGGGTTATAATGAACATTACTGATGGCGAAGATTTTCATCATGGAAACTTAACTACGTAGTGGTAGTAGTTTGAAGGCTGTGACGGGTCGCTCTTTGCCTACATTCATTAAGATTCTTGAAATAAGTAAGATTATTATTGAGCGAAGCTCTCTTTTTAGGCAACTCACAAATTTCGCTTGTCTCCCTCCTGCTACTTAACGGATCAACCGGTTCGAACGAATTTTGGCATGAACATACATGATTATAACCTGACGGACATTGGCTATGTAAAAAAAATATAGACTTTACCATGGAGGAATAATCACCTAAAGAAAAATTCAAAAGCTGATTACAGCTAAACCGCTGATACTACATTGATGAAATTTGACGCCAAAGCTCACACCTAGGGTTGCCAACCGTACTCTAAAATAGAGTATTGTACTCTATATCATGTAGGCGTACTCTTTAATCTATAATACTAATAGAGGACGCTAAAATACTCTTTTTTACTCAACGTTTACTATACTAGTGCCAGTCTCGCATATATGATTATCGTAACCAAAAAAGTCAACTATTTACTTTTAATATGCTGGTATTCCCAAGTTAGGAATCCCTACACCCCAAGTCACACTCGGACGTATCTGAACGCAACCACTAAAGGCAATCAGTGCCCTAACGAATTTGGTTATTTAAAAAAAATAGCAATATACTCTCTGTTCCCAACACTTCAGGTTTACTGAGCGAGTATTTTTGGATCATGAATGCAAAGAGAAACAGGGCTTCATTGAAATTGATTAAAAATGAGCATTCTAACTATTCTATTCTAGAGTTAGAATGTTTGGAGTCATACATTTTTTTTTTAAACGAAATGAAAAATTGTTATTTGCTGTAAAAAATACCCTTATAAAAATTTTAAATAAATGATACTCTTTTTTATAAGGCCGTACTTTTTATTTACCTCCTTTGAAATCAGATATACTCTATTTCTTCTAATAAAAGTTGGCAACCCTACTCACACCGTGGTTGTGACTACTTTGCAAATAAAAGTTTTGAAATCGGACATACTATAGAGGAATAATCACCGAAAGAAAAATTTAAAAGCTGATCACAGCCAAACCGTTGAGATTACGTTGATGAAATTTGGCGCCAAAACTCACATCGTGGTCGTGACTTATGTGAAACACTTATTACAATCGAGGAATAATCAACCTTCAAAATCACTTCGCTCAGTATTTGCAAACAGCAGCATGTATTGCAAACCTTGTTAGGTAACAATCATAGTATTTAAGACTAAGATGAGTGGGAGAGTTAGACGAGGGCCTATATTAACGGGTATGTATGGCCACCGTATTACTAACAACGCGAGCCTTTAGCTGTTCTTTATAAAACGTTAGTCTATATCGAAAAATAATTCAAACCATACATACTGAAGATGCTTTCGATACTATAATAGTATGCTTTGGTAATTAGAATATTAATGCTATCAATATTTTTAATTTTTTATCCTATTTGATCGAAAGAATTCGAAGCCGTTGATATTATGAGTCCTGTCATTATTGTAAAATTTTTGGTAGTTTAGCAAAACTACATTCCATCTTAACAAAGTATTGGTAAATAGTACGCGTAACTTATGTTGCGGATGCCTATATTTTTATTATTAAGTAGTGATAGGACCGTAAGTCTGGTATTCAAATGGTATGATGTTAGTGGAACTAAATTGTATAGTACCTTCGCACATTTCTTAAAGTGTATTATAAAAGACCTAAAGACTTTCAACCTTCCGCCGCGCCGGTGACTTACTTATAATCTTTACACAGTTTTTACAAAAAAAAATAACTCATCGCGGTGTTCCATTTGGTTAATGTTTAGTAGATCAAATAAACTTCTCAACGTTAAAAAACAAACCTTTCAGGCTTGTTTTTGTTACCTAATTCATTTAACGTTTAGTTTACAATACCTAGTTTCAATTAATATTTTGCAATATTCTCAAGCCATTTCATTAATCAATTTTACTTCATATTATCAAAATGCTGCTTTAAGTTCTTCAAAAGTGGACTTTTTAATTTACCTTTAGGCTGTTGTTACATTCACAAATTTAGTTTTTTTAAATATCGCTTTGAAAATAGCAACTGTAAAGAACTAAGTGGTATTAGAATAATAATAAACTCTTCATTGTACACTAAATACACATTGCATACTTCTAACTTGATCGGTGAAAGATTTCAAGAAACGAGCTTTCCGGATAACTCAAAGAGTGAATTTTACAGATGGATAACATACACAGAAAAGGAACAGGAAAAGTTTAGTGACTAGTAATAAAAAATTATACTAGATTTAAAAAATCTAAAAATCCCACGTTTTTCAATGTTCCAAAAAAGAATAAAATAACCCTGCGGGGCAAAGCGAGGGGCCACTCAAAACGTGGGGGCGCATATTACTAAGAGGCGATTTTAAAGAGATGAATGACATGCATTGATGCCGATTATTGTAAAGATGCGCCCCCACGTTTTGGGTGGCCCCTCGCTTTGCCCCGCAGGGTTATTTTATTCTTTTTAGGACATTGAAAAACGTGGGATTTTTAGATTTTTTAAATCTAGTATAATTATTTTATTCTTTTTAATTATTAACTCAACGAAGTAACCATGTGTTACGCAACAATCGGATAAGCCCCATACAAAAGTGAAAGTTGCCGAAAGTGGACCTGAAAGTGCATCTGGAAAGTTGAAAGTTGCTTTAGAGTGCATTGTCATCGGGTTCTGAACTATCCTGAAAGTTTCAGCTTTCTAGCTTATCGGAAAGTGCCTCAAATTTAAGTTGCAAGATTTTGCCCGGACAGACAAACAAATAAGAAAAGTGAGATAAGAAAAACGTGGTAAAAAATGGGGTTAAAAGAAGAACGCAAAATATATTGAATGGAAAAGGAACGAAAACTTTCTTTAATATAGCAGGGCAAAAGGAAAAATGAATAAGCAGAGTTTTCCCTGTGCCAGAGAATTGAAAGCTAATCAAGCTTTACACAGTTAATTGTAAATGTATATTTTATGTTAAGTGTTTTATTAAGATGCGTATTAGAAACAATGTGGTTTTAGTAGCAATTTACGTAAACTTAGGCAGTTTATATACCAATTTCCTAACTGAGAATACAGCAAAGAAAACGTTTAAATAAATTATATATGATTTACATCGTATTAAAACAACGTTGAAACGGCCCAGACTTAACTCTGATTGGACGGCTGAATGTTTCATAAAATCGCGAGAAGCAGTGCAGTTGCTGCAGACAGAATAGCCGCCGACAACTTAAAATTTATGCTCCAGTGGGCAGCCAATGCAGTAGCCGAAACGGCAGTAACTGAATGTAAACAAACTCGCGACTTGCTCACTCTCGGTATAGGAGGAACTGTTTTATAGATCTTTTTAAACAGACGAGAGTTCAAATGAGCTTTTTTACAAATTCGTCTATCTTGCATTCCTTTCTTTCGGATATAAATAAATTAGATTTGTATGATTTACGATTGATTGTGGGTAAAAACTGGACTCGACAAGTAATGTCACATGGTCTTAACAAGTAATGGTAAAAAAAGAAATTACAAAGACTACTTTCAATTTCCACTTAGTAAATTTAATATCGATTGGGAAATTTTATAGTTGGAGACAAAGGTGCTGTTTTGACGTGACAACGTCTTATAAATTGGTTTGCCGGGTGACACTTCAAGAAACTGCGATACGCTCCGCTCACGTTATGCGCTTACAATGAGAGCGAGTGAGAGGCACGCGTCCCTTCCACTCGGACATGGTTAGCCCGCCTAAGAGCGAGAGAGACAGACATAAAAAGTGGAAGGGACGCGTGCCTATAAATTAATGTTTTAAATATAATTCTTTGTATAAATAAATGTTTTAAATTGTTACTATTATTTCATCCTTCTTCCTACTATACGAATGAATATTCACATTAAAATTATTTTACCACTCAAAGTCGTTGTCACGTAAAACTTTCGCCCGTATACCGACTTTACAGGCAACCAACCAGTTTTTTTTTTTAAATTGTCGCATTTGCTTTATTCGCAAAACTAAATTATATTAACATTATTTATCAAGTTAGTCTAAAATTACAATTTTACAGAAAAACTGTAAAGGTATTCTACCTGAAGTGAATTATGTCACTCAACTCACTCAAGATGAGTATTTACTTTAACAAACAAAAAAACAAATACCTAATCTTAATAAAATCGGCAAGTAAAAGCCTGAGGGTTACTTTATCTTGGTTTACTAGAGGACTGAATACCCACCTGCAGTAATTTTTTTCTGCACACTTTTTCTTTATTATAAGTTATGCCATTTTAATTTCTATTTAATGCTAAAATTAAAAATATATATTTAAATAACTTTCACAATGGGTGAGTATTTCATATGGGGATATCGCGGGGAGCAGGAAGAGATTTAGCCTATTAAATAGGAAAAAGAATCGAGTTAACATGTGTAGCGAAATAAAATCTATCTTTTACGTGATCTTATAGTTTTGAAATTAAAAACTATGAAAAGTTTCCAAGCCACAAAAATAGTATTTACAGGCAAACGAACATAAAACTTTTATGTCGAAATAAACAAAACCACATTTCAAATAATATCCTTCTTGTCACAACAGGGTTAATAATGAATCAAACAGAAACTTCAATGCGTCGTTTCGTTTACAAAGTTTTCATGTGACACGGACGACCAGACATTTCAACAGCCGGCGACAATTTACTTTTACGACTTGGCCATAGAGTAAAGAGTTATGCGACAGTTATGGCGGACACGCCTCATTTCCCGCACCCTCCAAAATGAAAAAAAAAAACACGGACGAGCTTAAAATCATAATTTATGATTTCTAAGTTCCGACTAAATTATTTCAAGTTGTTTGAGATATAATTAAATTGTATTTGCTACACTATGGAATTGACTTTATCCTTGATTTCTAATGGACAATTAAATTCTAAAATCAGTTATGAAAATCAATTTATTAACATTCTACTTGCATAAGACTACCTCTTTTTTCAGATATACTCTCAAATTCAGGTCTTGGTCGGTCGTATGGTTGGTTACCGACTGGGTATCCGTCACCTAAACGAGTTTTATTAGTTCGAATAACAACATTTTGCGATTCTGACAATCTTTACACAAAATCGTCAATTCATTTATCGGAAATAGTTAATACATTTGCGTACAGACAATACTTGTAGACAAGGTAACAAAACAATTAACGGTATACAAAAAATATTTTCTGCCCTGTATCCAAGACCTCACTTATGTAACTTACATATATTCCATATGTTTCAGTTCAAAGTTTTTTTTATTTTATTATCTTTATTTAACTGATATCGTGTGAGTTGTACGCTTGCCTCATATACCTTTTTCATGTCATACTTTTTACTTATATCTACCGTGTAGGTAAATGTTTGGTGTCTCTAATTACAAAAAATATTAGGCCAAACAAAACTATTTTTATCTGACGTTGAAGACATGCACTAATTAGGTATCTAATTGCACTGGTAATGTTATCACGGATTTTACAACATATGTGCTTTCTGTAAACAGGGTCAAGGAATTAATAACATGAAACTATTGAGACCACCTGAATTTGCTGGTTTAATTACATTATGTTATTAATAAATAATACAACCAAAAAGTGCAAATCTTATAACCATATGGTCTCTATTTAACTTTAAATTTAAAAAATCATTAATAATAATTAGCATCAAAATAAAAAATTAAATATTATCCGGCAACTTGTGGAAAAGGTTTTTCTAAATGTTGATGAAGAAACACTAGAGGTTAATGTATTGTAGGTGTATACAATAATTATCACTTTTGGTTTTCATAAATCACAGTTCTTTATAGCAATTTACTTTTAACCATGTCTAACGAATACTAACAAGATAATGAGGAGAATACAATATGCACAATGGAAAACGCACGCTACAGTAGGAAGTGTAGAATCCCTTTTTAATCATCTCTATGCTAGGAAGAGCCAAATTACTGTGATCTTAACAGCAATATTTCAGCATTATCAAATAAGTTAAATGTGAAACTTTGATATGTTTATATAATTTGTATAGGATAATTTTACAATTGTACCGAAACTTTATTAAAGACTAAACTAAGATCAGAGGGCTGGCAGCTATTTCTCGCAGAGAATCAGTTTAGCTATTCAGCGAGGTATTGCTGCCAGTGTTCTGGGTACCATGCCCCAAATTGGAATTTTGGATGACATATTCTTTTTTTTAATGTGTATATAAATATTTTAGGGTTAATTTTAATGATAAGTTTTTAGTTTGATATTGTTGTGTTCTAAAATCTAATGTTTTAACTAATAACGTTATGGATGGTAATATATTTAATGTTTTGCATTTGTTTTTAAGACTAAACTACAACTTCCTACAAATGTTTAACAAAAATAATTTGAAAACTTACCAGTCATCTGGATCGCAGTCTCGGAACCCTTTAGCGAACGGGTTGCTCGCTATTTTTAGTTGTGTTATCTAGAATACAATAATATCATTATTAGACTTTAAGAAAGAAATTTCCATAAATATTTGTACAAGCTTACATAAGTGATATTTCACACTTAAATGTAGTATATGGTTCTTTTAAATACTTTGTTTTATTAGAATTACATGCTTTTCAATGCTTTAATGAGGATCAATTTGTTTTGTTTCAGTTTCAATTTGATATTCAGTGTTTACAAATAACACCTCAATGAAAAAAAAATCTTTCCCCTTCACATTTATATGTGGTAGGTACTATGAATTTTTTGAGAACGTTTATCATAAATATATAATATCTTTATGAGCTGAAACCAATTCATCACGTAGCATAATACGTCGAAAAACTGCTATGGGAAAACATAATAAAGGTTTTAAAATGTACCCTATGATTCTGATAAGCGGTGACCGCAGTAAATCCTGTCTCCGGGAAAACGAAGGTCCTGAATGGTACGATGCCGGGTGCAGGCGCCTGTCCCTCCGCCGGAAGATACACCACGTGCAGCCGCGGCTGGTACCGGTGCATCGAGTTTAGGATTATCTGGCCAAAGAAATGAAACTCGTTGGGTAATAGCGGAACACCGAAATATCACTCTTTTGAGGCTTGATGATTGATTTTCCAACAATTCGGCAATTTTAAAAATCGTTTCAGTTCTGCTGGTTTAGCAATGCATTTTTTCAGCATGTTAATACATGACTTAACTGCATGAAACATATGAATTATCGATTTATCGACTGAGCGACCCATGTTTGGAAAAAACATATATTTTTTTTTACGAAAAAATCTTACTTTAACATATAATAATCCTTACTGTAATTAGCCCCTTAAGTCTCATCTGGGTTACATCTGAAAATGTTACCACCCACCAAACCACATTGGGCTAGAACGTTACACCCAATTTCTCCCTACAGTGTTTTTATTCATAAGAAATCTCAACAGCCCAGTAGTGGGGACATTACTATTGACTAATGACTATGATCCTTCAATCTCGTAATACGTGTTTCTTGGCATCTTGATTACTCATACATTTTCCTAATGAGCTCTGAAATTCTATATAAATAGGCATATTTTACTTCAAAAGGCAACAAGAGATGTAAAGGCTACTATTGGAGAACTTATGGAAGGAGAGTAGTAGTTGCGCCCACTATTAGTCTTACTCTGCACAACCGGTGTAAGTATAAAAAACTGCAACCTCAACGGTGGGATTCAGGTATTTTGAACTTACATGGCCGTTATCGTCGAGCTGGTTATTGGTAAGCTTGAGCTTGTCAAAGGAGACGAGTTGCCGCATCCAGTGTGAACCGGGCGCTGGTGAATCCGGGTGAACGTGAATACGAGGAGGAGATACGGGGTCTGCTTTACCCGCCACCACCCAGCTCGAACTGAATAATAGTAGGAACTATGAAAACTGTAGCTCTAGTGAATCTTGGTTAACAAAGAAAATAAAGGTCTTTTAGCTCTTAAATTAATCATATGCTTTCCTCCAATACCAAAACTAATTTCTGTTATTTCCGCTGGATAAAATTGTAGTTGAAAGGTACTGTGGTGGGAATAAGACTTCAAATTTCAATAAAAACCAGAAAACAATTATCGTGTTTGTTGGAATATCAAAAACTTATCTCTGTGTAGCTGCATTTATAATTGATGATTTCAGATATCTATTGCTTAAGTCAATCATATTTTAAAAAATCAAAGTTATGCCCCTATGATATTTGTTGTTTAAAAATACACTAAAGTGCGATTAATGGACCGACAGAAAGTAACAAAAATACTCTTTGATAATTTTTCAAAATTTAGATCCTTTTTCACAATGGACTTCTTAACACAATTAGTTACTTTAAATTCCTTCCTGTATATATCTAAAATCAGGAATCAAATAGATAGATTTTTTACTTCACAATCAACATTGTTAAGACGAATTGTATCTGACAAAGTTGATAAAGTCTGTTGTAACACCTAGAATTGAAAATAATATCACACGATATTTTCGAGAGTAGAGGGTATGTTTATCTTGATCATTTTGATCATCATTTTTCAATAAGCAAAAGGTATTACTAAACATAACCAACCTGTGGAAGGCGTATCGATATCTCTTATCGTCCAAAGGCACAAAATCTACCAGCAGCAAATAGTCGGCATTCGGCTGCAGCCCAGCCAATCTCGCTTGGAGCGCAGGGAACATACGTCGTCCTGCCTTGGTTACTATCATCTCTGTGCCTAGTTCATGGAAGCTCCTCCAGAGAGCCGCAAGTTCTAGTGTTGCTGAACAGCGCGCTACAGCCGAATGAAGAGTCACGTTTTGGGAGGAAACCTGCAAGGAGAACTGCTATTGAGGCTTAATTTGGCTGTCTCCGACGGCTTATTAGCCCTCACTGCTTAACTAATACAAAATGTCTAATGCCTCCTACATTTAAAAAACGCATAAGATTTATTCCCCTTTAATTATATTTGTGTGGCTATAATGTTATCTGTACTTATTCCACTTAAGCCAAGAAAACGTATTTTCGCATTAGTAAAAGTTGTTGTATAGGCGTAATTAAAACAAGTACTTAGACACTATTATTTTTACAACATTAAATACAATTAACTAATATTATAATGCTGTAATAAATTTTCATAAAAAAATCCTGTTGAAAACATCGTTGTTGTACCGCAGATCTAGCGTTTGATTTATAATTTAAAGTAACGAACCTCTGTATTTTATGTTTGCATTCACAATGCCTTATTTCTATAAGATTTAAAAAAAACGCCAGAAAAAAACAACTACATATCCTACCTGAGGGCTGGGAAATGTAGTTTTTTTTTAATTTGAAATCTTAACCATCTTTTTTACGATCCATTAAAACTTAAAATATAGATTCTTTTTTCCAAAATTTGTAATGGCTTATTCTTAAAAACTGCTTTTAAACTTATCGCAGCTAGGTGCTATTAAAATATCTACTATTTCGATACTTAAAATTGTTTAAAAATGTTTGAATAGTACTCTTACCTAAATATTAAACTAAAAAGTCATTAAAATAAGTTGAAGTAAATGGTCTTTCCTATAGGTTATTATACGTACGTATACTTTGCCATGATTGACTACAATAATCACAAGAGTAATAATACTTTAACTAATTGGTATAACCTTTTCTTTACAGTAGTCTGCAAATAAAAATTAAAAAAATAATAAATGATTAAGGGGAATAACTTCCTATCAAACAAAAGCTGTTAACACTTTTGTGTTCTCACAGGGACTACGAACCTGGACTCTCGGTGGTTGCAGTGGGGGTGGTGCCGACTGTGCACCATGGTCTCTGCAGGTACTCTCACTAAGAGCTTGAAGAGGAGAGTATGTACTGCGTCCACACATGGAACCCTGTTGCCAAAATACAAGACAGTTATAACAATTAGACGTATACTAAACACAAAAAAGGTAGGTGTATTGTCACATTACGAAAACGCTGTTGATTGGTTTGTGTTATAGTCTATTATTGATCATAAATAACATAGAAATCTGTAATCTCAAACCAAGGTTATTGTTTTTGCAAACTCCTATTTTCTTTTTAAATCTTAATCGAATAAGCAACACAGATCATTTTGCCACAAAAATAAAATTGCGTATAGTGTATATTTTAATCTGAGTTATTTTTTTGTAAAGTAAAAATACACTTTAACATGTAAAAGTTAATCAGATTCAAACCGAGGCTGCATTTTATGATAAAAGTATTTTGTCCAATTGTAAATACAGTCTAGTCAGAAATCTACTACGGATTCTCAAATTTGAATATAATAACTGTTACTGTTACATTGATATTATTTAAAAAATCAGGTGCACTTAAGACTTTACGTTTGATTGAGGAACTCACCTAGTACCTAAAGTAACTTTCCACCTCACAGAATACTGCACTCAAAATACACTATTCATATAGATTTTTGTCCGCATTGAGAACAATATTTCAGAGCCTTCTGAAAATCAGTGGTTTTGCTCGATAATGTTCTTTCCCATCTACCCCAACCGAATTTACCCGACAATTATTTTCATGCCTCTAAGACCCTTGTATTTGACATATATATTATATATTATATTATATGACAGAAAACAATGGTTAACAATCATGTATTTGTGCAAATTGTAGATAATATTTTACCGCACGGCAGTGCTTAATAGTTTTCTTCAACAAGTGTTAGATCTTTAATTTGCTATTGTTCATGTTACAGAATTTCTTTAAATGTTTAAATAAATAGACTTTTAGTTTTAAAAATAATTTAAAGACACACTTAACTTAAAAAACACGTTCTGGTTATTGACCCTATTTTTTCGTTATGTCTGTACTATATCAAAATCGCTCATGGTGATAGTATATTTTACGCACGTCTTAGTAGTAGGTACAAACAAAAGTTTTCTTATTTAAAACTGTCCTTTAAAACATAATTAAAAGTAACAGTCCTTCTCGAATTACTTACGCCTTCTTGGTACAGAGTTTCCCTACGTAGGACTGATAAAGCTATGGTGTAGCTATTGAATGTATATTTTTTTTACTTTGATATCAAGAGATCGGTTTTGGATTCAGTTCGTAACCACTGTCTGATGATACTATTAACCCCTTGACGCCCAGCTATGATTTAAAAGCGTTCTTTCTCTCTCTCTCTTCATCGGAAAAAAATATCATTCAATCAAAAAGAACCAAAGTCGTAATAAGGATTAAATCAGACTGCGCGCTATAGAGCATTATATAATGCTAGCGGATTTTAAGTATCGTTGTCGCGCGCATGATATAATGCTCTCGAGTTTTAAGGGGTTTTTAAATTAAAAAAATCACCGGGTGCGGATCTACTTTTCCGTATCTAACCTTGTAAACTACTCCACTATTTTAGCTTCACAAGTGTTCTGTATTACTAGGGTATATAAAATTTTATGGGAATTAGCTAATACTTACATCTCTGATGGTGTGTTGTAAAGGAGGTAACACTGTCTGATTGTGGTCGTGGATCCTGCTGGCAACGGCCTGGGAGAGCGTAAAGCCACTTCGGGGACACTGGCTGGATGATACCAAACCTGTGGAAAGACGGTAATTAAAAAAATATAAATAAAATGGATTTTTCACCACTTTTCATAAAATTTATTTCAGTATTATTAATGAAAAACTATATTCGTGATGTATCCACCTCGCATAGCGAATTTTATTTTTATGTTAATAGTTTAGGTATGGTTCTATTGTAAGGTAATCGTTATATTATTGGGCATTGGGTTTGAGATACAATTAAGCTAAAATTGCAATGAACAATCGCTTTTTAAACAATTTTTTTCATCGCAGTTGATATAAATATGTCCTGCACATTTTTATATTTATTATTTTTTACAAAATTTTGTTATACGTTCTAAAATTCTACTGGTTTTATGCTTCGATAATTGATTTTTTTCTAGGAAGGTGTTTAGACATCATCATTCTGTGTAGTGTTTAAGAAATTAAATACTATATATTATATTTAATTTTGAAACAATTTTAAAATCAATTATTTTTAATATGTGTACTTTTAATCAGATCAATATAATCAATTGCTTACAAAAAATTGCCACAAACAAACATGGAGAAATGGCACTGATAAAGCTGACAAAGAGACTATTATTAAAAAACCTCTAACACTTAAACAGATACTGACAAACCGACCAAAACTAGTTACACTTTTACTGTTACTACAGGTGTGCTAAAGTTAGCCCAGTTAAAAACTTAACCTGTAACTTTTATTTTTCAAATGAACAGACAGTTCAGTTAACTATAGTTCACGTTTTATGATAAGTGCGCTTCGGTTTTTCTCCAACTACCCAAAATTTCGGCTCCTTTACACACTCCTAAAACCTTAGTCGGAGTATTATTTACGAATATGTTTAAAAAAATTGCCAAATCGGTGAAAACCAAATCGGTCCAAGCCAAGGTTATTTTTAATATTTATTGATTTTGACTTTATTGATTTATTATTTTTGCTGAGTTTACAAGCGAACAAATCATTTGTAAACTAGCTGTGCCCGGCGTAAATTGCAACTCTATTTTGCTGACTTTGACTGATTTATGTCTGTTTCACTTAACATTATTTACATGGCAGGTAAATGGGGACGATGTGGAATAGTGAAATGGAATTGCAAATAATTTTCGTCGAAAAGTCGAATGAATCGTTTTCATCACTTACGTCAATTTATATCTATGTCTCTATCACACAACTGCTTCAATTCAGACGACAAGTCCTATAGTATAAGTTATGATTTGCAACAAATATAGACATTATCAAATTCTACTCATTTTATGTATTCACTTTTTTTAATATTACTGTCTGAAATGGTTTGCTTTAAAAATGACTAGACACATATATCGCTACTTTCTCCGACATACGTAAAATTTAGCAAAGATTTCGATTTCCCAATTCGGCGACTACTTTTCGAGTTGTTGCGTGACTAACGCACGGCAATTTATTTTTATATACAAAAAGAAAATAAATGTGTTTATATTGATAAATAGCTTTACTGTCTTGTATTGATAAATATGAATAATTTCATAAAATAGGATGTTTTTCAACACTCTTTAATTCATTCACAAAAATATGTTTTGGTATTATTAATTATTGCCGTCATTTAAATTAAAAGATATGTTAGTATAACATTTAGTTAATATGGCGGTGCAATAACAGTTATTTTACAAGCAAATCAGTTCAAAAAATTACATTTAATATCTTATGCATGTCTCTTTTTTCAAGAGTCAGGTATGACATTACTTTCATCTAGTATTCGATTTATTTTAAATTTATTCTTGATAATTATTAATTTAGACAAACAGATAATGACGTCTGATATATATTTGATTGAATTGAGAGTTATTGAACATAACTAAGCATTTGGTGTGAGTTCTCCTAAATATAAGTACTATTATTTGTGGTTATTTTTATTGTGCAAAAAATATATTAATCAGAAAAATTCATGCAAATACAGGGGTCTAGGCTCCGAATATGATTTTGTCCCATTTGGTGTCGAGACCCTTGGTCCGTGGGATCCTAGCGCAATAAGGCTTTATAAAGAAATATCAAAAAGGTTAGTCGACATCACAGGAGACCGAAGAGCTGGCAGCTACCTCGGACAAAGAATTAGTTTAGCTATTCAAAGGGGGAATGCTGCCAGTATCTTTGGAACCTTGCCTAAAGGGACTCCTTTAAGTAATATATTTTAGATATTATATTATATTTTTTAAGGTTTTTTGTTTTTAAATTTAGATATAGTAGTTTTAACTTAATTATTTCTTTATTACAGTTTTTAATATATTAGAATCAGAAAAAAATGTGCTTATACAAAGCAAAATGAGAATGACAGTGATATGACTAATGTCACTTTTCTTTTATTCACAAGTATTACCTAAGTTAAAGATATAATTCTTCTATTTCATATTTGCCCATACCGCGACTTTCTTTAGTAAGAAATACCAGCTTTAGTTTTTATTTAGTTTCAATCTTTACACAGAAAAACTAAAAGCATATATAACACTTTCTGCAGGCACTCTCATTCACTTTTAAGCACTTTATGTATATTCTGTCGACAAAACAAAAACAGTAATAAAATAAACTACCGTCTCATATAAACCGTGCGTCCACCGGCGGACATCTCACTCAACTAATTGCTTTAATGGCGGGAAACTCAAAACGCTTTCAAAATGGCCGCTATAATTTTCATCGACCGTTGTCAACACAGTATTATAAATAATGCGGGTGATGAAAACTATACTTGCACGGAAACGACAATGATCTTCGTTTATTTTTGAAACTAGTTTTATTTTAAGATTGGGGTAGGAGAGGATTATTGGAAATCATTTACATTAAGCAAGTATAAAAGATGACTTCAATATTTTTGCATTTACACATTAGTCAAATATTATAAAAAAATTGATCTATAAATATAATATTAGGCGTGTGGTATCCAGCAGAAGAGATAGCACCAACTCTTCACAGTTAAGATTATCGTAAATGGTGACTAATTATTTTGGAGTTTATCACCATACAGCAGCCGTAGACCATAACATAGGCAGCAGCGTTTTCCGAAATGGCCGTTGTTGAGATCTCTAACCTGCCTCAAGTGTGGCAATTATGGTACCTAACTACCCATTTTAGGGGAGGCTCCGCCAACTGTGGTCTTCTTTGGACTAAGTAATGTTGGTTATCGATACCCTGTAAACTGCTGACACTGCTGGTTTACCGTTTCTAATGGATTGAAATATATCGTAGGAAGAATAGACACCTTTTTTGGTTCAACGAAACAACAATTATAGAACTTACAATAAAAAGTAAATAAAAACCAGACTGAGGTGCGCAAATACGCACCGTTAGGTACACATATATCTAACACATCATTACAAGAACATTACTGTTGTAGAAGTGTGTTAAAAGCAAAATAGAATTGAAAGATCAGAATATGATAATTAGTCATAGAATGTGGTATCTTATTACATACAAAATACAGTCATAGTACTGTAGAGCAAATATCACTTGCCTTCTTTAGGTACCTACTATTAGAAGAATGGTTTTTTGAAGCAGGCTTTGAGGGTTTAAGGGTACTTACTTAAATTATTGTTACGCTCACGCCGTGCTCACTTAAAACCGTGCGTTATATCAACGTTTTTAAATGCAATTATAAATAAATTTCTTATTTTACAGATACCACATTGTTAATATTTTCACGCCACATTATTAGCTTTTAAAATTCAAAATAAAAGCGATGACGGTTTTAGTAATATGTCACACACTGTTCGTCTTATTAAACCGCCGATTCTTGTAATCGGAAGCGATAAATTGTTCGCATTCTCTTTCAGTATGGCATAATTGTCAGCCTTAAAATTTATTTGTGTTCTGCCATAAGCGTTAATGTGACATACTGTAAATCAAAACGATATTTTCGATGCAACGATTAAGACGCAACATCAGCGCTACTACTACACGTTATATAGGTGCTAATCAAAAGAAACTACAAACCACTTAAATGCTGTATTTTTTTTACAATTAGGATATTTTTATTTATAAAAGTAAGAAAGTATATATTGATATAAAAGGAAAATTTAACTCTTTCATAGATCTGACAAGTAAGTTGGTAGTTTACCATGAAAACTGAAAGGTGATAAAATAACAAAATATATGAAGTTTTCACATTTCGATATATTCTTCTGACTAAACAGCTGTCAGGCAACAATATAGCATTCATCATAACATAACAAGCTTATTAAAGTCCTATCCTATCCTAGTCCTAAATGTTTTCCCTCTGAATGAAAATACCGTAGGGAGAATGGGTCACCACCACACGGAGCCATCCGCACTGGCTCCGTGTGGTGGTTAAGACTGGAACAGATGCAGTCAAGACACGGGACCAACTGCTTAACGTGCAACAGAAGAACTCCATATAATACTTTTTAGTCACGATGACAAATTTATTTAACTCCCGTAATCAAAGACTGAAAACTCTTAAAACTATGCTTTATCATAATCATTTATTTATTTGCTACAAACACGGTAACTAATTGGCGAGATTTCTGTCCGATATGGTTAAAGCCGATGCGCTAGGGCTGCCTTGCTTAATTTTCAATAGTAGCTAGAAATTTATTTAGATATAATTACATTGATAATTTCAATTCTTGTTACTGTAGTTTGCAGTTAAAAAATCATCTTACACGTCTTATTCCTTGATGGTGATTTTTTAAGTACAAACGATATACTCGTATTAACTTTGAAGTTTCATTCTTCTTACTGTTTTTGATACATAGGAAATGCTTGAGCTCAATTATTTACGGGCTGATGTTGATGAACAATCATGCCTAGTTCACGTTTTGCTCATCATAATCTTTATAAACTCCATGGTAATCGTTTGGTCTATAAAGTCTCATTAGCACAATACTGAAAATAGGAAGAAAATTTGAAACCGGTTCAGCCAAGCAGCGTGGGTTTCAACGGGCGCCTAGGGTTGATAATTTTTCTCCACTTTTTACAAGGTTTTATTTAATTAAAAATGTTCTTAAGTTGTAAGCTTCAAATTTTCATAATCATTTTTCGACCACTTTTTGCTATCTTTTAAGCTAAAATTGACAAAACAAAACAAAACTTTCATTATTAAACTAGAAGCGGTTCATTGATTGCAATCTGATATGACGTCTGTTTATAAACGCTTGTCAGCCCACGGTAGCAATTCCTACCGATAGCCAACATCCCTCATCAGTCCCTGGTAGTAATTGCTACCATATTCAAATTTCCCCGTGGCTTTTTAAATTATGTTTAATTTTTGAGTTACAGAGATCCAAATATTCTGTGGTGGATTATTTATTTAATCGGCTTTACGGTAGTATTTTTTGTTTGGTCCTAGCTTCATTATTTAGCTAGAAAATGGCATTCTTATCTTAAAAGTTCGACATTTTTGCAATTCGCACAGCATTGGGACTGTTGAGAGGGGTAGGAAGCGCGGTAAGGGACTGATAACTGGTTAAGTAATATTAAGACACTTATATATAATAACTTTTTCACGGTTTTTTACGCATAATTTATATTTAATCCTGACGTTCCGACTCCTTTACAGGAGCCGTGATCAAAGGATGATTAAGGCATTGGTCGTCATATAATATGTTCTACTTCCTTCACAATATTTCATCGGGCACGTTCCTAACTGCTAAAATTTAGAGAAATCAAAATGTTTTATATTGTTCTTCACGTTAGGATTAAATATAAATATTGCGCAAAAAAACTGTGAAAATGTTGTTATATTCAATGAAATGTGCGCGGAAATGTAAGAACTAAAAATATTATTAGGGTAGTTAAATAATCTCACGCTTTTTATGCCGAAACCTTTCATATCTCAAGTTTACCAGAAAACATACTTTTGCTCGACGTTTAAGGAACCAAATAATTCAATTAATCTCTGTCTAATAAGTTAAAAGACATTACTTATGAGGAAAATTAAACGTAGGAGACAGCTTGACTTGTCCAGTTACGTAGGACGAATTTATTTCAGTTATAATTAGTTTACAGTTTATAGGTTAACGCAATTAAATGGCAATATGTCTCACTGGCTCGACGCAGACGCGGCCGGCGCGCGGTTCTAGAACACTTGACCTAAACACCGCGAAACGAGAAATGCTACTTTATAAATAAATAAATATTTGACATCACACAGCCCAAGTTCTCAATCTGAAAGCGAATAGCTGTAGGCAATGAAGCAATAGTAACTTGGAAACGATTACAACAATGATATCACAAAGAGACGCGCTCATAACAATGTTTGTAATTTTTTATTTATTTGATCTGAAATTATTACTGTTATTTAGGATAATTGATATACATTATATGTTTTTTATTTTTATTCATTTGGAAAGTATAGTCACTATAGCCTGACATCTAACTTATACGCCTCTATGTATCGTCATCCTATTTCCATATAAGTATTCGTGCTTCTGCAGTATTTCCACATTAGCTTGACTAAGGAGATTCTTAATCAGGCTCGATAGCTTGTACCTTGTAAAGGCTGAAGTTTACTTTGATAACGTACTCTGAATTTAAAATTATAACTTAAACAAGATAGTAAGGTTTGCATATTTGAGAGCTGACACTCAGACCACGATAATCAAGGAAAGCTAGTTATTACCTTTATAATTACTTATATTGCTTAGTTGTCATACATTACATAAGCTCTAAGAGCTGGTATGCCAATTAATATTTAATTTTTTTTTTACATCACTAGGAATTGTTATTTTCAATTCAAAGTCATATTTTATATTTCAAGTGATTTATAACATTTGAACATACGTTATTTCTTGAGAATAATTAAACCTTTTTGCTTCATTTTTTTTATTACTTATAACACTTTTACGGTGATATAATACGGCATAATTTAAATTTTTTCAGATATAAAATAATCGACCGTATGAAGTAGTGAATTGTTTGTTTGTTGAATTCATTAGTTAGTAAGAAGTAAACATCTTTAATGTGTTAAATTTTTGAAGTGAAAACTTCTTTAGCGGCGTTGTGCACTTTTTGGGATAGGTAAAAAATATTAAACTCGCGTCAGGAAACATGACCTGATCGAAAATTCATAAGACGGAGGGAGTCTAGACCGCCGGCGCGGCGTAGGAGAGGAAGTAATATCCTCTCTCTTTCTACCGTGCGACGAAAATGTATGCCTGCTCCTGCTTTTTCATTTAAGCGGCGTGTGTGCGTATGTGTTTGTTGTCATGTTTGTGTACGACAGCGTAATAAATGAATATTGTATTTTACCACATAAATGATAGTACTTTTTCACTGATAATTAAAGCAATTCGTGCGAAACTATTCCCTGACCATTCCAAAATATCAAAAATGCACAAAGTTAATGTTCATGTTTTCACTTCTGCTGGCACTCCCGGAGTGCAACCTGTTTTTTTTTATTGTAAATAGGTAGGAGCTTGACCACTATCTCTCCTGATTCGGGATGTGACGCACTTGCCTAGAATATATCTAGAAGAACATATACTATGATGAAGTACCTATTCTTTTTCAAAGAATCAAAGGTTGAAGTACCTCCTACTGGCAGTTAAATAACAAGTGTTCAGGTGGTGTGCAGCCAATTATAATGGCATGTGTTCTATATATAGTGCGGCTAACAAAAAGCACGTCGCTTCCTCGGCGATAAATCCGCATTGATTGAGCGCTATAAATTCAAAGGACGAACGGTGCGTGAGCGCCTCTCCTGTTGCGTTCAATAGGGCTGAAACTAATACATTCAGTATTAAGCTTGAATAAGCCAACGTATTATTTCCGTTATTTTCCTCCTATTATTTATAGTTGCAATAATAAATTATAACTTGTATTTTAATAACTAAATTATACTATTTAATAATAAACGTTTTCACCTGGTAGTAAAAACTGCACAATGTTTGTTTAAATGTTTATAGTGCCACAGAAAAATTTTATAGTAGTTTAATAATATTATTTATATCTTTTGTTTTCATATCAAAACATAGACGTTATTCTAAACTTTTACTTCTTCTCTAAAATTATGAAACATGTAGGTACCTTATGGTTTGCAATGGTTTGTAAACGGCCAGCAGAACGAACGAAAGGAGATCTAAATCCGATTTTTTTTTTACATAGTCGTGTGCACCCCGGCAACCCTACAGTCACCATGACACGTGCTTCTGCATCGCCACACACTTTGATTTACGCCCCGCCCGCTACAAATTGCCCGATCCCACACCAAACAAAGGGAACTGGAGCTGCACATAAATTATCGCTTATTAATCGCTTTGTCAGATAAGTAAGACTTTTAATACGACATAAGCAATTTGTATTGACTGCCCGTGTCAGATTATTTTCAGGCAGTTGTTAAGAAATAAAAAGTAAGTAAGATGTAGTCTAAAATACTGGCGGCGACTTATAAATAAATTTATGAATCCTAAATTAATGTGTTATTTATATATTTGTATTTTTCACTATTTATATGTTATACAAAATACAAATGTTATAGGGTTTATCTTATAGGTTATTAAAGTAATAAGGTTTTATTTTCAGGTTTTTTTTTCTTTCGAACTATTTAATAGCAGTGCTTACGAATGGACATATTTAGATCTACGGGATCAGAATATAAAAAAACGGTAAACTAAAATTCACCTAGAGTGGTTTCCTGTAGCCTAGTATACTAAGAGTGCCCATCAACCGGTGCCCATCGGTGCCCATTCAAAGATAACTTAATAAAGCTAACCTATGTAAAATTATATTTGAGTGGGCACCGAAAATGATATATGTAGAATATATTTAAAAAAAACATAGAATAAGGAAATACTATGACTTTTGGTGAAATTCATTGACCTCAACTATCTTAAATATTCTAATCTATCTGAAAACCATCGTTATAGTCTGAGTTCGAGGACCGTTTCGGCTTTAAACTATTAAGTATATTTCTTTTGTGTACTTTGTCGGGTTCGTGTTCGTGTCGGGGTACTGATTAAATTTATTTCTAAACAACGTAAAAAAAACGAAATACAATCACTGAACTATCTTGTTTCTTTTTCAGAATGTCAACTCATTTTGTATCATCAGTATAAAAGTAGATAAACTGGTTTAATAAAGTTAGTATAAGCTTAGTGCAGCCACTTAAAATGTCTTTGAATCGCTACTCAAAATCATCCAAGCGGTTTGCATATAAACAAATGTCTTTCGCACCATCCCAATTAAGTCTACTCATGAATCATGCACACTTACAAATAGTCAGGCAGGAGCAAGGCATAGCTTTGATCACGGCCGTGTCAACATTCTCCACGGTTCTCATTAACAAGCCGATCGACACACGTCACTCTCACAGAATACCGGTGCGTTGTCACATTCTAGACAGATAGTGTTAAGGCCTTCTTATTCATAGGCACTAACTCCAGTGACTGTGAATATTTGCGCTTATCGCATCGCATTCGCATATCGTGTATCAATAGCATTAAGCATCGCAGTCTCTACGCTGACTATACATTAAAATTTTATAATTCTTATTGAAGTTACATTTAAAATAATAATAAAGGACCTGTCAGAATACTTGAGAAAATAGTCAATTATGCAAAAAATACAATACGTATGATTAGTACAATCATTACATATCAAAAATATAAACGCTCTCCAAATCATGGTTTGTCTGTGATGCAATGTATAAATAATAATTTTAATTATGTATTTTCTTCTATTTCCTAAATACTTATCGTATTTCTTCTTTCCTGGAACATATTTACATTGGAACTAGTATTTTGGATTCGCTTTTTTTCATGTAAAACTATGATTTGCCCTCAATATATCTTATCATAATTGTAAATGATTTTGTATAATTTCCCTTGTTTTCCTCAGATTACAGGCAATCTCTTTACTACATTTCAGATGAATTAATTCAGATTGCCTTGTAAACTGTGCCTTTACTCCCCTACACGTCTTATTTTGCAACCAGGAAGAGTAAGCACACTGTATGAAACAGAATGTCTTAGTTCTACAAGCAGGAAGCTTTAACGCTTAAGTTAAACAGACTACTATTCCTTGTTGCGTTCTGGGAAGGCTAGATGTCTCTGTTGGCGAGATGTTTTGACCATTGATTGACGGGCGAGCCAAGACGAAGATATTCTTAGAACAAAGTTGCGATTCCGTTGTGCTAATCGGACACTTTCGTTTGCCAACTGATATCTATTCTAAGATGCGATATGAGCCTTTACTGCTTCATTTTTTTAAATTAGTATGCAAATAAATTTAGGTGTCCTAAGTTGACTTAATTAAAGTATAAACAGAAATGGCAGTTCTACACAAGCGCAAATTACGTCAACCTGAAACCGACGCCGCGCCGGTCCGGTATGCTATAGAGTGCTATAGAGGTAGCTACCGTTCAACCTCATTCCCTAAACCTCAATAAATCAAAACACTAATTCCTTGCTATGGATACATAATATAACCCGATCTGTTTATGCTTAAATTTAAAACAAACTTTATAAAACAATTACCTATTTTTACCTATTTCTTACCTATTTCTGCCGCAAAGCAGCAGTGCTTGCATTGCTGTGTTCCGGTTTGAAGGGTAAGATATGGCAGTGAAATTACTGGGTACAGTGACTTTACATCTTGTGTCACAAGTTGGCAACGTACACAGTGGTTCTTGTGGGGTTGCAGTTTTGCTGCGAATCTCACAAGAGCCACATGTATTATAGGTGACTGTTACCACTTACCATCAGGTGGGCAGTTTGCTTGTTTGCCAACTTTTGCAATAAAAAAAAAAAAAAAAAAAAAAAATTAGAAATAACTGATTAGAGCACGACGAAGGACGTAATTCTGAAATAAATCCAAGATATAAACCTCTTTTAATACATTAAAACTAACTTATTATACTTACGTTAAAATAAAAAGTAAATATAGCATAATAGTTACATCTTTATGTATATAATTCTTCTGTGAGTGTGTATGTCACTGAACTCCTCCTAAACGGCTGGACCGATTTAAATGATTTTTTTTTGTGTGTGTTCAAGGGGATCTGAGAATGGTTAAGATTCACAAATCAGCCCGGCAGATGGCGCTGCAGACGGTATCTAGGTTATTTATCTATACTGCAAAAATAACAGGCAGGACAACGTCTGTCGGGTCCACTAGTATATATGTATAATAGTTTATCCTGGTATAATGAACCGTACTTAGATTTGACTATGAGTGAATTGCAGTTTTATCGATTAGCTGTTATTGTAAGCCTAGGTCTTAAAGACCTAGGCCATATTAATGATTTTGCGTCTCTTTAAAAAAGTATAAAAATATTTTTTTATATAGTTTAATGTAACAGACGTAATATTTATTACTTTGAGCTACGGTCTACCTCCTATACTAATGGTGATTTATGTTGTAAGGCACGTTAGCTACAAGTAATCCATAAGGAATCTTCATATTTTGAAAAATAATAAAGTTTTGTATTTTATGAAGACCCCTTTTTGCCTGCTTTGTTACAAACAACAACCTTATGTAATTTAGTATATAAAACTTTGTTGTAGTTTTTTGTTATTTTATGGCAGAAAATTGTAAGTCTTTAAACGTTATACAAATACAGCTATTTATGTATACTTTATGTACTTTATGTATACTTTAAAACCTTTAATTATGTAAATAGATTGTACTATATTCGCACTTAGTCGTAACTATAAGTAATTATTTTCAATCTAAACCGTTTCTATAAATGTGCTACTGGACTCTCAGTAGGGTTTGATTAAAATAACCAAAAGCAATAATTTGCCAAGGTCACGTGACGCTTCACGTGAAAAGGGTGCCCCCTTCGAAAGCTTATTTTTTTTATTCATAATGCATGCTGCATGCTAGCTAATTGCTAGCTATTCTACTATATATTCTGCTGTATTTCTACTAGATATTCTGTATGATGATCGTGGTAGGTCCACATTTTTTCATTTTAGAACTTCAACTAATTAGTTTATAGCAAAGCTGTAAATACAAAATATTGCTTTTACAAAATTTGATATATTATAATATATTCTGAGAATGTATTTTATACTGAATGAAAGTATAAAATACATATATACGGTACAAATTTTATGCGAATTGAGGATTATGCCGAAAATCTGTATGCCAAATGCATACCAATCTTTAGAACGATCCTTGGGGGAGTCCATGCCAAGCAGTGGATGCAGTAAGGCCGATATGATGAAGTTTTTTGAAGGTAGCAGGAGCGTCACTTTAATGGGTGGTATTTTGTTTGTGAATTTTTGGGTTTTGTCAAATGGAACAATTAATTGTTCGTAAACATGTGAGAGTTTTGGAAAATCAAACCAAGCAAAGTAGATATCTTTTGCTGCGTTTTAAAAACTGTAAGGTTAAAAAATCCCAGAACTTTTTCCTAAGATGCAGGAATAAAAGGGAATTAGAAGAAGATAACCTTTTTTATCATTCACTGCGCGTTCATCAAGCTTATTTATTATTATTTTAATTAAATATTACGCAAAAGCATTACTTAATACTTTAAAATTTGTACGATCATTATCATGTGATTATTTGGTTAAAAAAAAGTTTATATAAATCAAATGCCAAAAGAGTTTACCTTCGTTAAAATCTCTACATTTCCCGTCGAACGGTTAATTAAATAAGTTTCGTCAACCAAAGGAAACACTGTTAGTGTAACCCGAACACTCCGATATATATTTCCAAATATTTATCTGCTCCTTGGAATTCCACTTAATGTCAAAGAATAAATCGTGGCTGCGTGCCCTACAAAACTGTATCTTCTACAACTCTTAATTACGGTGGTCTGTCTAAGGTGGAAAAGGATTATGAACATTTTATTTTAAATTTGTATTTAACTAAAATTCATTTGTGTATGAATAAATGTTATGTATAAGTAAAATAAAAAAATGAATTATATTATACGATGCTTCAATCTTTTTATAAATGGCAACCAAGCATACCGAAGCCATAAATTACATACCTAAAACACAACGTTGCCTCATTTCATAAATATGTTCATAATTTTTTTGAAGATCTCAGCGCTGCTTTTTATAAATTATTTTTAAAATGATAAACGTTCTTTTCGATACTTACGCCTATTAACAAAAATATTACTCTGATGAGTTTACTGGTTTGAACATTAAAATTTCAACAGGATAGGATTAATATTGTATGTATATAAAAAGGACCAGAAAATGCGTATCTTATTCCATTGTTATAGATTTATCAAACCGCCTTCGTTATCCTTAATATTAAAAATACTACTCCATATAATCAATCGTTAGCTTCGTCATATAAGTTATGACTGAGGGCGGGAAGTGACGACCTACCAAACTCTGTAAATCAAGTTAAAGGAACAGTTACCGATGGAAATACATTATCTGTATGGGATAAAACAATGGATATATTTGCAGGGTTGTCCCGCATATATAATCTTCATTTTGAAGATACTCGTTTAGTGGGGAGTGAAAAAGCCCTAAAATGGGTTAAGTTTGCCATTTATAACCAGCAGTAAGTAACTTAACTTGAACTTAACGTAACTTGATTTTTTTAACGCCAGCTTCTTATCTTAATACTCTACAAATTATACGCTAAAATAAGTAACTATCTAAATAGCTAATCAATAGATTTTTAACCCAAAATTTGTAATTTAAAAAATAAGCAGCTTTTACCATGTGATTTATCAATGCAACCCTATTTTCGGGAAAACGTAAGAAGTTACTCACCCAAGTATGCGTGCGCGCATCGCGCTCCCAGCTAATTGGTGTAATTTATCCAGAGGCATAAATTATGGAAGACGCCAGGAACCACATAGCTCGGATTACGACATTGATCGGTGATTTGTACCACACGCATTTTTGGTAGGTACGGCATCGAACCGTCTACTGTCTAATGCAGAAGAGTAAAATACTACACAACAAATCCCATATTTTTTCTTTTTTATGGTGTCACTAAAGTACACACTTGTAAAATAAGAAAAAATGATTGATTGTACCTAATTCATTTTTTTCATGTTATTTTGCTATAACCCAAATATAGAACAATTTTAAATGTTTTCCCTATAAACTCGTAATTTAACCTGTAACTTCATATTTGTTGTCAGAATCAAATATATATCAACATCGACTTTGGTCGTGGCAGTCGTCAAGTACGTTTATTTATTTTATATCACTTAACATTATATTAAAAAATCAGACAAAGTCATGGAAAACCAAAACTCGAGATATACGAGCTAGCGAAACACAATGATACCTATGTATTATTAGTTATTATCCTTACTCTATAGAAAATAAAGATTATTACCAATATATGGTGGCTAGGGTTATATTTTACTAATATTAAAACTATTTTTTTTTTCAATTATTTAGTATAGGTAGATGTCAAATTTATTATTGAAAAAAAAAGTAAGCTAATGAAGACTTTCATTTTAGGTAAATTACACTCGGTGAGAAACTGAATTTTTTCAACTGAAATAGTTTAATGGTAGAATAACATGATTACATGAATTCATAATAATTTAAAATTCCACAATGTTCTCTTCCAATCTACCGATAAACGTATTAAAGTACCAATGCAATGTAATGTAATGCAATGTAACAATGCAATGAAAAAACAATAGTCAAACTAACTTAAATTTATATTTAACTAGCTGCCCCGGCCACGCGTTGCTGTGTTATAAATTAAAATCAAATCTATTCTATCTTTTAAGTTAGATCAAATAACAGATAGTTACGAAGTTTGATCAAAATTGGTAAAGTAGATTAGGAGTCCATCGCGGAGAAACAACGTGACACGTAATTTATATATATTAAGACTTATACGAAGTTTGTGCCAATGAACGAATGAAAATATAGACAAACATACAAAAAGATTATAAGATACATTTTTGTCATTAATTTGAGATATAAAAAAACTGTAAATAGTTTCTGTCATTGTTCTTAAGCTCTTAAAACTGGTTTCACTGGTAGGTATATTCTCAAAGTGCCTCAAAATATTTTTTTTGCATGAACAAAATATCTGAAAAAATACCCTTCCATCAAATTTTTTTCTGAAAGTGCCAGTGTAGTACCAACACTTTGCTAGGTCATTCATAATACAAATACAAATTTCTAGCAAGAATTTGTAGGACGAATTCCGGTCAACCTCTCGTGGTAAGCTTGAGTTACGAGTGCATCCACATCCGTAAAAAATCGACGAAGTTCGTACTTGATTTAAAACCGATACCTATCACTAAAGAAGGACTAAGAAAAGAAGGAAAGGAAGGAAAGCAGCTCTAATAAAAATATATCTAACAAAGTAAAATTACTAAAACTAGATGTACACATATAACACGACATTAATAAAGCCAACAAAGTAACGATACTTTTAATGCGAATTCAATATTTTCAAACAGATTTCAAAATATGAAAGAGCGGTTACAACAAATACAAGATCGTTAAATAATTAACCATCTCCATTGACGAAAACTACGGCTATCTCTATTATTTGTTTTCACAGTCTATCGAACGGAAGCTTTCCGTAAATTAAAATCATAATGGCATAGAAATAAACGTAACTATTTTTGATATCTTGACTAAACATGCCCAACAATCAAAGTGAGATTTAAACTCTATTTCGAAAACCATAAGATTGTGTTGCGAGCGTTAGTGTTTTTGTATCAAAAGTTGACTTTATCTTTCGAAGAATCCAAACGATTTCGTTGAAATTTCAACTTTGATGGAAGAGGAATAAGTTTGTTGATGTTATTATTGAAGAATGATCTCGTCTTCGGCCAACGACGATTTGTGTTTAAGTAAAATAAACGTTCACACACTAACTGTGTTTATTATTCTAATATTTAATTTTTAGCCTTAGCAATAAGTAGCGGTGGGCACGGTGCTTTGAAGTGCCACAGAAAGAAATTAATCTGTCTGTATGTTTGACTTGGGATAAAATTATCGCCGCCAATATGTGAAAGGTGTTTGTTTATCGTGGAAAAATGTTTTGTTATTTTTGGTGAGACTAGAATATATTGTTTATTGGGAGCAATTGTTTGCTTATTTCTGGCCTATTGTTTATAACATTTTAAACATTGTAAAGTGTCTAAATATTTTCGAATAATCTGATAGCATTATATAGGAAAATATAAAAGCAAACGGTAAAGAAAACACATAGGAAAAAAGTACTTAAATATTTGATTTATTATTCGGTTTACTCTGATACTTATAGAATTCAAATATATTATAGAAATAGCGTCCTTATTAATCAATAATGCAAATATATTAATTTCAGTAATTTGTGTAATTTTTTTTTTACTATTTTTAAGATAATAGCTATATTTTTTTTATATTATCATAACCAACGTTTTTATCATTATTCGATAATATTACCTTAACGTTTACTTTCATGCCCAAGAAAAATATTCGCACTTGACCAAATTTTATGATTACAAGAAGCATACCGTGGACCAATAATGCCATATTTATCGTGTTCACATCGGGGAGTGTAACATGTGCGTCGGACCGGTGCCTGAATGAGCACTTTATTTGTTTGCCTTTGATAAAAATATATACCGTCTTTCAGCGAAATATTTGGCGCTTAAAATAAAATTTCAATTTATTTTTGCTGTAGCACTGTCCAAAATAAAGAAAAGCTCAATTTCAGATGAATTGATTTTGGTTTCTACTAAGAGTCCTTAAAATGTATGTAAACCTAGCAAACGGTTCATTTATCATATCAAATATGCCTTGGCCATAGGACTGAGTGCAAGTATTCAAATATTTAAACGATACTATTACGTTTGCGTTAAGATTTTAAATTTAGACCTTATTTCCTTACTTTTAAGGTCAGAACTAGGTGTGGGCAAAGTTTTCCCATAAACTAAATCAAAAAACTAAAACTCTCTCTAACCTTTGGCTATAATTTTATTTAAATATAAACTTATTAATTGTATTTAGCAATGAACATAGTTTCATAACGTGTGATAAATTGAGAATGTAAATGATATTTTTTTTATGAATGTATACCTCCTATTTTGTTAATTAGTGTGTCTTTATCTACGAGATTGCTGCTTTATATAAATACTTTTAAAAAATTGTATTTACGTACTAATTATCACTCCAATATGACTATTAAACAAAATATTAATTGCACTACAAAAAGAGCCATTTATATGATTTAATGATTAACAACAAGGAATTATATCAAAATACAATGAAAGAAACATTGAAAATAAGTATTTGTGATTCACAACTAAAAAAAATTGTAACTGTATATGTTACTTTACGTTGTTTTATATTCGGTAGTATCTATATATTACGATGGAAAATATGCGTCAGAAAACATAGACAAAATAAACTCTCCACATTTAAACAGACCATATTAAGATTTTTAATCCTTAATCACGATTCCTTTATTTCCATAAACAAACTTTACTACAATCTTAGCTTATGTTTAATATTAATAATTGCAAGTGTTACACTAAAACATATAATCAATGCGTATTAGCTATGTAGCAGTAAAAACATGTGCCCCGTACAAATTTCTTCGGTCGTTACAAGAGGTTGTGACGATTGACAGACATTACTAATCGCTATTTTACGACTTACTAAGAGGAACTTAAAAAAATACGGTCTATTTTTACAAGCTCTTATGTAAAAATAGTGCAGGCGTTAATGATCTGTGTACAAACAATAGGATTACAAAAGACTTGTGTTTTAGGGAGTAATCAGTAATCACCATAGTAATACACCTTATCAACGGTTGATTTTTCATTTCGCTAGTGTGAAAAATTCAAGGAAATACCAACTTACTAAAGTCAATGTATAAACAAAAACGGTTAAATGCTTAATGCATATTTCCATATTTACTTAATTTCAGTGTAAGTAAAAGAAAAAAGCTTAGGTATATCTATTTTTTCATTTCTTTAAGTTTAGCCTTTCGTACCTACGGTCCGGTCCCTGGTACGACGATCGTATATGTCTAGCAAAAAATAGGGTGGCAATCCTTGTATCCATAATCCAAGCTTTCCAATACTTGCTTTGGACAAAGCTAATTGGTGTGAATGTAACAATTATTATTAACTACACTAAAACTCTTATTACAGTCCACGAAACAGCAATAAAAGGTAAGGTTGAAGTCCTTACTTTTGTCGAATAATTGATTGATGACATATATGTGGTCTTAACCCTTAATTCGACATTTATTTTTTTTTAATTTGTAAAATTGTTACTAATTTTGGTTCTGAGCTTGTAGGGGACCCTAGAAAAAATATATTAAAAAATCTACCTATTTCAATTTCCTGTTACAATTACAGCACCCAGAACTCTAGATATATGGACTAGTTTTCGACGGAGATTTTTTTTCATTCAAGTATACTGCACGACGTCGAATTAAGTCGAGTATCTGCATCTGAAACCTGTCTGTTTTCTTCGCTGACTTTTATCTCAAAGAAAATCGATGGATAAACAGAGAAGAACTTTTGTGGAAGCTCTGATATATCGGCACATATATTGCATACGCCATCGGAGACTGAACATTAGTTAAAAATATGATGAAAATACGATTTGCAATATACTACTAATTTATTCTGGACCTAGCTATAGATATATTTCGAATATTAACTAGGTTGTTTCACCAGCTGTTTATAATTGTAACAAAAATTCAAAATTGCTATCACTTAGAATAGATCACACAGTCTTAGATAAATACTTACAAACTACACAAAAAACGAAAATTAAAAAAACAAACATCAGGACTTATTATATTCACAGATTAATACATTTTTTTAAATTCCGTTCCTAACTTAATTTTCTCCAAAATTAAAAAAGTTTTTACACGATATCTATAAATGTGACACACAATAAATTTTACGATAGATATGTTACATCTCAAGTGCAGAGTTGTCGAAGTCTGCCATTTATATTTTCTTTTGAGCCTTTTACAGGAACCACCTTCAAAAGCCAAAAAGAAATGAAACGTTTTTTCTACTGCCCATTTTTTAAATATTTACTACTTCCATAGTGAGCTTTGCACTTACCGCTAATCAAACCTAATAACTATTGTTATATATTTTGGTTACTTTGTTTAATAAAGATTTTTTAACTTAACTATTTTATCAACATCATACTTCATCTAACACTCCACAATTATAAAACATTTTAAATGTTCGGAAGTTTTATTAAAGTTTAAGGGAACCACTTAAAATTCCATGTTTCACGGTATTAAAATAACTGTGTGCGGTCTAAGAATGACTTGACATTTAATACTCATGAAAATTTAGTGTTACATTTTATTTATTAAGTATTTACCAATGAACGTTTCATTTTGTATGGATATTTCTTGAAAAGTTTTGTTTTGACGTGATAACGTCTTATAAATTGGTTGCGGCTGGGAGTCACTTATGAAAAAGTGTAACGCTCGGTAACGTTACGATGAGTCACCGAACGAGAGAGAGGCCCGCCGAATGCCTTGCGTCTCTCTCCCACTCAACTATGATCGGTCTGCCGCGCGCATTGTGCAATTTAATTATATTCATATCAATAAATATTCTACCGAGAAAAAGACGTTGTCACGTAAAATCTTCGCCCGTAAAACCGACTTTACAGGCAAAAAAAAAAAAAAAAAAAAAAAAAAAAAAAAAAACCGACTTTTTATTATTACTATGTTTTTGTCATGTGTTTTATTAGTCATAATTATCATAACTTTATCGCTTCATATCGATTACATTTCATTCTTAAGATTGTCTAGAAAATAGCTCGCCAAATAAACCCTGCAAGGTTCATAACATAATTTTTAACTGTTACTATTGCACATTAAATTAACATAAAACATAAGTTATTCTAACAACAAAATATATATTATAGTAACTTACTTAAAAAAACTAACTACAAGTGCCTATGCAACGGTTCACCAATCTATAATAATAGATTGTAGTGAAGTGTACATCAAAAAATATTTTAAAAAAATTAAAAGATAATCTTACAAAACATCTGCAGAAATATAGGTAATTTATACATACTAATAAGAACTTTGACGCAAATAAACAAGCATGTCATATCTTTTAAAATTTAAAAATTAAAAATATGCGTGAAGTACCTTTTTTGCTTAACTTTACCAAGCATTAGGCTCTTATAACGGGGTCGTAAATCTGAATGTACCGTTAGATGTTGATGGAAACCGGTAATTTGTCACCTAGAGATCTCCTTGAGAACACGTGTTAGCTGATAAGGAACTGCAAATTATGGTAAAAACTGATTTTATCATGCTTTCTAGAAAATGGGTACCTTCCTTGTAAAATGGTAATGCTGATAAGATTTGTAAAAAAAATACTTTGGAATTTCTTGGTACTTTAATTAATTTTATTGCTATAAATGTAGAGTACAGACTCCTATTTAAGAGCGTTAACGCGTTCGATATTTTATAAAAAATGGCAAGTCCAAATACTTTTAAATAAGCACTTAAGGAAGACACATAAGTTCATAAGCTGAAAGACAATGTTTTCAAAATGTTAAAATTATAAATATAATTAATATATTTTTGTAACTTAGAAAAAATTGCTCTAATTTAAATAACAATAACGAAACCCAAAATGTTTTCTATATCTTACTTAAGAGTACAAAATTTTAAAAGAATCAGTTTCCTTATTTTAAGTATTCGGACTTGAAAGTTGGTATAAAACCTTGTGATGCGACTTTAATGCTTTTGCATAAAGTCTGTCTTTTCTATTAATGAAGATTAAGAACTGGTAAAGGTGCATAAGACATTAGGACAGACAAATCAACTAATAAAAATATTTTGATATAAAAAAAAAAAATTCATTCGAATGACCACTTACGTGGTTATTCAAAAGACAATTCTTAAAATAAATATTTGACAGTAAAAATAACGGCGATACTTACGAGAATATATATTTTATTATAAAAATAAATACTACTGAAAACAAAAAATTCAATGTAATTTACTTCAGCATATACTTAAAATTATTCGCTTGATTTCCTATTTTTTTACATTACGTTAATCAAAGTATTTAAAATATTGAAAGCATTCTTATCTATTGAAATTCTGCAATGTAGATTCCACGAACAGCGTCAAAATAATAAGTCCCTAAATAAATTTAATTTTGAAAGTTCACTCTAAGCGCACACTAATGGCGGCAAAAAACCGCCCACCGAGTCTCATTAATAACTATTGACATTTTGTTGCACGATACTGATTTTTGTTTTTAAGCAAGGACACCCGCGACGAGAGCTAAATGACCTTTGGCCGAATTCTGAATTAGTTAACTATTAGATTAGTTGTTCTCAAATCTAAAGGGCACATAAAAATGTATTTACTTTAAAACGGTTACTTTTGCGTGTTTTATATTGTGTGTTTAGCATTGACTCCTTTATATGAATAAAACACTTTTTTACGGATTTTTGCGCATGTTTTATTTTATTTTATATTTAATCCTGACGTTTCGACTCCTTTACAGGAGCCTTTATATGAGTTTCTTTTTCATAAGAAATGGTAACCTTTTAATATTTAATAGGGCTCGTTCCTAACTACTCTATTTATTTAAAATGTACGTATTTTCTATCAGGTATATATTTGTTTAATTTTGCCTTTATATATATTTCACTATCTCTGCGTTAAGTTATGTTATCTAAGCATAACTGGCGAAAAACACTCGGATAGAGTTATAAATAATATCTTACATTTATTATTTATAATATAAATGTATTATATCACTAGCACTGTTTTTGTTTGATATGTTGATTTATGTATTAATTTTGAACTTTATCTTAGAGCCTCGCGTAATAATCAATAATGTGTGAACAGCGCGAAAATGTAACAATTAAGTATAAAAATTATATTTTTAAAAATTTCTATCGAAATAAACTGTTTTGATAAATATATCAGAATTATTGAAAATGAAACACAAACTTCTGACTGAATTTGTTAGCCTTGAATGCCAGTCGTTTTTAATAAACAAACAGTAAACTCTCGGTAAATAATAAATTTTCATTTATTGATATGAAAAACATTTTTATGGATACAATCAAAAAGCGTTTTATTTTCATATTTTAATTGAAACTCGACGTTTAAATTCCGATTCTTGAAAAAGAACTGAAAACTGTATTTAAAAATAGCATTTTATTTAAATAGAAAAAATTTTTGTCGAATCATACAAATAAACGAGTTTATTTATATGATTTTATCACTGTGTGATCACAGTGTGTATTATAATCGCATCTGTTCGGGAGATTACGTTGCCTGAAAAGTATTGAGTAAATATAAATAAATAATGTGATACGATTAAAATTAAAAGTTAAATTTGGAAATGTATGGGTTGTTAATAACGAAATAATCAACGATTAGGAAGAGCTCAAAGAGCCATTTTAAAAGTGTGTGCTAGTCCTCCATATCGCTTTTCTAACTCTGAGCTTTATAATGTCTGGGATGTTCTTTCTATAAGAAAATATTTTTTTAGGAATACCATAATATATCAACTCAATAAGATCCGTACATCTTTAGCCTGATCCCGTTATATTCACAGGTATAAGAAATAAAACAATCTCTTTGTTAAATAAACAACAGGTTGTCTATTCAAGCTACCACAGAGTTAATACAAAATTGCAAAACAGTAAGCAGATGTTTCAGTCGCATCAGTCGTCGCCGAATACATTCGTGACGATGGATGGATGAATGAACTCGATTGGACAAACATTCTAACCATGCCAACTACTCCGACCATGTAAGCTGAACACAGATAAGAACTATATAGAGTAGGAATTAGGGCAAGAAAAGTATAGGGTAAGGGGTAAAGAACCCGATGGTATGAACAAGTTAAATGATTTTGATAATTTTGTACGAAATACGCGTTTTTTCCTTTACATAGGTTTGTAGTAATAGTTCACTTGATCTTAGTGACTAATATTTTATTAGAATCCATAAAAAGCGATGTCTTCCACACTTACGTCAACAAAACACATATATTACTTATGTGTTCATACGAAATGCAAAAATGTTATGCGTCACATTTTGTAAGAACTGAGAAAATTCAGGCCCTGCCAAAATATCAGCGCTGCTGCGGTGGATCTCTGCTCGCAGTGGCCTATGCTGAGGCAGGGTCCTGGTTGATCGTAGGTGTTAATTTATTTAAATTAAGCACAATTGTTCCTATTTTAAATTTTGTCATTGTTTGTTTTCCTACGATCAATAAATTCTTTCTTTCTTTCTTTCTTTAAATACTTAACCAAAACTTAATATACCAGTATGGTCTCGATTTCAGTCGCTGAAAAGAGGCTTAGAATGCTTCCCAATTGATTTGTCTATAATACTCAGTCTTTTTCTTTATGTACGACTTTCTTAATTAAAAAAAAATATATCTTTTTTACAGCCACATATTATGAATTCGGTTAAATTCCTTATAGTTAAAGTAGGCTTCAACCAAGATTTTATCAAGAAACGTTTGGATATTTGGCTGTTACTTAATGAATATAAAAGTGTAATAAAGGAAGTATACAAAACTCTATTCAGTCTTTGCATTACATACTAACATTACTTTGTTTGCGATCGCGGCAGGCATCAGTCGTCACCCGCAGCTGTGATGACGATAGATAGATAAATTAGCACTCTATCAGATAACTATTCAAATAACTTCAGACATCCACAATAATCTAAAGGACTCGCAATATGGGAAACGACACTGCTTGAAGAAAAGATATATAATAAGAAAGCTTTTGCGAGCGATAAAGCGATCGCACTAATAGGTAAAACAATAAATATTTATATTAGCCTCCTTTCCCTATTACAATACAAGCAAAATTCAATTATAATCTCTGAGAAACATATGGAAAAAAAATTGTATTGAAAAATGTCCAATTCCAAACTAAGGAGCACAATTAGGGAAACAACGTCAGGTTGTTACTGTCAGGTTCACAAGTATATTTAAATTTTAGTGCCATGTATAATAATATTTGCTCACATTCACACCAATTAGCCTATCTCAAAGTAAGTAAGGCTTGTGTTATGGATACTAGGGTAAAGGATATACATATATAAATAAGTAATATTCATAGAAATATATATAAATACCCATGACTTAAATACAAATGTTAGTATTGATTACACAAACATCTGCCCCTTCCGGGACTAAACTCCAGGATTGTCAGTGCCAAAGGCAGAAACGCTACCATTGCAACAAACAGTCGTCGTATTAATTTACAATCATATTGAATGTACACAATAATTTATGTTACATGGTAGTAAAGTGCTAATTTACTCCCAAGGTTGGTCTCACCCTATTTGGTCTAATTATTTTAGTATTTTAGTACGTTCAGACAGATACTATCTATCATTCGTTTGGAAATTGGGGGCTCTCCCAAGACTAGTAAAGAAATTGGCAAGGACCCGATCTTTATCTTACAGTTATGTTAATTAACAAAAATAACTAACAATATATTTGACCTCCAATGCAATCAGACCCAAACTTGTCTGAATCTCAACTCGAATCCATCGACTTTTAATACCTGTATACAGTGCCGGATTTACCATAGAATCTTGAAGCTGAAGCTTAGAGCGGCAAAATTAGGGGGCGGCAAAATTGGCCCAGAAAAATGTACTATTACTTACTTTTTTCAGTAAGTAATAGTGCAGTAAAAACAAAGCTTTGCTTTTCTTACCTTAAAAATCTACCCAAAAAGTTGTAAAAATAATCTTGAAACTAGATTATTCCCTAAAAAAGGACTTAACATTATTGTGTGTAATTTTAGAGGACAGTAGGGGCGGCAAAAATTTTATAGCTTTGGGGCGGCAAATGTGTAAATTTAGCACTGCCTAAATACTAATAAATATCTGCGTGTTACTTGTATTAAAGTAAACAAAGGTAAGAGAAAATCTCCCCTTACTAACACTAGCCAGCTAAGATACCAAACAAGTACATGAAAATTTAATATTTGACAAGATGGTTTTAGGTAATATTTGAAATCTGTTAATAGGATAAGAAAATGTAAAATATATAAATAAAATAGAATATATGTTATAAAAAATCTTTAGGTTGGGGTTCTACGTCCATTTCATGTAGGTACACTATCTTCTTTCTTTGTTTTTATTTAAGTGCCTTATAACTGCTGATAGAAAAAGTTTTAGCAGTAGAGTTAAACATCTTTACAGGTCTTTTGAAAAAACTAAATATAAGTCTAGTTTTTATCATTAAAAATATGAGTAAAACAAAATCTCCTGATAAATTATGATGTTCGGTTAATCGGGTTAGATTTTTTGTTCAAATCTTGCCAACGTTTCGCTGTGAATTTGATGAATCATCAAAAAATTTTAGGAACTTTGTGAATGCAAAATATAAACAGTTAATATTTCTAAGTATCATACTGTGTCATATTTTTGTAAATTATTATTCTTTTGTTTGTCCCTTTTTTTAATTTGTACACTTAGAAACATAATACTTAGAAATATTTTAAATTATAAATATGTTTTTTGAGCAAAGGTATTTTAATCTTACTACATATCATAAATACTAGGTCTGCAACACATGCTGCTGTTTGCAAATACTGAGCGAAGCAATTAGATTTTTGAAGGGTGATTATTCCTCGATGGTATGTCCGATTTCAAAACTCTTTTTGCACATTAGTCACGATGACGATGTGAGTTTTGGCGCCAAATTTCATCAATGTAGTCTCAGCGGTTTCGCTGTGATCAGCTTTTGAATTTTTCTTTCGGTGATTATTCCTCCATGGTAAAGTCTATATTTTTTTTACATAGCCTATGTCCGTCAGGTTATAATTATGTATGTTCATGCCAAAATTCATTCGAATCGGTTAAACCGTTAAGTAGCAGGAGGGAGACAAGCGAAATTTGTGAGTTGCCTAAAAGAGAGCTTCGCTCAATAAATATTAGGTACATTTCGCTTATTAAGCATACTTTGTGACATTGGTAGAAAAGTGTATAAAAATAGTGTCAATAATTATTCTTCTATTAGTAATAATAGACGAAAGATATAATGATAAAAAGTAATAATAAAAGTAGTTAATTGATATTACTAATAGATTCGTTATGGAAAATAAAAAAGCACCAAAAAATAAGTCTTTTTAACCTACCTTTTCTTATATGATAATCAAAACCACATATTTAGTTACTGCTATCACACTGAAACAAGTCTTTTAACACATGATATTACAAAGCTTCTCACTCTGAGACTTATAGAGCACTCAAAAGTTTATTTGTAGAGCTGGCGAAAAATCTTTCAATACCTATTAGAACTCATAACAATGACGTTGAAAAACACAATCAATCAACGGGTACTGAGGTATTAATTACGCATTCAGTTATAATGGCAAATGACGATCGAAAATCTGTGGCGAAAAGGCCTTCGCTTAACAATTGCCGCGCACGCACTACACTAGAGTGTAACAATTAGACTAAAAAATTGGCATAAAGCAATCTGACTGACCGTCAAGTCGCGGCTGCTGCCACTCCGCGCGCCACTCTTGTCCCTCCATCACATTTCACGACGATTATTTTTTCAACAGGACACTATAAATCAGTTGGCTGAGCGTTAATCAGTGCGCCTGGACTGTGGCGCGAGAGGACCGTTTCTGTCGTCGGCGCGCGCGCAGCCAGCGCGAACGATCGGCCACGCCTCCCGCCCATCACCCAGCTATTTACCATTATGTACTGAAGCTCCGTTTATTTGTTATTGAGCCTTATTTCATTTAAGACTTATGCGCCTGCGTTGTTGTTGTGTAAGTCTACTTCTGTAGTTTATTTGTAATGTTACAAAATAGTAGATACGTAGGTGTACCGGCCGCATCTAAGTTCAACTTGGAACATGTAAAGAGACCATAGGTGAAATATTAAATATCCATTAAGGGTTATCTACTAAAAATTATAATATTTCAAACTAGAGGTAAATTTGCAGGCTGGAACTTTGTATACAAAAAGATGATACTTTAAGTATAACGTACGTTCTATGAAGTCAATTTTATGTTGTTTATATAAAATTACATTATTAATGCGGCTGGCTATTAAGACTAAAAGATAAAACTTGGCAGTTTGTAGCTAACTAACCTCAGTAATTAAACCGTTTATTGTAACTATTGAGAGGTAAAGCTATTTCATTTTAAACGTCTTATAGAATATTCTTTATTAGAGTCTATAAAGAATATAAAAAAACCTAAAAATAGGTATATCGTTATCATATCTGTCTAAAAGTCTATTACATTTTTGTTATGTGCGATCGTAATAGCATCTGTTATTTCTTTAATAAAAAGTCAGGTAAAGGACTCAGCAACATATGCCAGTATTTTCTGAAAATATAAACTAGATATTCGAAAAACATTCCAAAAATATATATCTTGTCCTTAGTCTTCACCTAGATGTTACTCTCGAATTTAGTGACACCAAAAGAACTACCTAACGCATTAACAAAACTACGAATTTATTAAGTTGTGTATTTATTGATACAATAACTTTAAACTATTGTGAAAGGATATCAGGAAATTCTCCCACCAGAGACTAAACTCAAAAATAACAAAAACTGTTGTCGTTGATTCACTAAAAACTCCTATTAGCTAATAACTGAAATGGACTGTAATGAACAGATGGAAAAACAGAGTCGTATTCGGCAAAACTACATAGCCAAAGTAAATATATATATATCAAAACGAACATACAGAAATAAATGAATACCTAAGGGCTGCTGATCAGCTAAATTCCAACACTCTTAGTCGAGATAGTGACCGCTGAACGAGGCATTAAAAATTTAAGTAACTTGAGTAGAAAATTGTGTAAAGACTGACACATTGTTTCTTATAGAAAATCTCTGCTGACCGCTATACCGCTAGAAAACAAGGTGTGTCGTCCTATTTGAATTCTATTTGTCCTGGGAAAATTGCCTGTTTCAGTCGCTAATCATAAAGCTTCGCTAGCACCATATATTGGAGCGGAGTGTAATAATAAAAACAATAAAAATAAATAAAACTCAATAATTTAAAATTCCATAACAATAAAAACTTTCAAAAAGCGCCCGCTTTTTGTTTCAATGAGAAATCCCAAAAGAGCCAATGTTTGTTGGTCATAAATTTTTATTTAACTAAATTCAAAATTAGGCTCCGTCACGATCTAGTCCTAAACCTGTTTTTTCGATTGATTACAATTGGCGTCGCATACATTTCGTCATTGAAGCTGATCCAATAAACATAAGAATCATTAGAAAGCAAGATGTGTTGTCCTATTCGACTTCGGCTTGTCATGGGCAAATTGCCTGTTTTTCTTGTTTGAAAAACCAAGAAAAATGTTCAATGGCTTTGAAATATTGAATACTACTTATTAGTTCTCTAAGAAAGCCAAGCAAAAAGGTCAAGGTGTACTAATTACATTTTGAATAATCTAAAACGTGTTGATATCTACTGTGGCCCACGTATAACACGTTACGTGGATTATGAATTTGTATTATTATGTGTAATGCCCCCTTCTTTTTAAAGTCTAACTACCTATAGTTTATATGCGATCATTATCATCATCATCAGCAGCCGTTACGAGCCCACTGTTGGACCTATGGCTCCTCTTAAAAGCGCCACAAGGAGTGACTGTAAGCAATATGCAAATTATCGACTTCCCGCAACTTTCACCAGGTCATCGTTCCACATAGCGGGGGACCACCTATATTCGATGTCATCAGTAAATCAGTGTCCCTGTCGCTGACACAGGCCTTTCTTAGGCTTGAAGATACGGTGGGAAGAATAGGTCGTATCCCAAAAAGTGGTAGTGGTGCGGGTTGGTGTTAACGACTGCAAATGCAACAAGAACCACCTGTATAATATGTCAGCCCTTTCCGGCCCTTGGGAAAGTTTGGTTCATCAACTCGCACTCTTAATATAATATTTTAACTAATTCCAGACCTCTGACATCAACAGGTCCTTTCTTAATCAATAATATGTATGGTTATATTCTATCCGATATTTCTTTGCACAGTCAACATCATATCAACCTATGCAAAAATGACGAATTTCTTCTTCAGATTTTTAGCTTTAAACAATATCAATTATCAAAATGTTTCAGTTTGTGGTAGGTTGAAGTGCTGTTGTCCGTAAAAACCAAATGGCTTTTGACGCAAAGATTTTTACTTTAATGAGAAGTTCGAATGCTTGCCACCATAGGTTTTGCAGTCACATTACCGACTATTAAATAAATAAATAAATATTTCTTACATTCACACCAATTAGCCTAGCCCAAAGTAAGCACTGTAAGGCTTCTGTTATGGATACTAGGGTAACGGATATTTATAAAAATATATATATAAACATCTGCCCCTTCCGGGATTTGAACCCTGGACCGTTGGTACGAAAAGCAGGATCATTACCGTCGCACCAAACAGTCGTCAAGTCACATTAAATATATGGATAAAAAAAATCATGTGATAAGGCTAAGAGCCAGATCACAAAAATTTTGAAGTGTTAACTAATATCTCACTACTGCCATATAGCTGTAGTAGTTATTCAAATAAGGATAAGTAATACTGTTATTTTATTTACTAATTATCCCTTAAAAACTAGTTTTATTTTAACAGAATAAATCGTAAAATAGAATATAACATTTATGGTATACCAACTTTATTTATTTACTTCTTTATGGATCTTCTCTCTTAGCTTTAAGTCTGTGGAACCATATCTAGTTTGAAATAGTTCCATATAAATTTCTTTTAGGAACTTTCCCATGTCTATTTTGTGATTTTACTGTTACAACTTAACGGATACGCCAAGTAGGTTCACACAGCACTTAAACTTTTTTGAGTAACACAAACGGTTGTAAGTTGTTTACAAACGCTGCTATTAAAAGACCTCGTCTTTCATCACTTGCTGCCGTGCTGTCGTAAACAAATACTCTTCAAGATCTACCTACAAGGACTAAGTAAGATATATTATACGCAAAACTGTTGGTTAGTTTTTCGTAAAACTGTGGCGTCACTCCAAATGGTTTTAGGCCAACTCGATTTCCGCATTCACTGGCGTCACTCCGGCTCATCAGTTTTCAATCGGCCGGGCTGTTAGGAAGTGTAGGTACTACCTGTTTGTGTTGGATTCACGATCACACATTAACGATCATTTTGGCGCGACGCGCCGAGTTGAATTTATGATAATCTCGGAAATACGTGGCGCGTCGTCAGTTAAAACTCTGAAGTGATGATTCGACACTCACAATCAAATTTTGAATCGACGTCAGTTCAACTGATGCGAAAAATGACAGTCAATTCGCATCTTTAGGGCAATTCAGCTGTCAACGTCTAGTTTTTTTTACATATTTATTTTACAAAGACCTGAGCCCTTAGAAGCTAATATAATTTTATTCTGGTAATTTATATTAACATACTACCTCCCAACTTACGAGATATCATTAACGCAAAAAATTTTAAAACTAAATTAAAGGCATATTATTTATTATTTATTTATGCTACATAAATTCTTAATATTATTATTATTCTGGCAACATTATATTGTATTGTGTAATGAAAGTAACACTAATTATAAACCTTTGTGGTTTCTTAGTGTTATTATGAATTATTTAAATTTTAAATGAATATGTATAATGTTAAAGGCATAAAAAACAATTTTAAGTCTTACTTTATATAAAAAGTCTTATTTTTTAGTACTCGAAGGATTTCGTGGCATTTTATTTTCAAATCGTATTAAAGACCCCGATGGCTTATTTATGTCGGTGACCCTAGCTTTAACGAAGTTAGCTCTTATTTCGTTTAAACGACTTGACAACAGCACCAACTGTAGATTAATATTACCACTATACTTTAAAATGTATTTGCATTTCTGTCTATAACTTATAATTGAAAGGGATAAGCACGATAGTTTAAATATGATTTAGCGCAAATCGTATTTAATGACTTTTGATTAAAGTTGCCATAAATTCGTTCTAGTTAACTTCTATTTTGGTGTTTAATATGCACTATAAACTTAAATGTAGGTAACCTAGACTTCAATTCATTGTAAAAAGTGAAATAAAGTACTACATTACATACCTACTGAGTTGCCGCACTTTTCATATATTAAATATATACATTAATATTCTTCCTGGACTGTGTACATCGGAAAGGTTGTATTATTTATTTAGACAGCTAAAATTATAATTATTATTAATGAATAATAATTATAATTTTAGCTGTCTAAATAAATAAAAATATATACGAGTAGTTCAACGGGCTTGTCAAGGTCTTCCAAAGTCTTTAATTTAATGGTTATACCTACTAGATAAAAAAAATACGGTTATGATTTATTTGGGAAATCAACCTTTATCTTTATAAGTACATACTTCGAAGCTTCCTCTAAAGATATCAGGATAAATATGAAGATCTCGCTCTTTCGTTCAAAAATAGATATGTTGGAAGGAGACAACTGCAGAGAGGGCGGCGCGCCGGCACGAAGATCGTCCCACACGAAATGTGAAAAGGTATTTTATGCAGAAAAATAAAAATCGTCTGTTCTGTTAATAGATATTTAATTTATCACTCAATACTAGAAGAGTATACCACTAAATGAGAGAAGTCACTTAGTAGTGAAATCATTCATCAAATGGATTAAAATAATCACTGTAAGTTATAAATCACAATTTCTTTACTAATAGATTTATTGTTTTGAACATTAGTGGACGTTTATTTCATGTATCTGTTTACACGAAGACGGGCCATAAAACCTTTGTAAGAAACTATTTTTAGGCGGATCTTAGATTTGCAAATATACCTATAACTGTCCTTACTTGACTCTGTGTACCTGTATTTGTATCCCAACTTATTAAATAAAACTGAGAGGAAAATCATTTCAAGTTGCTCTGATTGGCTCGACTAAGTTTAAAGAGATTACGAAATCAAACAGTAGATTCAAATTTGATAAGAAACTAAAAAAAACACCTTTTTTTTGTTTTTACACTGAAATTTTCCAAATCAAGGGATTAAAAATTAATTTTAAAATATAGTTGATGTTAAAACATAAACTTTACAAGAGCTGCATTTCCGAATGAAAAATGCGCGCTTTTATTTACGCTGCGCGCGTAGTCGATGACAGGTCTAACGACGCCATCTTCCTGCGTTTGTCTGTCACCACGGCACTCCGGCGGATGCAGCGCAACGGCAGTACACCATTCTGCCTCAGCACTCACGGATAGTCTACCGTTTGTATTTAGTCTAGCTCCGTATTTACGACAATGTCTGTTTCTTTTAAAGTATCTACCAATTTACATTTAGTTGGAATTCAACGAAATGGTTGTTATTTTATTGGCTTCCAGAGTTAATTGGTCCCAGCTATTTTCTGATGTCAGTAATACACCGGGTTTGATTTGTATCAATTTTTTTCCTTTACTTGACCATTATCGTATAATACAGTATCTAACATTAAATGATATCTTTATAGCTGGAATAAAATAATACTACTTTACCGATTAATAACAAACAATCGTTATCGTTTATAATCTGTGAGATTAATTTAAAGCTTTCTAGAATTAACACCTTCTTCGTCTCAGTCCCACGACGTCCTATACTTGATGGAGGATTGAAGGAGGCTTCTTTATAATTTCCATGTTTGGCATGCTTTTTCCACTTGAAATACGTTGTTGCCCGTTTTGTGATCTTCGGGAGATGTGCGGTGATTAGCTCCAGTATCATATGTCGCCTTTTACGACACCTCTTATTGTGAGGGTTAGTCCTATCCTACTATGTTAAGCACCAGTCGTAGTCGGTTTTGTAACTTTACATAGACAAATATTTCTCGATTAATGCCATATTTTGATAAGAAATGCACAATACAGATACAAAAGTGTGTTACATTGATTTTTGTAGTTACTAAAAAATATTAGTATGTAAATGTGACTTTTCAAAATATCCTTCATATAGACCGGCAATTTTATAGGTAAAGAACGTAATATAATAGAATCTACACGTTCTGAAGAGATGTAGTAACAGAAAAACAATATTTAATTAATACTCATTCATAAATGAGATATTAATTAACGAATGTTTTCCTTAAATAATATCAAAACTTTTTATGTATTCATTTAGAGATAGTGTTTTAGGATTCTATGTAATCAATGGTATTTAGTTCGGGGACACGTGATTATTTTTAAAGATATTTAATTTATTATATTTCAGTTTGTATTCAACTTTTAAAATGATGGTGCCCCTACGTCTACCGACTTTCACTGTAAACAAACTTCTGTTTACAGAAACCATAAAACATTGCATCTGTAGGTACTAGGGAAATATTTTACGCATCTTGGGCGGAGCTTCAAAGAAGTTTCATAAAAAAATGTTAAAAAGTTAAAAAATACCTAATACTGATATATATTAATAAACTGTCAAAGCTTAGCCTACTATAAATATATATAATAAATAAATTATATTAAGATTTTAATTATAGTAGTAATATCGAGTATTTTTAGATATATCACCATCTATTCGAGAAACTGTAAGAATTTTATAAATATTCAGTGTACTTTTAGTAGGTACTTAGATTTGTTTCGCAAGATATAAGTACCTATAAGACTGACAAATGATCAGACTACTTTAAGCATAGTAATAGTTTTTTGCGCAACCCATTTAGTCGAAATGAATAATCAGGTTTTTCGCTGTTTGGTTATTAATACGACTTCACATCACTTAATTACCTTTTTTTTACAAAAGCTTAACACACTTCATTCCAAAAATGCCCCAGTAGTCTAGAAGTTACTCCGTTATTCTTGAAAGTTTTGTGTTAATATTTGATAGAAGGACATTTTTTCATATTTTTCAATACAAAACGCTGCTATCAGTGTATTATTAAGTTATGAAAACCTAAAATTGGTACGAGAAATGGTTACTCATAATAGATATTAATTCACATGAGGTGACTTGTACGTACAAGATTGGCAGTAGGTAATTAGACAAATAAATCCAGCAAGGGGACAAACCAAATATGCTTTTGATGCAGAAAAGATGCCGTTGACTTTGGAATGACTACAACTAATCAAAGTTATAAAAAAATTATACTTACGCATCTAGTTCCAGAGCATAAAAATATCATAACGTACGACCGACGCGTCTGGTGGTCAAGGAATTGTTGCTTTTATTATTTTTATCATCGCAAATTTATATGGCTTGTCATAAAACCATCGTCGCCATTTCAGGTGAACGGCCCGCGCGATCATCGCTCGCAAGATGGCTTCCATATATCCGTCATCGGTGCGTCTGATGCGCGCCAAAATAAGATTATTGGAAATTTGACACACAAGAGCGTGTAGTTTACGATCGAAGCTAGACGGTTTATGTGAGAAGTGATGACGCATGTAAGTGGTCCTCGGGTATTTTGGGACGGTGAAAACTATTCTTGTTAACCAGTTAGCCACTTAACGGTGCTCATCGAAGCATGGTGCAACCCTTCTGTTGGTAAACAAGGAAAAAGGGTAATGTCTAATGATTGGTTTTTAGATATGCTGAAGGTCAATACTTCTAAAAAAATACGTCCGATCGTAACCAAAAAGACAATTGCAATGCTACAACAGCAAAACCTCTACGTTTATCGTTCACTTTCAACTTAGAAACTAAACCATATAAACTCTACTGAAATTTAATTTACAAATTCTAGCGAAAAATATAACAGCCACTGTGAAATGAGTTTTGATTTTGATTGGGCGTATTTTCGTTCGTAGTCAACAAAAGACCCCTTAAAACTTGGTAACTATGTATATTTACATTTCTTTTTATTAACCAAAAACTTATATTTTTTTATTAAATTTTAATTTACTTACATGTACAAAGTGGATAATTATTTATTGTGTTTTATTTCGGCTCTGGGCGGCGCGTTATTCAGTTTGTTATCACGTCTAGCATAAATCAAAGTATGTCAATATTTTCGTTTTTATAGTAAAATATGGCAAAAATGTTGAAAAATTCACTTATTAGCTTCTATGCGATTTCATGACTACTCTAGTCGTAGTATAAACGCAGTTAGAGATATAATTGCGCACCATTTTGTAATATGTTAAAACACAAAAAATAGTCTAATTGAAATAATCGAGCGCGTCTAATATTGATAGCGTAAGTACCCACCCTACATATTTCTGATAACGGAGGTATGTTAATCTACGAGTTGGCATAGTGTGGTCGTGGCGCCTATTTGAAAATAGAGCGCAAAATATTGCCATTTTTAAATAGCCCTCTTATTTAAACCGGATGATGTTATCCCCCTTACAAACGAAACTAACAAAAAGTTAAAGCGTCTTAAATAAAAAACAATAATAAAAATGTCTGATATAAAATGGTAAATCGCAAATATTCGTATGTAGTCTTAAAGAATAACCTCGAAGAAGTAAGAAATTCAGCGTTGCCAGACGTACGAGAAATCTCGTACCGGTTTCACAGTCTCTGTACGAGATACGAGAATAATAAACATCTCGTACACTTTTGAACGAGATTTCATCCATGTTCACTGGCTGCGCTATGTATAATAGCCAAAAATATAATAATGTGCCACTCTCGACTCCGCTCATCACTAGATGCATTATTACCACATCGCTCAAAGAACCATAGCCTGGCCTTAGTCGTGCGTGCCACGCATAAGTGTTTTTATAAATGAAAATCAAAGAATAACAAACTCACTTTCGTATATATAATATTAGTTCGGACTAAAATGTTTTTAGCTATATGATAAATTTCCTATCATTTGCGCAATCACATGTTCTTACCACATACCAAATTTCATATTAATAGTTCATTCCGTTCTTGACTTATAGAAGGACATACAGATAAACAGGCAGACAGGCAAAAAATGTAAAAATAGTAGAGTTGGTATCAGTGAGTTATATAACAAATATTTATGATAAAATTTGTAAAAAAATTTAATAATACATTTTGTTTTTTTTTAATTTACACTTGTACGAGATATTGTCCTGAAAGTACAAGATTTTTGATATCGAGAAAAAAGTTCGGCATCTGGCAACCCTGAAGAAATTTGAAAATTAGTCTATGGACGATCAGACTACTCGCTGCCAATATACGATACACCGAGATGACTATGAATGTTTCTTCTACTGTGAACCCAAGATGTCTCTCTGTAAGTTGAAGGCTGATGTTGGCGAATGCTACGCTACGAAGAGGCATATTTTGTAGAAATTACCTACATCTTATGGTGGGCGCTCTGTTGTTTTGAGCAGCAATCAATTCTTTAGATTAGGTATATGGAATCAACCCTCATGTTAACGGGACACTAATTGAACTATTGAAATAAATAGAAAAACTTATTCATACACAGCAATTTATTTATATCTAACACTCTGACAAAACAAACAGGAATGACGTACAAAAAACAGCAGACATAGAAAACGGTAAAATAAATTCAAAAACGAGAACAAAAAATGTTCAGCCCGGATTACGGTTTCCAAAATCAACACCTATACTTAATATTTCTATCATAAAATTATTTTTGACATTTATTTATTTTTGAAATTGTATTTATTTATTTTATTGGCACGTTTGATTAAAATTATCATAGGATCTGATTAATATTACAATTAAATTTAGATTAATGTTATTTTATAGGTAACTAATATTTTGCAAGGTTTGTGTGTGGCTGAACAAGTTGAATTGTAATTTTATTTGACCATCCCCTGTATACCTTATTGAAATGCGAATATACAAAAAAACTCAATATTTATGGACGACGATAGGGCCCACAAGCCTGGCAATATGAAAACTTACATATGTGCTGCTAAAGGTAAGGTATTCTTCATTTCGATTGACTTCAGAGCTTAGTGAAAGAGTCTTCGTAAAATATTACTATGGACTTTTGCATGTGCGCCCCTAGTAATAACCATCAAGAACCACGATTTTTCATATAAATCTGTAACGCGCTCAATAACGAATACCTAATGCGGAACTCGCACTAAGGTCTCTGATCAAATTCAATCAATCCATCCAAATCCAATCAAATCCCGAATTCAGCTCCTCAGAGCATTCTGGGATGTTTTGATGCAACGTGTGAGATCAGTGCAGCCGAATCGCATACCATCTGGAGGCTAAATAATGTGATTACCTCGCGTGGAAATATATTTCGCAATAAAAAAACCTAGGGGATATTAAATTCCGCTCTTTCTATTTATGCACTCAAAGTAATTGATAAAAAAGTAGTGACCGAATGACTCTTGTGTTAAAATTGTGGTGCAACTGCTGACCTGAGAATAGTTTGATCATAGGTACACACACAAACACTTCTACGTATCTTCACACACATAAACATACATGTTATGTGTTATGTACATATTATATATGTATGTGTGCTTGGTTAAGTAATTGATTTCTATTGTGTTTCCCTATATGCCATCTTAAATGAGTGGGGAGCCTGGCAGTCTGTAGTGCAGGTCGCACATAGCGTCACCTAGAGTTTGTCTATCTGCTTCGTTTCTAATTTGAGCAATCAGCCCGAGATTACGTAAGGTCCAAACGAAAGCTTGTTTATCGATCAACACACCCAAGTACACTACTGGAAAAAATTAAGGGATCAAAAAAATATTCCAAATTTTGGGAAATTTTCAACAGGCTGTAACTTCGAGAGAAATAGTCGTACAGGAAATCAAATAAAAGGACATTATAGCTCCAAGTATTTGGATTAGAACTTTAAAATTTTGTAGCCTTCGCGGTTTTTGAGTAATCTTGGAAAAACCAACAACAAAAAAAAATTGAATTCTTTTTTTGTTTTATTTTTTGTCTCCGAGCGTAGAAAAATTTTTTTTTCATCCCACCACCTCGGAAAGTGTAATTTTGCGCTTCGAAATCTGGCTGGAAAATTCTATTTTATTCGCTTGAGCGGCAAAGTAGATTTGAATTTAGAACATCACATATAATGAGTACTCAATATAATTGTAAATTCAAAACGTCATTAAACCTATTTAATGTAACCTCTATGGTGCCAAATTTATGATAAGAACTTTTTAAATTGTGAAAAAATTTAAATTTGGAACCTTCTTGGTTTCTTTGTTTTATTTGCGTGCTACGCGCCATTCTAGTTTTTCACGTTTTATTGCTTAATATAATTAACATAACCTAAAAACTGTACAAAAAAATCAACTAAAATGAGTGACATTAGCGACGATGAAGTTTATCTAACGCCAACTGAGTTAACTGAAACAGTTAATAATGCGCAAATGAGCCTTCTCCCTCAGCAATCACGAGAGAAGTATTTGAAACAGTACGATATATTTAACATGTGGCGACTAGCTAAAGGAGCAAAAACTTTCTCCGAAAACGTTTTGCTGGCATATTTTATAGAATTATCTGAGACCAAGAAAGCAAGCACGCTATGGAGTACGTATTCAATGCTAAAATTAACAATTAAGATGAAGAAAGACGTTCATATCGACACCTATCATAAATTAGTGGCATTTTTAAAAAGAGCCTCATCTGGTTATAAGCCAAAAAAATCGAAGGTTTTCACAGCATCTGAAATTGCAAAGTTTATTAATAAAGCACCTGATTCCGTATATTTAGCGGCAAAAGTAAGTCAATACGTGTAATTTTTTGTTGTTGATAAAATTGTACATAGTACTTACAATATTTTTAATTTGATTAATTTATTTACGATTATAAATACTTCTTTTGTTACAGGTTGTTCTTATTATTGGTATAACCGGAGCATGTCGAACAAATGAACTTACACTACTTAATGTCAATAACGTATCAAAATATTCTCATAATTCTGATGAATTGCTATTAATTAATGTACTAAATACCAAGACAAAAAAAGACCGCAACTTCGTTATTCGCAAGGAATATGTAAACATTGTTCAGAAATATCAAGCTTTACGTCCTTCTAACACCCCAATTGAACGATTTTTTCTACAATATCGCAACGGAAAGTGTATCCGACAACCTATGGGTCAGAATAAAATTGGCAGTATTCCACGAGAAATAGCAACTTTTCTCGGACTTTTAGAACCCCCGTTATACACCGGTCACTGTTTTAGAAGAACCTCAGCCACACTTTTGGCCGAATCAGGGGCTGATCTTCTATCGCTTAAGCGCCATGGAGGCTGGAAGTCTAATTCGGTTGTAGAGGGATACATAGAGGATTCAATCCAAAGTAAATCAAAAATTTGTAATAGTATCGTGGAGGCCATAACGCTGAAAGAACCTCTGTCAGATTCTTGGTCTCGCCCTTCTACATCTAAAATGAGCCCCCATAAGATTGGAAACAATAGCCCTCTCTCGCCAACATTTACGCCAATAGAATCCAATGAATCGGCACAACTATTTAAAATTACTGATAGTTTACCACAAAACAGCGCACAATTCACAAACACCAACATAACATTACCTAACAAAAATATTAAACTTAACATAAGTAACTGTAGCAACGTTACATTTAATATTTCCTAATTATTTTCTACTTCTTATTATTTTCTTCAATTTATAGATTATCTTAATGTGTTTTAATTGAAATAAAAATATTTTGTCATTATAAATTGTTTTCTTTTTCATTTTGTCATTTCCTCGCTGAGGTGGGATGAAAAGTTACGTATTGCACTCGAGTGGAAAGATTTTTCACCTTGTGCTCGTTTGTTTCCCTCGCTGACGCTCAGGATTCTAATTTAGAATCACTCGCTGCGCTCGTGATTCAACTTTAGAATCCTTCGCTTGCTCGGTCATCCAAATCGAGCACGCGGTTAAAAAGGAACTTTCCACTCTTGTATAATAAATAACTATTGCTTAACCACTATAAGGATCGGATACTCTGTTCATTTAGCTTTTAATTTTTATATAGACCTTGATACGTCCACATCTCGCCGAGATATCGGTCTTCAAATGGAAAAGAATCCTTTTGTCTTTGATTATCGATATCTCAGCAACCAATGATCGCACAGAACGTTAAAGGTGGGTTTCAAGAACTTGAATGAATTTTCTTTAACGGCTAGCCATTGCTTTTCCGAAAATTTTTTTTTTCATTTTGTCACATGAATTTGAAATACTAGATTTAAAAAATCTAAAAATCCCACGTTTTTCAATGTCCTAAAAAGAATAAAATAACCCTGCGGGGCAAAGCAAGGGGCCACTCAAAACGTGGGGGCGCATATTACTAAGAGGAGATTTTAAAGAGATGAATGACATGCATTGATGCCGATTATTGTAAAGATGCGCCCCCACGTTTTGAGTGGCCCCTCGCTTTGCCCCGCAGGGTTATTTTATTCTTTTTAGGACATTGAAAAACGTGGGATTTTTAGATTTTTTAAATCTAGTATAATTATTTTATTCTTTTTAATTATTAACTCAACGAAGTAACCATGTGTTACGCAACAATCGGATAAGCCCCATACAAAAGTGAAAGTTGCCGAAAGTGGACCTGAAAGTGCATCTGGAAAGTTGAAAGTTGCTTTAGAGTGCATTGTCATCGGGTTCTGAACTATCCTGAAAGTTTCAGCTTTCTAGCTTATCGGAAAGTGCCTCAAATTTAAGTTGCAAGATTTTGCCCGGACAGACAAACAAATAAGAAAAGTGAGATAAGAAAAACGTGGTAAAAATGCAACAAAAGAAGGGCTTTTGGTGGTTTTTTGGATAATCAAGCGCTGGATCGAAAATATTGAGGAAACCACTAATGTTAAGTGTGCCTTTTACAGTTCAATATGTCCACAAAAACCCTACAAAGAACCAAATTAATTAATCCAGCCAGCGGTTTCTGTTTCACTTGATCGAATTTTTGAAAAAATTAAAGGATCACTTTTTTGCTCTAAAAAGCTCATAATTTTTACAAGTGAGAAAAAAAAATTGTTTTTTAGTAGTTTTAAATTAATATAAAATATACATAAATAGATATGTATTATTCAATCATGACATAACTACAAAAATTTAGAATAATTTAATAATATTGAACGAAATTAGACTATAATATTTTAATATATTATTTTATATATTTTTCTTGAGAATGGTTTTGCAAGAATATTCAAACAGGTCTATTTGGAGGGTCTCATATATTCCTTGACACAGTAAAAGGTGGAGTACAAGCGAAAGAATGTCTTCGTATACGTAAATGCGTATAAAATAGTATTAATGGATTTTAGAGATCTGAACAGCTGGACAATTTCGAAGGGTCTAAAATCCCTCCAAACGTATAGTAGTACAAGGTCAAAATTCTAAATGTCATTTTGGGGCGCTGGGTTCAGCGTCTACCGCGTCTGGGGTTTAGTTTTAGACCCTTCGGATAGGTCTGACCTTTTAAATAATGACGTAGAATGGTCATTTGAACACACTGTGTAAATTTCAGCTTTTATAATTTAACGTGAGAGAGCTCAGGTACTGCGCCCCTAGATTACCTGATACCTACCGAAGGCACCGTTACTCAAGGTTTGTAACCCCCAAACATTGTTCCCTACATCAGTGAGAACACGCAAAAAAAAATCAGCTTTTATACTTTAACGTATGTCTGGCAGGCACTGGCTCTAAGATAGGTTTCGAAGCATGACATAAACATAGAAAAATATTGTATTTATACAGCTTTTGTAAAAATCCGTATATAAAAAGAAAGCCATGGCGTAGCTTTGATGTTCAATACACGCATTTTCATAACGTTATTTTCATTAAAACTTAAAACTATATTGATAATATTATTATTAATATTATTTGCAACCCGTCCAATTTATCCAACTTAAAGCGCCTTCTAGCGTTCGATTGCAGGTACAGTATGCTTAAAGCAGTGCTGCTAATAACATATCCATAACGCCATCTTGTACCCAGAAGCGGTACTAGAACAAAGAAGTAAGCTGTTATTTATTATGAACCTAACTACATAACAAAAGGGTACTATATGATATAATTTATTTTGTGATATATGATGTAACTTTTTCAGTTTTTCTAACCAATCGGAATATTATCGCGATTTAAAGATTAGTGAGTAAAGTTGTGTTTATTTTCCTTAAAAGATCGCGACTTGTGAATTCTACTCTTTTTTACTGTTCTGTAGGTTAATGTATATATATCTCTAATGGATATGACGGATATAAACTTCCGTATCCGATATTCCAATGTTATTAAGTGTAAATGCTACCCTCAAATTATATAGGTATAAAATTCAACTGCAGCTGTAATTATCGATATGCCATTCAGTTATTAAATCCACAAAAAACCCAAATCTACTTTGTGCCCAAAATGAATAATAGTTAAAAGTACCGCTACACAACGTGGCCCCAAAAAAATTATTTTTAGAGACATGAATAAAATGGGACTAAGATATTTGGTTAAGTTAGTAAGTTTTAAACACTTTTGTATTACTGAACTACGGACACTAAAATCAGCCAAAACTACGTCGGCTAATGTTTCGGTATCGGTCAAAATCGACTGAAACTTCGGCAACATCTTAACTCTTCTGTTAATATTTTTTGTCTAACTTCAGGTGAGTTCGCGCTTCTTGTGTTTGTTAAGCTGAGTTGATATCTATAGTTATTAGATACTAAATAACGTTTCAAGTAAGTCTTTGGAGCCCTTTTTTATAAATTAAGGCGTGTCTCCTGCACGTCTCTTTTTTTTCAAACATTACATGAAACTATCTAAACATAATGGCGTAGCTATACACATTTGCGTATCCGTGTATCCGTATAACAAAAACATTGTTTTTGTTTTCCGAGGTGGACGGAAATCAATCCACGCGTGTGAAGAGAAGGAACGATTTGTTTAATTTCTTAACAACTGCCATAGCGCGCTGACGCTTGATCACACACGATCTTCTGTTTTACCAAAAAATATTTTCCATAACAGGAGACAGTTTGTGGATAAAAACGAATGTGTTTGTTTTAATCTTTCTGTGCAATGTTATACATAGCACAGTCTTAATTAGGCGCAAACGCGGAGCATCGCTTTTGTAGTTTTAGTTTTTACGGGTATAAATATGTAAAATCAATGATTGATAGTTAGTGAAGGTTATTTTATTAATTCATATTAATCACTGATCATCAGCACTTATGATTATTCATAATTTTAAAGAAAAGACAACGAAAGACGGGGCTGTATAGGTTATGTATACTTTGCCTTCCTTAATGAGTAAAGTTACAAAAAAAATGTACGGTATTGCTAGTTAAAAAAATAAAAGGACGCTACTTACTATAGAAGGAAATACGCATTTGGCATACTGTATACTGCACCTAGTAATCTGTGTATTGATGCATCATATTGGTCAGTTATCGACTTATACTAATGGACATGCCCTAGCGGTGAGAACTGTGGCATTACGAAAAAAGAGACGAAACCAAGTTTCGTACTATCTTTATCGCTCTTAAAATATATGCCGTACCTGTCATAAAAATTGAGAGCCAATCGCCTATAAGGAAAGAGATAGCGTAGACCGAAAGCATATGCCATCTTAGTCATTCTTCTCAAACCAAGAAATTATTGCACGTTATACGGGAACGGCATGTCCATTAGTATATTACTATAGATTCAGAAACTTTAAATTGTGTCAGCATAGGTAGCCAATTGCTTAACCGACATTGCAAAGGTTGTAAAAAAACAAATATTATTTACATTATGTAACTATCTATACATTAAATAGATATTTATACATATATATGGTTATATTAATTGTATACATCTTGTGGAATGTATAAATTACGAAATAAGTAGTCGTCGTAGTAGGCATCGGTTGCTTTATGCACTACGTGTTATTCCACTAGTGACACCCTATGAGGCAATTAAAGTAAGTCGTTGTATTGTCAGCTATTAAAGATAGCAACAAATTAGATTACCTAAAACGGATTACGACACAGTTGTTCACTAAATTGTTCATTTATAGGGCTGTAAAAGTAGCGATACCCAGATCTTTGAGTAATACCTATTACAATACTCCTTGGTTGACTATCCGTTTTGACTTCAATGCATAGACGCACGCATAATTAATTTTGTTTTTATTATATGGCAACAAATCTTGTTTTCGCGAGAAAACTGTAAGAGCATCGTGACGTGAATTTTATTTTGATCGCTAAATCGCAATGAAATAAGGGATTATATTATTTTGGATATTATTAATGCAGTGTTATTGTATTTAATGTGGAATTTGAATAAACTGCCTTCCAAGTGGAGCTGTTAAAGAGGCTTCTTGCCATGGCAGGCCCGTCCGACGGGGAGCCCGAAGGATGGGTCGAGTTCTGCGAGCGTCAGGCCAAAACCGCCGCCCAGGACTTTGCCAAGGCATGGTTACATTACATACACCCAGGAGGCAATGACACTACTACTCGCCCAACCATATCCTCAAACAAGGAGCTCATCAAGAGGTTTTGCGAATGTTTCTCCGATCAATTTGAGCTTGAAGTCGTCAAATTAAAAACATTACACAAACTACCAAATGGAACACATACAGGACACGATGAGAGTGATTACTCAGAGGATACAGACTCTCCTAAAACTCAGCATAAGCCATTCTTCAGGAGGTTATCTTTTAAGGGACTCAGACGAGGTAAAGGCTTATTTCAGAAACAACACTCTGATGAGGTGGAATTATCCTCAAACCTAAATAAACATAACAAAACTAAGCTAGCTAAGATAGTTGTAGAATGTAGGAAAGAGGGTCTGGTGAATTACTTAACTCCAGAAAGCTTAGAGCAGCCTGGGGGTCCTCAAAAATGGGAGAGATGTAGACTTGCCTTAGTGAAGACTGTTGGAGGGTATATGTTGGAATTCTATTCACCTCCAAAAGCACAAAAACCACGAAGTGGTGTTTTCTGTTTCTTAATATCAGAGGCTAGAGAAACAACGGCGCTTGAGATGCCTGATCACGAAAATACTTTTGTATTAAAGGTAAGTTTTTAATTGAATTATAGAAAAAAAAATCAGAATTGTATATGTAAAAATTGTGTATGCTATTTTATACTATTATTGCTATTTTTAAAGTTTACTTGTCTGCGAGTCGAGTCAAATGAACAAAAATATCATACTTTTTCTATGTTGTGTCAGAATTCAGTGGTGGATGTGGTGTAGTGTGATTTCCACCACATAATTTATTTGACTACTTCTCTTGGAATTTGAACAATAAAAATAAAAAACTATTTAGTGAATTTTTACTTATACCCAATAGTGTAAAAATATGTACTGCAAATATTTCAGGCTGATAACAATATGGAGTATGTAATAGAAGCAGCAGATGTAGATGATATGAAATCCTGGTTGGCTACTATAAAATACTGTATGCGGTCAGCACCCACTACCCAGCCCCCACCTGATGCGCTACCAGGCCTGCCAGAGCCAGCTCCACCTGACCTGCCGCCCAGGAGAGATCTACCTACTAGTTCTAGCAATGTAGACTTAGCTACTGATACTCCTGAAGAGGCTGAATTAGGTAAGAACTTAACTCTTTATGTAAAACCATCATTTTATCACTTTTTGAGGAACAAAAAATTATTTTCTACATAGCTAGCCAAACCTTGTTATTGAAGTTTTGACTCAAAATTGATTGTGTCAAAATTGACCATATTCTATTCACAACTCGGGCCAGTTCACAAATAATTTTTATAATGTTAAAATGAAGTCAAGTACAGCAGTTGATGCCCCAAAATACTAAGAAGTGAATAGATTATTATTTAAATGATTCAGAAAAAAATATAATAATTTTTTATTATATTCTTTATACATAACTGATAATAAATAGAATTAATAGCTCTATTAGGTCTCTATATAAAGCTCTATATTGCATTGTTGTCAAGTTGTCAATTAGTAGTCTGGCTGGTGGACTCTACCCATATTTGACATTTTGAAAGTAGACATTAATCAACATACTTTTATATTCATATTATCTATTACAAAACACCACACTTTAACAATGGTGCTTAAATCTATAATATAGGATAGTACAGGTTAGTGGCACCCTGTAAGTGCGTAACAATGTAACTGATTAATGCATATTGTAGCCATATTGTTTTCCCATTTTGCATAAAGTAGCTTTGACAATCATAAGATTGTTTGTATGCTTGAAGTCTGCTAAAGCAGCTCATTGCAAATCATTGCATTAATGAAGGTACTCTTTGGGACTCTTTAGAAAGAGTAGTTGTGATTAGAGAAATCTTTATAATTTTAACAATAAAAACAATTATAACAGGTTCAATAGCAGAAGAAGGTTGCGAGTCATCTCGTATATCGCTAGCAGAGTGGCCATGGTTCCATGGCACGCTAGCACGCGCGGCTGCAGCCGCGTGCGTACTAGCAGGTGGTGCAGCGGCGCATGGTTGCTACCTCGTACGACAAAGTGAAACGAGAAGGGGAGAATATGTTCTCACCTTTAATTTTCAAGTATGAATGTTTTTACTTACGTCTAGACTACCACACTATTATATATAGCAAATGCTATATTGTGTGCTTTCCGTCAATATTATTACATGCCTAACCTCAGAAAATTATAACAAACATGAAAACCACCATTTGGCTAAAAATAATAACAGGTTCGATCAATCCTATCAATCCAGAACTTGACTGTATACTTAGGTAAATTGCTGTGATACTTTCCAGGTGTCCGTGAATGTTATTATAGCATCTATCAAGACAGTTTACCTGATATTATTATTAATACAGACTTTTGTTGAGAAAAATAAAGTTGTAGCTTGTCTGTGGCATGCCTATCGCCTGATTTATACAAATAAAAAATGGTGAATCTGCAATAGCTTCCAAAGAGATGTATGTTTCTAATTTTTTTTATCTTTTGAATATATTTATTACAGGGTCGAGCAAAACACCTCCGCATGACACTTAGTGATTCAGGGCAATGTCGGGTGCAGCACCTCTGGTTTCCGAACGTCCACGATATGCTGGAGCATTTTCGAGCGCATCCAATCCCCCTCGAGTCTGGTGGAGCTGCTGACGTCACACTCACCGAATACGTCGTCTGCCAAGACGGAAACAGGCAACAAGTGAGCCTAGCTACCGTCGCCTAGATACTTTCAACTCTCGATTGTACTTACTCTATTGATTACATTTAGTGAACATTAATATAATGAACCCCTTATTTATTTCAATTTTCTTTTAGCAGTCCATAAATAAGCATCCTGGTTATGTTAGTACTCAGATGTTTCTCTATATAACATAAATTAATGATGTGATTAATCTCTTGATATTTCCCTATGGAGTTGAGAGGGGTTGAAATTAACAATATCCTTTAAAAATTATATCTATTATATTGAAACTAGGATCCAATGAAATATTGAGCACCATTGCTGTAGAATACATTAATCATAAAATATGTGGGATTCTTTATATAAACGAACAAATATTACAATTTTTTATGAATGTGTACAATCGAGAATGGAAAGTATCTCAAAGCTAGTGGTAATTTTTGTGCTTGTACTTTGTATTTATTGCTCAAGATTTATTTCATATATGTAATATTTTTGGACAAAGTTGGGTTAAAATTATATCTTCATTTTAGTTACTTTTAATTTTATTACGATTTGTTAATTTTTTTTTCGATTTCTGGAACAAAAAATCAGTATTTGGCACCTTTCAAAATAATAGTTTAAAACGAATTATCATTCAACTATAAAAAGTTCTCTTCTGTTTAAAGTGAACCTAATTCTTTTAAGATAATCTGCCCCTGGCCTTCTACGGTATATTGCTCCTAAATAAATGTAGATTTGCTAACATATAGCTTTATATGTCGTATTCGACAGATGCTGAGCAATAACTTGATAACAGAGCTCAACAATAGGATAAATCCAAAAGTTTATATGTTGCTAAATATAGTACCTTGCCAAAATGACCAGTGTTTGATAATATTGTGTTTTCACAATTTGTGGTACCGTGTATATGGAGTTACCCACTAATGCATTGGTCTACTTCTGATTCTGGCCACACAAAGCACCACAAACCTTTAGATACTCATACTAGAAAATAATAAGTTTATTTATTACTTTGTTGCATGAGTCATTAATTTATACCAGAGACTGCAAAGAGGCATTTTAACTCCCACCGAAAGTATAAATTTCTTGCAGTCATATGTTGTAAACTGCTGTAAAATATTTAACACCTACACTTTAATTACGCATAATACGATGATTAAAAAAACATAAACTTACATCAATAAAAAATAATTACCATACTGGTAAAATATATTTTGCTTGTCGTTGTAGATTAGCTGTTTATGCATTATTGCCTGGCTGACATTGTTTTGCACGTAACTTGTTGAAATAAAATCTTTTTTCAATTCATATCCCTTATCGTTGATAATTCAGCAATTTTTTATTGTGTAATCTCAAAAAAAGCCCGTTTACACAATTAACGACAATAGCGATCATAATTGCATGTATACAACAAAATTGACTTTTAATTATATGCAATTATACTAGTTAAACTCTTTAAAACTTTCCGTTGTAATTTTTTCAATTTTGACATTTAATTAAAAATAGTACTTAGTTCAAACATTTTTTTAATCATTTCTGTGTTGTGAAGTATATCAGTGTTTTATAAAAGAGCTTTAGTAAATTTTTTGCACGTTTTTTGACTGAATTCCATTTATTGTACTCCTTAGTTACTTAGTTATCCGTAGTGATCATCAGTAGTCACACAGTATCACACTTATAATTAACTACTCTGTGTCCGACTAAAATAATTAAGTGTTTAATAATTAAATTTAAAAATACAATATTTTAATAGCAATCACTTAGACTAAACATCTATTTCCGATACTTTTTGTGACAAGCAAGAACGTTACAAATGTGTTTACCAAATTAAGATTTTAAATTAGTACATTTGATAAACCAATTTATTGAAGTTTTGTTACTATAATAATTAATTACATAAAATTTGAATACCATTTAATTTGTATGGTCATAAAAATATATACGCATTTTTGAAATAGCAACTAATCAAAGTAGTCCAAAGTATTTCACTTTATTGATACTAAAGTAACCATAGCAGTAATGAGTCAGTTTTACTTTAAAAAACATTTTTTGTGTAATAAATAATATTCATTAAATCACAATTATCAAAATAATATTTCATAAAATTAAAGATTTTTAATTTTACTTGCATGACATAGTCATAGCAGAAAGATGCCTTTATAGAATAAAAAGATAAATAAAATGCTAAGAACTACAGATAAAATTGCACGATTGAAAGAATCATGTATTATAGATATGGGAAGCGTCGAGTTTTCTTGTGAACTTTTAATTGTCTATTACTTGAATACATAATGATTTTGCGTGGTGTAGAATTTAAATTAAAACAAACTCAAGCCATTTAACTGAACATGCATATTTTATTAAGTAAAACAATATGAGTGGACTTTTTTTTTTTGTTTTTAACAACTGCAATTACATATTTTGTTTATTTTTTATAAAAACTCTTATATTTAATAAGATATTTAATTTCTTCAATATTTCATGGCAGAATATGGCTCTTTATACAGAAACCTCCCATAGAGTAAAGAAGTTTTTAAAAATATCCACGCTAGGCAAGCAGGTCAGAGATTGCAGTGAAAGTCCATAATATAGAAAGCTGCTGCCCATTTTCTGGTCGTTGGGAGGTATAAGGTTACCTCCAGTATTATTAGTCTCCTTTGACACCCTCAAGTGTCAAGGGTAGGTGCTATTCAACTCCGCTGGACCACTCAATTAATTCAACATTTATTATAGTTCAGTAAAAGATGATAAATGATCAAATAAATGATTTTAATTTTTTTATAGCGGCCATCTAACTGTAACATATATAGAATGATCTTATAGCAGGGCTATGGAATTTTTATATAGGTTTGATGTTGGGATTTTCAGCATTTATGGTTAAAATTTCATAAATACAGATTTCTAAAATTTTATTTACGTTGTAAGCAAACTCATTCCTGTACACAGAAAAAAATTAGCGAAACCTTGATATTACATCTCAGATTAACTAAATGATGTTTGTTACATTTGGCGAGATGTATTTTATTTATTGGTGACATTTGTAAGTTATTTATTCTATAAGTTACACTGATATGTTGAGGCATATATTAATTTGTAGTTTACTCATTATTATAAATGTAATACTTATTGAAGGATATTATCACAACCTTGTAATATCTATATTATTTGTTAAAATTATTTTAATTAGGTATCTTATAATTATGTTTATTGGTAGTTTAGTTCTGGTTTATAAAGTCCGCTTTTGTTGATTTTTCGAGCATTTTCGTTTTTCTAATAGTAATCATTTCTGGTAGAATCACATTGAAAATAGTACCCGTCATGCGTATCGTTTAGATGAAATTCTTCTTGTAGAGCATGTAAAGTAAATAAAAACCTGACAGCCTCACATTTCCAACACGGAACATTATTTATTGTGTTAATACTGATTTCCTTTTTCTATTCCGTCGTTATGCATAATTTATTTAAAAGAGGCGACAATAATAATTTTATCCCGAAATGTATCAAATGATTTTTTGATAGATTTACGTCGCGTCTACTATATGAAAGTAAATTTGGCTTTCAGGTTTTCAAATTTTCGTATGATGGGTATTTTTTTTTGCTGTGAGAACTAACGGTTTATGTCTAACTTAGAGTAAATTATATGTATATATTATTAAAGGAATGGAATGATGGCACCATGTATGGAAAAATATGAACATAATGATTTTAGTTTATATATGTGAAGAAACGTAAAACCATTTATTGTTGTTATAAACTATACTATTCTTATGGGATTGTTTACAATTTTTTGTTTTATAATAATTTACATGAGCCATCTTACATTTCTTCATACATTTCTGTTTACGAGTTAGTGTAATATTTCCCATGTACAAACTATATCATGTTCTTCCAAGCTTTAAACGTATTTCTTGGTTGTAAATTTTATTACACATTAAAATTATTGTATTGAACATGCTTTGTTTATTTGTTTTAATATGCTTTTTAAACATTTTTAGTTGTGTGTCTTGGTTTTGACTGTGCATTGATTTATTTTTATTTTTTGGTAAGTTTGGTTTTGTTATAATACTCGTTGTATATGCTTGTTATCACTTCACAAATTAGCTTGCTTATTTATTTTCAACACGATGAATCCTTGTGTAGTAAAATCACGTTTCATTGTAATACACTGTGTGTACCTATTTCGCACTTGACTGTGTAGTTCAAATATTGTAGAAACACAACTAAAAATTAATGCTGCGTGTGACCCAATATATTTGTTTGTTTCATTCTTCAGGGGGTAGTATCAAAACATTTCTGACCTCTCGGGCACTCAATGTTATATATATAGAAGGTAACGACAGCATTTAAAACATGAGGAAATCCAATCCGCCGAATCCCGAAGGGTTTAAGGGTTAATGAGTATACATACACAATTAATTATAATAGAGTTGAAATCACTTATTTATCAATAATTGAGTAACTGTACTGTAAGACCCAAGTTACCCAAGTACGAGTTGTCACGACATTTTACTGCTTAAAAACCTTAATATTGTGTTAGTTTAACGACAGTATGGTGCAATGGTAGTGTTTCTGCCTAGTGTACCAACGGTCCTGGGTTCGAATCCTTTACTTCTTTGTATTACACAGTTATTCCCGAGTTATGGTTGTTTTTACATACTTATGTGTTTATATTCTTTATTCTTGAAGGTATAATTAGTAATTTATGATGGGACATTAAACGGTATCTTCCCACAGCTGGGGGTGACGCACGGCAGTGACGTGCGCATGCGTCGCGCGGAGCTGGAAGCGCTGCTGGTAGCCAGTGGCGCTCACCACGATGTTAGAGCCGTTGATAACCAGTACAGCTTCGTCTAACACCCATTCTACTGTGGAGCGAGGATCGTTTGCTGTTACAATTATTTATTAAACAAGTCAGCATTTGTGTAAGTAAATTGGTGTATTATACAGTAATATAAAACTTAAAAGAGAGTAAGAGATGGGCAGAAGAAGAGTTTCTCTCTCGTACGCAAAATCATTTTCAAAAGTTTATGCTCAAATTAAACCTATGCCCGTGACGTATGGATCGGAGCAGACATTATTATCTATGGTGGGAAAATAGTTCAAAATCAGACTAATAAACTACAACTGTTTGATTTCACTTCGAGAAATTGGTTATGATTCTATGAGAATATGAAATTGGCATAAAATCTTTAAGTTCCTGACGGCCAAAAACTATCTGTGGGTATAGTTGAATTATGGAAACTATTTTTGCTATTCTGGTAGTAGGATCAGAAATAGTGCATATAGTCAATGTGAGTAAAAGTGACGAGTCATACTCGAACCTTTGTTTTCGTAAGCAGTTTATTAGTTTAGTTTTCGAACAACTTTTCCTATATCTAAGACAAAAAGTCCGTCATAATTAGTAGAATAACATTTTACAAAACAACACAATTTAAAATACTAAGCTACATTCTACAATGCTACTGTATGGTAGTTGTTATAAATGTAATGTTATAAAATATATTGCAAAATTAGCTTTATTATAAATCCTATACTACATCCTTTTTTTGGATCTATTTACAAATAATACTTTATTAAAAATTGATTTGAATAAATATATAAAAGGTAACAGGTTTCGAACAAAAGTGAGCTCCATAGTAGATAAAATGTTCCAGTATATTATAGTGTATTAATTATGTTAGTTGCTGATATTTGTTAGTAAGAACAACTTTATACTTATACAGAAAGAAGAGCGATACAATTTTGGTCCCCGTGAACTTAGCTGCGTATCGCAGCTGTTTGCTAGCTGTGAATGTAGTTGCTCCCGCAACTAACTTCACTTAAGTTGCAAAACCATACACCAAAAATAAGTACATACAATCAAAGTTCAATTGATTATATAGAAAACAATATCGCATATTTCTTAACGCTAATAACGCGTTAATGTGCGAAGTTAAATCAGTTTTTTTTTTACATAAAATAGCACACATTTAACTTCTTAACTTCACTTGTGTAAAACTTGATTAAAATAAACAAATTACAAAGACTTAAACATTGACTAGATTAATATGAACGACTTAAATTATACTTATTAATTGAATGTTGCAATGTTTGTTTGTGCAATAAGTGTGGTGTGTTATTTATCATAGTGATAAGTTTATAATAGCAAAATGCTCTTAAGGCTTAGCCAAATTAGTATAATTATGGGCTCGATACTTTTATATGTCGTCGAATTATGTGTACGCTATTTTGGCTACAAGGTGTTGATTTTTTACCAAACCGAATGCCCTTAAATAAGTCATTTAATCTCTGTTTAGAGATACATTTATTCATTTTTAAAGTATGTAATTCAAACGTAAATACCTATTATTAGCCAACTGTTTTTTTATGTAAAACTGTGTATTCTGTTTCGTTGTTGGTCTTCCGAAAATAAACTATGTATTCAACCGATTCGAACGAATTTTGGCATGAACATACATGAATATAACCTGACGGACATAGGCTATGTAAAAAAAAATAGATTTTACCATGGAGGAATAATCACCGAAAGAAAAATTTTAAAGCTGATCACAGCCAAACCGCTGATACTACATTGATGAAATTTGGCGCCAAAACTTACATCGTGGTCGTGACTAATGTGCAAAAAAAGTTTGGAAATTACATAGCCTATGTCCGCCAGTTGTAATCATGTATGTTCATGCCAAAATTCGTTCGAATCGGTTGAACCGTTAAGTAGCAGGAGGGACACAAGCGAAATTTGTGAGTTGCCTAAAAGAGAGCTTCTCTCAATAAATAAACTTACAACATAACAAAATAAGATCAAAATCCGTGATAAGTTCATCAATTTATATTATTAAACAGAATATATATTGACTGTTAATACTTAATCGTATTTGTGTGTATATATCGAGCCCTTTGTATATTATTGTATAATCAAAAATCAATAATACAACTGAATGTGCTAAAACAGGGACTTGCCAAGTGACTTTTCATTTGTGAGAATTCTAACTTCAAAGTGTAAAATTAGAAAATAATGGCTTATACTACCTATCCTTTTAGTTCTTATGGAAAGCGTGTTTTCTGTACGTATTAAATCTTGAAATAGTCATGGACCACATCACGTCAGCCCACCACAAACTGTATTTTCTCCAATTAATGTTGAACTCTATATATTGGACTTCAACATAAAAATCGAACGGAGTTTGATAGGTTTGTATACGTTGATGTGTTGTCGACTGTAAACTGGCGTGTCAATCCAATATAAATCGATGTTTGTAATGGACACAAATTTTCGTGACATGTAAAATGTAATCTATTATTGATTTTCCTTTAATTTTGGAGTTAACGGCCAAACAGTCACTTCCCTACCGGGGCAGCACATGATCCAGCTACAAACTATCATCCTATTGAGACTGAACTCTTATTTATTGGGTCTAAAGTTGTAAATGTGTTACTATAACAATCAGCAGGCTTAGTATGGCGAACTCCGAGGTCTTCTTTCTCTTAACACTCGCACCATAAAGCTGCTCTACTAGCTACTACTAGCGGAATGTAGCGGAATTTTCAAAGCCAGAGTGAATAGGCACCTTCTGGGTTAGCTCGTTCCATCGTGGATTCTGTCATGGCCCCCGGGCCTGATTGGGATCAAGAGCAAACCCATCCTTAATAAAAAAAAAAAAAAAAATGTTTGACTAATAAAACCATTTTTTTCATGAACAAAACGAAAACAACATATCCGTTAGGCTTTATGATTGCTTATTTATTATTATACTAGCTTTTACCCGCGGCTTCGCCCGCATTTTTTTTTCTTTTTGTTCAATAAAAAGTATTTCTAATACCTCCAAGAATATATGTACGAAGTTTCATGATGATCGGTTTAGTAGTTTTTGCGTGAAAGCATAACAAACAAACTTACACTCACATTTATAATGTTAGTAGGGATGTTATATTTCGGGCTATGCAGCTCCAATGAAACTGTAGTCACTGCGTTTTAAAATTCTGCTATTGTGAGTGACCTCCAAATTAGTATAACTCATTTAACCTGAAAGCCTCTTAACGCCTTCAAAATCTTCTTGGCTTTAAGAGATTTCAGTTTACAAACACATATAAGGCGGTTGGCTGTTTCTCCTGTGTAAAGTCACTTCAAAGATAGGTGTCACTCAATTTCATGTGTAATTGATGTCTGTTCAGTTTGCAGTTAAGGCTCTAAATCGCACAGATTTTCGTCTTATTAAACTGTGTAAGTTCTGCTGTTCTTTTTGCGTGTAATAATTGTGATAATCCTGGATGATTTAACCAGTATTTATTTGATTTGCCTAAAAGGGGTCATCCTTAAGGAGTAATCCTCATTAATCCAGTCATTATATACATTTAAAAGTGAAAATGAACCGAGAAAGCCAAATTTTGGATATCACGTGGGGAGTGGCTAGAAAAGCTTAAGTTCAAATTGTCGACCAAAATAACCTTGTGCAATTTCCGCCATCTTGAAAAAACCCTTAAATTCAGTTTTTTCATCATAACTCGATTCCCCGTTGAGATACGAAATTTTTTATAGAATACTTTTTTGTTGCTCTTCTCGCGATCTATAATTAAGGTCCCATGCATTTTTCACGTATCGATCGTCGTTTTCGAGATATCGATCAAAAAAACAATAGGTATATAAGTATAACTATTGTAAGATATTTAGCTGGTTTAACTTTAATTACTTTGACATAGTTTAGGAAAATTATAGTATTAGGTAATAGATATTAGGAATTATTTTTTAATTTTTAGTTTTTTTTTTGTGTTCACGCATTTGAAGTCGGTTTTTTTTTTTTTTAAAAGTTAATTATTTCATTTTAAAATTTTTAGTGTTACTTTTTTGTAGAGAGTAATCGTTCAAATTGGTTCAAAATATTCAAAAAGTTCAAAAATATTGCGTATAAAAAAGTTCATCCCCAATTTTCCACCCTTGGTGGTGAAATATTTTCTTCAAATTCGCATGAAACCACCCTTTTGATAATACCTATTCAACAAAAAATAATCGTTCAAATTGGTTTATAATCGGCGGAGATATTGCGTATAAAAAAGTTCATCCCCAATTTTCCACCCTTGGGGGTTGTTTTTTCTTTATTATTAAATTTAAATGGGACCACCCTTGAGGTATTACCTATACGCCGAAAAAAGATTTGTTCAAATCGGTTCATAATTGGCGGAGTTATCGCGTAACAAACATAGAAAAACATACGGGTCGAATTGAGAACCTCCTCCTTTTTTTGAAGTCGGTTGAAAAAGGTTCTTTTATACCTGACCCACACCCAAACTCTAACGGTCGCATAGTCACGTGCTCCATGGCGAGACGCCATGACGCGTCGGGCGCGCTGGGGCCGACTTTGTGGCGCGCTGGAGGTCGTAATTTTTGTCAGAAATGAAAAATAAAAAAACGAATTTGTAGGTCTGGACACGCTCTACAAGTTTTATTTCAAACATTTTTCTATATCTTTCACCAGAAAAAAGTAAATAGCGAAAAAAAAAATTCTCCCCAAATTTTTGATATTTTTGATCGATATCTCGAAAACGACGATCGATACGTGAAAAATGCATGGGACCTTAATTGTAGATCGCGAGAAGAGCAACAAAAAAGTATTCTATAAAAATTTTCGTATCTCAACGGGGACCGAGTTATGATGAAAAAACTGAATTTAAGGGTTTTTTCAAGATGGCGGAAATTGCACAAGGTTATTTTGGTCGACAATTTGAACTTAAGCCTTTCTTGCCATCCCCCACGTAATATCCAAAATTTGGCTTTCTCGGTTCATTTTCATTTATATCCTGATTTTTCCGACGTAATGACTGGACTACATGGCTAATTTATTGACCCTGCGTCTTATTCTAGCATGTTCATCGGCTTTTTGTTGCCAACGTTTCTTGAATGTACCTTGTACTCATGTTAGAAAAACTTTGTTTTTAGCCAAGTTCATCCAGTTTGTCAAGGCAGTTTTCAAAAGATTCCTTGGGCGGTCAGTCTCGGTAGATGTTACGATTACATACACCGCCGCCGAATATAGTGTCATAGTTGCCAAGATGCTTTCATTTTCTTGGAGTGACGCCGTAAATTCCACATCTATATTCTGGCATTCTTTATAAGGATTCTACAGCTCGCGCGCTATTATATGTAGTTTTTAAGGCATTTGATTCTATTGTCTCTGTCTAGCGTTGCCGAACCACACTATTTGCTGAGTAGCTTTATCACACTAGAAATTTTCAACGAGTTCGTCATGTTAAGCACACTAGATATCACTGATTATCGAAGCTTTATAGGTCCTATCGATTTTCGCATGATCTATAAATCTGTTTAACTATTATATATCTAAATAGGCAATTTCGTCAGTAACACTCGAGGGAAGTGCACGTAATAAATTTACAAAGAATGGTGGACAATTTAACATGTCCCAGAATCAGTAAAAATCTGTCTGATTTATCGATCGTGTACAGAAACACTAAGAATAAAAAATAAAAAAGCTGACCACTTATTTATGAGCCTTTGTAGTTCGAAATAAAGTTTTATTTTTTTTATTTAGTAGGTAACTATTAAAATGAATTATCTAATAATATTATATCAGTGTATTCCTGAGTTAAGTTTATGTCTATTTATTGAATACATTATAGTAGGTACTTTTTGTAATAAATAACTTAAAAACTGAATTAATTGATTCGAGTTTTCGAATAATCTAGTCTAATACCTACCTTCTGTTAACATACAGGGGCTAGAATAATATCAAAATAGTTATTGTCACTCACTTGTCGACGTGATTGTGAGTACCAACTATTAGTAAATATTAAGTATTTATTTACTAGGTATAATCGTTAGCTAAGAGCGATATCGCCATATCCTACGAAAAAAGACAAAAAAAATTGTCAATCGTAAGAATAAATATTCTATAAGAATATTAATAGTTTAAAAATAATTTTCCATTTTGAAACCCTTAAGTATTCATTAATAGATCTCCCTACTGATGAAGAAAATCAACGAGTGTCTAATGCATTAAACTTAACTGTCTACGTAGTACTGTACTTTTTACACCGGATACGATATTCTAATAAACAAAAGTAATCATATACTATTTGTGTTATAATGTTAATGAGAATCAAGTCCCACTACGGTAAAAATAATTTATGAATAATAAAGAAATTGTCACTCTGGAAGAGTTCGTAAGTCCTGCTGTCGGTCAAAGCAACCATAATTGCATCTAAACAATTATTTTTCAATCAACATTCCGTACAAACTACCTGGCAGTACAAGGAGCGGATTTTTATTGCTGCGTACTAACATGAATGACGTTATACGGCACATTTGCGAACCCTTTAGCGTGTCCACAAAACATTCCAAAAAAACAGGTACAGTAGGTAGGTACTCTGGTGCATCTGGTACCCGCAACTTCTGCAAAATGTATCATGAAAGTTACAATAGCCCGACTGGCGCTTGCTTTGACTGGACTGCAGGATGCCGTACACATTCAGTTAGATAAGTCCTTAAATGTATGTTAAAATAAGTAAATGAAATTGTATGTAATTGTTGTTGGAATTGACGAATTCAAAGTTATTAATGATATTAATGAAATTGTGTAAAAGTATTTGTTGGTTTAACAAACCATTTTGGAATATGTAGGTGTATCTAACCAACTACTTATAAATGTATGTCGTAATATTTTATTTATTTAAAGCGCCATTTCAATTCTGCAATATTCTAACTAATGTATCTTAAATTATTTCAATGTACTATCGAGGTCTCTCGTGCCTTACAACTTTTTAGAAATATTCGTTTGAACTGATCGCATCGGACACGCCCATACCCATACCTATTCCTAATTGGCTTCGTATTTTACTACGATTTATACTACGGCCAATCATAAATAACTAGTTTTAAAGTCGCCCTTGATGTCAGTACTGTCAACTGTCAAACTGCTTTACGCGTTCGTGAATCGTGCACGCGCGCCATTGTTGAATGAATGGAGCGGGGCGTGGCCTGAAGCGATAGGCATCCTGCAGTGTGCAAGCGACTTTCGACTTAGGTCTGATAAGGCGCCAGAGGCTTCGATAGTACATTACTTTGATTTTACAGAAAGACCGAATAATTTTTAAAGCGTCGTATGCAAAAAGGTGGAATTTTGTGTTGTCTTTTCTTTATAATTAGTTATTTGGATTAATCACAAAATAGGTTTAATACACTTTGCTATAGTGTAATCAATCTGCAAGTATACAGGAACATTCCTTGAATTAACTATGTAATTTTGGAACGGAAATAAAACATATATTTTATATGAAACTATATTTAATTTAATGTTATTTTTAACTCCCAACCAATTACGATTGCCTTGACGATGAAAAAAATCATAAATCGTCCAGTAAAGGTACTATATAGAACTCGGAAAACATTTGTCTCTGATCTTCTTTTTCTAATTTTAGTTGCAGTAGGAGAAGTCCATTCGCACTGCACCTCAGCACAACCTGACAAAATTTAACTTCCTGCAATTACGTTTGTAAGAAGAATGTATCTATCTATGATCCACATCTGTCAGCACGGAACCACATTTTGTCACGATAGTACTCACCCGTTCTCAGAGCATAAAAAATCTGATTTCCTACTGACAGATGTGACAAAACTCGAAAATATTACGGTGACTTAGGTAATAACATTCTTAAAAATAGTGCACAGTCTGGGTTCCATTCCCGGTATATTTCATCGGCTTTCAGGGCAAAATTAATCTTTTCTTGTTTCTGGCAGAAACAACACGGATTAGTGTTATTTCTGTTCGATGTATTTGTCTGAATTTAACATCTTTTTTTATTGTTTATTGAACGGCGGACACTACTGTAATAATGTACATTTTCCGGATGCGTCAGTGAGATATCGAAGGGGTTTTCTAAGCGCCATTTTTAATACACCCCTCTGAGTTCTTTCAAGAAGAAAATCAACCGCCCCATTATATATATATAAAGGATATAAAATTTAGACTGCTTTAGCACTAAATTTTTTACACACACACCAGTCTTACAAATCTCATTTTTTGAGAGCTTAGGAAACAAATCTTTTAAAACACTACAACCAAAACCAGACTAATAAAAAGATACTAAAAGCGTAATGTCCTGAAAACCGAATAAATTTGTTACTACTACCTTGGTGGATATTGCGAGAGCTTTCATTATGAGGCGGATGTGGTGCAGTTGATACTTAAGCGTTATGGGTGCCTCGCAGCTGAAGCTCTGCACCATGTCAGATGACTTCGGCACGTCGATACATGATCTATCCTGAAAGCATATATTAATATAGTATTGGAGGCTAAATAAAATATCACAAAAAAACTATATTTATCAATATGTATAAAAACCAAATTGCAGGGTAGGTTCGTATTAGAACATCTAAAATCTCTACAGTTAAAATGCCGATGCTGTGAAACCCGAAAATTACAGTACCTAATGGTTGGTTGATAGATATTTAAGATAGAAAAAGTTCCAAATCTCGAATGAATGTTTATCGAAGCGCATAAAACATAGTTTTACATGCGTGGGACATGAGAAATACCTAACTATCCAGACGTAATGCTCTAAATCAGAGAGATATTTATTTTCTAGAACTTTTATTTTTTGAAAATAAAATACAAAATTTCTACAATTATGTGACCTAGCTGGAAAACGCACGCCCTTTGTTAGATGTACTTATAGTCAGCAAAAAAGAGCGTTGCTCGACATGCCGGACACAGCTAATTTATCCTTACTATTAAGGATAAATTAGCTGTGTCCGGCATTGAATCTTGCCTTTACCATTGAATGGTAAAGGCAAGATTTTTTGCGAGAGATAATATAACCTTCTCTCTCACAAAAAAAATGCAACAAGATATTAGACAGAAAATAACACTCTAAATAGCAATGACTAATAATCAACTACCTTTGTTTAATAACATTTTCACACAATAATTTCCATGTTTTACCATATGAAAAGCTTATTAATGTGGTCAAATAAATAAATTTCAGCCTGAAAATGCTTACTTGCATTCCATATGTCACAATGCTGACATTAGGATGCTCAGGAGATAAAACGAGCTCTATTATATCACAGGAACGTTCCAAATCCGCTAATAGGCCAAGGAATGCTGGCGCCTTTAGTACCAATTTCGCTACCTCTTCTGCATCTTCATCGCGGAGTTCTAACAGTGAATCAGCCGTTTGTGTAGAAATCTCGCAATCAGTCATTACATTATACACTGACTGAGGCTGTAATCTGAAATCAAAATGGTATTTATAAAATGCAGATCTATACTTGACAAGACATAGTTTAGTCAACAACACATTCATATATTATACCAAAACGTAAAAAAAATCAAAACTAACAAGATATGGTACACTTTATCAACAGACTCTAAATGCATTAAATACCAACACTAAAAGTAATGGAGATCCTTCTCCTCGGTAGTACATGTTCAGACTGGATTCTTCTCCTGATCCAAATATGTTTAGACATTCAGCCAATACTGTTATACTTATCTAAAAACAAAATTGAGTCATTAAGTATTAATCTTTCAACTCTTATAAGTTATTATATTCCTACTATCTGGTTCTTCCATTAACCAAAATATTATTTCCCAAATCAACATTTATTGGACATCACTTAAAGCAATAGACAACTTAGGTTGTACAAACCTTGAATATAACATCCACATCATCTCTTAGATGGTACGTTGTAAAGTTGTCAGAAGGCACATAAGCAGATGCTTGCACACATTTTCCTTCTTCCACTGTCAACTTTAAGCCTTCAGGTAAGGCACAGAAAACTGCGGACTGAAATATTATAAAGAAAGGGTATAATAGTGGAAGTGAAGAATACATAAGCTAAACTATTATGTCATTTATCAAAATCAATGGCTTTTTTAATTACCCACACATTGTAGAAAAGTATTCAAAAGAGTATGACCCATTAGGAGATCTGTTTTCTAATTCCTGGAGAAACTCAGGATTCCTAGGATTTTGGTTATTTTCAGTAGATTAATAATCCATTATTGTAGGGATAAAGAAATTAAAGTAAATTAAAATATATATGAAAGGGTAAAATAAATTATTATCAAAAACTGACTATTTATTGATAATGAAAGCAACATAAGTAACTTCTTTTATAGCCTAAAGCACGTTTTACATGACAAGTAATAAATTATTGAGTAAACATGAGTTTCATTTAACTCCTCAGGAACAATGGTCGTAGTAAAAGGACTAAAGTAATGATTATTCATAAAGGAATTAAAGATAACCAGAAAATACTTGGAGTCCTTAAGTTATCTTGCCTTGTATTTTTTTAATAAGCACTAAATAACGTATAGAATATATAAATAAGTATATAAACAACCAAGACTTTAAACGCTTATCACACAAAATATTTACCCCACCAGGATTAGAATCAGGTATCTTTGGCGCACAAGGAAGGATCGCTACCCTCACACCAAGTGGCTGTTAAACCTACCAACAAAAGCACTTCCTATTGTTTTCTGATATCTAATAGATGATCATCAAAATATTGTTGGTACTAATATGATTCATTGTATCGGACCAACGTGTCAATACTCCAACAGCTCAGGGTTATCAGAAGACTGTCTACCATCTGTCTCAAGCGTGTCCTTGATTAATATTGCCACATTGGCAGAAAGAAGACAACCGGGAAAAATTAATAATGATAGGGAAACTCGATGGCAAAACGTCTCGAGGTCGCAATGTGCTGATCCGATAAGATTCACACCATTCTCGGTAGTTCATTCTACGACGCGTAGCACTCCGCAAGTGACAGGGGAGAATAGAGGAACGTCATCAGGTAGAGATTCCTAGGAGGCGGCGGTCACGACCCTGAGACATGAGGAATACGAAGCAACGAGAGGAGGAGGAGGGATATTATATCTAGTGATAAAATATATATCAGAAGTATTTGATATTTTATCATATACATTCCTGTAAAATAAAAAGACATTACTTAACCTTAATAAATACAGTCTCATTGTTGTATGGATTCTTTATGTTATCTCTAATCTATCATGACATCCCACAAGGACCGCAGTCCACTTCTCATAAATGCCACTTTTCACAATATCACTACTTAAAAAAATAATAAAAAAATTAAGGAATTTAGCAATTTTTTCAAACACATAATAAGTCAATTAAATGCTAGTGTTACAAGTCAGTACACTTTGATAATAAATCGGCAAGGTACAATCCGCTTTGTTCAAAGCAGGGATGTTGCGAATATTCGCATCCGCATCCGCATATGCGGAACATCCGCATCGATTTAGACATCCGCATCTGCATCCGCATCCGCATAAATCGATGCGGAGCTGATGCGGATGCGATAAGAAAGAAAGAGTAGGGGCCGGCGAGTGGCGCGTGTCGACCGAGTAAAAGATTAAAGTTGATACGTGGGTACCACTGAAAATGTTTAGAACTGACCAGTTAGAAACATTGCTAATGAAAACTTTTTAAATTTCAATTTTAGAACTCTTTCGTAACCTAATGTAGTATATTGCATTCATTTGTCATTTGTTTTTGGGAATTGGCGGCAAATCTAAAACTCTTGTTACAAGTGAAAATGAACCTAACTCGAGAAAACTTTCGGTCAATGATTAATTATGACTTTCGTTGTGGGCTTACTCAACAACAAAGCTATGATAGACTGCGATTAGCATTTCTTAATGAAGCCCCATCTCGTGCCACTATTTACAATTAGTTTAACGAGTTTAAGCGTGGACGTAGCAATCTCAAAGCCTAGGCATTGGTATGAGTCAAGTTCAAAAAATATTACACGAACATTTAGGCGTCCAGAAGCTTTGTACCATACTTTAATCGACGACCAAAAACGCCTTCGCATGGACTGGTGTCGCCAAATATTAGATAAGTTCATCGGCGGTGACTCAAATGCTGTATTTGACATCGTCACAATTGATGAAATCTGGATATATTGCTACGAACCCAAAACCAAAACACAATCAGCTCAGTGGGTGTTTCCTTTCAAGGATCGGCCAGCTAAGGTAAAGAAAGGAAGAAGTCAAGGAAAAAAGATGATTGCTTCATTCTTTGGTTGGAATGGTCATTTCGCTACAGTTGTGCCAGAAGATGGAAGGACAGTTACTGCAGACTGGTATGTCAATGGCTGTTTGCCTGTTGTCTTAGAAAAAAATTCGACAGCAGCGCCTTCGAAGCAGGATCCTACTTCACCACGACAATGCTTCAGCGCACTCCGCAGAACGGACTGTTGAATATTTGGCAAGTGTCGAGATAATGAGTTATCCGCCATACAGTCCTGACCTGGCGCTCTGCGACTTTTATTTATTCCCAAGAACTAAAGATAAAATTCGCTTTACGAGCCCTGAAGATGCGGTGAAAGCGTACGAAAATGCCATAGAAGAGACCTCTAAGGAAGAATGGGCCCACTGCTTTCTCAGTGGTTCCATCGAATGCGACGATGTGTAGAGAGTATTTTATTTTAAGAATTTCACTCTTGATCCCCCAATCAAAATTATTTAAACTTGACCTAAATCTCAACTATCCAAACTGGAATATGGATGTGAATATTTAACATCTAATTATGAGAAAACTCTCATACAATGAATAGGTATCTATTATTCAATAAGGGTTAAGTTTAGAAAAGAGTTGAGTCAGTTTAAGTAAATTGAATGTTTTGGGGTGATTACCTATTGTACTTTACTGATACCTACTTTAACTATTTAACTGCTACAGTCAGTGGCGGATTTACCAGGAAGCAAAGGAAGCAATTGCTTGGGGCCCCGCTTGGAGAGGGGCCCCAAAATTTGAAAATTTTTTAAAACTTATTTGAAAATGTAAAAATAATTAAAAATATTAAAAATTTTGAAATAAAATAGAAATGACATTGACATTTTCAATTCTTCGATGGGCCAAGAAAAAGTCAGTGATTTAAGCCTACTGTTTATCGAAAAAGACAAGCTTCGAGAACTTGACTTTGATGATATTATTGCGACTGAAAAAAGACGAAAGAAGTTGTAATGGAGATGGTTCAAATAATATATATTTATTTTGCAAAATTTATCTGTTTTTTGTTATTTAAAAAGAAGAGGGGGGGGGATATTAAAATGAGGGCCTCAAAAATCAGTTGTTGCTTGGAGCCCCGTCTGAGGTAAATCCGGCATTGGCTACAGTTGAGTTAATTACTAATTTTGTTATTAAAAATTTAAGTACTTTTCTTCATAACTAATGTATAAAACAAGAGCATAGAATAGATAAAGAATTATGTTTAACATCAAAACCGTTCTACTCCAAAAAACTGATCGCCTGCATCTGGTGTGTAAATAGGGCACATCAACCAATGAATCAACCCTTATATCAAATCAAATGCCAACTATTATTGATCTTAAGCAAACTTGTAAAAGTCACAAACAAAAACAATAATTTGAAATAAAGAAGGCACATTAACTGCAAATTACATGGTAGGACAGATCACCCCTGACCCATAGGAGTACAAGGACAATGGCGTTCAGGAGAACCATTTAACAGCATCTAAAAGTGTCTCTCTTAACACCATTGACTAATTACAAACCAATTAACACCACACCCACACACACACCAACCATTTCTGCCCATTTATTTGTACAATTACCTTAGTACAATGAATTTAAAACAGTATCAATTATAACTAAAATCAAATCTTCTTATAAAACTGGCTGGAATGCATGTGGAAAGCTTTAATATAACTAACCTATAACTTATTTTTAGGTAAGTCCACATATCAGCACCTGGGTGTTTAAATCACTGGAGATTTTGACTACTTAGTGCTTTAATTAACAAACTATTATTTTTACTGGGTAATGGGCCACGTGATAGATATACACATTGGAAGTTAGGCTATGTTAAGTTAATTTACTCAAAAACTATTCATCTAGAGCAGATGTGGGTTGAAGAGATGGGGTGGTCCTCCTCAATAAGGAGACTCGTTGATAGACTTTCCCCCAAAAAGCTGTTAGTGTGGATTTGTGTGCACTGCACCCCTGATAATCTGATAATCTGACAAACATTTTGCAGAGCAATGTCGGACAATCAAATTTGTCAGATTATAGAGTACTCCCTAAGACCCCTATGGTCCAGTTTGTTTGAAACAGAGTACTTTGTAATCCCATAAGATTCTATCTCAACTGATAAACAATGAACGCACACTAGGCTGCTCCCCTATCATATGTAGTCAAATTAAAACTGAGCAATCAGAATTAAAACAACATGTGTCGAGCACAATACAGTGTAATGGTGGCACATACAAGTTTCAACCCGTTCCATCATGCATTACATACATTAGTAAAGATTTACTTAAATAATTTTTGTGTACCTACATTGATATGCATATTGGATTACAAGGGGACGCCGGTTAAGACAGGGGCCAGATTATCAGGGGTCTATAGTATAACTAAACTTACCTCTTGAAATTGTATAGCTTTGAGAAGACTGCAAAGTGTCTTTCCAGAATCCATAGATGCAGTAAAGTAGTAGTCTGATGTACCTTCATCCATTTTGTACTTCCAATTCAAACATTGACCGAACTAGCATCAAATACTGATCATGCGTAACTTCATGAGACGTGGTTCTGCCTAAAATTTGAGCCAACCTTGCTGCTAGAACATGCTTACAGCATATTTCACTTTTTCTCTCTATAACTTGATATTTAAATGCTTGGCAGGGGCAGTAATTTATCTTTGGAAACACTCTGTAACAACGGTTATTCTCACCCTTGATTTCAATTAAAATTCTGGATTTTTTTACTGTGGTGTATTCTATAAAATTCTGATGCCTCTCAAGAATATCACACGCTCTCTGTAAAGTCGGGCCAAATACAGAATGTAGCAGAGTTAAATCTTCATCTGAAACTATAAATTTAAACCCATTAAATTATTGATCACATTATAACTACAATTTTAAAAATTGTAAGTTAACTTTACGGTTATTAGTTCCACGGTTCTCTAATTCATTTAATAAATGCTCGGCAACAAGAGGTACTTTAGATAAATACTCATTCATTTGTTTATTGTTTGTTTACGTTTTCTTTCTTTTTTTTTAATAGTGACTTTTTCCGATTTTTGCAAATGTTTACATTCCAAACTTCTGACACGTGATACGATCACTGACTGATAGGCATGAGAACGTTAGACGAAAACGTAACTAAAAACCGTTTTGAGTTTCATACAGAGACGTAACGTTACCGCAAAACATAAAACCGTTTTTCTCATAACCAACGCAATGCAACCAAAGCTGAAAACCACGCTACCACGAATGGGTAAATGCGCCAAAAAAGAGATGTTGATTGTTGATTGAATCATTTTTAAACTCGGTTGCCGTGTGATAAAGCTCCTAATTTTACGTTCAGAGAATCCCTTACTTTCGGGGAATCCCTGTGCCTGTGACACCACTCACCCGTACCTCCTGGAGGGATTCTAATGCACTTATTTGAACAGCGCACTCGTGTTTTGTGATTATAACATAACACCTCTAATATAACATAGTAAGTGTTTATTAGCTAGTCTGATTAATGTGAAATTATTTTAAATTTGGTTAGTAGATAAGTAAATAAGTAGTTTATTTATTAGTCATTTAAAACTGACTAGAATTCGATTTGGTGCTTGGAATCACAGAAGTAATCCAACGGCACAAACGTTATCGAACCCGTTCGAATGATTCAGAGAAACCGAAAAAGCATAAAATTATAGGTACATTGGAGGGCAGGCGGCCTAATCGGCGTTGCACGCGGGCGCTCAAACAGATAGCGGCAGGTCTGCTGGCAATTTTACTTACTTGATACGGGCTAAATGTACAAATTGTGCTAGCCACAAATAAAAAGAAATTGCTTAGCAAAAACAAACAAAATAAACGTAAAATAATTATAGCTGGTTCCATCTTAATTGATTGTTTAATATTTGTAAAAATACCTATTACTTTCAATGTTGAAGGTAGTTAGCGTTCAACATTGGTGGAACGATACTAGCTCATAGTAGAAGTTGGAACACGTTTGTAAAATTCGACACGTTTGCCAGCGTCTCGGTAGCTCAGCGGTCAGAGCAGTCGCCCGGATTGCGAAAGGTCGTGGGTTCGAATCCCATCTGAGGGCTCGGAGGCGTGGTTGTTTTTTACACACGTATTTTATATCTTATAGAAATATTGCATTGTGAATGCAAAAAATTAAATAAAAACATAATTATAGCTGGTTCCATCTTAATTGATTGTTTAATATTTGTAAAAATATTACTTTCAATGTTGAAGGTAGTTAGCGTTCAACATTGGTGGAACGATACTAGCTCATAGTAGAAGTTGGAATACGTTTGTAAAATTCGACACGTTTGCCAGCGTCTCGGTAGCTCAGCGGTCAGAGCAGTCGCCCGGATTGCGAAAGGTCGTGGGTTTGAATCCCATCTGAGGGCTCGGAGGCGTGGTTGTTTTTTTACACACGTATTTTATATCTTATAGAAATATTGCATTGTGAATGCAAAAAATAAAATAAAAACAAAAAAAAAATAAAATAAAAACAAAATAAACGTGTACAGGAGAACTAGGACTTTTTGGCGGGAGCGAGAAGCGTCATGTTGGTGGTTTTGTTTATGCATAATAATGGTGGATTATTAACCACTAACAGTGTTATGTAAAATAGTAGCATAACATTGATCCATAGAACATACACGAAATAGTCCATAGATTTAAAAAAATCTTATGTATAAACGCGGAATACCGCTAATCTATTGATCTTCCATAGAATAAAATTATTCCACCCCTGTGGGTAGTTTAACGGTGTTATAAGCATGGCATAGCTATTATCTATGACGCATAGATAGTTTCACAGTTGACAGTTGTGTATGGTTTGTCGCGGTTTGCAATTCGATCTCGTTGTTGGTAAAATAAAAAATGGACAGTGATTTAGAATTCTTTGATGAATTAGTTAGTGATGTGGAGGATATGGAAATGGTGGCTATTAAATCGGCTATTAAGCGACTAGTAATTCTGCTCGAGAATTAGCGAGCGCTCGATGGTAATTTTTTTTTTTATTTCTTTTTTTTTATTTTTAGTTTTTTTTCCAATAACTTCCCTCAAAAGAGTCTGTAATGGTACAATATAATATTTGGTAAACAAACGTATAAGAGACCATATAATGATATTTATTATGTTATTTGAATGCGCACTTACTCTTTCTCCATCCTCCCAGTTATGGCTTCGCTTTCTCACGTTTTCTATATTAATAAATAAATAAAACTTAATATTCTTAATGAACACGCAATTATATTTATAACTGATGACAACTAAATTAACACATTAACAGCCGATAACCATAGATTTTTGAAAGTTGTACCAACATAACGCTTCGAAAATAGTATTGCCATTATAATAACAATAGTATATCGTGGTAATAATAAGTCAACAGATTAGCGCTATGACTTTTTTTTTATACATAACGATTCACTAAACCATTGATTAAGGAATTATTTCCTGAACAACTAATCAATGGTTGTTCACTAGAATTGGGTGTTTTTTACATAACACGGTAAGTGTTTGTGAACAGACAAGAGTGTTGGCAAGGTTAACAAAGCGGCGGAAGTTCTCTTTTCCTGCTCTCTCAAGAAGTCCACGGGAAGGTTTCAGTAAAACCCCACACATTGACTGAAACCTAGCAAAAAATATATAAATACGTACTTACTTGACACTAGCTAAATGCACAAATCGTGCAAGCCATAAATAAAGAGTAAGAAACAGAAGAACTAGGCGACAGCTCTCAAGTTACATTAAAAATAGATATGAGCGTTTTGGCTATTGCTTTAAAACCGTTACGTAACGGTTCTGAAGTTTCCATAACGTTTTCAAAAACCGTTTTCAGTTTTAGTTATCACTACCGCGCGGTTGTCGAGATGGTTTGGCTACTGCAAAACGAATGAAAACGGAAACGCTGTTAGCTAACGTAGCGCAAGTTTTTGTTTTAGTTTTACGTAATTATGGTTATGACCCTATCCCATCGTGCTTTTACTAGGCTTTTACAAGTTTCTTAAAACTTTAATATATGAAGTAATAATTTTTAATGTAATGTAAATAAAGGAGAACTTGAAATCTTTTCTGGCGTATTTAAAAATCGTCATATTTACAATAATATTTGATTCGATTTTTTTTGGATAATATTTCTGATCATAATATAAATGATCAAAAATAAATTACAAAATTATTTGTTTTATTATTACTTTTATCACTATTTTGGTGCATTTACTCGATCGTGGAGTCGCGGCGCGGCGCGTGGTTTACAGTTTTGGTTGCATTGCGTTGGTTATGAGAAAAACGGTTTTATGTTTTGTGGTAACGTAACGTTTCGGTATGAAATTAAATACGGTTTTGACGTGACAACGTCTTATAAATTGGTTTGCCGGGTGACACTTCAAGAAACTGCGTTACGCTCCGCTCACGTTATGCGCTTACAATGAGAGCGAGTGAGAGGCACGCGTCCCTTCCACTCGGGCATGGTTAGCCCGCCTAAGAGCGAGAGAGACAGACATAAAAAGTGGAAGGGACGCGTGCCTATAAATTAATGTTTTAAATATAATTCTTTGTATAAATAAATGTTTTAAATTGTTACTATTATTTCATCCTTCTTCCTACTATACGAATGAATATTCACATTAAAATTATTTTACCACTCAAAGTCGTTGTCACGTAAAACTTTCGCCCGTATACCGACTTTACAGGCAACCAACCAGTTTTTTTTTAGTTACGTTTTGGTATACCGTTCTCATGCCTAATTAAAAATAAACATGACATTGACAGCTTGTTCCTGGTTTGTCATGTTTGGAACGAAATCAAAATGTCAGATATAATTTACGAAAATATTGAAAAATATTAGGTATTGTCTGTTTCAACTATGGGTCAACGTTAACAGTTAACAAAGAGACATATTTTAACATTCTTATTATTCAGATACAGGTTTGTAATCATAATCTTTTAAATATAGGTACCATGCTTGGTGGTGGGTTCACATTGCTACAGTTCTATTTACTATTATTTTAGATGAAAGCGATGCCGGAACATTTGGAACTTCAACATCTCGTGGATTTATCAGCTGGTAGCGGTGATGAGACAATACCGAATCTCTTAGAGAACAAGAGACCACTTATAAAACGATGTCCATACCTTGGCCTGATATTAGCCACCCTATCATCATTATTTTTCTCTTTGTGTTCAGTCATAGTAAAGAGCCTCGTAAACATTGATCCAATGCAACTAGCCATGTTTCGATTCATAGGGGTACTGTTACCTACTATACCCATTGTTATATATACAGAACAGCCTGTGTTTCCGCCGGGCAAGCGGTTATTGCTTGCTCTACGTTCTATAGTGGGGACAGTAGGATTAATGTTAAGTTTTTATGCATTTCGGAATATGCCATTAGCTGATGCTTCAGTGATTGTCTTTTCGGTGCCTGTATTTGTTGCATTGTTTGCGAGAGTCTTTTTGAAAGAGCCTTGTGGTATTTGGAATACAATTTCAATCATATTGACACTTATTGGTGTAGTATTAATAACACACCCTCCTTTTCTTTTTGGCAGTGATTCGTCTGTAGAGCACAACCAAAACTTTAACAGTTTGAGAGGTGCTGTGGCAGCTTTCATTTCTACAATATTTGGCGCTAATGCTTATGTTTTGCTAAGAGTGCTCAAAGGATTGCATTTTTCTGTAATCATGACCAACTTTGGTGCTATTGCCATATTGCAAACATTTTTTTATTCTTTTGTATTTGGAATTTTGTGTATGCCTAATTGTGGCACAGAAAGGTTTCTTGTTGTTTGTTTAGCTCTGTTCAGTTATCTTGGACAGATTCTCTTAACTATGTCTTTGCAAATGGAACAGGCTGGCCCTGTAGCCATTGCAAGATCAGCAGATATTGTATTTGCTTTTCTTTGGCAAGTTATGTTTTTTAATGAGATACCGAGCAAGTTCTCTGTATGTGGAGCCATTTTGGTACTGAGTTCAGTTATACTTGTTGGCCTAAGAAAATGGGCTTTAGCTTTACCTCCAGATTCACAGTTGAAAAGTAAATTAGGAGTACTAGCACAATAATTAGAAAAAACATGCTTTTCAGATTCCATATGTTTTTCATGTATTTCATTTACTTTTTAGAATGCACTATATCTTTTTGGCTCATTTTTAAATTATATATGGGCACTTAGCTTTGATGTTAGGTTGCCTGAAATATAATGTAGGTATAATGAGATACAATAATTAAATAATGTACTTTTAGTGTAACTTTCACCCTTGAAGACTGTTATATAAGTCCATTTTAACTTGTGTTGTGTATTATAGCCTGTTAAGTAATTTACAGATTAGTTATGTTCTGTTTTTTAAATTATAGTTCACATTGTCGTAAAACATTGTTATTACTTAGTGTCTAAAATCAACTATAGTATATAGAAATATCTTTCTAGTGATAAGAATTTCCTTTTAAATTAATTGAGATAATCTCAATATTTCAGATTATAGGGATTATTTATGGTTTCTTTATAGTGTTTTAGCTACTTATGAGTATTTTTGTTATAAAAACTTTTTCTCTTGTCCTCTTATGAAAACCGTTTGGTATTATGGTTATCGTATTTTTTACAAAAAAAAATAATATATAAATAATTAAATTTTTGCTTTTATTCTTCATAATACTGAAATTTTACACAAAGTTATGAGTGTGATTATCAGAGTAGTGCCTCTAAATAACATCCCAAGTTAATTTTAAACGCTCTATTGAGAGCTTTTGCCTTTAACTGTGTTTGTCTTCTGATTTAAAATCCTGGTTTTATTATTTATGAATATTTACAAAAAAGTTATACAACAATAACTTCAGTTAAAAGATCCCGCTTTTAAATCATAGTTTCAATCTGAGGACAAGGTAAATACCAAAAATTCATTGAATTCTTAACAAGACTCTACATATCATAAAAATTACATCTTCATGTTGCAATCTAGTCATTATATTGTTTAAGTTTTAATATTTTTCAAATATTTATACACATACACATTATCAACATAGTTGTAAGTCATTCATCATCATAAACTCACTAAATATTTACTTTGCTTGTTTTTTCACTTTTTGTATAAAATAATGATGTTATGAATTGTGATATTTTACTTCTAGTCCTCATCATACTTAATGCTTGTGAATAAATTATGTTGATTCGCAAATTATAATTTTTGTTATTTTATTATTGACTAGGCGAAAGATGTCCACTGCTGAACAAAAGCCTCCTTCAAAATGGAGAATTTTACTATTATTATCACACGCTTTGCAGGTGGTTGGAGGTCGCAATAAAAGAACATACTTCGGAAAACGTTGCAGCCCATATTTCTGGTCTACTACAGGGTGGTGTTGTTTACCTCCAGTACAATTTAGTCACCTTTTAAAACATATTTATTTGCCACCACACTTTGTACTATTATTCTCTTTACCCGATTGACACCACACAGCAAACAAAGTCCAGACACTCCTGTTAGCGTATTTTGGAAGACATTATTTACCTAACAGTGCCATCTGTTTACGATAGTACCTATGTAGATTTAAAAGCATACCGTTTTCCCGTTTTCTACCTTTCAAACGGGTGTATCTAAGCAGTATATCGTTTATGTATCTAAGAGCCTTTGCACACCAGGTTTTTTGAACGCGCCTTATGTCGATACAAACGCGAATCAGACTGCTGAACTATGAATTTATCTAAGGCGGTTCACCCACTAGAGATGCGTCCCGCCGCGGTGCGCGTAACGGCAGAAAACGCGCGCAGGGACGGAGGCGCAGATCTGCCTATCGTAGCGATGTAATCTGCTTCTCCGCGCGGAGTAGCAATACAAGACGGGCACGCTCCGCGCTACCGCGCAGAATCTGGGCGCGGGGCGCCTACCCGCGCTTTGCCGCGTCGGCAGTGTGTTGTCATAGGCGTGTTTTCTATATAAATTGAGATTCTTGCATATAATTTTAAAATCTGCGGCCCCGCGCTACGCGACGGGGCGCGGTGCAGTGTGTTAACCGCCTTAGTGTTCACAGTTCTTTTGAATACCTGCATAAATTCAGTATCACGCTTAAATAGATCCAAACGCATTAGACACATTATAGTGATGGGCGGTAAATCAACGAACAGTTCAAATAGAAGGTCTACGTTTAATCGACGCTTCGACCATCTACAGTTCATTCGTGAATTAGTCGAATTCATAGACGGCTTAACTGAGAGTGGACAGCTTTCTTCACTACTGACAACGCGACAGCGCGGCGAGGCGTAAACGTACCCGGTTAATTCAATTTCATGCGTCCGTGGAAATAGTATCATCAAGCAAACGAATTTGAACCTTGACAATATTAAATAGGAATTTATATTTGTTTTTTTTTTTTAATAGATTCGTAGAGTGAAAAGTTAAGAGCATTCTTATAAATATAAACAAAAAATATATAACTAAACAAATAAAAATATAAAAAAGTACAGATACATTAAATCAGTTTATCTTCTTAAGTCTGAAATAGGATAATATTAAAAAGTATTCAAAAGGCAAAGTATGAAAGGATTGATTGTATTGACTGGTGTATGAATTCCATCGAATTTCTTTGAAATTTTAATAAACTTTGCAGTTTATTTATAACTGCCGAATCGAAGGTAGAACTAGCCCTAGTTACCGTCTTTGAGTCGCGGCCGTAGACACCGTGTTCAGTCGATTAAACGTCTGCCGTTAATCGCGTTAACTAGTCGTCGAATTCAACTAGTTGATGGACTAGTCAATAGACAGACTGGTTTCGTTGATGAAAAATACGTCGGCGACCCATCTCTAACGCATTAGTGGAATAAAAAGAAACTCATTGCCGACGAGCGTTTGAAACGCATTAGAAAAACGCAGTGTGCAAAGGTTGCGTATAGCGACTACGTCGCGTTGTGACTTAATTTCATATTATTTTAGACTAGGGACAGACAAACGACACTCGGTCGGCGACGTCGCACATTATCGTGTTCCAGTGCTGAAGTCTGGTGAAGCCATATTGGAGGACGGTCTCTAATATAAGAGGTTTGCACTCTAATCTCGACCCCGTCCATCACCATCTTGAGACTAGAAAACCGCACCTGTTCTTTCTCACGGAGACGCAGATAAAATGTCCAACTGACGCGGCGTACCTGGCTTACCCGGGTTATGTCCTTGAACATTGTTTTAGGGCTCATGCGGGTGTTTGCATGTATGCACGCGATGACATTTGTTATTTGCGTCTCCGTGATCTTGAAGACCCCAACCTTTCTATCATTTGGGTTCTGGTGGATACAGGTTTAGAAAAAATTATCTATGCTTGTGTCTATCGCTCGCATAGTGGAGACGCGGAGACTACCAGGCTTATCGACCAACTTATTGAGAAGGCAGACATTGCCCAACAGCGATACCCATCCGCTCAACTGGTGGCTCTTGGTGATTTCAACGCACACCACAAGGACTGGCTGTTCCCTTACGAAAAAACCGACCACGCTGGTCGAGAAGCGCGAAAGCTAGCCTTGACACTTGATCTCACCCAACTTGTCCAGGAAGCCACTAGAGTGCCGGACTCTGATGGACAGACAGCTAATTGCTTGGACCTTCTACTGACGTCAAATCCCGACAGTTACTCGGTGTCGGTTACGCCACCCCTTGGCAGTTCTGACCATTGTGTGGTGGAATCTATGTCGTTGTACTCTCCGACCGACCCAAGCCCAAAAGGCTCCCGGCGGGTTTGGCGTTTTAAATCAGCAGATTGGGATGAGATGCGTTGTTTTTTTGCATCTTATCCTTGGCGGCAGGTTTGCTTTTCTTCTAGCGACCCCTCAGTTTGCGCGGATGCTGTGACCAATGTGCTTCGTCAGGGTATGGAGTATTTTATTCCCTTCTCTGACATATCACTTGCCGGCAAAGCTCACCCGTGGTATAATGCCAAATGCCGTGATGCGGTGGCATCTAAACACAAAGCATATTTGGCCTGGGTTGAAGCTCGATCCCGTAAAGCTACTGATACGCGCGAAAAGAAGAAAGCCTTTAACAAAGCCGCCAAGTCCTGCAAAAAGGTTGTAAAAAGAGCTCGCTTCGATCACATAGGCCGCATTGGGAAGAAGCTTGCCTCTTACCCTTCGGGTAGTAAAGCGTTTTGGTCCCTGGCTAAGATGATCGAGGGTAACTTCTGCCGTTCCTCAGTGCCTCCCTTGCTGAAACCTGACGGATCGTTGGCACACACGGCCAAGGAAAAGGCCGATATATTTGCCGAATTATTTGCCGAAAGTTCGCGTTTGGATCCTGGCAATGCTGTACCTTCCGGTTTGTCAAGATGTGGGACTTTTATGTCTGAAATTCGTATAAGACAAACCGAAGTCAGAAAGGCATTGCGGGAACTGGACGTGAATAAAGCCAGTGGTCCGGATGGTATACCAGCCATAGTACTAAGGACTTGCGCTCCTGAGTTAGCTCCGGTATTGACACGCCTATATCGGTTATCTATGGCTAAAGGACAAGTGCCAAAGTCCTGGAAGCTGGCCAACGTGCAACCTGTGCCTAAAAGGGGCAGTCGTGCTGACCCAATCAATTACAGGCCCATCTCGGTCACGTCCATTCTCTGCAAGATAATGGAACGTGTACTGAACCACAGGCTCCTGTCGTATCTAGAAGAAAATGACCTCCTTAGTGACCGGCAATATGGGTTTCGCCGGAACCGGTCTACTGGAGATCTTCTAGCATACGCCACTTACATATGGAGCGAAGCCATCGAGAGGCACGGTGAGGCGCTTGCCGTCTCTCTTGATATCTCGAAGGCTTTTGATAGGGTGTGGCATGAGGGCCTTATTGGCAAGCTTCCATCATATGGTCTTCCCACTGGTTTGTGTGTCTGGATATCGGACTTCCTGAGAGATCAGTCAATACGAGTTGTCATTGACGGCAGCTCGTCTGACCATTTGGCTATCAATGCCGGCGTCCCTCAGGGTTCCGTTCTCTCTGCAACACTTTTTCTGCTGCATATAAATGACCTGCTGTTGCCCGGTATTTTGGGGTACGCAGATGACAGCACTGTTGTAGAGACCTATATGTCTGATGCACGAGCCAGTGCTGAACAGATCCAGCGTCATAGAGAGGCGATGGTTAGCCGCATGAACCTATCTCTGCAGGCAGTCTCCGAATGGGGCGATGCGAATCTAGTAGGGTTCAATCCGGCAAAGACCCAGGCGTGTCTTTTCTCCGCTAAAAGGAGTCCTTTCAACTTGACTCCTACTTTCCGAGGTGTATCCGTGCCGATCACTGACCATCTTGAGCTTTTAGGTATGTCTTTGTCACCAACTCTCAATTTTGGCTCTTTCATTGAGAGCATGGCTCAAGTGGCTTCAAAAAAACTTGGCATTCTGGCGAAGGTGAGAAAATACTTCACACCGGAACAGTTGCTCAACCTTTACCAAGCACAAGTTCGATCGTGTATGGAGTATTGTTCTCATCTTTGGGACGGTTCCGCCCGATACCAGCTCCAGACGCTTGAGTCCATTGAGAGGAGGGCAAAGAGGCTCATCGGCAATGAAGACTTACAAACTGGCGACACCGTTATATGGTGGATATACCAAAGAGTCGCACTAAGCGTTTTGGTTCCAATTTTGTGATACGTACCGCTAAGGAGTGGAACTCTTTGCCTGAGTCTGTGTTTCCTGACAAATACAATTTAGGGGTCTTCAAGTCAAGAGTAAATAGGTACCTTCTAGGCAAGCGCGTCACATCCTAGATCACATCGACGCTTACCATCAGGCGAGATGGTGGTCAAGCGCATGCCTATTTTATATATATAAAAAAAAAAATCCAATAAAAATGGACATAGGAATTTTTTAAATAAAATTTATATATTTTTTTATGCGAATCGGTAGAACTCACCAATATAATTCGGAACTATTATATAACATTTTTCTGAAAAACTAATACTTTACGAGAAATCACGCCATAACAGATTTTTTTGTATAGAGCGTCTTAAACCTTGGTCTATTTTTGGGCCATCCCCTTCCGGACCACATTGGTATCATTATATGAGTGTTTCTTAATCGTATGATGCAATCAATATGAGCCCTTAAGTGCAACCTTGACTGATATACTTCTTAATAAAAAAAGTCACTTATTTACTAATTTAAAAATGAGCGCTTGGCAAATTCTTTGGTCCTTGAAGCCAAATATCACAAATTTTATTAATAACAATACAATACTTAACAGTAAAAACATTGTTGAAGTATTTTAATGTAAATAATATCTAAATTATTACTAAGAACTGTTTTTTAAAACGGGTAATCAACTAAAAATTATGAATGTCTATGATCAATTATCAATATAGAGAAATTTTATATATTTTTATTCAAAATAGGCGTAGTAGTTATATTCCTCACTCGTTCGTTACACTTACCGTTTCTGAAAAATTACTGACACTTTATAAAGTAGGTGGTATAAAAATGGTCTATCTACAACTACTATCCACTCACGTATTACAATAACTCTCTGAAACTATGCCAATAGGCAGCAAATCAAAATGTTGAATTATACATTGCTGCCCTACTTGTTGATCAATTTAATGGTAGCATCAGCACTAAACTGCAAATTGTTTGCTCTTGCGGGTCTCACCACTGTTAAGTCCAGAAAAGCTTGCTAAGGCAGCTGACCCCCCAAAGAAATTGAATGCTTAAAATATGTAACTTTTGCAAAAACCTCACAAGCTGCCGCGTGGTCGCAACGCCGTAGCGTCACCGATTACGGACGAAGATCAGCAATCTTAAGGTCTCATCTAGAATACTCTACTAATCTAGGATCTACTCTAGAAAAGTAATTTCTTCATAACTCATGTCATCTTAATATATATAAATTACGTGTCACGTTGTTTGACTTCTAAACTACTTAACCGATTTTGATCAAACTTCGTAACTATCTGTTATTTGATCTAACTTAAAAGATAGGATAGGTTTTATTTTAATTTATAACACAGCAACGCGTGGCTGGGTCAGCTAGTTATTATATTTTATGTTTGATTGAGATTTTTTTTTTCATTTTCTTTATTTTTTTTATTGTCATCGGTCTCTGGTCAGTCAGCAAAATTTGAAATTAGTTTGACATTTTGAAGTGGGTTGAAATCGCATTAAAAGATTCCGTTACAAACATATAGGTGGAGTTAATGAAACATGATAAAAACGTGGTTGAGAATAGATATACAATATTTGGAGATCGGTTAAAGGGGCTTTGTGTATTTACATCCATTACACCAAATTAATGATTTGAAAACTTCGCCTATTTTCTGTTCTTCTCTTCTCTTATCTGTATTATTTTTCAGTGAATCGTCACACCTTTACTGAAACTAAAGTATGGGGTTATTTGACTAATCATTCATTATTTTATGAATAAGAAAAAAAATACTGAAGAGAGGCTGCATGGGCATTGCATTTGCCTTACTTTACGTGAAATCTAAAAAAGAAAACAGTCTATTTGACAATGACATAATACTTGACAGTGTGGGAAAGGAAATTTATATTGATTAATATTTTGATTTTCGAGTTTTCTGCAAGGAATTTGTGTATTAATTATAAGAAATATAAATCAGTAAACAAAAATGGCAGATCGTCTTACACAATTGCAAGACACCATCAATCAAGTAAGTATATTCTTTAATTTTAATCTTGATGTCACTATCTTTACCAATTTTAGAATTTATACCTGTATTTGTTTATTCTAGCAAGCTGAACATTTCTGCAACAGTATTGGCATTTTGCAACAATTTTCAACGCCCAGCAAATTCCCTGGTTTCGATCGTAGCGGTTCGCAGACACCCCAGCAACAGCAAAACCAAGAAGATTATGCTATGTTATTTGCCACATTAATATCTAGATGTGCAAAAGATATAGACACTCTCATTGAGTCTCTTCCTAGTGAAGAGAGTTCAGCTGAACTGCAGGTGCAAAGTTTAAGACGTCTAGAGGCTGAGAATAAAGAGGCTGCAGAACAACTCGAAGAGGTTTGTATTGCAGTGTCATCATGTATACATCTTTTATCTTTTAAATTATTATAACATTTTAATAAGCTTTTATTAAAATGAGCTACTCTGAAAGAAAAGTTATGCTTTTTTATTTTACACATATTGTTGTATTTGTAAGAAATAAATTTTTGCATACAACAGTTTTATAAACCTATTTATTGTAGCCATATATCCATTCTTATGCTGACAATTTACTACTGGACAATATTTGTTATTTTCCATCATTTAACAGAAATAACTTAGCAGCAAACCATGGTAAAGTTATCTGTAATTAGGGATAAGTTATTAATAATGACTTAACCAATCAACGTCTCAAAATTAAGCATGTATAGATTCTTATTTTATTTCTGGTTAAAAAGTTATGATCAATATATTACAGAGATACAAGTAAATCATAGTTTTAACTATTTTATTGCAATCTACATATTTCCCTAAATAAAAAATAAAAACCTAAATAAAAACAAATTAAGAGCTTACCTATCTTCAAGTAATATATTTGAAATTACGGTCACTAATTATACTAATTTCTCATTCTTAGGTTGTTCGTCAAGGAGAGATATTGTTGGAGAAAATACAGGGTGCTCTTAGTGACATTGCGCAGTGCCAACTAGACATGCAGAATCCTTCTCTGATATTGAACAAAGATGTAAAACCACAGTTATAGGATTTGAGAAAACACGGTGGCTATCGCCGTAGATGATCTGATTACAAGATATACAAATATGTATGGAGTTGACAAAATGGACCAGTATAATATGTTTAATTTATACATTGTTAAAAATTTTTAGTAGAAATTACCTTATTTAATTACCTACCTTTATTATGAACATACTTAATTGCTCTGCTAATATCCTTCTAACTATAAAAAACCAGAAAACAGTGTGTTTCTTAATTATTAACAAACCATAGAATACTATATAATTATATTATATTCTTCATTGACTTCTTTACTGAATATTATTGAAACACCACAATAATCTATAAAAGTCTTTATATTATCTTTGGTAAATTTAAGCAACACTCTTATGTTGAAGTAATATAATAAAATGCAACTTACCTAACAATGTATTATAAATAGAAAGAAATTCCAAGAAAGAACAATGTAGATTGTTGAATGACAAGACTCTGATAATAAAGTAGATTTCATATATTGTTTATTATAAGTTATTTAAAGAAGTTTTTATGATAATTGTGTAGCCACTTGTCAGGCCACGGTAGCAATTGCTACTGACAGCCAACACCCCTCATTAGTCCCTAGTAGCAATCCCTACCATATTCAAATTTCACTGTGGCCTGCTGTTTTTTTAATTACGATTATTTTTCGAGTTACAGAGATCCAAATATTCTGTGGTGGATTTTTTATTTAATCAGCTGTACGGTAGTATTTTTTGTTTGGTCCTAGCTTCACTATTTAGGGAGAAAATGTTTTTTTTTATCTAGGAGTCCGACAGCCGACGTTTTTTTTACTATTCGCGCACCTAGGACTGTTGAGAGGGGTGGGGCGCGCGGTAGCTGACTGACAAGTGTTTAGTGAGAAAGATAAGTCTAGGATTTTTTAAGATACACTGAATTTGGGTTTAAAAAATAAGCAATAAAAAGTATAATGTTATTTTAGAATATTTTATTGGTTTCACCTTAAAAGATAAGTTACTTTTTTTATTTATAGTTCATAATTTCTATGGCTTTTTCTAATTTTTTCAAGTCATATTAAATGGTAAAATCAATAAGTCATGTAATAAACAACCATACTATAGGCATTTAATGCTGTTCTGTTCCACATTACACTATAATTTTCCAAAGTATTTTAAGAGTAATTACAATAAATGGCACCATATCTCGTGCAATAAGCAAAGTTTTTTTACACTAGATCATATCACTTCTACAGTAAGTAAAATATGTCATTATAATACAAGTATTTGTGGTAGAGTATATTATCTTATTAAAAAATTATTTTTCTTTTTAGTTTTTTTAAACAGGCAGCTGCAGTTAATAAGGTGATGTAGAAGAAGAAAGGCTGAAAAAAAAATAACTAAAAATAATAAATAATTTTTTAACCATACAGCTTTGCTTGTTTATTTGTATATGGTAAATATAAGATTTTTGAAATAATTACCTTACCATCCATCAACCATCTTATTGGGACTTTGTTTTAAGAACACTATAGTACTAGGCAATAAGGCAATTACAAACATTAACTACTTTCTTTTCTGTAAAGCAATCAAAGTGGAAATTAAATAGCTATTTTCGGATACCTATACACCAAAATGTGTTTATTTTCATCTAACTCGGCGTTTATATTTTCATTTACCAAAGTAATTAACGCGTCTATACGTACATTTCACAACTTGAGCTGTCCATGTCTTATGTGTCTTCAAAACACTTCTGCGAAAATTGTTACTTCAGCGATTTTACATCGATGCCTTTATAATGTGATGGCTTATTATTGTGACGGTTTTTTGTTCGATGTTTTGAAACACCGATTATCTCAAATAGATACCTCTTCTCTCTTTATTATTTAGAATAGATATTGTTACGTACTTATTTATTATTTTCTTTGACATTTGGTTCCTCTAAGACTTGTACCCTCAATTATTTTTCTGAAATTGATTGCCCACGAAAGTTTTGCCCACTATTTACCAAAAGGTCTTTTTGTTTTGAAGAATTTAAAATCCGACAAAAAATAAACAGTTTTGTATAAAAAACGAGACCTCGATGCACAAAACATCGATGCATGCTATTGCGTTACCACAAAACTGTAATGCACGTTACCGCGGAAGATCTTCGCTGTGAAGCCACTTAACTTCGATACACGTTACAACGAAATATCATCACGGCGAAGGCACTTGACTTCGAACCTGCTTAAAAACAATTCGATTTCGACACTTTATCGCGATAGATCGTTACTAGGAAACTACTAGATTTCGATACACTCTATAGAGATATAGGTATCCCTACAACCAAGCCAAAATTTGTTGTTTGTTGAGAAAAGCGAACCATCAAGACACAGTACTAGTAGGTATAACGATTATACATTGTGGACCTGAATTCCCGTAAAATTTGAAATAACCATAAAATATACAATAGGTACAAAAAATGAAAATAACTTTATTCAAATGCACTTAAAAATAAGTAGTTTTGAATCATCCAACATTTTTACCTACCACCCATTCAGGACGTCTTTTAACTGACAAGAAGAATGGGCGCAAGAAACTCGTCAGCTTTAACAGAAGTAACGACATTTACAGGTACAAAAGAAAATAATATATATTTTCTTACAAAAGGGGAATTTATTTTCGAAAATGACATTATTTAAATGAGAGCCCCCATTGGTCTGGCACTTCAGCAAACGAGACTTAAAATTGTCCATTACTGCTTGGCAGGTGTTTACTGAAATGAGCCGTACCTCTTTCCATATACATATTTTCTTTTAATTCTTCTATGGACTCAGGATTGCTCTCAAAAACTTTACTTTTGAGGTAACCCCATAGGAAAAAATCTGGGCTTCGAGTAGGCCACTTTATGTCACCTCTATTTGAGATGATTTTTTTGCCACAAAATTCTCTCACTGCTGCCATAGAATCGTTTGAGGTGTGGCATATGGCCCCATCGTTTTGAAACCAAGTTAAACGGTTAAAGCCTGAAAATCTCAGTAAAGCTGGGGCGAAAAAGCTTGTGACGGGGTGCAGCCGGAGAAATAAAAGCACTCAAGGTCACTTAACTTTTTGTATTTATGGAATTAAGGCACAACTGAAACAATTATATAAAAAAAGGTAAATTACACTGAATACAAAAACAATTTCACATTTATCACTAAAATATATTATAAAAGGTAGGGCTACTTACAAAAGTGCCATAAAGAAACTTATAGACTTATAAACAGGAACTGGTAGTACAGAATATATATACAGGAAAACTTGTGAATTATGCTTATGAGCTTATTATACTTGTGAGCTTATTATAACTGCTCAGCACTATAAATATATTTAAATACTTTGTTATCGGTGAGTCAACCACTCTACGCGCTGACTCTGGTAATAATAAACTTCGAACAAAACAAATAAAAAGAGACAGACAGTAAATTTAAAATAGGAAACAGAGACAGACAGTAAATTTAAAACAGGAAACGAAGAGAAAAGAAAATATGAAAAATGGCCAGAGAAGAGCGCAATGAAAGCAACGAGTCGCCAATATAGCTATGGCGCCTCGTTACAAGCTCTTGATCATTTAAATATATCGCTCAGTATCTATTGTAACAGGATGGTCTCTGTTATCCACGAGCGGATAGTCCGGCCCAAACCGTCACTTTTGCCGAGTGTGATGGAGTTTGGTGCTTGATTTGTGGGTTTGTGTCGCTCCAGTATCTACAGTTCTGCCGATTGACATGACCATTGAGGTAAAAATGTGCTTCATCCGAGGATCATCAATGATGTTATTGGACCTGGTGAACTTCTCGAGCATCTCATTAGCAAATTGAAGCCTTTCCTGCATGATTTAGATTTTGTATGGGTGTAGGTGTAAATCTTTATGAAGTATGCGACATGGAGTGGTTCTGGACAAGTAAAGCACATTAGATCGCTTACGAGTAGTAAGCTCAGGTACGGACGGAAAACAAAGTGATCCTATAATGGTTCTGTTTGTTCCGTTTGAGGGACGGAACTCTAAAAAGAAATCATTTCACAGAAATCATAATTTTCATGCAAAAAAATTATACAAAATTATATACATATAGGTACTTAGTTTATAATTTATTTCAATTTGTAAATAAAAGAACTTATAAATTTAAAAAAAACGAAAAGTACCATAAACACGGCGTTAATAATTTCACAATACTTTAACATACATAATAATATAGCATTTTTATGCAAGGCGATATAAGTAGATACGTTAAAATATGCATGTCATCCTTGTTACTTAGATGCTTCTAAAATTTATGTGATGAGTATAAGTATTTGTTCTCAAGACAATTATGTAGTCCCCGGCATATAAGTTTAACCTGGTTTTGAAATAACGTGGCATGCGCAGTAACAAGTTTAGGCACATTATTCAGTACTGCGCATGTCACGTGACTTCAAAACCAGGTTCAACTTATATGCCGTGAACTATACTTTGTTTATTTTATTATTTATTTAGTATTTGGAACTAAATAATTGGCGTAACTTTTACAGAATTTATTTATATACTACTAAGTTCATTTAAGATTTAAGTATTTGGCAAACATAAAACAATTAAGTACATAACTTAGGAAGCAGTATATATGTCATAAAAGTTTTTACTACCGAGCGCTACAACTATTACCTACATTTTAAAGATACACACACTGCGCTACACTTGTAGTGTACTCTATACAATACACTTTTTAAATATTACCGTTATAAGTTGTAAAGTCACGATTAAATATTGAAATGCTTTAAGGAATACCGAAATTTATTTACCTATTCGAGTTTTAAGTGGAAGCCGTGTTTTCTTGTGATACCTACATGAAAATAAATCGGTTTTGCCATCAGACAAGAGTGTTTAATTCCAAAGAGTGGAAACGAAACTAAAACTACGAAATAATATGGGATGGGATATAAATCATCTCGATGGCAATAATGGATGTTAGATTGATTTTATCAAGTATTTTTAGATGATAAATAATTCAGTAAAAACAGTTCAAATCAGCAAAATGGTAGATCAAAACCGTAATCTACCTCATATTAATCAAGGGGTTATGTATTTTTAAACATGAATTATTTCATTAATATTTAATTTTAATTGAATAGATTCGACAATTGATTTAGGACCATTTCCTTAAAGTTTACAATTTAACACGTAGATGTTGTTTTGGAATTTTAATTATGCTTTTGATAATTAAATTGATATATTTTAATGTTAATTTATCAATAATTTATATCCAATTATTGTATGACGTCTGACACAAAAATATGTGATACATTTTAGCTCTTTGTAATGCAACATCTTGTGAGTAACTATCACATATGTATATTATAAATTATGACTTTTGACATAAATTTGATTACCACGCGGCACACCTCTCATTTCTGGATTCCGAGCAATGCACCTTCACCGGCTTCCCTGATGCGCCGGTCCATCCGGCAACAGCCAGCGCTCGCCGGTCGCCGCTCGACAACCTTCACACGAACACACCTCGCCCAACCTCTCGCCGCGTTCGGTTCTCTAGTTGATAAACGGCCGCCTTGCTCTAAGCACGTAACGCTTGTTGTATTCATATGGCTTCGTATTAGTGACGTCTTTTAAATTTTGAATTCCTAGTGTGTTTTGGTTACTGAAAACAAAATATAACAAATGTCAGCGGCGCGGGAAAAAGCGCGGTAACTTTTGTCTTTGACATTTTTTTTAAAAGTGAATGCGACGAAGGACTTCATGAATCAAAGAAATAACTTTCGTTCCCGAATTGTTTTTCCCAAAGTCAAGTGCTTTTTTTGTATTTGAAGAGGTCCTTAATTTTCAAACGGGATTTCATGTGAAAAGTGGAAATCGCCCGGAAGAACGGGTTGACTCTCCCATACCACTTCCGTGACAGGTATGTTTACGAGTTACAAGTGTTGGTGAAATTGTTTACATTCTGACAACCCATAAAATAAGCGACAAGTTGATTTGATGTTGCAATTTATTTTATTTAAATCTTAAAAGCTTTTGTAGATTCGTTTCTGTCTGTACATAAACAATTGGTTGAAAATAAGTTTCGTGTGGGGAAAATTGTGAATTGTGTATCATAGATTTACTCTTGACTGTAAATCTTGCCAGATAATTCTGCTGTATTTCTTAACAATACATTTAATAATTCATTTATAATGAGATGAAAGTAATTGAAAGGCCTGTTTGACGTCTACTCATTTTCTAACATACCTACCTACATATAATTATGTTGTCTCGTCTGGAATTTGATATTCAGATTTGAAAAACCATTAGCAAAGATGGGTGTACCATGCTCTATCAAGATCGTGTGATCTAATGACCTAATAAATATTCGCTTTTATTTTTAAAGTTTAAAAATAAACTTGCTTTATATATTTTTTGAAACTATTTAGTTTTAAGCCACGAAAGCACTGACTTGATGAAAATATTTCGGTATCGTTACATATATACAATAATAAGGTATTTTCGTAAGATATAGAGCAACACAATACTTTTTATATCCCTTAAAAAAACTCGTTTAACGTTTGGTATCTTATGGTAATGAAGGTGCAGCTACAAGTGTTAATGCCACAATTGCTACGCTACCGTGCTTTCTATGCACCGGCTTGCCAGAAGGTGCGGGTTCGAATCTCGCATGAAGACAAAAATTTCAATAAGGCTTGTCTCAAGTTATAATAATAATATAATTTATTCTCACATACTCAAATAATGGATAGAGTACATAAAAATGTACAAAACAAATGCCTACGCTCATCAGAAGCACTTACCAGGATTCGAAGCGATATGGTACAGTAGGCAGGATCGCTATCGTTCACCAACCGGTCGTCAAAATATGATTATTTAATTATCTCTTTACCAAATCAAAAGAGACAAGGACAGTGGCGTCAGTTTTAGACGATTTAATGAAGTTCTCGCCGACCAATTGATTTAGTTGGAATGCTGTCTGAGACTGGCTGAACTAGATCCATTCAACTACACAGTAGTTATTGCAACCGCAACGTTTACGGCGAGACGCTAGTATTTCATTTGTAAACTTTAAAAATAACAACAAATAACTAACCTCTTAAACAAAACTATTATAAGAAACATTTTCAAACTATCCGCATAGTTTCTTTTTAAATATTTTTTGATAATATTTATTGTGTGTCATTCTATATTAAGTTTTCTATTTTTTTATTAATATTAAAATAGTTTATCAGTTAGGTACTCTTAAATTAGGTGCTTAATTATGCATAGCCATTTCGTATGTATAATTTCTAAAAGATTTTAATTTTTTAATTAAGTTAGTAATTACATGATTGAGCGTTACAAAATATTGTGTTTTGGTAACTTAGACACGTAAATCAAAATAAATTAAAAAGTTTGTATTTCAAAAGTTGCTATAATAAAGACATAAATTCTGCGAAATCAAAAAGTAGCCATTAAGACAATTTCCAATCAATCGATTTTAAATAATTAAATTTGCTTGTAGTTAAAATTAAATTAGTTATACAAGCTGATGTTACTATAGCCTTAAATCAGAAGTTGGTTGGAGCGGAGCGAGCGAAGCTCCCATGGATCAGCTTCAATGGCGCAATGTCTGTTATGGCATAACTTCCCGAGTTCTTTTACCGATTTTAATATTGTTGTGTGGAATCGAATCAACAGGTTTAGGACCAGATTGTGACGGAGCCCGAATTTCGAAATTCACAAAAAAAATTTTTTTCTTTTTTTAGGTATTACGCTCCGCTCCAATAATAGTGTAGCGTAGCGTGCTAGCGTAGCTTTATGCTTCTTATAAATGCATCACCTAGTATCATAGTGGGTTAGAAATAATCGCCAATTCATAAGTAAGGACATAGTCTTTCAGAATAACTGTGAAGAAGTTCCAATCATCTGCTATCACATAGTTTATTAGCAGTTATCTCATAATAATATCGATTCAAATACTTAAAAATAAGAATACTGAATTTTACTAAATTCTATATAGGTATACACTAAATAAGTGAAAAACATTATCAAAATGTTTCTATAAAAATTAATAAAATAATTTTCTGTTACTTTGCAAATCTTAAAATTGCTTTAAGATCTAATAATCTTATAAAAAGGTTTTTTACAAACTTTTTAGACTTACGTATTTTCATTAAGTGTATTAATTTCATAAGAGTTAGTTTCCTCATTTTAAAATATTTGGACTCGAAAGTTTTTATATCACGTGATGCGGTGTCAACACTTTTAAGACGAAATGTGAAAACAAAGAATGTAGATAAAGATATTAGCCAAGGGAAGTGAGTAAGCGTCAAACCAGTCTAGTGGTTATACTGTCTGCCCCTATTTGCTAGAAATTTTTGAGGTCGAATCCCACTTGATTTTTTTTTATTGTTTATAGAAAATTTAAAGTTAGTAATATAAAAATAAAATACAAGTAAAATACGAGTGTTTATACAAGATCAATGAAATTAGAAACAACTAAATATTATCGTTAAATATATATATATATAGTATTGAGTAGGTCTGAGAATCGGCCAACATCTATTTTTCATCCCCCTAAATGTTAGGGGTAGTCCACCCCTAAATATTATTTTTTTTTAGACAAAATTTTTAGTTTCTATTTTTTATGATACAACATACAAAAATATATACAACCCTAAATTTTCACCCCTCTACCATCTACCCCTATTTTTTATTTATAATGAGACAGGTACCATGACACAGGTGCAATTGCTCGTATTTGTCACACAAACGACTGCCCCTACCGGGAGTCTAATCAGGGACTGTTTGGTTTTAAAGGTAGAGTCACTTCACTTCGCTGAAACCAACTTCGACCTTCTTCGTCTTCGGTATTCGACCCACTTGATATCATTTTATAGCTTAAAAATAATACATTGACACCTCAAGAAAATGTATTACTATCAACTAAATCTAGTTATAAGTAAAAGAAAATTTAACTTTCTTAATTTTATTATTTAGATTTAAATTTCGAACTCCTCAAATTACTCCGCAAGCATCAATAAATTCTATCTACGATAGTTAAAGAAAGGTGTAATCTGAAACAAAATCTATTACGTGTTTAAGAAATAGAGAAAAAAAAGTGTGTAGAAAGTGATGACCCCGCAAATTGGCCGCCGGCCGCCGCCCGACGCGACGTCCGCGTTCAATTTTACAACTTACTAATAAACATATTTGAGTAGACGAATAGGCAATACAAAGGCTTCTGCTAGTCATTGACAACAAGCTTTGGGTGAGTAGATCTAGTAGAAAAGAATAACCATGGGACTATTACTTTAATAGAAAGTACTTTGCTATCAGGAATTTGTATTGAATAACATAAAATTGCTCTTCATATTCTTCCTGTCACTTTATAAAATGATTGTTAAACTATGTTAAAAATATTTATTAAACTATGAGACCGATACGTTATATGCAAACGTTCCTACCACCTTTCAGTTCAGATTTTAAATTCAGACCTTGGCTTTGGTAATATTAAGGTCTGCCTTATAAATATTGACTTAAAGGCGATAGTAAAGTTCAGCCGTTCAGTAACATTCAGGCCTCAGAGGCCTGAGAGTAAGTTTTTAAATGTTTGTTAGATCGTAACTCTAAGAAACAAGGTCTATTTCAAAATCTTAACTTAAACACGAAAGTAACATTTGCTTATTGAAAACTTAAACATACGCCTCTGACCTAAGAACACATCTGAATGCTGTTTGATTTGTTATTCCATAACTCTGCAAACATTAATCTCATATCAGTAAGTCTGTTTGGAGTATAATATAAGTAAATTCGTGAATCTTACAAAGGTCTTCTAACGTTCTGTGTGAGTTGGCCTCCGGAATATGTTAATCATATTATTATGAACTAACCACACACGCACCTCGAATTTCCAGTTCTGACGATATCAGTTATTTAAGAAAAATTTGCTGTCACTACAAACTTTTATATTTTGGTTAGTTTCTCTTTAGCGATCGTTCTTTATACTCATTTTTTATTGGCTACATTTCTTAAGTTTTTAATATATTATATTCAATTAATGAAAACTGAAATTAGGTGTGACAAACTTTTGATGTAAGGTAGCTAAGCTGTCTAGTACACCAAGGTCCAATTTCAATCCTGATAGAGACATTATGGTTGTTCCTAAGTCATGGACATATTAATATGCATCAAATTTATTATTATTTATTTCGTAACGCAAACATTATACACAGGATGTTTATAATCATAACAGGCAATATGTAGGTAATATATATCAGGTAAAGTATACCCCAAAACACGTGTCACCTAATATGGCCATACATTATAATATCAATAATACATGTTTCGTATGAAATAGGAATAAAAAATAAAGTTTGTTTATATTAAAGTTGAGTTTGGGTTTAAAAGGTTGTTTGGACAACCTTAATAATGAATAATATGGAAGTATGTAGAGAATAATGCTAACGAATAAAATTCCGAATTTTATTCGATATCTTACTATATGTATATACTTGATGTCTTACTATAAGAAAAAATTAGGATTTAAGTTAGATCAGTGAAAGATTTCTCTAATTAGTTAGGTTCATTATTTTCTCCTCGACCTACTACATCCGAATTTTTTTTACGGGATTGTGGCCAATAATTGGGTCAAGCAGTAGTACTTCAATTTATCAATAACAAATTAAGTATTTCCATGCTAGGTAAAAATATAATTGACGTAATTCTTTATCAAAAAATCATCAACACTGAGGCAAACAACAATGAAATAGAAATTTTGCTCGCTTGATCTTTTTTCTTTCTACACGTATTAAAATTTTTAATCTTGAAAACAATATATAAAACAATGTTCAGTCAACTGCAGATCAACAATGTACATTAACGCAGTGGCGTAAATAGGTCAATTGCCGCCCGGGGCAGTTTACCAATTTTGCCGCCTGTCAGAGGGCTTCGCCGCCCCTTGGAACGTTCTTCCGGTGGGTACCACGTGCCTTATCTTTTTACCGTAGACGTTTCAAGTGGCGGCTTGGCCGCCCGGGGCATTTGCACCCTCTGCCCCCCCCCCCCCCTATTTACGCCACTGCATTGACGATTTGACTTATCTCATGCCATTTAAAGACCATTTTAGTTTTAGAGCCGTCTTAATAGAAGGATAGAAACATAGTCTTAGCTGCCTACCAAAAAATTAATAATAAATAATTTGTTTGAGGCACGAATCGTCTTATAGCATTCAAGTAACATCAATTACATACGTAATCTTAAAATAAGATCTTAATATGAAGCGTGTGGTTTTAATTGATATGCAATTTGAAATACCCAAGTGGCCTACACGCAGCAAGGTTGTCATTTGGCGAAGGCGCAAGATGTATTTGCCCTTGATTTTAAATTTAACGGGTACCCTTTATCTGGCAGAATCTTGTTGCGCAGAAAGTCGCGTTGTTGCGCATACTATACTTTGTCCAACGTAAGTTGACACCTATATAGAGGGTATAAAGAAAACAAACGCAACCTTAGTACGTAGCAATAAGGAAGTGACACCTGTCAAAAGTATCATCCTACATTGGAGAAAGTATAATCAAAAGCCATAATTTGACATACATTGCAGGTTAGGTTAGGTGTTCTAAAATTATGAATTTTAATTTTCTGCGAAAAAAGGTAGACCCAAATTTAACATTTTCTTTCCCATTTAAAACAATTTATATTAAAACCTAATGTTAACATTAAAATTGTACAAAAAAGTATAAAAACAAATTATGCTACTTACTAATTTAAAGTAGAAGGAAACTCTACTAACAGAAAAGACCAAATGTGTTATTGCAATAAGTTATTGACTGTTACTAAAACGACAAGAGATTAAGTCTATTATTTACATACATAATTAAAGTTTAATATTCATTATTAATAACTATACATTGCCGTGTATTTCAATTAAGTAAGCAAATTAGGTAATTAGCTAAGATTTGCAACCATTTACATATTTGTTCATACAACAACTTGGTACAGTAACAACTAAAACTGTGTACAAATCATGATCTATTTAAATTGCAATACTTCGTTTAAACTATTTGACAATCAATTTATTCGCGATACGCCTTTGGTCATACATTTTACGCTTCGCAAGCGGTCAGAATTTAAATGTACCGCATTAATAGATAAATATTAATTCAAATTAATAATGCATCATTTTATAAGTACAAAGAATTAGAAGGCCAATGTTTTTAAAGTATTTTGGTATTTAACCAACGTTGAAATAAACGGCAATGGTAAATTCTAGTTTGTTTATGTGACGAGCATAATGTCATTCTTTCTCAAGTTATGGTTGTTAATATATTTTATCCGCTTTTGCTTGACTTTGCTATGTTTCGGAATAATTTATTAGTGTTATAAAAATGGGCAATAAAAAGAAATGAGCTCACGTTACTCAAGGGGCAAGTGTACCACACATTCTTCACTCAACTATCGAGACGACTTCCTTTACTTCGATGATATTTATTTTCATATAAATATTTAAATATTTTTCTAATAAAGTTTAATTAACAATGCTTTTAACCCATTATTAATATGCCGGTTAACTCTAATTATATAGTTCATGTTACCTACAACGGTTTATAGTCACATGTACACATAGTATGACTGAATTTAAGTGAAATCTACTTTTTACCCGTAAACAGTTATAACTTTACGTTTGTCTCCGACAACTATTGAAAGAAGTAGTAGTTTTATAAAAATATCGAGATTATAAGTCTTATTAAACTTCTAAAGTCTGGATGTTAATAAATTAATATTTCAAATTTCCGGATAAACGTCTTTATTATATTGGCCAGCATCTAAAATTAATATAAAATTTAACCATTACCTACCTATTTATATTAAAAAGGCAAAACATCGAAATACTTGCAAACTATTAAAACTCTTATCATTCTTTTCAGAATTAGATATAAGTACTTAGGTAGATAAGTACAGATACTTTTGTTTTCTACAATGATTCTCTAGTGTAACTGTGTCCGAGCGGACAAAAGTAGCCATGCTTAATGTTTGCCTGACATTTTTGTTACAATAATACGCCTCGGCCGGCAGTTCACCTTGACATTTAGCTGGTGCGAAGCGCGAATCTTCTTTTAATTTGTTTAAAATTAACCTGTAAAATTGTTTTATTGTAAACATGTTGTAGGTAAACAGATAATAAGATATGTACTTTTTAATTGGTCGTTATTATTTGTTACTAACAAATAACATAATCTTATGATTTAGTGTTATTTAATCACTACAACATACTATTGCTACTGTCAAGCCTACATATTGCCAATCTTATATTTATTTATAAAAATAAATATATTTGTAAGCGTGAGGTAAACATCAGACGATGATAATTTATAGATTTGATAGCCTGAGAGGGTACTACACACGCCTTTGCAAGGCGACGATCGACTTTGACGATTGCCTTAATATTTTACATATTTGGAATGGATGATTTGGCATGCTAGATGGTATATTTACTTCATAGTTCATTATTTATTCCGACGCAATTTATAACAGTTGTGTCTCAATGTTCAATGTATTTGACTACTTATCTGATGAATAATCTCCATAATCTACCACCATAGTCTTATAAAATGGTGTTTTGTGACACGATGGGATTAAAACAAAATTTTGGGTATCAGCAACATAATATAAGTAAAACTTTAAGAAATATTTCGAATGTCTTTAGTATATTAAAAACAGCTAAAAATCGTCAACTCGTCCCACTAATATCACCCTGCGCGGGTTCATTTAGATACGTGTTTGTCCGTAAGTTTAAAAGCCGTTAATGTTTTACAGATATCTGACACAGATCATCAAGTAAACAACGATTTTCTAACACGTTCAAGTTCATATTTCTGAACAAGACCTAAATTGAATTAAGCTTCTAGTCCCATCTATGGTGAAACTCTACAATCAAAAGACGATTCTGACGAAAGTTCCTTTTCTTACCATAAAGTTCAAGGTGCTTTACATCATACCATGCACTAATAAAATGTTGGTATTAAAATGAGCGGTTTGCAACATACTGAAACACAGTTTTTTGAAGAATCATCTAGTTAAAATATACTAAATAAATGATAAAAATAATGATCGATCGAGTACCTACTACAACTAATTATTTAATTTAATCCAACTTACTAGATATACACGAATACATAAATTATTACATACAACTATCACATGGTAAGAAATGTTTATGCTCAGAACACAAAAATAATATGCCCCTGCCGGATTCGAAAACGGATAAAACAGCAGTATAAAATTACGAGTGTTAATGTTCTTACCATTTCCGGCTTTTTTATTAATGCTGTATTTTATTAATGTTTTAAAATTATGTTTAGGCTATAATTATATATAATTCAGTAGCGTAATCCTTATAGTTCAAAGTGCAAAAGAGGTTGCAGAAGCAACTTGGTATGCCAATTATGACTCAATTTTATAATACACGCCACTCAAAATACACGTCTCATGGGCATCTAAATGTATCTGAAACAAAAAACCCAGGGTTTCTTTAGGTATGAATTCGGAGAAAAAGATTGTTTGAAGTAATACTAAAAATAATACGAAAATTTAAAATAACTGACTTAAGGTTACTTCATAAACCACATTCACAAATTTTAATGATAAACAAGCCAATTGATATCCTACTGCGTGGAGTCTGGTAGAATGGAATTGCGCCAACATAGACCTCTTTCAGCTAAGATGGAGATTTTGTTAAAAACCTTTCAAATACGTCTGGATTCCTTTGGGACGTGCATCAGATAGGCATCAGATTTTGGATGTTTCATTCATATTTTATTTTGTTTAATTGAGGTTAGGTTAGATATTTTAAATCCATTACCAGCCGGCAAGTTATATAAAATTTTGCTTTTTAAAGGTATGCCTTTCAATAATTTGCCACAAAATTTTATGGCAAAACAAGTGATCCGTATTAGTCTTCTTTTCTTATCATATGAATCTTGGTGAATCAAGCGATGGCAGTCAGTTTCGTGTGAATTGGCTATCGGTACTATCGCGTGCTATTCGTCATTTCGGTTGGAAGGGTTTTGATAAGTGTTATTTTTGGCATTTAAACTTTATGTCTTCCAAATGATGCTTGCAACTAAATTGATTGCGTGGGAGTCATGGTCGTAGTAATATATGTTTATTGCGTATTGTTATTATTATTAACTCTTGGAATCAAAACTGACTTGTACTTACTTTATTTGTTTATTAGTGTTTAGGTGTATGTTTAATAAAAGCAGAAATCAGGGACGATGCTTTGGTTTTTCGTTAGTAGTCAAAACGTGTTTACTTGTGGAGATGATTTGTGTAAAATACAATTTTTAAATTGGTCTAGTTTAACTATAAATTCACAGGTTATTTAAAAAAAAAACAATAGACATCTTTGTTTTAAGGATATTTACAATTAATACTGCTTCTACATTCGTTAACTAATAACTTCAGTAGCTCCATGGCGCAGCAGTTAGTACGTTTAGTATGTGATTACAGCGGTTAAGCAACTTTCCGAAGGGCTTGTCTTCAGTTGGGTGACCAAAACCAAAAATTTACTATTTCGACCTCTTCTGTCCTTTGGAACATTAGGTCATTATCGCTTGCATTTGCTATCCTTATCATCTTCTAGCTACACCCCGGCTTCACACAGGTGCAATACTCTACTATATTATGCATGTATTATACACATAAACATTTCTCTTGAATCACTCTATCTACTAAAAAAAACGTCATCAAAATCCGTTGCATAGTTTTAAAGATCTAAGCATACACAGGGACAGACAGCAGGAAGCGACTTTGTTTTATACTATATAGTGATGATTAATCCCTTTAATTTTTTACTGTTTAATTAATTTTCATTGTAGTTAAATAGTAGACTTCATCAATACCTAGTTTAGTTACCTCTTTATTATAACGAGCATAACATTTTAAAATTTCAATAACTTTGTCCTTGTAAGCAATCGATTTAAAGTGTAATCTTCGATACGGTGTGCAGTTGCAAAATATCGCGTTATAGTAATTCCTCGCTAAAATTCACTCGTTTTGCACCAACATTAGCAAACTTACTTGCTTATTTTTCGAACGTGTAAATGTTACGAAATTAAAATAAGCTAGAATTTGACAAAATAATTTTGTGAATGCAATTTGCTGATAAGAATTTGTTTAATGTAAACTTCGTATTTGTTTTGTTTTGAGGAATGATTATGTAACAATATTCCGCAACATATTCGATCCTTTCAAAATATTTGAAAGAACCGATGACCGTTTTAAAAATTCTCCCTAGATATCTTTTAGCCTATTATGAGCCTATTGTGAAACACTGTATGGTCACAGGCCCACCCTAAGGATGAAAACATAAGGAGAATGGACTGTATATAACTCACCAAACGGTTCCCTTCCGATCGGAGTGACTGGTATCCACATAGCGAGAAATCATATTTGACTATAATATGATTTCTCGCTATGTTAATATTATCATGTAGTATCATCAAAGAATAATTCTTTAACAAATCATTTTGACCTTTTCTCAGGGTAACTCATATTTGAGCTAGTGGGCAGTTACTTTATTAAGGTCTTCCACATCATTGACATCGTCAATATGAACATATTTAAACAATATTTTTATAAGGAGCAAAATTGAAAAATCAATTTTACTGCAAAGAAGTTGGTTTTAACATTTAGTTCGGATAATATTGAAGTAAAATCCTAGAGACGCCTATTTTTCCTAATATAGGCAGCATCGGAGCAGATTTTGTACTGTTATGTTCTGTAATGGATTTGTTGAGTTTGTCCCTAATATACGATAATCAATTAAATTTCGGCTTTAGCTAATGGAATAAAAAAAACTACTGCTTGATGAGTAAACTCCTAAAAGGCTGGACTTAAAATAATATAAAATAATCACTCTTTGCATATATTTGCACCAAAATAGTGATTTTTAAAGTGAAGTGCTTAAATGTTTTTTGGACAAGAAATGATTGAATGAGTAAGTAATGAAGTATAATTGACCTAAGTAGATTACGTTTTTCTGAGGCAAAACGTACAAAGAATATTCGACACTACTTTGAGATGCGTGTTAAAGCAGAGGACTGTTATTATTCGGGATCCGCTTGGAGCGTGACCCCTACGGAGCAATTCGCTGCACTGTAGAACGATGATCTAATAACGTGTGGTCTCCGTTCCGGAGATCTGTACGGACGTCGGTCCGTATACTTAAGGACTTATTTACTTGTTTTTAAAACCAGCCTAAAAGAGTGTGGGAAGTAGTTAAGTTAGTTTTTTACTTCATAACATTTCTATAAGCCTTGTTGATCCCTCATCCACAAATGCAGTATCAACCTGGGGTGACCAATCACCAGCCTGAGAAACTGTGATCTCTCTAGAAGCTTACAGACTAAATGAGTTACTCAAGCATGAAGAGAAGAGACTCACAATTGATCTTCCAGTTCGCAGTGCAGCTCAAGTAGGACTTTATTACTTGAGCTGCATAGCCCTAATATTCATATATAACAATTGTAATACAATTGTATATATAATAATTGTAAGGTATATCTACAAAGAAAATCCAATCGTTTAAAATTGATTGCAATAAAAAAAAAATTATATGGAGACGAATAGTTTTGGTTTGGCAGAATTGAGAATTTGATACTTTGTAACTTTTTAAATTATCTGTTTTTTGCCTTTGCTATATGTGCTCAAATAACGATCATAAATTACAAAAAAAAAATTAAGTAGGCAATTACTAAAAAAATTAAAAATGTCAGTAAGGAAAACAAAATTGTTCAGAAAATATCCATATAATCGCAAATTTCATAAGTACAAGCACATAATTATAATTATTAATAACTTTCGTGTATTGGCGGGCACCGGTTTGATCGCTAACTAAACGAAAGTGAAATGGGGGCACAACGTTGTTTTTATTTTACACAGTTTGACCAAGGAGAACGGTGTATGCTGCCACGCGGCCACACAACTTGATTGTTCGTGATAAATAAGAACGAAAGCATGATCGACAGAAAACGATTTACGGTGTTTATATCAGGTACCTTATGATAATAAAATAGTGAAATTAAGAATACTTATTCACACACTTTCTGAACTCTTAAATTAAAGATTTATCAGCGTTTATTTGTTTAGCTTTCAGTTGTTTTACAAATATATATTTCTTTGCAAACGAGATGTCTACAGAACAGAGGGCCTACCATGATCACTTAGCGCGATGCTAGTTCAGTCGTCAAAGTGAGACACTGCTATATATGATCTATAGTGGCGTCTCTTTTTAACAGCTCAACTTGAATCGCTATAAGACGTGATAGTAGGGCCCCTGGTATTTTAAAAAATGGGAATAAAATATCAATTAGATCTACAATAGTTACCTAGCTTTACGCGGATATTATGATAAGAAAGCTTTAAGACCCTTTTCTATACGATCAATAAATAATAACGGAAAATTTATATATATCATGAAACAGTACCTATGCTTATTAGTGACAAGTAAAAATCCTAATAGTACTTTCACAGATTGGGAAGATCGAAAGCCATCAGAAATGACTTTAGTTTCAAGTGATTCTAAAATATAATTTAATTAAAAAATGAAATACATTGTCTTTTAATTTAAAATACGATAAGCTCTTTTATTAGTTTTGAATATAGACTATATATATAATATAAGATAATATATATAATACTATAATGTTAGGTCAAAAAGGATAAAACCTTTGTCATGAGTTTGTTTTGTTTATAAGCAGTGACAATGCTATATTTCTATGAGATTTAAAAATACGCCTATACAAAATAAACCCTTTCTCCGAGCCCTCAGGTAGGATATGTAGGACCTTTGGCATACTTTTTACAAAAGAGTTTTCATCTAATTTAATACGAATGACGGCCCTCTTACTTCAAGTAATTTAAGAAAAAAACAAATTACTGATTAATTCTAATAGATGCTTTAGGGAAGCAGCAAAAAATTAATTGAAAGATACACTGTTTAACCACAAATTACTCCATGAAGGTTAATTGTATTACGTAGATGTTTTAATCTGTAATATCTTACATAAAAATACATTAATCACAAACGATGTAACCATTATAAGGTTGAATTTGCGATGAATTAATTCCGACTTCTTAATTTGTAGTGTTTCCGTGTTTATATTGTTTATCAAGTTAATTCTGTTTTTATTTTATTTAACTTAGTTGTAAATGTGTCGTTATGTACATTTTTACGTCATAGTTATAGTGGACGAACTCATAAGTAATAAAACTTTATATTGCCATGGTATGGAAATCAGATACAAACTATGTTCTACAGCTTTCTCGGATATCATGAGGTTTTGGATTTGAGTTCAATCCCAAGCAGGTGGAAGCTCCAACCTTCGTCTCTATTAATATAAGGATGTTTCCTGAATTCAATAGCAATATTCAATAGCCTCGCGTAGCATCCTAGGAACAAATCTTTGTTCTCTAGCGAGATTTGAGGTTTATCGAATCGAATGACACTACATACGATTCGTCGTAAAACCACTGCTTGGCCCCTCGAAAGCATGCTCACACACTGCAGACCTATTATTGCGCCTTTGTATATAAGATAAATTAACTATATAACATAATGGCTAGAGTGACGGTCTTAAAGAAATTTCTTTTATACCACTTTCAGTGGAAAGACTGGTCATTGTTATTGGTTATAAACACCCACCAGTCTGGAATGCGCCAGCATGGTGGGGTATGGTCTATTCTCCTTTCAGTGATTTCTATATGGAAGGATTGTCGCCCAGCAGCGGGGGCAGTAGCGGTTGAAGGTGATAAAAGGAAAGAATGATAAAACATTTATTTGGTGCTCATTCGGCTTAATGCTAAATTTGCACCCAGCGGTGATCTTCCGTCGGATAGTCAGAACATTTTATGTTCTAACTGTAAGAAATAAAAAAGAAATAGTATATTTTAATTTGTAAAATGAAAAAAATATTTTTCACTTTCAAAGTGAAGTAAGATTTTTAAATCTTTAGCAATACAATAATCATAGTCAGGCTTACGATAACGACTGGTTTAGGCAAGTGGGAGCAACCTTACATTCGAAGCCAAATGGGCCCGAGCTTGAGTCCCAGAAATGATTAATAAGCTCTGCTGATGTACTACATATATTCCCTATTACACAAACACACTTTCTCTACGCCACGGAACTGCTCAAGGAGTCCAATAATATGAATTATTTTCCTTGTGAAGTATAAAAAACCATAATTGTTTACTGATTTTCAATAATGACTGATAGATAACCGAGAACTGATACGTTCTATTATAATTTACTCACGTAAACCGAATGGACAGATGCATTTTTTCGTAAATTAACAATTGATTGCAATATAATTGCCATCACTATTAATTTTACCCTTACAAAATATTTGATTTGCAACAGTTACTGATAACTAATATATTAAGAAAACCGCAAATTCATCAATTGAGAAACATTTAGGAGATAAGACACATTTTTAACACAACCTACACTTAAAATGTTTTTGTACGGTATGGGCCATTATTAAATAACTTTGAAATGGTTTTTGTTAAAGGATTTTTTATTTAATAAACTGAGAGTTAGTTGTTTATAAAGTTATTGATAGCTAATTTCCTTACAATGAAATAGTAAATTTCCACAAAATTATATTACTGATATATTTTTTTCTAATTATTCGTCGGTTACATTGGAAAAGGAAATATTTTGTAAGTTCATCAATAAAGTCACGCCTTTGAAGATAATGAATTAATAAAATTTGAGTGGTAACCAACAGACGCGACATACGTCCTGCCTAATCGCAGCGCCATAGAGTAGAGTATAATAGAGTGACGTACAAAGAATTTTAATTTTTAGAAGGAAATATAAAATCTTATAGATCCGACAGATGTTCTGCCCGGTCGTACTGCCACATAGTGGGTCCGATTGTAAATCTAAATCATCCAGATCCAGACAAACATCACAAAAAAAAAATCATTCAAACCGTTTAGGAGGAGTTCATAGACATGCACGTACAAAAGCATTATATCAGTACATTATCGAAAAGAAATACTTTAGTGTTTAATAACAGTTTTTATAATCAATTAACGTTACCATAGCAACGCGTGGCCGGGTGATCAATTAAAGTTACTATAGCAACGCGTGGCCGGGTCAGCCAGTAATATATAAACATAAGACTTCGATATAGGTACAGTAGTGTTGCCCAAATGCAAGAACAAGACGAGACTTAGCCAGTCTTGGTCTTGGTCTTGCGCCAATACACCTGGTCTTGGTCTTGGTCTTGGTCTTGCGCTTGCAGTCTTGGTCTTGGTCTTGGTCTTGCAGCAAGAGTCTTGCAAGTCTTGCAATTACCTATTAGTCTATTGCTATTTATTAAAGTTTACTTTAAATCTTAGAAAAACGTATTAGAATTGGAACATTGTGAGCTTGAATTAACATAGCCATAGTAAAGATCAATCAGATTAATAAATAACTGAAGATTTGATAAGAAAGTCGAAAAATCAACTGACCTATATGTCGTTTTCCATGGAAGTAACTGTTTCTTAATAAACATTTATGATTTATAAGCTTACATTTGCTAAAACATGTAAAAAAACAAATTAATTACAATAACTTGACTGTATTTTAAATAACAATGTCTGTCTAGAAAGAGATTGAACCCTCAACTTGCATGAAATTTAATAAAAGAGTTTTATGATTTATCATTTATTTCAATCAAAAATAAAATACAACACAAATCAAACATAACAGTACACAACAGCTTTATCATTAGGTTATGTTACTTTATATCAATTCTTTTGACCAAGAATTAATACAAAGTAACCATCTGGCTGACTCATCACTTAACCTATTTCTATGTTTTCTAATTACTAATGATGCTTTAGAAAATAATCTCTCAGCAGGTACTGAAGTTGCAGGTATTGAGAGAAAATCACGGGCCATCTTCGATAAAGTCGGATACTCTGTCTCATGCGTCCTCCACCAATCTAAAATGTCTTCCGAGCTGGCAGTTCTTGGTTTTCTCAGGTACTCCTCCAACTCGTCTATCACTAAGCCTTGAAGACAAGATCCAGATGACGTCGAGGGACATTCATAGAGTTTATCAAAGTCTATAATGTCTTCATCTTCATCACATACTTTATTTTCTTTTCTTGGCAATTCCAGAGATTTGTTCAGTGAGTGTAGACTTTTATATTCTTCATAAAGTTCATTGAACTTGCGCAGACTTTCTGTTTTAAGTTGCTTCCCCCACATTGTCAGGTCAAAAGTCTGAGCCTTATGCCTTGGGTCTAAAATTAAAGAAGTACAATAAATCCAGTTGCTCTTCTTATAATGTTTAAGCATTTTGTCTCGAGCTGCTTGGAAAGCTAGAATGAGCCTTTCATCCACTTCAGATCGATTAGGTTTCTCATCTAACTGTTTTACCATGGATTCAATTTTATCTAGCAAGAGATTGAATGATACAATGACTAGCGGTAATGTAACATATTTGTCTCCACCAAGTTTTGTACTTAAAAGTTTAAAGTTTATTAGAAATTTATGTAATTTTTCGAGTACCTGCCATTCACTAGCTGTGATTTGAAAATCATTCAATTCGGTGACAGAACTGCACAATATGTTAATGCCCGCTCTCACTTTTAAACCAAATCCAATCATATCATGTGTGGAATTCCATCTTGTTGGACAGTCAAGAATGGCATTTAGATTTGATGGCACGCCAGCTGCTTCACAAGCAGACTGAAACTTCTTCTTCACTATCTCACTTCTTTTTATTTTACTGGAAATACTGCGTAACTTTGTTACAGATGTACGCGAGTCAGCAATATTTGGTGCATATTCTTCATCTTCCTCAGTTTCGTCTGCATAGTCTTCATACTGCTGATCTTGCGCGTTAGTGTCAGACTCACAGTGTAATGCTAAGGTCTCTAATAAATCTTGTACACCAAGGTTTAAAATGTGAGCAAAGCACCGGAAATGTTGATTGTCTGAATCAAAGTGTGGCAACTGTTTGCCCAGTTCATACATAAATTTGGTATTTGCAGTTGCGTTGTCGACCGTGATACCTTGTATTTTATCAATTATGCCATATTCCAATAAACATTCATGGAAAATCGTTGCAATATCTTCCCCAGTATGTCGACCGCGTGATGGTATAAAATCAAGAACTACAGATCGATACTTCCATTCGTTGTCTATATAATGCATAGTAACCCCGTAGTAACTCCTACCAGCAATTGACGTCCACCCATCAATGGTAAATGACATTTTAGATGATAATTGTTGAAGTCGTTCCTTGAGATTAAATTGGAGCTCTTCAAATCGCTCTTTGACTTTCCTTCTAAGTGTAGACCTTTTAGGAAACTCCATATTAGGGCAAATACGTCGAAAATATACTTGTGTAGCTTCGTCATCGAAAAATGAGAAGGGAAGATATTTTTTCACTACCCAATCAACTGTAGCTGTCGTGATGTTGTCACTGCTGTTTTCCGACTGAAATAAAACAATAAATCTTGTGTTATTATTTAAAACATACTAGGTTTGAGCGTTTAGGAGGAGGAGGTTTGTTGTTGTTAAATCGAGAAAATCGTTAAATTGACATTTGTTATATTAAGGTTGCACTGTACTGTAATTTACCAAAATAAAGTACTTAGTTGTTACTGGCCGATTATGAAAACAAATGAAAATATAGGTGTTTATAAAAATATTTAAGACGATAATTACATACTTAATATGTCGCACCCCTAGATGAAAACACCACTAACTCAAAAATACTTACGTAAGTTAATGGCGTTTTTGAAAGTATCGCATGAACAGCTACGCGGAGTTAAAATTCCCGTAGCGACAATTTCGACCATTGTTAAAAATGACGCGAAATATGTACCTATGTATTACTATTTTATCAATATCTATAAAATATTCCGAAGTCAGTTTAAAGTCATTTGTTCAAAAAAGACTTTTTTGAGTTCCTGGAGTTTTCATATAAAAAAAATATATTCTTACCTGTCCACTTCTTCCAGCGGTTACTAAAAAGCTTGTGATATCTCCACTTAATTTTGGTTTAACAGGAAGAAATATTTGTGATTCCTTTTTGTGGAAAGATATTAGATGTTTCCTTAAGCCTGAAGTGTTTCTGTTTTTCATTTTTATTTCAGTCTTTTTATGTTGGCACAATTTACACAAGGCAGTTTGGGATGCATGAATTATTTCGAAAAACTCCTCAAATTTGCTTTTGGGTCTTTTAGATCTGTGACTCAAACTCTCGTTACTCGGACTAGAATAATTTGAATCTTCGTCACTCATATTAAATTGTACACGTGATACGTTTTTAGAAAACAACAAGAATTAGTAAAAACAATTATTAAGTTAGACTCGAAGCACAGCTCAATTGGAAATGACTGGAATTAAAATAATTCCTTTGTTTATAGTACGTTTCCTTGCTTTCTACCGCGCCGCCTCGCCACGTGCCGGCTCTATTAAAAGGATGCCGCCGCAAATCAAACGATGCCGCGTGCGGCGTACAAACACAGATTATTACCTACTTGTACAGACGCGACGCGTGAATAAAATATATGTAAAGAATTAGTGCCAATCACTATTCTTTACATATAAGTGAATGTTTTGGCGTACATCTATACTAATCTATACTAATATTATAAAGCTGAAGAGTTTGTTTGTATGTTTGATGACAGAAGTTTTAAAATAAATAAATAAATCCTGAACGTCACTATACCTCCAAAGTTACTATTCTTCGTGGGCGAAGTCGCGGGCACTGCTTGTAAATACTTTTTTTTTTTTTTTATTTATTTTTTTTTATTTATTTATTTCATATACAAGAAAAAAAAATACAAAGATACAATTTAGTCCCACAAAACCGACTTGTCGGTTTGACTGAGGGATCTTTAGTCTCTTAGCTTATAATTATAATTATGTAGGTATATAATACAACTATAACTGTATCAGGTAAAGTTAAGTGCACAATAATTGGATTTAGACTGAATTACAACAAACTGAAGGAAAATTTAGCGGTGATAATAATAAGATACAATTGTTGTAAGATATAAAATACGTGTGTAAAAAACAACCACGCCTCCGAGCCCTCAGATGGGCTCGGAGGCGTGGTTGTTTTTTACACACGTATTTTATATCTTATAGAAATATTGCATTGTGAATGCAAAAAAATAAATAAAAACATACAATTGTTGTGTTAAATAGTAGTCATCAGATAATCTTTTAATATTTTTTTAAATTTATTTTTATCCGTTTCACATCTAATAGTTTCGGGCAACGAATTAAGAAGATATGGTATACGCTTCTGTAAAGTTCTGTCACCAAAATAATTTTGAACCCTAGGAATTACAAATTTCTTTTTTGAAGTGGCTCTAGTGATCTGGTTATGATTTATGTATTCAAAAGTGGAGACACACTCTCGGCTGCCGTGATTATTTACTAATAATAAATCGCAGGCTTTTTATTTTATTAGTAGGTAAGTACCTACGCTTTTTATATTATTTTATTAATTATGTAGAATTTTTTTACACGTTTCAAGTATATTTAAAAGTGGCTACAATATTTATCAAACGGGTGATATTTGAACACTTTTTTGCTATTTTTTCTTGTAAAAACTTAAGAAATATAATGACTAAATGTACAATAATAGTACCTAAGTAATTAGTTTAAAACCATATAATCAATATTATAATATATACTTACTAGAATAAATTATTATGACATCTACTACCTATCCTTACCATTTTATTCTAATCATAATACTACTTGCGTGATCAGTATAATGTATTCATTTTCATTATAAGCACTCTGAAACTTATTTATTCTTTGGAACACCTGTAGGTACTCTTAAAATTCGAAATTATTTTGCATGAGTATACCTACGCCTACGCCCTGTGGCGGCAATCAAATAGTGTCAAATGTTGTGATTTCGGCGCGGCGGCAACGATTGTTGTATATGATTTCAAAAGAAGCCGCCGGCGCGTGTATTATAACCATGTGCTTCCGAAAAGCAGCAAATTTCTTTGAGAAGTAAGTACAAAACCTTTGATGCCGCATTATCAAAGTGCCGATGGTTAAAACATAACTATGCATGCACTCAGTTTGATTTTAATGGATATTTTTTTATTCGCTATGTAGGTATGTTTATGGTATTAGTCGTAATGCGCATAGATCCAGTTTTTCATATTCTTTGATACAGTTTTTTGCGTCTCATAGAATTCCTAAGCGTACCTATACACCGAACTGTTACACCTAACTACTCCGTGAAATAGCGCTAAGTCCTAGCTGCAAGACGCAAGAGTCTTGCAGGCTTAGTCTTGTTCTTGCTCAAGTCTTGCACGGTCAGTCTTGGTCTTGGTCTTGCTAAAAATACGCGGTCTTGTTCTTGGTCTTGGTCTTGCAAAAACGCAAGAACAAGACCAAGACTGCAAGACCAAGACTGAATTTGGGCAACACTAAGGTACAGTCATAGCTTCATTATTATCATTTTAGCCAAAAGGCGTCAACTCCTGGGTGAAGCCTACCCAATAAATAGGGGGTTTGTCATAACTTCCAAGTTTAGAGAACGTAGTAAAAGATCATAACTCAAAAAGCGCTGCCGTAGACCTCAAAATCGTTAATTCTGTGATCAACGGGACCCTCCAATACCTATTTATTATTGCTCGGTAGTTTAATTTTATATAATTGTCATCATTTTACGTCTTCATTATTTGAGTTGTCCGTAATATGACTATAATTTCATCATCAAATCAGCAGATATTGCACGTGTCGCAATAATTTTATGTTGGCCGTGAAATTCGGAGCAAAAATCTAGATTTTTCGCTAAATGTGCGCGTGTGATGCACCGTTACTGTAGTGGACGGGCCAAAGGTGTATAGACCACTGGATGATGCGTGATTTGTTGCGGTTATCCATAAGAGAATATATAAACCTCAGAAAATCTTATTCGACAATTAAATTTGTTACTCGTATTTACCAAACTACTTTAAATATCATTAATAAGTAGTAAGAATACACGCGGGTAATATATATATATATATATATATATATAGACAAAGTACCGTAATGCGACCAAATTAAACGTATTACCAACACTTATTTATAAAAAATCGAGTCCTACCCCGAAAGTGTTTTTATCAAACTTGTAACCATTTTCACATTGTAATTACTTAAGAACTTTGCATATCTTATGGTATGGGTATAATCTCCATACTTGGATTATCTATAATATCAAAAACAATATTTGTACGCTATGTGTTCCGAAACCATAGATCAGATTGTGATGAGACTTTGTTAAGTTGTTGTAAGCACGTCAGGAAAGGTTTACATGTATAGTCAGCAAAAGAAGATCAGCAAAAAGAGCAGTTGTAGCTGGTATGATAATAAAGATATAATCTTTTCTTTTATCGTGAATAGGAAGCGCTTGACCGCTATCTCGCCTGATGGTAAGCAACAATGCGATATAGGATGTAACGCGCTTGCCTAGAAGATTCTTGCCTAGACCTATTCACTCGTGATTTGAAGACCCCTAAATTGTATAATTATCAGGAAACACAGACTCAGACAAAGAGTTCCACTCTTGAGCGTTACGGATTACAAAATTGGAACTAAAACGCTAAGTGCGACTCTTTGGTATATCAACCAAATAACGGTGGCGCCTATTCGTAAGTCTGGTTGTCCGATGAAAAAATGGTGATGGCGGAATAAGGCTTTGCAATGCTGCTGCACACTCTCCGAAATGTATCCCATAAAAAACGGTTAGGCTGGCTTTCGTCTTTCTTCCTTCCGTCTATGTTCAAGGCCCTTCAGCTTATTATTAAAAATTTCGTCATTGCCGATGAGTTTCTTGGCCCTCCTTTCAATGGCTAAATGTTCGCTATTATGATTAGTGGATACATACATACATACCTTAAATAGTAGTTGTTATAATCTTATTATGATAAGAAAGCAAGACGTCACTGTGAATCTGCTTCAATTTTATGGCAACTCTTCTGTTATATTTAACTAGTAACCCTGATTTTCTTTCAAACTAGGTCATTAAAATTGAAAAAAACTTTAATTATTACGATGGTATGTATAGGATTCGTTGAAACTAATAATATGAGCATTAACACGAAGGTTTTATTAGAAACCATTTACGAGTTTATTACAATTTGCATTGTCATCTTGATTTCAAGGTAATATTAGTCAAATCGATATGACTATTAGAGGTAGGTTTAAATCGAGTTGAAATATTTTATCACATGCTTAAAGGGTAAGGTGCAGGGCTCAAGAAGGTGTGATAAGTGATAATGAACGACTGTTTAAGACATACACAATATCAATGAATTTTATTTAACTGCAGTTTGTTTGTAGAATCACCTTGTAACTATGGTCCAGATACCTAATTCAATGCACAAAATGAATGTTAACTATTTCCTCAAAAGAGTTATGTTCATCATGGCTGTAGAAAAACTCACCAATTTATTATGCTAAGGACTTGATAAGAGTATATACCATCTTTCCATAGTAGTCGTCCGGCCAGTGTCATAATAAATGGAAAATATACAAACCTGACACAATTACATTGTTTACTATCGCACCTTATGTCAAAAAATTGTGCAATCATCACGTATTCATCATAGGTCAGTTTATGTAACAGAAGTGTCATACGAAACAAGTGTCATCTATTACGAAACGTGGAGGATTAAACATAGCTTTTTAACCAATTACCTAGTTAGAGTCTGGAAAACCCGGTAAAACAGCAAGCAGTGTTTCTGAAATTCAACTTGCGAAGTTTTTGCAATAAACTAGTTTGTTATATTTTTTATACATTACTTTTTCAGATCAAACCAAGAGATGCCACCATTTTCGAAATAAAACACTAGTGAAATAAAAATTTCACTCGTCGAAATTTTCTAGTGCTGATTTTACGCTGTAAACCAGCGTTGTTTCATCAATGAGAGGAACATCCTCTCGTATTCGAAAGAAACATTTTTACAAATTTTTGGGCAATCGATTAAGATGAAGCAGCCATTAAGTTTTTATAAATATTGAATTTTTTATACATTTTTCAATGCTATCTCATAAGAAAAATTATTATAATAGAAAAATACTAGAAAAAATTGACTCGTGTCACAAGTGGATTCAAAGGCGGGAAATAAAACATTTTTATTATTGTTGGTATAAAACAGTAAAATTTACATAAAAGCACCATACTAAATATTAATTCAGAAAGCATATTACTGTCCCCAATAAATAAAGGAATTTCGAAAAACTCACAACAAATGTTGCGTCACAAATTAACCAGAGCTTGTGCTATACCTATAGTACTAACTGAAGTATATAAATTTGTATATAGACGACCATGACTCAGAAACAAAAGCATGTCATCACACAAACATATTGCTTGTGAACCAAGATCTTTGATGCAGAATGTAGCATCGATACCGTTGCACTAAGCGTCTGTCAAAAATTGATTTAAATCAAAACTTTCATTATAAATGAAAGCAGCTTTCAAAGCATCAACGAGCTCTTCTCTTCAATAGTGATGGATTTTTCATAATATAATTAAAGCCCCTTTTTATCCCTTTAAGGGTACAATATTCAAAAAAGTTGTAATGTTAATAAAATTCCGATTTACTTTATAAAATATCTTCTCCTCCTTAATTATTTAAGTTGTTTTTTTATCAAAATTCAAGTAGTAATTTTGGAGTTTTCATACATAGATTCAACCCCTTATTCACACTCTTTAGAGTAAAATTTTCTAAAGCTCTGGTGCTTCTGTACTTTTTTACTAAGAGCATGTGTTAATTGAAAAAATAACTGATTTCAGTGACGAAACAGCTCAAAGTTTGATTTTTTATAGCTTATATTTCGCTTTTTAACATATCATAATTCCGTTTTTAACAGTTCATGGTTTCGTTTTGACATTCCAGAATTGGGCCTGAAGTAGTTTTGCTTTAAATTGTTAAATTTCACAAATGTACGCAATGTAAGAAATATACATAATACATATACAGAAATCTTAACTTATTAATTCAGGAACTAAATAAGTTTGCGAAACCAAGGTAAGAGATTTGGGGAAGGTATAGATTAAGTATGTGCTACTGTAGTTTGCTCGGAAGAGTTTAAGGTCATGTAAAGCAAATATTTATTGTAAATTATAATTTCCCGTTTGATTGCAACATAATTTTTTTTGGTTTCATTGACGAATAGCATCGTTTCCTTGTAGATTCAACATACAATAAGTATGAAAAAATAATTATTTTATCATTTTATTTTGATTTTTTTTATTAATTGAATCATTTAGCCATTTTGTCATGTTGTAGAGTAAATTAAATAGCTAAATGTTAGCCACTAATACTGGTTTTAAATACTTCTTGGCTATTTCTAAAAATAAAGATTGAGCTTTGAGAAAGTTAGTTGCATAAGTTTGGTATCGAAATATATGTTTCACAGATATCCAAATATATGAGTCTGGGTTAGCTAAATTAAAATATATATATAAATTATTGGTTATTATAGATGCGCTACGATGAGTTTCAAAGTTTAGTCCGTGGTTAAATAATTATACCTGTCACTTAAAAGATAAAGGGAGAAATAGTTATATTTTCTAAATATGTTAACATGGCTTGACTTCGTTCACAAGTTATTCTCATGCGGGCATCGCAGTAAAAGTAAAGAGTACTGGAAAATTTCGACAGGTGCTAGCAATGCTCGGTAGCTGAATTGGAATAGCAATGGACCGAACATCGAAAGGTTGTATTTCGAGTCCAACGTGGGAATAACTTGTGAACCGAGTCCATTTTTTCTAGTATTTTTCTATTAAATTTTATCTTAGAAGATAGCATGTAAAATAAAATATATGTAATTCAAAAATAGTCCGTAATTCAAAGAGTGTTTTGAAGTGTATCTTTATCCATTTATGCTATTTTTAGGCGTTGTAAATAAACTACTTGAAGGTTATTTAGAAAACAAAATCGTAATATTAGTCAGAGCAGTAGAAATTTATATATTGTTTACGAGTATTTGTAACACTCCACAGTCAAATTTACTTCGATAACCTTTTATATCGTCTTAAACCGATGAAAAATATTTTGTGTGCAAATTTTGAGGCCTCGTAACTATTCTACGAATGTCGAGCTAAGGTCAGGTAATGAATAAATCAACAGGTTAGTAGTATAGAAGAAGTTGTTACAACCTTCTTATATTATATATATATATATATATATATATATATATATACTAGCGGCCCGTCCCGGCTTCGCACAGGTGGACAAAATTCTTTAAATTTTTTCTCGCATTCAATATAGCCTATGACACTCAGCAATAATGTGCCTTTCTATTGGTGAAAGAATTTTTAAAATCGGTTCAGTAGATCCCGAGATTACCCCTTACAATTTAACAAATATACAAACACACAAACTTTACTTCTTTATAATAAGAATAGATTAGAAATAGATTAAAAATTTACTGTACTTTCTTGTATTATACTTTACTGTAGTATACAGTAGTAGTACAGGAGAATATCAGACAAAGTAGTAATAACTTATTTTAACATTTATAATACAATACAACAATAATTTTATGAAACATATTAAAATACATTATTATTAATAATATGTATGGAGAGAGTGACACAAAAATAAAAAAAGCAAGAGTTAAAATGTTCACTATAATTCAAACACGAAGAGGTTTTGAACACGTTAATATATACCATTGGAACATCACCATAAAACCTGTCATTTGATTTCAAGAATATCTACTTAATAAGTTACCAAATAAGTGAGCGTGAAGGACCAAAAGATGACGTAACTTTATAGAAAAAGATAATTTTTAGAAAAAGACATTTGATTAAAGAATATTTTTATATCCGCTTCCGAAGTACTTAAAACCTTTTTTCTTGAATTTAAAAACTTATTTCACTATGGATAGTAAACGTTATCATAAGATAGAGGCTGTATGATAATGATTTGAATAATTTTGAGATGTTCAAAAGACTATCTTTAAATACGAAGAGTTTTATGGAATACACCTTACAGGTCTTAATAAGTTTGTTATTTATTATAATAATAATTAAATATACTGGTTATGATAAATCAGGTCAGCCCTGTACCATAAAAATAAGCACTATTGATCGGAAAAATAATTTTTGATACACCTATTTTATATTCAAAACCTTAAAAATAAAGATGTTCTTCCAAGTGTATAACAAGTATCATTTGAATTTTTCGTAATAATTTAAAATAAAATATTTTAAGTGCATATTTATTTAGTTTATTTTTAAATCCTTCATTTTTTAGCCCTAAAATTGCAATTTAAACTTAAAATGAATTTTAATATTAAATTATTTTTAAAATAAAATTTTAAAAATAAGATGATATATGTTTAATATGTTTGAAGTTACATATTACAAAAACTGTTTCAGCTCTATCTATACTACTAGTATGAAATGCAGTTGAATAAACCTCAGTGAATGAAAATATTTACGTGTAACGAATCTATTTAAAAGGGAATCAGTTGATTTTGCTTCACATTATTCTGATAATATACTTGAGAACAAAAGCACCGATATAAAGATATACACAAAACTAAAAATCCTTATTTTAGCTTGCTTATTCAACGTTAAATATATCGATTGCCATTTATTTATCATAGTGTTTCGAATGAGTATCAGTTCTAAAGGTCTTTTTTTGTAAATGTATTTGACATTGGTACAGCGACTATAAATTATGTTGTTACCATCCAAAACGCACGCATACGCATATTATTGTAATCGGATGATTCTCGATACCAATGACAATGAGCGAGTATTTAAACCGCTATTGATCGATCCCAATTCAAGGGCGTGTCATCGATTCCCACGAAATTTTGTCATTTCATTTCCGGTTGGACGCACTTCCGTTACAGTGTAACAAAAAACTGATAAAGAATAGTAGTAATGAGATGGGGAAGGTGTAATTTTTTTTAACAATTCATATAATATTATTATAAACAATAATGATGATGTTCTAATTACTATTTGAATATTAAGGTAAACCAATTTTAGCAAATTTAACGTCTTTGTTATGAGCTGTTCTATGTTCAGCACTTTATGTTGAAGCTGATTCGCTTGGTTTGGTATTCTACTTAACCGTAGGACTACCTACGGCTACATTACAATGTAGTAACCTTAATTTCAATGTAATATAAGGTTCGTTTAAATAATATAGTACCCATAAATATACTACGAGTTGCCAGTAATTCTGCAATCAAACGATTCTGCATAAGTGAAGTTATCTACGAATCAATCGATTGCACGCTACTCGGACGCATCGGGGACGAATAATACGATTGCGTCGAAGCGACGTAATCGAGTAATTGCTTACTTAATTAGCTACTTATAAATAAATATGAGGCTCATTATTCGCTTGAATGTTAATTAAATTTCCTTTCCTTCCCATAATTATTTGATGAAGAATTTTAAGATTCTTTGTTTAAAACTAGCTGACCCAGTAACGCGTTGCTATGGTAACGCGTTGTTATGGTAACACGTATACAATGGAAAAAGAGCGGACAGACAAACAACAAATTTGTGTTCTTATAATATACACTCAGAGGCACAATTAACCGCCCACCCGGCTAAAGAGGCATAACTTTGTTTACAATAACGAAAAGCTTATGACGTTGAATGACAATTTGTTAAGTGGTTAGTTTATGATAAAATAAGCGAATTATTACCCTTTTTCCAAGATACCCTCAAGTCTGGGACACTTTTATTGAGTTCAGTCGAATATTTATTTTTGAACTGATTATTTTGCACGCACATAAAGTGTTGATTGTGAAGTTTTCAAACAAATTTCTTTGTTCTTAAGTTGTGGCAGAGTTTGTCATTTGCTTCTTACTCAGTAAAATGCAATTGGGTGCAGTTGATGCAGCTAGAGCGGTGGCGCCTTCTGATGCTGGGTATAGCCAGCGTCGTATAGGCCGTATACTGGGATTTCCTCGAACCACGATACGAGATGCCATCCGACGGTACCGAGAAACTGGATCTTACACCAGAAGACCCGGACAAAGTCGAACAAGGTGCACTTCTGAGAAAGATGACCGCTTCATTGTATCCAATGTTTGAAGAAATCGCTTCACTACGAATCCGGAGGCTCGTAATCGCCTATTTGAGGTACGAAATGTAAGTGTTAGCGTTAGAACAATAAGAAGAAGGCTTTCAGAGCGTAATTTGACTGGTTTACGGCCGGCTCGACTACCCGCGTTGACCATAGAGCACCGGAGAGCTAGACTTCGATTTGCTCAACAATACCGAAATTGGACAATGGAGCAATGGAAGAGCGTTCTCTTCTCTGATGAGTCGAGAGTAGCTTTAAGAGGTCCAAAAGGACGCCAGCAAGTGTATCGACGGCCGGGTGAGCGGCTTGCACAGTGTGCTGTAGTCGAAACAGTGGGCTACCAAGGTGGCTTAGTAATGGTATAGGGTGGAATTTCTTATGAGGCTCGTACAGAGTTGGTTTTCTTTGAAAGAGGCAGTGTAAATGCTCAGAGGTATGTGGAAGAGGTCTGAGAACCTCATGTTATCCCTTTTGCCCCATTTAAAGGAGAAGATTTTCTTTTAATGCACGACAACGCCCGTGCTCACGTCGCTAGAGCGGTTACGGAGTACATTGATGCTGTGGGTATACCACGGCTACCATGGCCAGCTCGGAGCCCAGACCTAAACCCTATCGAACACGTTTGGGACAATCTCAAAAGGCGGGTACGAAGTCGAATTCCCGCTCCTACCTCGATTAATGAGTTGAAGATTACCTTGATGGAGGAGTGGGAGAATATACCGCAATCAGATATTCAAGACCTCTTCCAGTCGATTTGGATGGTCTTCCAAATCGACTGGAAGAGGACATAAGAGCCAGAGGAGGCAATACTCATTATTAAAAGTTAGGTTTTTAATGTAAACATAAAGTTTTAGCTTGTTTGTCATCTCCTTTAATTTTGTTTGTTAAACGGTAATTTCACACTTTTACACAATTAAAAAAATTAAAGCAACAGCAACTGAATTTTTTCACTTATTTCATTTTAAATTATCCAATTTATTAGATTGTTAAGAAAAAAAGTCATTCTAAAATTATTTTTTGAAATTACACTGAAAAATGTAAGTGGGCGGTTAATTGTGCCTCTGAGTGTAGATTAACTATGTTGAAAATTTGTATCTGGCTAACTGATATATTATTCATTAATTTCATTTTTTACTTTAAGTTTTCTATTATTTTTAAAGAATACTTACATCGCGTGAATACATTATTAATACTTCCATTGACTCCTCGTGACAAGCTAAATGCTTATGTTAGGATAGGAATGGGTCTATCGTAGGACAATGGCGAACTTCGAACTCTATCCTCATGGCTAAAAACTTACAATCGCGATTGATAGGCTGCGACCGTCACAATCAAATACTATGAATTAGTACTCAGAAATTGTCTAAATAGTTTAAAAACAGTCGCGGTCGTTATTTTTCAGGGACTATAAAAATATATTTAAGATATAAATTGTTTTAAACTTTCATGGTCACTAACATTATAGTAATATAAGTTATATACGGGATTGTTACCATGTACCTTGTTTTTATTGAGTTATACTGATATTTTGGCACTGTTGCAAGCGCCATGATCACGGAGCAGTTGCTCCGAAATTCACTAAAAACAAGGTACATGGTAACAATCCCGTATATAACTTATATTAATATAAAACATGTTCTCCCGTGCATTCATGAAAATGCTTCTATAATAAATTAGTTCTTTTTATGTTGTTTATGACGAGTCATCTCAATCGTTTCAAAAGGTTCGTGCAACCAGTTTTCATTATACTTTAACGGACATTAGAACCTAACTTCTTTGGTTCAAGTAGGTTATCATAGGGCGGTAAATGTAAAAAGAATTGCATGCCAGCAATTATCGGCCACACAACTAGTTCTAGTACGCCCCACGGAGCGTCAAATTGTACGAATTATTTGCGTTCCGATACAATTGTTCAGAAATTACTAGTTTGAAATAAAATTATATCGACTCTATTGTAAAATGATCACCTCCAAAATATTACGTTTTGGAAACAAAAGGAAATGGGCGTCGTTACACAATGAAGTTTAATCATCGATGCTTCATTGGTGTCACAAAATAACCATTGTCAGATAAGTGTATAGAAAATATGTCACCCGTTATAGAAATAACTGCATCAGTGGTAATAGTTTTCAAAACAAAATCAGTTGTGATAGAAGTTCTTTTGCGAGTACCGTCGTCAATCATTGCTTTAATAGTTAAATCAACTGAATCCGACAGCTTGAAAATAGGTATATTAGGGCAAAGGAAAACGGAATCGTTTTCTATATTAATTTAGCATTTTAAAGCCTATTGTATAGATTTTGATAGAGCTCGCTGGTTCGGTGGTTATAGTGAGGTAAACCTAACTAAAAATTAAATAATGACCAAAATTTATATATAATTTAAAAAATCTGATTAAAATATAATATGATTAAAATTAAAATTATTAATTTTTATATGTATTGAAATTTGAATATGATATTTTCAAAAGAACTTCGTGCTGTTAAGGTGTTTTTCTATGCCTTCTGGTCCTTTTTACATTAGCACCAATCAACTCGCATTGTGCAAATTAGCAACCATCATTATTTGTATGGCACATTCTTAGCCATAATTCTGTTATATAAATCAACTAGCTGACCCGGCCATGTGTTGCTGTGGCATGGCTTAAATAAGTATGTTATTATTAATTATTTGATATATTTAAACTATTTGTTGCTTATTGAGCGAAGCTCTCTTTTAGGCAACTCACAAATTTCGCTTGTCTCCCTCCTGCTACTTAACGGTTCAACCGATTCGAACGAATTTTGGCATGAACATACATGATTATAACCTGACGGACATAGGCTATGTAATAAAAATAGACTTTACCATGGAGGAAAAATCACCGAAAGAAAAATTCAAAAGCTGATCACAGCCAAACCGCAGAGACTATATTGATGAAATTTGGCGCCAAAACTCACAAACGAAGGTAAGGTAGTGCTTCGCTCAGTATTTGCAAACAGAAGCATGCATTGCAGACCTAGTATAACTTGGTTGATAACAAAACTAATACTTAACCACATCTCGCTTTAAAGAAAATTGCTAAAAAAATTATTATAAATTAATATAGAACCTATCCTATGTCCAAAGTCGAAAAAATCCAGTAAAATGAAAAAGAGTCACCAAAATCGGTTGAGTAGTTTCGGAGTTCATCGCGGTCAAACACTGTGCAGGAAAATTTTATATATATATATAAAGACATATTGGATTGTACGTGCTATATTATGAACCATAAATAATGGTATTATTTTTATTTATTAACATTGATGATGTGATTAATATTCACTTATTCTACTTTATTATAGTTATTTTTATGTTTAAATAAATTTAATTTTCTACATATAATTTTTACATTCATTGGGAAGTATGTACCCTTGCAGTCTTAGAAGATTTTTGTCAAAAGAAATAAAGATTACAACTTGTAAACACTTGGTTTGATCGTTGAATGGAAAAGTATCAGGCATCATCATGTCGTCAAATAGATTTATGTAATATTGTATCTATGTACTTACTTTATATTGTGTATTTTTCCACAATAACACGTGGTGTGGTAGCCGCATCACACTCGTAAATCACATTAGCAAGTTCGTTTCTACAGAGAGATTTGTTACGAAAATAATATTCTGACACACTACTAGCTACGAATCTATTGCTCTTCAATAATTCTAGTCTTTTAGTTCCTTATTTATGAATTTTTTAAGCCCCTTGTGTGATCGTGATACTAATATTCTCTTAGAAATAGCAAAAAAAAAAGAAAATAGGTTAGGTTAAACATAAAAAAAAGGAAAAAAAAAGGTTAGGTTAAACTTAATCCAAGAATGATCTCCCAAGATATTACAAAAAGTATTCCTATTCTCTCAAATTACATACTAAACTAATGGTCACCTTAGTTAATTTGCCATTTAACCAGTTGGCTAAGCGTCGTCTAGCTGTAGTGTTGAACGTTGCAGTCAACAAGTCGGCTAAGCGACGTATAGCCGTGTGATTGAATGGCGTTGGTCAGTCAAACGGCTAGCTGTTTGATTGAATGGCTATTTTAACCAGTTGGCTGCGACATATGTATCTCATACATAAAATATTTTATGAATGATGCAAAGCGCGTTATATAATTTAATTTGACAGTTTATAGATTAGAAAGTCTACAAACTATCGAAAACATATGTGGCTTATGATTTTTATTCGAGGCTAATATTTTAATGCATCGCTGAATTATTTTTTACCCTATTTGACATAATGAATATAACTTGCTAGCCAGCAAGCAGCTGGTAATGTATAAAAAACGAACCTAAGCTGCAATGTAAATGTAATTATGCCAACTAATTAATGCGTCAAATGAAATTCGGGTCTATTATTAGCATCCACTTTTAGTGTTTATTCTTACAAGAATTATATGTTAATGTTATTTGCGAAGATCTATGCATTAACAGAGTTAACATTGTACATGTGATGACTGTTTTTAAGTAATTAAACATTAAAAAAAGTAAGGTAAAAATGTTGGACGATTCAAAACAACTTATTTTTAAGTGCATTTCAATAAAGTTATTTTCATTTTTCATTTTCATTTTTAAACAAAAAATGTAAGTTTATTTATAAATATACGATTGCAACGTATTAATAACCATAATAAATTAAAAAAATGTCGTTTTCGCTAATAAAGTTTTTCAATAAATAGGTAGCTTTTTAATTTTTTTTTATTAAAAAAAAACAAAACTTCACTTAGAGAAAACACTTTAAAAAGCCCGTAATGACTATTTCTAACTATCTTTCAGGTATATTTTGCTTTTGTTGTTAGCTTCCTTTTTGCTCTTCTTTTGTTTTAAACAAGTTATTATTTACTCATGTAATAACTCCAACTTGTTATTGAGTTTTTAAGTATTCAGATTTATATTTTCTTTTTCCGACGATATATTTTTAATGTCGACTTTAAGGTGAGGGATTACCTACAAGTCCATTTGTTGGAAAGTAGGAAGATATTATTCCTTGACAAATGTAAAATGATGATGACGTTACATGCGTGTATGTGGTAAGTTCTTAATGTGCTTTGAAAAATTGAACTTTCGTTACAACTGCCGAATCAATATGAACTTCTTGATTAAATAATTTCACTAACACAGTTTCCATGGCCATCGCAAGTTTCGTATAATTAATAACTAATTACATTTATTACCCCAATTTTCTATGCGGTTTGATTAAATGTCGCGGAATAATATTTAAGAGAACATATATGTATATGTTCTCTCCATTACTTTCATTAATTTTTAAGTTGAATTATTTCTTATATCTCTATTATTATATCTTATATCTCAATTATTTTTATTAATTTTGTTCTTACACTTCCGCGCACAATACACATCAGAATAAAACACTTTTTTACGGATTTTTGCGCATGTTTTATTTTATTTTATATTTAATCCTGACGTTTCGACTCCTTTACAGGTGTCGTGATCACAGGATGACTAAGATGATGGTTGTCATGTATTTTCAACTACCTTCACAATATTTTAATCGGGCACGTTCCTAATTATTAAATTATTTTATATAAATCAAGTTGTTTTATTTTATTTTATTTTAAAACATTATTTAGTTATTTAATTAATTAATTCTCACTACGTTTTACATTGTATACTACTGAGTCTACTACCAGTTCGGAAATTGGGAGGGCCTTCCGAGAAGAACTGGCGAAAGAAACTCGGGCAGGGGGACCGACCTCCATCTTACTGTTTAATTATTTGCAAAAAGAGCCAACTACATCATCAGGTCTTGCAGTGTGTGTTTTTGTAGGTATTAATTTATTAATTATGGGGTCCCAAGCAGGTGGAACGCTCCAACCTTCGTCTCTATTGAAATTAGGATGTTTCCTAATTTCAATAGCCTCGCGTAGCATCCTAGGAACAAATCTTTGTTCTCTAGCGAGAATTTGTGGTTTATCGAAACGAATATAGTGGTTTGGCCCCTCAAAAGCATGCTCACACACTGCAGACCTATTATCGCGCCTATGTTTCATGTCAGCTACGTGTTCTTTAATGCGCGTCCCTATACTTCTCTTTGTTTGCCCGATGTATGAGAGCCCACAGTCACAATCGATTTTGTAGACACCCGCTGCCTGAAGGGGTATATTACACTTGACCGATCGTAAGAATTGGTCAATCTTCCTGGCTGGTTTAGCCAAACGGTAGGTTGGTGAGTCAATTTGGCTAACGATGGGACGTAGCGGTACATCTTGTTTGTGTATTTTCGGCAACCCATACAACTTCGGCGGTTTAGGGCAGGAAGGAATAAGATAGTTGACGTCAAGATCTAATACCTCGGAATGCGTCTTGATGAGTTCACTGGTTTTCTTCAGTACCTTAGAAGTTTGGTCGTTTTTAACTTTTTTGTATGTGTTCTCATCATACAAAAAAGTTAAAAACGAACCTACCGTTTGGCTAAACACGTAGCTAAAATACTATCACCACTAAGGGGTAAAACAACTGCCTATGTAAAGGATTCCTACCATTTTGTTAGTGAGATACAACACCTACGTCTCACTGATGATGAAACTATGGTTAGCTTCGATGTCCAATCTTTATTCACAAGCTTACCTGTTCAAGATTGCATTGATGTCACTAGGAATGGACTAGAGAAACACAATATACCAAGTGAATATTCAAAATTACTGGAACACTGCCTAACATCGGGCTATCTCTTGTGGAATGATGAATTCTACCTACAAGTGGATGGTGTAGCAATGGGCTCTCCTGTATCACCCATAGTCGCCGACATATTCATGGAGGACTTTGAGGAAAGGGCCCTAGCGACGGCACCGGTGTGTCCACGCTTTTACAAAAGGTATGTAGATGACACATTTGCTATATTACCAAGAGATATGGTTTCTGTCTTTTTAAGTCACCTTAATTCCGTTAATCCCAACATACAATTTACTATGGAATTAGAGTCAGACAATAAAATAGCCTTCCTAGATATTCAAATCAGCAGGAATCCAAATCAAACCCTTAGTCATACAGTGTACAGAAAGGCAACTCATACAGATAGATATTTAAATGGTGACTCTCACCACCATCCTATACAGTTAGCTACCGTAGGGAAATCTTTGTTTCAGAGAGCTCGCGGCATCTGTGACCAACAACATCTGACTGCTGAGCTTCAGCATGTCAAGCGAGTACTACAAGATAACAAGTTGCGAGTACCAAGACTGCGTCACAGAAGCCGCGCCAAACCAGCCACAGTAGAGCGCCAACCTGCTGTCCTTCCCTACATGAAGGGGGTCACTGACAAGATTGGGAATATTCTGAAACGGGTTTCTATTAAAACTTACTTTAAACCAGCCAGGAAGATTGACCAATTCTTACGATCGGTCAAGTGTAATATACCCCTTCAGGCAGCGGGTGTCTACAAAATCGATTGTGACTGTGGGCTCTCATACATCGGGCAAACAAAGAGAAGTATAGGGACGCGCATTAAAGAACACGTAGCTGACATGAAACATAGGCGCGATAATAGGTCTGCAGTGTGTGAGCATGCTTTTGAGGGGCCAAACCACTATATTCGTTTCGATAAACCACAAATTCTCGCTAGAGAACAAAGATTTGTTCCTAGGATGCTACGCGAGGCTATTGAAATTAGGAAACATCCTAATTTCAATAGAGACGAAGGTTGGAGCGTTCCACCTGCTTGGGACCCCATAATTAATAAATTAATACCTACAAAAACACACACTGCAAGACCTGATGATGTAGTTGGCTCTTTTTGCAAATAATTAAACAGTAAGATGGAGGTCGGTCCCCCTGCCCGAGTTTCTTTCGCCAGTTCTTCTCGGAAGGCCCTCCCAATTTCCGAACTGGTAGTAGACTCAGTAGTATACAATGTAAAACGTAGTGAGAATTAATTAATTAAATAACTAAATAATGTTTTAAAATAAAATAAAATAAAACAACTTGATTTATATAAAATAATTTAATAATTAGGAACGTGCCCGATTAAAATATTGTGAAGGTAGTAGAAAATACATGACAACCATCATCTTAGTCATCCTGTGATCACGACTCCTGTAAAGGAGTCGAAACGCCAGGATTAAATATAAAATAAAATAAAACATGCGCAAAAATCCGTAAAAAAGTGTTTTATTCTATTTTTATTAATATAATATTTGATAAAAAAAACCGTTGTATGTACTTATGTACGCACGTAAAAAGTTATACTTCTTTACCGTTACTAAACAAAGATAACTAAAAATTTCCCTCCGTGTGCTCGTATTCTTTGTATGTGAAAAGAATGATAAATTTATAAATTATATAGTGATCAGTAAGAAGCGTCAAAAGATTAACAGATTTCCTATATATCTGTATACAGAATCAAGTAATATATCAAAAACCATTAAAATAAACTGTTTAACCAATAGTAATGTAAAAAAAATAATAAATTATATTACAAACATATAAAAAGAATATATACCGACAGTTAACCTCAAATCAATAAACGCACTAAAAAAAAGTCGGTTTTTTTTTTTTTTTTTTTTTTTTTTTTTTTTTTTTTTTTTTTTTTTTTTGCCTGTAAAGTCGGTTTTACGGGCGAAGATTTTACGTGACAACGTCTTTTTCTCGGTAGAATATTTATTGATATGAATATAATTAAATTGCACAATGCGCGCGGCAGACCGATCATAGTTGAGTGGGAGAGAGACGCAAGGCATTCGGCGGGCCTCTCTCTCGTTCGGTGACTCATCGTAACGTTACCGAGCGTAACACTTTTTCATAAGTGACTCCCAGCCGCAACCAATTTATAAGACGTTATCACGTCAAAAAGTTTATAAAATAAAAACCGCTTTTAAATAAAAAAACTGGTTGGTTGCCTGTAAAGTCGGTATACGGGCGAAAGTTTTACGTGACAACGACTTTGAGTGGTAAAATAATTTTAATGTGAATATTCATTCGTATAGTAGGAAGAAGGATGAAATAATAGTAACAATTTAAAACATTTATTTATACAAAGAATTATATTTAAAACATTAATTTATAGGCACGCGTCCCTTCCACTTTTTATGTCTGTCTCTCTCGCTCTTAGGCGGGCTAACCATGCCCGAGTGGAAGGGACGCGTGCCTCTCACTCGCTCTCATTGTAAGCGCATAACGTGAGCGGAGCGTAACGCAGTTTCTTGAAGTGTCACCCGGCAAACCAATTTATAAGACGTTGTCACGTCAAAATTATTATTTTGTTATTATATTATATAAATTGTTATCATAATTTTATATCAATTACTTTTAACTACCTTATATAATTTAAAATCACACACACCCACACATTCATAATTAGTGGCCAACTACATCCTGCTGGTTTATTCTATGTCGCTTTTGCGGCCAACTTCACACTGTAACTTTTGTGTTGCAGTGATGCGCGTGCATCGTAAAATTTCACTCTCAAAATTTTTTCATGACGCGCCTAAAGAAGTATAACTTCAAAAATGTTTTGAAAGTTAAATTTCACAAAAGTTAGCATAGTCTTATTTAATGAAAACTTTTTATTTGGCCGTTGAACGTTTTACATCTATCACCAAACTTCTAAAAATATTTTTTTGGTTTAACAAGATAGCTCTAGAGGTAGTGTACATGGTTTCAGAAGAATATCAAAAATACATTAAACTTTTTACAGTGATTTTCAACTTCAACAGGTCTTAAAAAGTAAAAATAAACGCAACTTTTACACAAACAAGTTAAAGTATGTATTTTAAATACAATGTCATCGATAATGAAAGTTTGAATAAATGATGATGTAATTTATTTATTTCTATTAAATTAAATGCTAGTTTACAGAGTAGCCTCAAACACACAAGCAAGTTGATGTTTGTGGTTCACCTTAGATACATTAGTGGAAGCTCACCAGTTTCTCTTAGAAGTACGATGGTTCAGTTGTGAACCTCTATCCACCTATATTTTGGTTTATTTGATGCCTCCTTTTATCTGTTAACTATGAGCATATAAATAAAATTATATTGATGTATATTTTTAATTGGTAAATTTCTAATTTACCTAAGGGAGACCCCCTTCACCTTCCTAAACAATCATAGATCCACCATGGCACCGTTGTAGTCCGACAAATTTAAATCTAAAGATTTGTAGCTCGGTTACAATACGCTTCGTACTGTAGAGTAGGGAAGTATAATACTTTCTTTAAAAAATAGTAACAATACGTTAAACATATTGTTAATATTTCCGTTAACCCCTTTTGGTAAGCTTAATGCTTTTGTTACGAGTAGAATTGAGAGTGCATGCACCGATGTATGGAACTTTCACAGTTGCGAATGGTTTGATAGGTGGAGTTGTGTTAGGAGCGCAATTAGGAGAGTAATGGAACATAAACGAGTATTTGTCCAATTAAGTTCGATACATAAATTTACTAACATCTTGACATAGACGCGTCCCAACTTTACCAGTAGCGTTAATGACGGGCATGGACCTGTAATTAAAATAGATATATTCGTTTTGCCCACTATATTCAACTTGCCTTTCATTCCCCTAGGCCAAAGTCTTGACATTTAGAAATGCACTCACCCGCAAGGGGCAAATTTTAATTAGAGTCTATTGAGATCTTAACTTCTACCACTAATAAAATTCATTAAATGAGTCACATAGATACCCTTGTGTTTATTAAATACTAGCTGACTCAGCCACGCGTTGCTGTGGCACAGTCATTTTATTATTCTAAAATAAAAGTAGCCTATGTTACTCCTTATTACATCAGCTACCTGCCAATAAAAGACCCGTCAAAATCGGTCCAGCCATTTCAGAGATTAGCTGGAACAAACAGACAGACAGACAGACAAAAATTGTAAAAAATGTTATTTTGGTGTATGTACCGTGTACATATTCATATGCATGTAGTAAAAAACGGTTATTTCAATATTACAAACAGACACTCCAATTTTATTTATATGTCAATACATATAAATAAATTAATTTGATATTGATATTATAATTAATTTATTTATTTTTATTGATATTATAATATATATCAATGATGTATATTATAATATCAATATAATAATTATGCAATAAATTATACCTTTAGGCACAACAGCCCTGCAAGTATTGTTAGTAATAGTTATTGCTTAATGGAAAATTTTAATGAGTACATACACAATTTAATGTTTTGCTCCATTTAACAATTCGATTATGGCAGAAAGTGTATTAATTGAACAAATACTTCATATGTAAATTACCATAATTATATTCTTCGAACATGTAGTTGCATGACGTATGACGTGTATAGACAGTGACAAAGTAATTTGTTATTGTGAAAGGTAAAATTATAATTAGTTTTTGATATCAGACTTATACCGATGATGATGTAGGTTACAACATAATTCCATGATTACTAAAATTGTATGTATGTAGATATCTAGTATTCTTGTATTGGCTATTGTTGTTAACATTAAAATTGCCATTACACTTTTACTGACATAAAATATTAAATATCGTAAAAAGTATATTTTTACCATGTTTCCTTGGCGCACTATCCTTGCATGCACCATCGACACGCAAGTTTTTTCGTGACAATGACGCATGCAACTGCGACAAAATATAGGAACCTCAATAAATATAAAAACTGAACAAAATCCGCTTCGTTATACTAATAGTCAGATGTCTGCAAACAATTTTGACTCTTATGCAAATGCACCACACAAAAATTTGCGTTAGTTATATTTTTAGGCTGTTTACTGTCGGATCACTATCCTATACTATTTACGATTAAATTAACTCTGCTAATCTATGCAATGTCATAATATATATATATATATATATATACACACCTCTAATAGGTATTAGATAGTTTTATTGAATTCATGGTTACACCCTTACGAAAAATGTTGCCATGTTCAATAAAAAAAGTATGTCATTAAGATGAGCGAGAAAGAACAACAAAAGGATATTTTGCTGCACTAAACGAATTTGAAACTCAACAGGAAAACAATAAAACTACGCAATCGCTTTATGGACATTTAAAGCAACATCGGATTGTGTAGACAGCTGTGTATGTCTTTTTTAATTGTACTAAAGAAAGGCTGACCTAAAGTATTATATGTTGGCACATTTAATTCGCTAATGCTTGTTTTCCACATTTAAAACAGTTGCGAGAGCTCTAGATAATATAGCCGCAGATTTGTTAATGATATTTATCAGTAGTAGAAGTTGAGATTTCTTGATTTGCAGGATAAAAATCGTTCGAAAAATAGAGCAAGACAGTGAAAGAGGTTTTCGCGTAATTAAGTATGTAGAACCTTGAAAAACACAGGATTTAATCAAATTTATATCTATTCAAGGCTGTAATTACTGAAAGTAGACTGAATTGAAAAAGCGCTCATCATTGTTTGTTAGCTAAATTTAGTGTTTTGTAAACTTACTGTTTAATTTGCAGACAATATACTGATATTGGTAATACAGCCGTAAGCACATTAACGAATTAAATTATTCAAAACGCTTGTGAACATTTATGCATTTTAAGAACGCATTTATTTACGTCATTTATCTTACTATACATAATATATTTTAGTTTCGGAATGGAAAACAGTCTTTATAGTGACGAGAGACATCCAATGACGCAATGTTATTGTATTGGTAGCTGATATTAGTTGCGTAAACAAAAGCAAAATTTGATTATGGTTCGCCATTTTGATTTAATTTCAGCGAAATTATTGAGGCCCTGACGTATAAAATTGCTGGTTTGTTGAATTTGTTAATAAATAACAAGAATTACGCTGCCTCAGTTGTGTAATTTTTAATGGAATATGTAGATAAATAATGGAAGGAAAGGTTAATAATTTTAAGATGTAGTTTTTCGTATATTTTTAATAATAATAATAATAATTTATTTATTTGTATGAATATGGTTACATTTGATCTTAAAATAAATTGTCCAGCGTATTCTATCGATAGGTCGATATACAAATATTCAGAGTATTCATTTATTATTAAGGGGTAATATCCACCAAATGCTCAAAAAAAAGGCTTTTTTCATGATTTTTTCCAAAGGACATTTGAGATGCAAGGTACACAAATAATATATCATTGGATTAAGCAAATCTTAATAGGAATTAAAGCTAACAATGTTTTTATTTTTTGCAGGTACGTTTAACTGATGATAAAGAAGCGGAATGGCTTTACACATAATTGGTATGGCTTTATTATTATTGTATAATAAAGTTACCCATTTTTCAGGTCAACATCACAGAACAAATTTTCGAATGTCAGTAGTTCTAAATTCATAGAAATCAGAAAAAATGAGTTTTAATGGGAAGCGTAGATTTATTTAAGCTTAAATTACAATCAATATAAGAACAGTTATTATGGCAATAAACACTATTGTATTATTGTATATAGATGTATAATAATAATCTCCCATTCACACTAATTAGTCTAGCCCAAAGTAAGCACAGTAATGCTTGTGTTATGGGTACTAGGTTAACGGAAAGACAAACATATATGATACGTAGATATTTAATATTAATTGAAAGATATATAAATACCCATGACTCACGTACCAGTGCTCGTATTCATCACACAAACATCTGCACCTCCCGGAGCTTGAACCCAGGATCGTCGGTGCGAAAGGTAGGAAAGGTACCATTGATTTATCATTGCGAAATATTATTTTGAAATCAAAACAACTGTGACGAAGTGTTTTCGTGAATACGTTGTTATTTGCGTAAACTTTACGTCAAACGTCTTTTGTTATGTGGAACAGCGTCTTAAAATTTGAACAGCTTTGAATACCAAGTAAACATGATGAAAGATCAAAAGTTGGCCAGGTAACCGAATTAATGCAATGACGAAAGAAAAGAATAGCGAACAAAAGGTCTAATCTATAGAGCAAATATATTTTATATGGACTTCCGCCAAGTGTCGCCTGATTCTATTAAATACAAATTTTATAAAAGGAGTACATACGAGGTTTCAATTGTTTTGAAGTAAGTAAAAAGGCACATAAGTAAATAGACTGTGTAAATACAACGGAGGAAGAGAACCAATTGTAATTCATTACAAGCAAATCTATAATCTAAGATCACAGTGGTTTGTGTGTTTGTCTGTCCGCTCTTTTCCCGCTCTTTTTCCATTGAATATGCGTTACCATAGCAACGCGTTAACCGCAAGTAGTTCGTCTACCGGACGCTAGATGGCGCTAACGGAAACATATTTAATAATAGAAAAAATTTAAACAATTTTGTCCACCCGTGCGAAGCCGGGACGGGCCGCTAATTTATAATCTAAGAACACAAATTTGTTGTTTGTGTGTTTGTCTGTCCGCTCTTTTTCCCGCTATTTTTCCATTGTATCAATTAACGTTACCATAGCAACGCGTTACCGGGTCAGTTAGTAATATTTTTAAAAACATACAGTCACACCTTTTTACCGTAGGGGTAGGCTCTGCCACAGATATCCGCTTTCTACAATCCTGACATACATTTTTTATATGACATACAGTCTCAAAGTAGCATTTGGACTTAACGAACATCTATACAAGTAAAGGAACTTGAAGTATATAGGCTACATATGAAAATATAAACGGTACTTAAGACAACAACAAAAAATTGTCTGTTTCTTCCGGCGAATCTCCGAGAGGTATGGTAATTTTTGACAGGTTTCCAATGGCCGATAGAATGTTATAAGGAGTAAAATAGACTGTTTTGAATAAAAAAAAAAACTTTTTATGCAAAAAAATAAAACCTATAAATTGTGAACAAAATTCAAATCAAATAAGAGTTCTACGCATATCAAAAGAGGTTTATATATAGTCAGCAAAAAAGAGAGTTTTGCAAATCATGCCGGTTACAGCTAGTTTACTATATTAAAATATGTTACGCTATATTATTGTTATTTATATATTTAACTTCTTTATTTTACATCCAAAGTTAGTAAAAGCCGGTAGATATTTGGAGGTCAATTTATAGTTGCCACCACTATCTATGCGTCAAATCAAACTAAGTACTCGTCGAATCATAAACAATAGTGTGATAACCACCCAGACCTGAAAAAATATAGAAAAGTACCTTTCAGTTTGTTCGAACTCGAGATTTCGTATTATTTATGTGAATCATAAATTAATAAGATAAATTATTTAAATAGAAAAATTCTAGAAAAACTCAACTCGGCCCACAAGTGAATTCTCAGCAGGATCTATTCAAATAATTGATCTTATAAGATAACATTGACAAAAAGCAAAAATACATAAAAATAAAATCGTAAACTCATGTTTGCGTCATGGTTTCATGTCCCTATTCATAGAATCCCCTTTAATATTTTATTAAAATCTATTGGCAAACAGTAGTAAAGGTATTTACGTGTTTGCTTCTAGTTTTTACATTAGCATAGCTAGGTTTGCGTAACAACCAAGTAGCATGTAATAGCTTACATCCATTGGAGCATAAGCAATTACGTACTTAATTTTAAACATAAATTGTTAGGGTTTCCAATTAGCACTTTCAAAAGACCTATTTATATCCGTGTGTTTATTTATACATATGTCTATGAGTTTATGAGTTACATTTTTATATATTTAATAATATCTGTTACCTATCATAACTTAACAAATTTTCAAGACTTCAGAAAACTTATACAATTTTTTGTATGTCTTGGATTACTTACTTTTAGTTAGTCTTCAAGGTAAAATAATTCAACAAAATATTGAATTCTGTAGCCAATTCTCTCTTTATATTTTTTTGTATAATTTATATGAATATCCAAATAATTAAGATAAGTTTGATTAGTTAACAATTTAATACATAATTTACTTACAAGACATTAAGATGGATTTTTTTATGAAAATAGGTTTATAAAATATACGATTATAAGAATAACTTACGTAAATATTACGTACATATGAAGCATTTATTAATTGAATATTTAGGACTCTACTGATAATCTTCATACTCGTTGGTATGAATATCAGAAACCACTGTTGACTTTTTATATAAAGTAGGTATATATGAATAGAATAGAATAGAATTACATTTGCATTACATTACATATAAACAATTATTTTTATGCCGAAACGGTCACATCTCTCACCGTATAGAAGTCTCTATGTTTATATCTATTTTCAGGTCAGTAGATGAGGAAATAAAACACAATCCTATAAATTTGACAGCCCTGCGGGTCGATTCTGTAACATACAATCTTTCTATCGAACTTCGATAGTTTGATGTTTGTCATAAATGAAAAATCCATTACTTGCCTTAAAACCTTGTATGGCTTGTATTAATTACATTAAATGTCACTGATATTTTGCTTTACAACGTCACGAAGCATATATGACAAAGACAAAAACTCGAACAATCGAATCTGGACAGTGAGATTATATGTTACAGAAGAGTTGTATTCCCCATGAATTTGTCAATAATCAACAGTTGTTTCTCATCCTTATTTTTAAAAATATAGAGTCACTATTTGAATGGGTAATTAGCAATTGGTTAAAACATGTAATGTAAGTTCCATTGTTTAGTGCTTCACGCGGTTGGGTACGAGTTTTTTTTTTTACATTTCTAATGATTAATGGGTGATTTCGCATCTCACATTGTTTGCTAATGAAATAGACACTTGAGAAGTTGCCAGTATTATTAAATGGTTATATGCTTTTTATTGCCATTCATTTGTCTCACATACAAATTTTGTTGCTGCTGAGTATATTAATATTATATTTTTCATTTAGACAACTTTACTAGCCCGATGATTAGCCTGGCTTAGCACGACATGACGTGACATTTTTTGACAATTATCTACCATCAAATGGGAGAAATGTCTCGCTCCGATAATATTGTAATTTCCCACTTAAGAGATAAGAGTTTTTTGAATACTTGTATTTTACTGCTATTCTCTTATGTCGTTTCAGGTAATTGTATATTTATATGTATGTCACTTGTTTTAGAGAAACTAAACTAATTAGGCTATATTGCTCCTATTTCAATTACCGAGGGAACTTATGATTTTCCCTGCGGGTAAAAGGCGGGTATATCTTTCCCTAGAGCTCAAGCAATATTCATATAGAATCTAATCAAGTATTTCGCCATGTGAGTGGAACACACACAGAGTGTTACTTTGAGACAATTACTTTCGCATTATTAATATCAGTTAAATATGTATAATGAAGTGGGCATGGAAAAATATGTTTCGAAATTCACGACCGCGACTGTAAATTCTTATTTTAAAGCTACGTATTCACTTGGCAATATTTGGTGTGCAACACGTGATGCTTAACACGCTTCACATTGCACCATACAGCAGTTTGCGACGTTACCAGATAACGGAAACAAGATAAGTACAGCGCCGCTAAACATGCTCGTCTACAATGCTGTGTCTTTATTATTTTGAAATTTCGTTTCAAAAGTAAGATACTGACTGAAGATATATTACTGAGCTGCATATTGTACCTACAAAAGAGAAGGATTAAAATTTTAAATTAAGCCCGGTTCAACAACATTCTGATTATAGCCATGCTATGCATGTCCTAGTTCCTTAAACAAGCAATAGTTCCTTTAAACCATTCGTGGACATTCGTTCAATCGTACTAAATTCGATGAAATGTCGATACTCGGCTTAAGAGCCGAGTTTGGATAGGTAAATTTTGATTAATATAATGGCAAAGTAAAATTACACTTTATTAACAGTTTGAATAAGTCTATAGTGGTTTAAAACTACTTTGACTCCAGTATTATTATTTCATTAATTAATTAATAATACCTATAAATAATTTTTATTAATAATAATAAAATTCCTCTTTCAATTAATAAACTCGATTAATAATTAAGAAAAAATATGACGCCAATTAACATAAAATATAGACTAAAACAACATTTTATTGCAATTTTAACTAACTGTATAAGTATGCATGTGGTGCACCGTATTTGATATTTGTTTATAACTGTGTGGTATTTGTTTATACCTGTGTGACCGCACTATCCGCACTCAGCATGGTGGACATCTTGTTCTTGTGTGTTAATAATAGTATTTTAATGTGACCCACAATTAAAATTATAAAAAATGTTATAAGCCAATTATAACCGAAAACCAAAAACCTTATTTTCTACCAATGTGTTTTTTTTTATATTTGTAATCACCGTTTTTGTTATATGTTTATATCGAAACACATTACAACAGCGCCATTAATACTTACTGCGTTTAGCTTACTAAAACTGTCAAGGAAGTGATAACGAAAATAAACACAAAAATCATATATCGCTGGTTTGCGAGAATTATGACGCAACTCAAAATTCTGTCAAAATGAACTAAATATTCCAAACGGTCTTAAATCTTTGATATATTATTAATATTATTAGTATCGTGAACAGAGATAAAACGCAGATATCGCGCCACCGTTCGCCAGAAAGAGATACAATTACATTATTGGTATGCGATAAAATATTTTATAAGCAATTTGAAAACCTTATTCTATAAAATCAAAAGTTTTTAGTTCCGTCCCTATTCTCGCAAACCAGCGATATATTAAGATAAACGCGAATTTTATATAATATATTTTATTGTTATTATTAAAGGTAGTACAAGTATTACAACCAAAATACTACAGTTAACTTTTTATTTATATAGGTATATATATTTTAAAAGTGAAAAATCGCGTGAACAGATCAATCAACAACTTACAGAACGAGTCGCTTCGATCGTTGATACACCAAACTAGTTTGTGCAAACATGCAGTTGAAATCGTGCTCGATTTTTAATTCCGGGACCAATGAGGTGAAACGGAGGAAGCCATTCATGAGGTATGTTTGATTAAGTTTTAATTATGATGGAATTTTAAAAATGTTTGCACATAACAGCCGTTATGAGAGGAGTAGGTACGCAAACCAACAAAATTCTATAAGTATTGTTAGTAAAAACTGTACTCCGTAAAGTAAACCGTTACATAGTCGTTCACAATTATGATGATTATAAACTTAAGAAGGGACTAATTCTTGAATAAAAAAAAACAAATCAAGAAAATTTATAAAAAAAAATTATCTCGAAAAATGTCTCCTCAGATTACGTTCGAATCCACGACTTCCTATGCGTTTTTCTTTACTTTAAGAGTCGTAAATGCTTGACTACGGAGGCTCTATGACAATACTTCAATTAACACAATCTACTGCGTAAACTATCATAAAATTATATATCAAGTTAGTTATAATTATAATACAACTTTTGATTTCCCTATGCGAGTGTTCAAATTGGCTGCAAGTTATATAAGACTGCTAATAAACTCATTTGCAAAAAAAACGGGCACCTAAGCAATGAACCATTTCAAATGTTAATATTGCTTTGTTTGATAATTATAGGTAGTTTTATCCTCACAATTTGGTAAATTAATAAGCAAATAATCGTTTTCATCAGTATTTCATAAAATTTTGATACAATTTATGGGAAATAATGCTAAACCTCACTAGTAGTGTATGTTCGCTAGTAGTGCATATGCTCATGAAGTAAAAATAAAAAAGTTTTTTTGTTTGTTTTTCTTTAATAAAGTAAAAGCAGATAAATGTTTAATATCGAGTGTGACCCCCTCTAGCTAAAATCACAGCTGGAATTTGTTTGGGCATGCTAGCGAGTATATCCCGGATACTTGCTTGAGGAATACGTTCCCACTCCGCAGTAATCACATTCTTCAGCTCTCTGATGATCTGCGGAGCCGGTTGTACTGATCTCACACGTCGTTTCAGAACGTCCCAGACATGCTCTATGGGATTGAGGTCGGGACTTCGAGCTGGTCAATCCAAACGACGAATGCCGACCTCTTGAACATACGTTTTAACAACGCGAGATCGGTGGGCGCGAGCATTGTCGTCCATAAAAATCGAGTCTTCACCTAGAGCGGCCAATGCGGGTTGTGCATGAGGAATTAGAATTTCCGTTATGTATCGATGCCCAGTCAGTGAGCCGTTTTCAATGAAGACTAACTCTGTACGATCCATTGAATTTATTCCTGCCCAAAACATAACAGAGCCCCCACCATAAGGTGTGATTTCTTCGAAACATGCCTCTGCAAAGCGTTCTCCTTGTCTTCTTAGCACTCGCCGACGTCGATCTTCACCGAACAGAGATATCCTGGCTTCATCAGAGAACAAAACCCTATTCCAATCTTCTTGAGTCCATGATTCACAATTTCTAGCGAACCTAAGCCTGTGAACTCGGTGCTCACGGAGTAATTTGAGGCCGCGGGCCGGGCGGTGACTGCGTATATTGGCAGCGAGAAGCCTCCTCCTGACCGTCCATAGACTAATATGCACATTTCTTACTTCTTGGAGGTTGTTCTTAAGATCCAAATACGAAAATTTGCGATTTCTCAATGCGCGACTCACAAGAAAACGATCATCCCGTGGTTGGGTACATGGTTTTCTTCCAGAACCAGGCCTTCTCTCGACGGAACCAGTCTCCTGATATCGCTGCCAGGTCCTTTAGACCGTCGAGCGACTAACATTTAGCCTCCTAGCCACGAAGCATTGGCTGCAACCCTCTTCAAGCAGCGCGATAATTTTGGTAGCTTTTACCACTTTATCTACCATTTTTGATACAGCCAAACAGCAATAAATAAAGCTTTGACAGTCAAGGATATGAAATTAATCGATGAAAATTGAATAAAAGTTATGAAAGTCGATGTTAACTTCTGGAACTACGCGCCAAAAATATAGGATAAAAAGGGGTTTTCTGTAAAAATGAGCATCAAATGAAAATTTGAATTAGGAACGTACTTTTTTAAATACCAAGGCATTTTTAAAACCGGCCAGTAACGTGTACAAACGATTGAAATCTTTTTTGTATTGTATCTTTTTAAAGATGAATGAAAATCAAAACCGCCCGTTTTTTTTGCAAATGAGTGTATATACAAAGAAGATAATGTTGACATAATTTTCCAAGGTTCGTTAAAGCCCCAAAGGTTACGAATCCGGCCTGTTAAACCAAAAAATGTTAAAATAAATGAGGCCTACCTAATTCGTCTCTCTCCACGCTTAGGACTACCTGAGGACGAAATCATTCTCAGTTGCGTATTTTAATATTTTTTTCTATATATAGTTAGAGCTTCCGCATATTAAGAAAAAAATATATGAAAATAATCAAATAGATAAATTAAACTTATACATCCTAAATATCAGTAATCAGGATTCTTTTATATGTATTTTATTGAGCCCGCCAATTTTACTTATTTAAACAACAAAAGGCCTCATTAAACTTTATCACTTCTGATTATTGTTTAATAGTCCTTATAAAAACATATATATATCATATTCGCAACATTAAAACCTTAAATTATTTGACAAGCCGTGCGGTGTCCGGCAAAGTAGAATAGCACCAATCCTTCACACTCAAGGGTGTCAACAAAAGGCAACTACTGATACTGGAGGAAACCACCATAAATCAAAAATGGGTTGCAGCGTTTTCTGAATTATGGTCATTAATTGCGATTTCCAACCCGCATGCCAAGTATGGAGATCAAGGAAAAATCATCCTATACTTTGGGAGATGCTTTCGTCCAGCAGTGGACGTTCTTCGGCTGTGATGATGATTCAATGAGCGTTGTATAATCAATCTTATCAACCTGAATAATTTATTTTTATGCCATTACCAGTTTAAATGTAAAGACTTAAATATCTATTGCGAAAGTTTAATAGCTTATGGTAACTTGACGTTGTGTGTTCTATCCTAAAGATTGTTTAATACTTTAACTGATCATGATCAGCTAATCAAAACCCGGATAGCTGGGCAATGAAGGACACACACGGTTTTAACTGGAACGTCCATCAATTACAATTAATTATAAGACGGAGGTGACACCGAGAATCATTGAAAAAATAACAGCAGAAGGATAGCTTCAAATAGTTGCTATTTATTCTGTAAATTATGCTTATGAGATTTCTAAATAAAAATCTTAATAACACTTTCACTGCTATTATGAACACAGTGGTTCAACAATCAAAACTATACTTATTAAGCCGGTCATCCATGTCCAAATTGCTGAAAGTATTAAAGATCAATATAGAATAAGTAGATTTGATATAAAGCACCGAATTAATTGTTAAAAATTCTAATCACTCTATATCATATAATTATAATGTACGTATTTATGTTGATAATGCACGATGAATATGCGATTTGCGTATACTTTAATTTTTTTTTGCTGTGATTGAGATATTTTTATATATACCTAGTAAACAGGCCAAAAGTATTATTATATCTATGCAAAACAAAACCCTAGAGCCTTTGAGTTTCGTTATATTTTTTTATCATACAAAAATTTGTCGCTATATATTATGACATAAATATTTCTCTTTCATCATACCTAATTGTCAATGAAACTTGTGAAATATAATCTTTATATATTTATTGTAATTCCTTTGTACGTGTGTATGTGCATGAACGCCTCTCAAACGAGTGGAACGATTTAAATAACATTTTTTGTATGTGTTTAAATGGATCCCTGGATAGTTTAGATTCATAACAGGACCCGGCAAACTGCGCTAAAACTGAGCAAGAAAAAATCAGGTCCGTAGAAATAATATATAACCTTAATTCAGAATTAATTTATTTAAGAAAAACGAATATTTTCCCAAATACGTACGTTCGTGGTTTTTATTTTGTATTAAATAGGTAAGCAAGTAATCTTTAGGTATATAACACGAATTTAAAAAGCTCCTTTACAAACGAACCTACTGATATGAGTTTTTTATTCTGCGCGCGACAGGTTTCAACCGCATTGTGTGTGATTCTCATAGGGTGAAAGCAGATGTGTTCACAGAAGATTAAATATGACGTGACTTAGTTCTATAGTTACAGATTTCTTATTTCAAAAATCTTTTCTCATTTTGAAGCTAATATTTAATTTTGCATGTGTGTTTAATAAATATGATGATTCAATAACTTCACAGGCACATTGATTCAATAAAGAGAAATGACTTGTCTTGCCTTTACATTAAATAATCTATCTCACAATGATATCCTAAATGATCTAGATCAAAGTAAATAATTAACCCAAAAGATGTAAAGCTTTATTGATGTTACCTTCCTGACAATTTATCTAAAATATAGGCCACTTTGCCGGCAAGGACCCTTAATTTAGGCGTAACTGTATAAGAGACTGTATCAATCTGATTTGTATTAATTATCGGCGATGTCACAATAGACAACATTTTTCTGAAATCATTATGAGTCTGGGTGGTTGTGGTGGTTATCTCATAAAAAGAAAATAATTAAAACAACGCCTACCACATATTTCGTTCCAAAGTAAGCAGAGCTTCTTCTATGGATACTAAATTTCGGATACAATACATACTCGTAACTCGTAATATATCAACCATGATTCGGACACAAATGCTAATCATATCTCGCAAAGACAATATGCTCCAGGATCAAAAGTGCAGAATCGCTACTATTTGCTGGCTACTTCGTTAATTATATTGTTACTAGCTGTCCCGGCCACGCGTTGCTGTGCCGACTGCAGTGCCATCTGCCGGGCTGATTTGTGAATCTAAACCATTCTCAGATCCCCTTGAACACACAAAAAATTCATTCAAATCGGTCCAGCCGTTTAGGAGGAGTTCAGTGACATACACACTCACAGAAGAATTATATATATAAAGATTTGAGATTAATTTGTTAAAAAATTCATTGCTAGAGTCCATTTCGCCACACGAAACTCAGATGTAAACTTGTATGTTGGCAAGTCATTCAACATTAAGTAATTGCTTAGCTTTTAAACGTCTTTTGTGTTGGTAAAAGGCGCAAATATCCGTGGTTACTGTGGGTTCAATAGGTCAAAGTGTTGTACATGTTTATGTCGAGTCATAAAACGATAATTATGACAATTTGTTTCTGTTAGTATTAACTATTAAATCAGTGAAAGACAAAATTTTCATCGGTAATTTCTTATTCGCACGCCTAGCTGGGAACATCCAGCAGTGCTTTTTAGAGGGGCATCTCCCCAAGAAATCACCATTAAAGTATCGACGTCAAATTTTGGAATAGGATCCGAAGGGACAATTTTTTCAGGATATTATTTAATTTAATTTTATACATCTGGGATGTTGAGCTTGGCCTATTTTTTACTGGGGCGAAAAAAACCTGTAATAATATAGTATACATTCAACTTCACCATGGCTAAACTTTATCAATCTATTTAATCACATATTTTATCTACTGAAGGTTATTTACATATACATATATATATTCTGGCAGTTGATGGTTAAAAATAAGGTTTACAAGTCACGTCCAATGTCGAGATGCTGCAATTTCCTCGCGGAAGTCTAGTTTTTCAATGCTAGCCTGCTAGGTCTCATCTTGAAGGTTATCGATCTTTGCGTATCAGATCGTCACATCACTAAAAGCTTGTTATATCTTAAAGTTTTTTCAGTTGTTCCGAAATGTCTTGGCCCATTAGGAGTCTTCATTTATCAGTCTCGTCCAATCTAGTATTAGTTGAAGGTTGCATTGCGGCATACGCAATGCATACAAAGTATCTTTTTAAGTAATTATTGTGCGTATTTATTTAGTCCATTTGGTAGAAAAGGATTTTTTTGCATTGTATTTATTTTAAACTAAGGACAAAAAAACAAACATATAAATTATAGGCATAAATTGGCATTCAGCCCACGTCTGTACATTTATATATAAATAGATATTAACGAGTCGACAAAATGTATATCGATTCTAATACTTTATTTTAAAAGTGATCAAATCAGCGAACATTACGAATATTCTAAGTTGCAGATAAATTATTAGAAAAACTACTAGGGTAGGGTGGGTCTAGTTGGGCAATTTTTGACTAAATGTGTTACAGTTAGAAATGTGTTTGATGTAGAGTTATGATGTTTGCACCGTTTTATCAAGCATTTATTCTAGTTATAAAGAAACCTTATACTATCTTCAGGTATTTTGAAATTTCAAGGTATTTAAAATTCTCTGACATTTGTCAACATTGCTCAACATGCCCCTAAGGTGGGGTAAGTTGAGCATCGGTATGGGGTACGTTGAGCAATGATTAGTTTGAGTGACTTTATGATATGAATAGGATTGAATAAAACAGTATTATTGTTGTTTATATATTAATTTTTATGTATAATCAGACTTAAATGTTCTCATTAAATTTAAATCACAGTACAAATTAGTTAAAACCTTATAGATCTCCCTTAATTAAAATCACATTATAATCAACAATAAACCAAACGAAAATATTATTTCTACCAATGGGATACAATTCAACAACTTTATAAAATTAAGTAAAAATCAACAAATCAATGTATGGCGCATATTGTAAGGAAAACAAATCAAAGAACTAAAAGAATTAATCATCATCATCACTATTACAGTTAAGACAAACATATGTCAAACCAACGTTTTTAATACAGCTAACGTGTGCCCAATTCTTGCAAGATTGGCACTGAATCCAGTTTTCTCCTGATCGACTTTTCGAATATGGTTCACAGCAAATCAAGCAATCATAATCATCATCTTCATCACTGCTAGACTGCAAAATTTGTCTAGTCACTCGTTTTTTACCAACAATGTTAGCTTTTACGTTCTTGCTCTTTTTTACCGTTTTGGTTTGTTGTTCTTTTAAAGTTTTTAATTCTGGGCTATCGGTCAAAACGGCTGCTTTTCTCTTCCTTCTATTTATTTTAGTCTGTTTTCGTGGTCCAGCTTTCGGATAGGGTCGCACAGTTTCTGGAGAAAATGGTGCAGAAGGTGTAGCAGTTTCATGCGTTAATATTTCATTGATGTTCGATGTAATGTTTGTTTCGAAAGGAGCGGCAGAATTAGATGTGCTTGGTTGAATATCTATTGCATTGATCGTTGACGAGGTTTGTGGTCAGTTACAAAAGAAGGAGCATAATCTTCTTCGGTAAAGATATGTTCATTGTATGGAAATATACCACTCTTTTTAAAACCATTAATTATATTTGTCATACTCATAGCTAGCGGGAGAGCATCTGCCACTATCTTCGGGATGTCATATATAGTCATTGACTTGCCTGGGTTATTTCTTAGCCATGAATCTTGGGCAGTTGCAGCGTATTTTTTGAATGGCCCGTACACTGCCACATCCAAAGGCTGCAACTTGTTACTACAATGTGGTGGGTAAGATAGCATTACAATTCCATTTTCCTTCGCTAAGTTGACAGTGGGCACATGTAAATGGGAGGAGTGGTTGTCTAATACCAACAACACTGGATTTTCAATAGATGGTTTCACGTGCGATATAAAATGTTTCATAAACTGAAAGAATTCTTGATCCGTTACCCAGCCACTGGCATTGCCGGCGCCAATACAATCTGGTGGACCGCCGTTGACAAAAAAATCTTTATATATTTTTCGTGGAAACACAAACATAGGAGGCACAGTATTTCCAGATGCTGATGCAGCACATACCAGTGTTACGTTTGTACCTCGTTCACCTGATGTCATAGCGCCAACATTCCTTTTACCCTTTGCAGCGATTATTTTATTAGGTCTTAAAACAGTAGAAACGCCTGTCTCGTCAACGTTCCAAATCCTTGATGCTGTAAACTTATGTTTGTCCATAACATCTGCTAGTTTTTTGAAAAATGGCTTCACGTTTTCTTTATTGAAAGAAGTTGCACGACCTAGACTTGTAGCTTCCGGTTTCCGGATGGACAATTCATGGTTTCTTTTTTAAAATTTGTTTAGCCACTCTTTACCTGCCATTTTATTTTGTGTCCAAGTCTCTGGTACTTTAAGATTATATTTTTCGGTGCATTCGTATGCTAATCGACGAACATCTTTTGGACACAACCCATAAAATATGGAAGCCATTTGAAGTAAATATTTCTTCAAACTTTCCTCTCGTTCCCTCGAAAATATTTGTCTGGGTGCCTTATAACCCATTGTTGGTAGATCATGATCATTTTCCTTTTGGGCTTTTACCTTAGCAATATACCTCGATAGCGTCATTCTTTTTAAATTCAATTCTTTAGACGCGGCATTCACACTTTTACCTTCATCGATAACGGCTTTTGCAGCATCGTGTAGTGTTTCATTTGATGCCGACCCCCTATTTGTTTTTCTCTTATACGTTCGCATCCTAGAAAAATAAAATAAATTAATTAATTATAAAATAATTAATAATTAAATATCACCATACTTTCAATCTGTTATTATGACGGGGTAAGTTGAGCAATTGTGCCCAACTAGCCCCTTACCCACTTATTGAAATAAAATGTAAGTTATAAAAAAATCAATACAAATTACAAATAAAGTGTTGTTAGATATAAAAACTAGAATAAATAGAGAAGATATTTTCACTTACTTGATATTCGTACATCCAAATTATTTTTGTGTAGAAAAAAAGTAAGGAAGCGAATTATTTTTACTTTTTTGCCGAAAAAACAACAAAGCGTTCGTACGTCTCACTCGTGCGCCGGCTGGCAACTGGTCACTATTTGTTCATTCCCTCCCCGCGCCCGCTCCCCACCTCTCATACAGCTGGGATCTGTGCGATGTTTATTTTCCAAGATATTGCAATTGCTCAACTTGCCCCGTTGCTCAACTAGACCCACCCTACCCTACTATTAAAAAAAGGTATGAGTGTAGATGAAAAGGCCAAATTATTCATAAAAACCATTGAAATATCCATCTAGTTAACTTTTCAGCGCTCTCAACAAAGGAGGTTCTCAATTTGATTGTATGTATATTTTATTATCGCTATTAGCGCATAACTTCGACAATTAGCCGCCGATTTTGATGGTTTTGTTTGATTAAATTTTGTTTTGATATGACCTCTTATACATTTCAAAATCTGTTTAGTAGTGTGGTTTTTAATCACAATAGCTGAAAAATTTATGTCACTTACGTAAATTAATATGCGTACATTGTTTTACTGTGATTTTTCAGTTGTGTTTACAGTCACAAGAATAATCCATGACCTAGATTTGAACCTGAACTTGAACAATAATTTGCAATTGTTGTTATTTGGAATCGATGCTAGCGAAGGTTGACAAACTTGTATTATCGTAGTAACCAAGTACTTAGTAAGATTGAGTTTTTAAGTTAAAAATGGATGTTTGTAAGTAAGCAATCTAAGAAGAAATTGCTATCCGGCCTAATTTTCAATCCTGTCGTATCCATAAAATCAGGATAACTATCGCTTTTTAGTCCTAACTGAACTGTTGGTGAGTTATTATATATTTAACGACGTTACGAGTGGCTAAGTCCTTCTAGTTTCACTTACTATTTATTTATTGAAAATGATTCACCAACAACATATCTTTAAACATTGAATTATTAACATACAAACATGACTAGACTAAAAGACATGCCTTTATAGGTGAATACAGCTTTTTTCTTTTCATTTATTTGTTGACTTACAACCCGGTTACAATATCTGTGGACCTGATGACGTCACGTCAGCGCTTAGGTACGGTGCACAAAACAAGCATCATGGGGATAGTATTGTAAACAGTAATAATTATGAACTATAAATAAAATATATTATACTTTTTCTCTTTTATTCTTTATGTGATAATTTTTATGTTTTTATATGATAAATTAACGGCTGGCTCGACATTCCAGCGAGGTCCACAGATATTGTAACCGAGTTGTACTATTACTATAAAACAATATAAATCATTATTAAACATTATTATTAAACATGATTCAACATTGTTAAACATTATAAATCAATTATTTTAGTAAGTAAATTTGTTAAATCGAAATCACAATAATATTGAAGTATTTGAGAATGTTAACAACTGTTGTCATAAATATAAGTTATATTTATGACAACCACCATCATGATTTGATGAATCTGTCTGATAAATGGCACATTTATCACAATAATGAGCTTGTATTATAATTATGATTCTTTAATCAACTTACAATAAACCACCATACATGCACAACACGTGTAACACATTTAAAGTACCTACTTATTCTAACTGCGCTATTATGTTGCCAAAAACTGCCAATATATTAGTACCGGATCGTGTAAACATTTAATGATACCAGAATACCGGATTAGTTTTTCCGGATTGCGTTCCCTATTTTTAAGTAAATTTAAGTAAAAAGTATGACATTTGCATTGTTTCTTTTAATTTTGCTTTTTTCGTAACAGAATTTTTCGGAGTCGGTTTTGATTTTTTGTATTTAGATACTTTTCCAGAGTAGAAGTGTGGTACTTTTAGTATTTTGTACTTGTAGTTGTAGTGAAGAAGTGAGTACTTTAATATTGATATCAAGCTCAAAAACTACGTAGCCATGTATAAATAAATTTATCATATTGTGTGTCCAGTGTCCATTTAGAATTATCGCTGTTATTTATTACAATGTTTATAGATGTTTCTGCCTTTTTGGAGCTTGAAGAGGATATATATTAAGGTCCCGACTCTACTTAATTTAGTATTATACGGGAAAGTGTCTAGCGCACTTGATCGTGCACACGCCGCGCCATTCCATCATCACGCGAATCGCATAGCATAAACCAAATGAGATGTCAGACGTCCACCTTTGACAGTGGTAATCTGCAATCAGAACGTTTTAGATGAAATACGAAAACAGATTAACTAGCATATCTTCATTCGGGTTGGGTTGAATTTAAACAAGTCAGCTTCTCAAACTAAACATGATTACACACGGTCACGTGATCAGACTGAGTAAAATCTTTTCTAAGAGGAAACGAAAACAGAACTGGAGTTTCATCTACCGAAAACATAAAATGCTAAGCACTGGGGGTATAATAAATATTGAACAAGGATAATCTACAAAAGTTCAATTTTTGCAAAATAAAACACAATTTGATCTGATATGCTTACAGCTTTAATGAGTCAAGTGTTTATCCGCTCGTATTAGATGTCAGAAATTATGACCTTCGTAAGTAATATCTAAGTCGATACATATTATGCCTTGAACAAATGATTCATTGTTAAACCTTTCGGTGCGACAATACTAGCGCATATCAACTATTGATAAATAACTAAAAAGGCAATGGTAGTTTGACAACCTTAAAAAGTAACTATTACCTATTACACTCACTTCGTTGAATCTCGAACGTTAGGGGTTAAATTAATCACTGCATGAATGTCTCAAGCTTTATGATAACTGGTGGTCAGAGTCCGTAGCGAAACTGCTAAACGGATCCGCACGACTTCAGCACTCTGCAAAATTGCACCCCTTGTATCTCAAGTCTTTGGCTGCGGTGCCCAATCACCATAAAGTTAGTAGTATGCTAATTTACCACCATATTGCTTTAACTAATTCTGATCTATGCTTCATATAATAATTTTATACGACAAACATTTTTCTGAACCTGCCATACGAAACGGGTTCTCTTCTAAAACACGGAAACGCAGTGAAAGCGTATATATACTTACTTTTTATTTATGTTTGCTTTTGACGTCCGGCCTTTGGACAAATGTAGGACCAGAATTAGAGAGTATGCGAAAGAGAACTCTGTATAATATTTTTTTAGTTACATAATAAATGTATGACAAAATAGCCCTAGGAGATTAAAAGGTCTTCCAATGACAAACTATAGAATAGGACATAATTTTAATTGTTTATTTTATATGCTTCTATCCGAACTTAAAGTATTTATAGAAACATATCGACTAAATATAAAAATTTCTCAATTGATATTGAACTGTATGTTTGAAGTCTTGGTAAAATGGTACTAATTTTTTATAACATAACTGTAATTTTAAAGCATGTTAGAAATCTTCATTTTCAGATGCTTTAGCCAAGTTTTCCCAATAATTTTGACATTCAAGCAATTTGAGTTCAGAAGCCGTGCCTGTCTTTTTAAAGTCATATGAACAATATATATAAAATAAAACTTTTTTGTTAACGTTTACGTAAATCTACCATAAGAACAATGAAATCACAAAATTGGCGCAGGTATTATTATTTTCCTTGTCAAGCTCTATGAAAGACAACTGAATGATCAATGAAACTCAGTGATGACGAATATACGATACTAGGCGATGCAATCGCTAAGCATAAGCTACGCTAGCACCATATTTTGGAGCGGAGCGTTAAACTAAAAAAAATATCAATAATGTTAAGTAAATTTCAAAATTCCATGAGAAAGAAGACTTCTAAAAAAGCGCGCGCTTTTTTTCAATGGGAAATCCCATAGAGCCAATGTTTTTTGTTCAAAATTTTTTTTATTTTTGTTAACAAATTTCAAAGTACGTCGCAATCTGGTCCTAAATATGTTGATTCGATTCCACACAAAAAATATTAAAATACGTCAAGAACTCGGGAAGTTATGGCGTAACAGACATTGCGTCATTGAAGCTGATCCATCCAATCCAATCCAATGAGGTTAAACTTTATCGCGACTTTGGATTATACATATTTATGAAATATTTGAAGAAAGATGAGGGGAAGGAACATTATCGCCTATGCTGGGAAATTTCCTCATGTTACGGAAAACCATAATCTAATAACACTCGGTGGTTTTTGTCGATGAATCTACTACTAGAAATTCAAGGATAATCGGTAAAGTGATAGGTTTAATAGAGAACTAGTGAAATTTTAATGCGGTGACGAATATTAAAAAATGGTTTTAATGCCATTAAGAGCCATCATCTTTATCTTGCTATCCAAAACAAGCTCTAAGCTCATAATACCGTTTACGGGTGTATATTGTGTATACCTGCAATCAATAGCATTAGAAAAGCAATAGGTCGGCTATGTGCATTAAGGCGGTCATTGACCCCGCGGCTTGCATTACATCATATGGTTCAGAAGGTGATTGGTTATTAGACGTGTTTGACATAAGTGGTGAGTTGTTGTAAGTAATTGAAAAATAAATGACTCACAAACTTCTTTGGTTGAACATATTCTTTTCAATTGTTAAAATTCCCCTGCTTGAAATAATAAGTATATTAACAAGCTAGCATAATACTATTATATATTAGGGTAGCTTATTATAGCCTATTAACTTAGAGACGCATATGATATTGTAGGCAAACTGTGCAAACTGTTATGTAAGACACTGCTTAATGTATTATGTTTATCTTAATAAAGAATTCAATAAATAAATAATATATGTTTGGACCAGGGATCTTTCATCAAATCGTGATAATCTGTTGATATTAGTAATGTTTTGAAAAGTAACTATTACTACTCATTAATACTGTATATCATTTTTAAACATTGCCCTCTTATCTAAATGTATATCCGTAAAAAAACATGTTTGTTCTTTATAATAGTGATTTTGAGCTATAATAATATTTCTTACAATCACACCAGCCTAGCTCAAAGTAAGAACTGTAAGGCTTGTGTTATGGATATTAACGTAACGAACAGACATACATCTTTTTATTCAAATCATCCTAATTTCAATAGAGACGAAGGTTGGAGCGTTCCACCTGCTTGGGATACAACAATCTAAAAACGAAATACCTCCAAAGATACACATTACAAGACCCGGGGATGTAATTAGCTCTTTTTACAAACAATTGCAGTAATGGAGTTATGAAGGTCGGTTCTCCTCTCCGAGTTTCTTTCACCATTTCTTCTCGGAAGGGCCTCTCAATTTCCGAACTGGTAGTAGATTCAGTAGTATTGTCCTCGGCAAGGAAGTTGAACACGATTTTGAAATCACGTGACATGCGCAGTTGTGAATAATGTACCTAAACTTGCTACTGCGCATGTCACGTGATTTCAAAATCATGTTCAACTTATTTGCCGGAGACTATGTATATACAATGTAATAATAAAAAATAAAATGTGAAATACGAGTATAACAATTTGATTTATATAAAATTTTAACAATAAGGAACGTGCCCGAATAAATATTGTGAAGGTAGTAGAAAATATATGATAACCATTAAAAAGTTAGTCATCCTGTGATCACGGCTCCTGTAAAGGAGTCGAAACGTCAGGATTAAATATAAAATAAATTATGCGCAAAATCAGTAAAAAGTGTTTTATTCCCATATTTAGCTAATTTAAAGCATCAAGTCTATGTGTCGTTTATATTTACTTTAACTAAACAATAAATAAAACATATTGCGGATAAACGCGTTAGTTTCCGGTCAAAGGTGCTGCATTTTAGAAAACGAGACAGTGTAAGGAGTAATTTTTCTATAGAATAGCTTTAAGTCGGTTACAGAGAATATTAATATTATTAAAGTACAAAAAAATCTGTTTCCATAAACTTGTGTAATAAGGTCTATTGAATAAGCACAACATTTATTATGACAGAGTGACTGAATCGTGACACTATCGCTGCAACTTTTCTCGTGACGAGCGGTCACTGAGAATACGAACGTTGGAAAGCATTACGTGACGTGATTATTGGCAAGAGCAATTAAAAGCTCTTATATTGTAACCGTTGACCAAAACTGGAACTAGTTTTCAAAGGGTACATTAGTACGTAAACTATCGATTTTAGCATCGCTCTCGGCGCGTCGGAAATAGCTGCTGTGATTAGGTAATTGTTTTTGTATGTTTTTTGTTTGGATAGTATTTTTTGAGAAATTAAAACTTTTCATTTTGAAAAACCCAGTACAGTGTCTACTTGGTATTTTTAAGAACAGTAGCAGAACCTAACCGTACTTTTTAATATATTAAAAAAATACATATTAATATTAATAATTCATAGCAATTAGAGTAATATTGTTATCAAACAGAAACCCGTCTAATGTAGGTGTAGTGATTATTGGAATATATTTGTATCAAGGTCTTTTACAAAGCGGGACATTCACTGATACAGACATATGTGAGCAAAAACATATTGACAATACTATGAAATTGTTAAAGATACAACACAATATATTGATTTAAGTATCCAAACTTGGACGTTGCATTCGGGGTTGGAACAACAGGGTTGGGCTGTCTGAGGGTGAGGGAAGGAAAACGAGTAAAATAACTTGAGCGTTTAATTGACTTACATATTATTTTTAATGTTAACCTCTTGTTTTTATGTTTATTTACATTGTCACCTTCTTCTCGAGATGTTTCCACATATAAATTGATGTATCTAAAGTAAGTTGAGAAAGGAAGAGTAATGTTTGTATGACGTTTTAGATCTCTGGTCTGAGTGCGATGTCCATGACAGTCATAGCAGCCTGCTCAAAAATTTTAGGTAGATTTTTATCCTTATTAAAATATTTTGATCTTATTGTTGAATCCACTTTGTTGAATTCTTGTCTGACAAGCAGTGCCAGATTAAGGTTGTCTGGGGCGTCTAGGCACTTTATGTTTGGGGGCCCCCTTATACAATGTGTCCCGTCACCAGTGTCGGAGCCTTTAATGGTGTGAAATATTGCATTTTTTACCGACAAATTGCCCCTCAAATTTTGTTTGAATACTCATTTCTTGAGTGAATAAATACAAAATCAGAAAATATTTTTTAAATAAAAATTTAATGTTTACAATTTTTTTATATTTTGAGGCCCCTTCTACACCGGGGCCCCTAGGCACGTGCCTAGAGTGCCTAGTGGGTAATCCACCACTGCTTACAAGTCTTTTCTAACATACTTACTGTTTAAAAGCATCATAAAATTGGTTCTTATTTAATGTCAGTAATATTTTGTCATTACATTTTTGCATATCGAATTGTGCATACTATATTAACAACACGTTGCGTAACATCACCTTTTAAGTAATGTAACCTGCCATTAAAGCTCACTCGTTAATAACTGAAGTTACAACTTTTATTCGTAGCCGAACCTTCTGCCATTGCATATTTCTATAAACTACAGAAGTGGGATAATTAAAAAATATAATAACGGCTTTACTTATTTATGTTTCTACCTGTGGTGATTATAATGATTAGGAAACGTTTGGTTAGAAAAGAACTAAAACAATACCTACGTCTATATTTATTTTCTTGCGAATTATAAACACTTAAAGTTACTCTTTATGCTTTTCCAACAATTTAATTTATGACCCTTAAGTTTCTTTGTTTTCCAAACAAAGTAACTTGGTTTGCGTTAAACACGTATATGCAGAATTAATTTCTTCCATGAGAGAAACATTCTCTGGGAGTGTTGCCAGTGCCTTGAACAACAACAATGAATAACTTCGAAGGATGAATATTAAAATGCAATTTCCTTGAAATAACTTATGCTAAGTAATGTATTGGAAAAAGCAGAAAGTTTAAAATTATGCGCATAGGTTACGGGTATTCTGATTGGTCGCGATTGACCATAGCAGCTACTGGGATATGCAGGCAACCGATAAGATGAGCCCAGCTCAGTTCTTATTTTCCTTCGTGTATTCAACGTACTAGGCATTCAAATAAAAGTTACAATGACTCAACGTATTATTTTAATGTTTACAAATAAGTCTACGTGTATGTTTATTTTTACCAAATATTCAAACAAATATTCAAACATATAATTATGTAACAAAATTATTTTCATTTTTAACAAAAATCAAAAGTAACAGAAAAACTACATTGACACAAAAATGGAGTAGCGCTAATATATTTGGTGATTTCCTGCTAATTCGTACGCATCGAGTTTTAGAGAGTTATCTAGCATTTTTGCTAATAACTTTGTCAATTACTTGTAGGCGGCGTATCAAGTTCAAATTTCCAAAACAAGCAAGGGAATTAAAAACAATAGCCAAACTCAGGAATTGAGTCCCTGATCTTGATTCAGCAGTTGCATACTTAGTCCACCTTAATATGTATTAGTTTTCATGTTTCTCTCTTTATTGACGATTATTTTTCATTAGAACTTTCAACCCCATTCCCCTTCATTGGACAACCAGACTTACAAATAGGCGCCACCGTTATATGTTTGATAAACCAAAGATTTGCACTAAACGTTTTTGTTTCAATTTTGTAATCCGTACCACTGAAGAGTG